>CM031373.1:46820732-47429429 GCA_018208015.1 Medicago ruthenica | reverse complement strand
CAAGTCTAATTTTCAAAATTGACAAAAGACATTCTTATATTCAAAATCAGAACATGCTAGAGTTACAAATTCAGTGTTGCATTTTTTTGTTGTTTG
Source organism: Medicago ruthenica (assembly GCA_018208015.1). Classification (NCBI taxonomy): domain Eukaryota; kingdom Viridiplantae; phylum Streptophyta; class Magnoliopsida; order Fabales; family Fabaceae; genus Medicago; species Medicago ruthenica. The sequence continues at coordinate 47,429,333 of CM031373.1, read as the reverse complement.
ATGCTAATTCTCTCATGCAATTTTTTTCTACAAGTATTTATGATGAAATTCATTATTTGAATTATCACTTATTACGCTAATATAGTGAAAATATGTTATACAATTTTTTTAGAAAATTAAAAGATTGAATATTTTTTATGAAGGACTCATCATGTATTCATTTAATATTAACAAAAAAACAAAAAAATAATTTGGATAACCCACTATCCAACTCAACCCAAATAAAAAATTAGTGAGTTTGTCCAAACCGAATCAATAATGCAATGAATGATTATTTTATCTCATCCAAACCGAAGTTTGAGATTGGCTAAATCGAACCCAAACCGACTTCCATACACCCCTTTTATATGAAATACCGTTAACAATTTATACATTTGCGAACACGTTTTGACGCATAATCCTGCTTCGACGCTTAGCCCATTCGGAGCACGCACATGTGCTTAAGACTAGATTGTCCTGTTTTAAGAGGGAAATGATTTTACACCTTCAAAGAAGATTATTGCATCATAATTGAAACACACGAGTGGGATTGATATTTTATTCTGAGTGTTGCATTCTGACTCGATCTTTCTTTGTTGCACAAAAACACTCCACCAGTTAATTTAAAAAGCTCGTTCTCACTCGACGTGGACTCCATAGTTGACAACACACACTTCACACTCCTGAGTTTACTTTCATTTTACTTCACATCTTAACTCAACTAAACCCTAATCTCATTCAATGGAAGATCCATCGGAGCGGTTAGGATCGGAGGGAATTGACTCCATCGCCGCCGTGAAAACCGACGACTTATCAATGGAAATTGATCCACCGTTTCAGGAAAACGCCGTAACTGCCGAAGACTGGCGAAAATCTCTCCGCAAAGTCGTTCCCGCCGTCGTCGTTCTTCGTATCACTGCTACTCGTGCTTTGACACTGAATCCGCTTCCGCTAGCTCCGCTACCGGCTTTATTGTTGATAAAACGCCGTGGTATTATTCTCACTAATCGCCAGTCGTTAAGCCTGGTTAAGCTCGCCACCGTGCCATAGCTTTCGTTTTTCTTCAATTCGGCGTTGACGATCGTTGTTCTAACTTCTTTACGCTTCGGTTTTGAATATTTGCAGGACCTGTTGTTGCTGAAGCGATGTTTTTGAATCGTGAAGAGGTTCCGGTGCATCCGATATACAGAGATCCAGTGAGTAGTTAACTTTGTTATGTTTTTATCCTTAGCGTAATATTCTTGATTGAGTGATAAGTAATTCCCTCTTATGCTTTTTTCCTCTATTTAAGTTGTAAATGACAAAATGATTCTCTTTTGTTAGATTCTTGTGATATTCAAAATCAAGTTTCTGTATTCTTATATGATGGTTCCACGTTTGCAGCAGTCAATTGATTCTGGAGAAGTAAAATTGATTTTGACTTACTACTAGAATCGATTCTAACTTGTATGTTGGTTCTCTGTTGATAAAATTTGATTTTGAGTGAACTGATTCTGGCTAAAACTGGTTGAAGTTAATGATTTATGCTTTAATAAATTTATGTAAAAGTGGGTTGAACACTAAATTTGAGTGTTAAAACCGATTCTAGAATCAAAAACTCCAACTTTTAGCTTCAAATAGAGTCAATTTTGGAGGCAAAATCAATTCTACTCGAGAGCAACCTAATATGTCAGAATCAATTCTACACTTTTAGAATCAATTTTGGCCCCTTTAGAAATGAAACCAAACATAATTTGCAGCGCATGTTTGGTTCTACGAGGGAGAGAATTGATTTTGCATAATTGTTGATTAAATGTGAGTTGAATGTAAAGTAAATTATGTTTGGATACCTTCGTAATAGAAGTGATTTGTATGATGTTTGAATATTGTGTCAAAATTGCTTTTGGGTGTGTAAATGACCAAAATGGGGCCATTACTAAAATATGGAATGTGTAACTTGCAGAAATTTCAGTTCGAAACATTTCAGTAATATAACGAGTTTATAAGGGCACTAAGGTAATAATGAAAAATATATATGGGTGTCAGACTGATAAATTCTAGAATCAATTCACTTTGCTTGTTGAAAGCTCCAAATTCATGCTTCTCCTAGAATCAATTTTGCTGCTTTGACTTTATACAACCAAACAACTTCATAAAAGTATCAAATCACATTTTGCACTCTAAATGCACTCTAAACGTACATTTAATCCATCTGAACGTGTATCCAAACACACAAGTAGCTTTTTAGTCTAAACGGGATTTTTAACTGAAATTTATTATTGAACACGTAAGTGTATCCAAACATAATCACTTTGCATTGAACTCAATTTTACAAAATCAATTCATTCAAAATCAATTTTTGTCACCGCAGAGAACCAAATATTTGTAAATCATAAAATGATTCCTCTTTTGATATGTGCAAATTGTACCCTTGTATGATATAAAAACTCATATTGTGGACCTGCTCATACTATATTTTGTGCATACATTTAAATTCTATAATAATTATTTTGGTTTTCAGATTGATTTTTTTTATTAATTCTTATTTATTTGAATAATTAGTTTTTGCTGAAAATTAATTTTTGTTCCTCTTTTTCTTTGTGGCTATTGATACACTTATGCAGGTACATGATTTTGGGTTTTTTCGGTATGATCCTAGTGCTATACAATTCTAAATTATGAAGAGATACCTCTTGCCCCTGAAGCTGCTAGTGTTGGATTAGAAATCAGAGTTGTTGGAAATGATAGTGGTGAGAAGGTATAAAAAAATCAATGAATATTCACATCTCTGATTTTGTCTCTGGTTTCATTTGATTTTTGGTTTCATTGATTTTTGGTTTTAGCTCTTTTAGATAAACATGTTTCATTAAATAGTTCAATTGCTTTCTCTTTCCTGTTGCACTCCTGCATATTTTCTTGGTCTTAATTGATTCTTGTTGGAACATTGGTACCCGAGTTGAGTTCTAGAGCATTTGATAGTTGTAGATGGAAGCTTAAAGTTAGTGTCGACTTTTGCAATTTTTTTGAGTTTTTTGTTTGTTTCTCATCATCGTCAATTTTGAATGGCTACATTCATTGTTGTCTTCTGTAAGTGTTCTCCTACTTTGGTTTGTAAAATCAAGTGACGTATCAAATATTATTTTTCTTAATGTTGGTAGATCAAATTGATATGCTTTCATGGTTAAATTTTGTTATCATTACCACTTTCTCTTTATTGATGTAGATGGACCAGGACTTCTAGTATTACCCTGTTTTCTTTCATCCTGATAATTTTGTACAATTATTTTGGATTTTCCAGGTTTCAATTTTGGCTGGTACTCTTGCTCGTTTGGATAGAGATGCTCCTCACTATAAGAAGTATGGTGTGAAATAACTGTCACTTTTTTCTTTTATGTGTATGATATGGCTCCTTTCAGAGAAGGTTGAATTTAGATTGCTAAACTATTTTTTGATGCAGGGATGGGTATAATGACTTCAACACATTCTATATGCAAGTAAGTGGGGATAAATGCTTATAAATTTATTTACATTTTTTTTTTTCCAAAATCTCAAACTATGAGTTTGCTTGTTATTTTCTTTTTTCTTAAATTTTTAATTTTTAACATTGTGTAATACTTTTCCTAGGTTGTATTTGAAGTGTTTAGTTTGTCCAATGCCAAATTAACAGCTCTTTAGTTGTTTTTTATTAATTTTAAATATGGCAGGTTAAACAGAAGGGGCGTTATTACTAAAATTGTTAGGCTAAGAAAATTAGCTTCATGGGATAAATAAAACCAAAGTTTATAATAACTTTACATGGTCAGACTCTTGTAATAATAAGTCTGTAGCAAATTAGCAGTTGGCTGTTACTTGATTGTAACCATATGCTTATTAATATTTGTTTTACAGGCAGCATCTGGGACCAAAGGAGGATCAAGTGGGTCCCCAGTTATAGATTGGCAAGGCAGGGCAGTTGGCCTGAATGCCGGGAGCAAGACAACAAGTGCATCGGCGTTCTTTTTACCTTTGGAAAGAGTGAGCTCTTGATATTTTTTTGCTGAACTTTTCTGACACTTCATGTATTAACGAAGGAGAAGCACGACTGGGAGTAACTTATTCAATTGGAAGAAGTGAATAACTAAATATAGTGATTTACTTTTCAGGTTGTGAGAGCATTAAGGTTTCTTCAAAAGGGGAGTGAAACGCATGTTGATAAATGGATGCCAGTTTCTATACCTCGTGGTACTCTTCAGGTTTGACCTTGAAATTATTCTTCTTAGGTCCTTCCTTTATTGTTTTTCTCGTAATTTACTATTAAATGTAGATTTCAACATATATGTTAATGGCATATAGGTTTAACCCTATTATTATAAACTAGCATATAGATTTAGTCCTATTATTCTAAACTATAAAATAATACAAGATAAAATAAAAATCTTGGACAACTTACTAAAGCCGATGAAAAAAGGCTTTTTAAATTAGTTTTTATATGCTAAAATTAGTAGTAAAATGTTCAAAGTTATTTATCATTGATATTGGAAGTTATAAAGAAAGAAAAAGTAATTTCGTGGCTTTAAGATTTATTTTGAGAGAAAATGGTGGTTTAATGTTAATTGTTATCATAAATGTGTTTATTTTTTTGAAAATGGATTGAAGCGGAATACATTTTTCTCTATATTTTCCAAAATGTCCCTAATGCTAAATTTCTTCAGTGCACTTACTGTGTCTATGTGACTGAAAGAGCCTGCATTGGCATATTTGGCTGTTGGTGTACATTTGTAGACCTAGAAAGTGATACGAGCATGTTATATATTTTGCGGAACTGCCATTTTGTTTATTATGGAATTTCAAATACTTCTGGATGATATCTTGCTTACTGTTTTGCCGTTTTCTATTAATTCGTTTCATCTTTAATATGTTATGTGCTCAATTTTTCTCTTTTCATATTGAATGAGATCATTGCAGAGAATTTTTTTCTTCTTCTTGGTTATGTAATTGGATATCGGGCAATAACTGTGTAAAATATGATACAGCTGACTTTTCTCCATAAAGGGTTTGACGAGACTCGCCGGCTTGGCCTCAGGAGTGAGACAGAGCAGGTTGTATTAGTCTTTAGTTTTCATTTTATATCTTTATCAAATGACAATTTCCTTTAAATGTTCCCTTGCCCTGCATCATTTACGCTGCATTTGATTTTTTTAGATAGTACGGAATGCTTCTCCTGCCAGTGAAACTGGAATGCTTGTTGTGGAATCTGTGGTAAGCAAATTGTTATGCCGCATTATAATTTTTATTTAGATAATATACCATTTCAATTTCTTCAGCTTTAATCTTTGATTTGTTTAGGTGCCAGGTGGTCCAGCCTATAAACATTTAGAACCGGGTGATGTACTTGTCCGCGTCAATGGTGAAGTAAGTTTGTTGGATGGGAAATCCTGTCCCCTTCCAAAAAAAATTCTTTGCGTTTTCTTTTGATAACAAATCCTTTGCATTATTTCTTTGAGTTTTCTGTCAGTGTTTTCATATGTTTCATGTGTGTTTGTTGTTGTATTGGCTTTATTTGACAAATTTACTTGGTAAGTTTGCTGAAAGCTAAACAACTAAATATTAGCTAAAAGCTGAATGCTGTAAGTGAACTAATTGAATTAGAAGTGTTGGTAAATAAACCATTGAAGTAACTGTAAATGTAACATGATATGAAAATGCATATGAACTTTTTAGTATAAGTTCTATGTTAAAATATTGATTTTAGAATATTTATCACTTTCAATTAGTAGGAGCAACTCATCGAGATGGAAGTGATTGTACTTTTGCACACCCAAACTGCTGCTTATGATGTACCTAATATAGGTACAATGACAAGGAGGCTGGTTTTTGGAAAAGTAACAATATGAATTACATTCTGTTATTTGTTATTGTTTTGTTATCTTATATGTCTGTTTTGTTATCCATCTGTTGAATAAAGCAACTATGAAAAAGTATTGTTTGCCAGAATTCCTAAAAAACACTTTCATAATTGTGTAAATTTAGAAGTTTTTCCCATCTTCGATGATTGGTTTCAACAGCTACTTTCATGCATTCCTCGAGGCTACAAAAAATGCTGTTTTCATGATTCTTGTTCTGATGGTCTCATTGTTGAACTCTGACATTATTGCAGGTCATTACTCAATTCCTGAAACTGGAGACTATACTTGATGACAGTGTAAACTCAAATATTGAATTACAAATTGAAAGGGGTGGCACATCAAAGAGTTTAACTCTTTTGGTGAGAGTTTTATTATGGCTTGGATTTATGTTTTATAAGTACCGTTTGACATTAGTGCAGTTTAGCCGACCCCACTTAAATGGGATAAGGCTTGGTTGTTGTTGTACCGTTTGACATTACTTTTGCTTGACACACCAAACTCTATATTTTTTATGGGAATTGGTGATTCCACTCTTTCTGAAGGCCCCCCCAAAGAAATCCTAACCTCATAAAATTACATAAATAAATTAAGCGTCGCCATTTGTAGTTCTTACACTCGCCAATTCTATCAAATTTTTTAGCCTGAGAATCTCTGAAAATACAGTTACAGTAGTAGACTAGAATGATCAAGGTTATCAAAATTGTGATTTAGATCGCATTAATTAAATGAGGTGTACAATATTTTAAGGGTGTGTAAGTTCCTTATAATATATAGCCCAGTAATAAAATTTAAATCCATTAAAAAAAGTAATAATATTTAAAATACTTGATAGAAGCATTGAGGATGACACCGTTTCAACAATTTTATTGAAAGTGCTGAACTGGCAAGTAACTTTCTGAAGCTTTTGTTATCCTTTAATCTGTTGTAACCAAATGTGTGATGATTTTATTTTTGGGCTTTGACCTGACATGTGACGTGATCATCCATCACATGGAGATATGGAGTACTCAACTCAAACAAGCAATCCAACCTAACGCCCCTCACTCTGCCACCCATGAAATAGGGAAATATTTACATGAGAATCAATACTGTATTGTAAAAAATTGATAAAGTATAAAACTAGGTTCTTAGTTGCCACTGTGAACTTGGCTTATGATTTAACTGTCAGCTTGAATAATATAAATATGATTATTGCTTAATGTTGTGCCAATTTTTCTAAATGTTCATCTCAGGTGCAAGATTTGCACTCAATAACTCCCAATTATTTCTTGGAAGTTAGTGGAGCAGTAATTCAACCTCTTTCATATCAGCAGGTTAGTTATATTATATTTATAATGTTTTCTGTATTTTATAGTCTTCTCTGAAAAAAGAAGTTGAATATGATTTTGCTTTTGCCTGCATTTGGCTATGCAAATGAAAAAACTTGTCTTGAATAATACTTCCTCCGTCCCTTGTTATAAGACACACACACCCCTGCTATTATTTGATATCATACAAGAGAAAAAAAAACTTATGTTTTTTGATGGTAAATTAAATAGGGGCGTTTTTGTTTAGAAATCAAATCATTAATGCACGTAGAATTGTGAAAAGATTATTATTTTAAGGGACAAAGTAAAAGTAGAAAAGAGTCTTATAATTAGGGACAAAGGTCACATCTTCCTGAAATTTATGAAATTAGTACAAAGTAGCTATTGCCCTTTTTCTTTCGTTATATTGGTGCATCTGTCTCTAAATGCCTTCCATTAAATTACTGTTTCCCATAAATGGTCAATTTTCCATCTCATAGATATGAAATAGGGTACCAACTTGTTTCTTCTTGTGGTTACTACTGCAACATAGTTATCTGGACTTGTAACTTGTTATGGTGTTGTGCAACAACTGACATGTTTTTCTCACTCGAACTCTGGATATGTTACTCAGCACTCCCCAAGTTGCTTCTGTTGCTCTTCTAATTATAGTTACGTTTACCATTTTAATGCAGGCTAGAAACTTCCGATTTCATTGTGGTCTTGTTTATGTGACAGAACCAGGGTATGTATACCTAGATAAACATTGATTCTTCCATACTTATTAGTTAATTCCATTTGACACAAAATTGGATATTTGTTTGTATTTGTATGTTACACTTTAAATTATAACTAGTACTGGGTTAGTGGAATTGTTATTTGTTATGACTTAGTAATGCTCTGGTAAGAGTTATTTCTTGATGTATTTATGAATTATTAAATTTAAATACTTACTGTTGTTGGTCACTTGACAAATTTGTCAATAATTCTGAGTCTAGCATCACTTGATAGTCATGCACAAGGGTCATTGCAGGAAGGAGAAGATATCTGTGATGTTTATTTTACATTTTGGTATATAGCATGTGATTTGTTGACCATGCGACACTTACTTTTTGCAGATATATGCTCTTTAAAGCAGGAGTTCCTCGCCATGCAATAATTAAGAAATTTGCTGGTGAAGAAATATCTTGCCTTGAGGAACTAATATCAGTTATTTCTAAGCTATCAAGGGGTGCGCGAGTACCATTGGAGTATATAAGCTACGTAGATCGTCATCGAAGGAAGGTATACAATCAAGTTATATGATATAAATAAATGTATATTTATAGATACTAGTAATTTCCCGTTGTTGAATAAAAAAAAAATTACGTCCAAGTGGTTCATTTTCTAACAAGCCCTCATTGGTTGGAATGTGTAAGATACTGTTAAAGTTTTGGATTTTAGATAAAAGTAAGAGAGAAATAATAAGAGATTGAATATTATCGGTAATAACTTGATAGTAACTTGATAAAAGACTAAACATTAACCTCTATTTATAGGGGATTCATATTCATACATAAATAGGGAAATCAGGAAACAAATCATAATAATAACCATGTCATATGGATACTAATACCTGGATATAATCTAAGATACCCTAATATTAGAAACTAATTTTAGGAGATAAACTACGATGCTTTATTATAGCTAGTGGAAAGACGGGCTCTAACATGTCTGTCTATGTGCCTTTTCTAATTTTTATTATATTGATTTTAATTTAATTTGTTTATTTTAATGTTATGGTATAATCTAAATTTGGGTTAAGATATTCATGTTATATTTTTTAAATTCAAATTTTAATTTTAAAAAGATTATATTGCTAGGGAAAAATTTATTTAGAAAAAGATTGACTAAAATTTGTAGTTAGTATGTACAAACTAATTTTTGTAGCTAGTTTTTTGGTTCATTAAATTATGGTGTGGATATAAATTTAAATTTGAAAAATAATTGAGTTGTTAAGGGTAAATTTATCTTAAAAAATGTCTGACCAAAGTTAGTTATCAATGACAGTTAACTTTGGAGTTGTCATTATATCATGGTATAGATATCAAAGATATTCTATTATATTTTAACTATTTCAAAGAATTTTTTTACAGTTCGTATTCTTACTCATTTATTTTGGTCTGTAAGATATCGGATTTTGTGAAAAAAAAAAATTCTTTATAAAGAAATCTACTTAATGATGTAAATCTGTTCCCTTAGTTAAGAATCTGTAGATATTACTTATAAGTGTAACAGCTACTTAGTTGATTGTTAATATTCCTAGGATTATAGATCTTCCTAGGTTAGTGCTTATTCAATGTATTTATTGTAACACCATTATAAATACAATAGTGTGATCTCATTATAGACACACAGAACTTACACAGAATTTAAACCAAGTTTACATATCTTACATGTTCAAACTCTACGGTGGTGAAATAATGTTTCTTAGGCTCTGTTTGGGAGTTTGGAGGGGAAGGGAGGGAAGGGTTTTGGAGGGATGAGATTAGAGGAAAAAATAGAGAAATCTTTCAAATTTTTTGAGTGGTTTTGTAGAGAATGATAAATAAATACTTATGATGATTAATGTATTTTTGAGTTTGCAAGTATTATAACAACATAGATTGGATTTGAAAAACTTATCCAAACCTCCCAAAGCCCTCCAAACTCCTCCTCCAAAACAATTTTTTAGTTTCCCCAAATTAGGGGGATTTTGTAATATGAAGAACACTAAACCCCCCAAAGCCCAAACCCTCCCCTCCCCTCCCCTCCAAACTCCCAAACAGAGCCTTAGTGTTTGTTCAACATCGATTTGATCTAACATGTTTTTGTGGATAATTGAACTTAAAATTTAGTATGGATTGTAATGGTAGATTGGCTTTCTGACACAATAACTTTCATGATCCAAGCAGCTTGGACAACCGAGATCTCAAAGTTATAAGCCATTTCTAATTTTGTTTCACGAACTTGTTTGATGGCTGCAGTCGGTGTTGGTGACAGTTGATCGCCATGAATGGTATGCACCTCCCCAGATTTACACTCGGGACGACATTACTGGCCTCTGGCTTGCTAAGCTTGCTTTTCAGCCTGATTCCCCTTATTTATCATCTGGGGATAAAGATGTTGGAAATCTGACCAGTCGTCCAAGTTCTTTGACTGGTGAGCATGCTCGTGGGGGAGATGTGTGTGAAGGTAACCATCAGGAGTTGGCCAATGGTGTCACTAGCATGGAAACTAATTCTGAAGATCCTTTAGAGTGTGTATCTCACGACAATGGATCTGATGGGATAGTCAAGAAACGGAGAGTTGATGATTTATCAGCTGATGGAAGTGTTGCTGATATTTCCTTAAATGAACCCGAGGAAACCAAGCTAGAAAAATCAGGTGCCTTACCGGATGATGGGTTAATGGACTATCAAGGTGCAACTGCTGCCACAGCAAATGCATCAGTCACTGAACGTGTGATTGAGTCTACTCTTGTGATGTTTGAGGTAGTTTTTGAAATTTATCTCAATTCTGATCATTGACTTGGCATAAATTCTACTGTAGCATTTCAATGTCTGTATCCATTCCTCTTGGCAATTCTGTTTTTTTTTCTTTTCTTTTTTTTCAATTTATAACCCTGTTTACGAGTTAGGTCTTATATTGTTCAATGTTGTAGTGTGGTAATGACACTGATTTTCTGGTTATCCCATGGTTCTTATTGGCTCCTGTCTTCAGGTTCACGTTCCTCCATCTTGTATGCTTGATGGTGTTCATTCACAACATTTTTTTGGAACTGGTGTCATAATATATCACACTCAAGATATGGGATTAGTTGCAGTTGACAAGAACACTGTTGCAGTATCTTCCTCTGATGTGTTGCTATCTTTTGCTGCTTTCCCAGTTGAAATTCCTGGAGAGGTAAATCTTTCTTAAATAATTTGTCGCTAATAATATGAAATGAATAAACAAGAGGACAGACTTTCTTTAGCTTGGTGTCTTCTTTCTTCATGGCAGGTGGTATTTCTCCATCCTGTTCACAATTATGCTCTCGTATCATATGATCCATCTGCTTTGGGACCTGTCGGTGCTTCAGTCGTTCGTGCTGCAGAGTTACTTCCAGGTGGGTTTGCCCATGTCGTTTCTTAAATTTAGACTGTTTATAGGTGGCATTACCCGATCCACTTTTGATGATGAAACATGTCTCATTCTCAGCAACTCATAAGTATCACTACCTATACTTTGACTGAATTGAGAAAAGCTAAACTGGCTACTCCTTGGGACTAAAAAATAAATAAATTGGGATTAGTAATAAAAATGATAAAAGTGGATATACCAGTGAAGGTAGCATGATAAAAGTGGATATAATTAACTTTAAAGTCTGATTTCTTTAGTCCTCTTTCCGTCAAATCAAACTGGTCTTACCAGTGAAGGTAGCATGATAAAAGTGGATATAATTAACTTTTTGTGAACTTATTACAATGTATCTTTGCAGTTAGATACTTGATAGTTTTACATTTTGTGCTGAAGTTGATTGCTTCTGGTAAATGATTAATTAACTCTAACAAGAGATGGAGGGACTTTTTAAAGGTAAAATGTGATTTGTCTGAAGTTTGAACAAGTATATATGTATTTTAAATGTAGATGATGTGGGAAGGAAGAGGTTTGTGAGCATATGCGCTTTCATGATGACTTTTTAATTTATCTATGTTGACAAAATATCGGTACATTTTTTTGTTCAGAGCCGGCATTACGTCGAGGAGATTCTGTTTACCTTGTGGGCTTAAGTAGAAGCCTTCAAGCAACCTCTAGGAAATCAGTTGTTACCAATCCTTGCGCTGCTTTAAATATAGGATCTGCAGACTCCCCACGATACAGGGCGACCAATATGGAAGTTATTGAGCTTGATACTGGTAAATTTGGATGTTTTCATTTTTTTAACCAATGTTATACACATTTAGATAAATGTCTTACTCTTCATGTGTTTGAATACAGATTTTGGTAGTTCATTTTCGGGTGTGCTAACAGATGAACAAGGAAGGGTCCAAGCTTTATGGGGAAGCTTCTCTACTCAGGTTCTTACCAGTTATTCTTTTGCGTGCTTACATGGATGGATCTGGACATTTTTCATTGGGCCCAAGATAAGAAAAAACACTAACGTAAATTGGGTGATAAAAATTAATTCTTAGAAACATTGAAATAAAAAGAGTGTTGTAAGCCTTTTCCATATATCTATTTTCTTTTGGGTGAGTTCATTCTTAAGCATAATATGAGCACCTTTTTGACTATACCGTAAAAATTCAAACTTACTGTCTCTTTTTTCAATCGTAAATAAATCAACACCAGATTTGGGTGAGCTTGGGCACTTAAACACCCCCTATCCCCCAAATTTTAGTAAGAACTACTCTCGAGGTCTTATTCTAATGGCTTAAACAGAATAGAAGGTTTGTATGAAATTGCATTACCCCATTTTAATGAAGGTTAGGACATGCCATAAGCCACGGTAAGGGATTGTGTTTACTTCATGACTTTCTAATGATCAACCGCCAGTTGGAATTGAACTCGACCATTATATATTCCAAACCTAATGAATAAGCAGACTTTGGCAATTTATGATACCATAATGATTAAAATCCCCTTAGAGAGACTTTAAACAATGAACCTATTCTATGATAGTTTTTGGTCTTCTCATTTGTATAAATAATAGAGCCTAACTCAAAACAGTTGTATCTTCGTAGAAGAAGAAAAAGAGAAGAAAGATGAAAACTGGGAAAAGACGAGACGAGACAATATTTACTCATACTTCAAAAGGCTACCTGATGGTGGGTTGGTCCTTGAAGTCTATAAGCCATTGCTCCTTTTTATTTTCTAATATTAATTAAGAAAGAACTTAACTGTTTTTAAGTATTATGGATTTTATAAAAGTGAATCATAAACTTAGAAGTTAAATAATACAGTAATGATGTATATAACCTTTTTAATTAGGCACTTTAATTAAGTCCTAACAAGATTAAATTCAAGTGTGGTTGTTGGAGTATTTAAAGTGCTAAGGACTAGGGACCACCCATCCATATAAGAATTAACAAGCATCCCACTTTATTTTAGTAAAATTTCTACCAAATAAACTTGGGATATCTGTAGCATTCTTCTACTGCCTAAATGTGCTTGAGTGGAAGGGTGGAAAGCAAAAGCGCTAAAAAATGGAGGGAAAAAACATAGAGGAACGGAAATATTGTAATCTTGTCTTGGTGGTGTTTGGTATAGAATATGGTAAATGAGATGACTAATTATTTTCATACCACATTGTAGGCATAATTGAAAGTCTGGATGAACAGAGAATATTATTCTGATTGACTGAATCTCTAACTTTAATTAATAAAGAAGGGAATGAAAATTTTTGCATTTTCTTACTGTGTTGTTATCATTGTATTATGGCTTCCTCTTATGTGGTGTGGTCTTTCTGCTATGATTATTCATTCTGTTTTTCTTCCAAGCAAGTATCAGATGATCATGGTTCATTAATTTCAATCCTATTTTTAATCTCATGTACACAAACATGTAACATGCCCACCCACCCTAGGCTGTAGCCGCTGCATAAACAAATCCAAATATTGAAGACTGAAAAGGAAGCAATAATATTTCATGAGACTTATATTTTAAATAAGCTTCTACCTAAATTTTGATAGTTTCTCTACTCAATTTTGCAAAAGAGTCGATTTTGATGTCAATTTATTATTCATTGATTTGAATGAATTCCCCTGTTCCAGCTTAAATTCAGTGGCAGTACATCAGAAGATCATCAATTCGTGAGGGGGATTCCGATTTATGCAATAAGCCAGGTTCTGGACAAGATCATATCTGGTGCAAATGGGACACCTCTTCTCATAAATGGTGTCAAAAGGCCTATGCCACTTCTGAGAATATTAGAAGTTGAACTTTATCCAACATTACTTTCAAAGGCTCGTAGTTTTGGATTAAGTGATTTTTGGATTCAGGTATGCTGAATGTTTCTTTATAGTTTGAGTTTTCGCTTTAGAATATTTACTTTCCTTCCATGTGTAATATTTACTTTCAAAGAATCTATGTTCGGCAAAATCTTGAAGATGCCTCTTTTTTTTTTTTTTTTTTTTTTATTTTTTATAATCATCCTGAAGATGCCTCTAACAGTCTTATGGAATATCTCCTTTGAAACAACCGAAAATATTAATATGCATCCTTAATGATCCTAGATTCCTAGCTTCCCATTTTAATTGAATGCATTACCGTAGTATGCCTCCAATGTAGAAAAAGGGTTTTCTTCCTTGGATGGTTGATATAAAAATCCTTTTGGTTTACTATATGAAAATCATGTACTATTCATGATGAATGTGTATTATTGCTAATTACCTTTGTGGATTACTTAGATTACAATTTTCCGTTTTGTTAACAAAATCATGTGGACTGTCTGACCTATGCTGCCTTTGGGTCATCTCTACATATGGTTCCAGATAGGATTTAGGATCCACAGATTGGGCTTTGAGAAATTGGTAGGTTGTTCTGTTACCGTTAAGAGGTTAATTTGTTGGTGGGTTAGAGAGATAGTTAGGCCCAATAAGACATGCTGCCTATAAATAGAGAGGACTGATTGGAGTGAGGAGTGTCTTGTTATAGAATGAATTATGGCCTTCTGGTATTGGTAGTTTGACAGACCCTCGAAGCTCTGCCATTGTTTTGTGATCCAGGGAGGTATTCCTCATTTTCTACAATACCAGTTGGTTTCTATCAATTGGTATCAAAGTTGTTTTGAATCAAGCGAATTTTGGAGTTGTGCAAGAATTTTTGGCGGGAAGATGGCTGCCGAGTTGATTCCAAGATTTGGTGGAAGGGAAGCCTACTTGTGGCTTAATATAGGCTGAGCAATATTTTGAGGGTAGAAGAATGCATGAAGAGATGAAACTATGGTGGGTTGTTACATTTGCATTGAGATGAGAGGCTCTTTATTGGTGAGTTACCTGGAAGGTGAGCAGTCCAAATGCTTCTTGGTGGAGTTTTTCAAAGGCCATTCTCAATATATTCCAGCCTGATGTTTGGGACTGCGTTCAACTTTCTAAATTAGAGGGAGCAAGAACTTGTGGTATTGAGGGAAGAAGTTCCAAAAGAAAATGAGCAACAATTTTGAGGGCTAGAAGGAGAGTCAAAAGATAGAATCAAGAATGAAGTCATGAAGGTGGTGAGCAAGAGCAGCCACGTGGGAAAAGAAGCATTTTGATAAATCCATGGAGAATTGGTACCAATAATAATTATACTGAAAAACAACTGAATTTATTGATAAATCCTTGGAGAATTGCTCTTAAACAGAGATGGAATTTATTCATAGACACTGTTATAGAACAGAATTATCACGCAAGAAACAGGGAATGCAAAGCCACGGTTTCTACCAAGTTTTGAGAGATTGGTCCCAACCCCCCACCCAATATCCACTCAATAACTCTTTGATAACCAACTATGCGCTGCAGTCTTTCTATTAAATCTTACTAACATCCAAATTTAATTATTACATCTCCTGTTAATCTGTTACTTAGTTGTCTTTTCGAAAAACTCTGTTCTTTAGTTATTCTTAGGTTCTGTTACCTTTTTTCACTCCTTGAAAGAACTAGCTTTGTTACTGCCATTAACAAGATTTCTTATTAATGGTTTTGGGTAAAATTATTGCAGGCGTTTGTCAAGAAAGATCCAATAAGACGACAGGTTTTGCGTGTTAAAGGTTGTTTGGCTGGATCAAAGGCTGAGAATCTTTTGGAGCAAGGGGACATGGTTTTAGCAATCAATAAAGAACCTGTCACATGCTTCCATGACATTGAAAATGCTTGCCAAGCTTTAGATAAATCTGATACCGATGATGGCAAGCTTCAGATGACTATTTTCCGGCAGGTACATTGAAAATATTTGCCCTCGTCTAATTTAGATTTGTAGATCTTGCTGAATGAACTTTTGTCTTATTTTTTGAGGGACATTATGATTGATTTGTGTGATTTTGTCTAGGGACGAGAGGTTGAACTTCTTGTGGGAACAGATGTTAGGGATGGAAATGGCACAACTCGTACAATTAATTGGTGTGGTTGTATAGTTCAGGATCCACATTCAGCGGTACGAGCTCTTGGATTTCTTCCTGAAGAGGGTCATGGTGTATACGTGGCAAGGTACAATTTTAATTTTGTGCATGTAAATTTTTATATTCTAGAAAAGGGTAAAGTATAAATAGCAACATGGTAGGATGTTCATGTTGCAAGTAAATTTGTATGAGGGCTTACTGTTGTTATCATTAGCAAGCTCACTCAGATTTATAAATAAGTTCTCAAGAAGCACTTACAGAAAAAGAAATATAAAAAACATCTTGCAAGTACTGAGTTTTTGAAATCATAGCTCATTATATAAGTTGAAATTATCTTCTATTTAATCTTTTTCAATAATTCTCTCATTTGGCTTCTTCATAAGCATATATAATCTCATACATAGTTTTTGCTAAGTGAAGAACTATCAACTTATTTTAATTGAGAAGCTCCTACAAGCCTAATTCAAATGTCTTTGGACTTTGGATCCTCTCCTTCCTCCCCAAAAGGGTGTGTATTTGAAAATAGAGGATCCAAATCCAATCCAAATTAGGCCTGTGTTATCCTTTGCTTACAAATTGTTGTCATGTCTCTACTGCATGTGACGGACCATTGATCTCGGTCTACATAGATGGAAGGTCTAAATCGGTTTTTTTTACCTAACATCCTCCAGACCAACACGCTTAATTAACAGAATTTGAGGACCAGTCCTGATACCACTTGGATGCATCTGCATTATGTCGTGCAACTCGTCCACAAACAGACACACATACCATATTTCCATACCATTGTGCAATGGAGAGTTAGTTTATGGACAATTTAGATATTAGCTTCGACAAATTTGAACTAGTGTTGTGTGTCAAAAGTACAGCAACATACAGAATATAGGAAAAAAAAATATATTAAAATGCACAAATACTGGAATAACTGTATTATTGATGATGGAAAATGACAATGCAGTAGGGAAGAAGATCCCTAGCTAACCCACAGAGAACTGCTCCTTCAGAGAGAGTACTTTCTCTGCCCAAACCTTCTAAGGATGTAACTGAAAAGTGATGAATGGCCTCTCACTATCCCAATCCTTCATATAACTGTCATTCCCCTCGAACAAACTAACCACATCAGCAAATGTAACCAACTCCCCTTTTTAGTAAAATAGCTGGGCTTAGGCCCAAACCCTGTACCTAATATATAGCTTCGTGGTATGATCATATCATGTTTTTTGTTTCAGTCTTCAATTTTGGAATCCAGATTCACGACATCCCTCACTTCAAAATATTATAACTTACAATATTATTTTTAAATTGTTCCTTTTTGATTGTTTTTATGTCGAATTATGGTGGATAGTAGATAGAATGATATGTGATCAATTGGAAATGTTTTGTAATCTTTTTATCATCTAAATACTTTTTTAATAAAAAAATATAGACGTAATACATTTTGTTAGGTCTTGAACTTGCACCAGCATTTTGCTTGCATGCTTGTCTGACCAAGTATAAGCTCACAAAATTTGTCAAATCAAATTCACAGGTGGAGTCATGGGAGTCCTGTACATAGATATGGTCTGTATGCTCTTCAGTGGATAGTTGAAATTAATGGAAAACCAACTCCAGATATAGATTCTTTTGTTAATGTGACAAAGGTACGGTATTTATTATGCACGGATGCAACTTACACTTACATTCAGAGTTTCCTTTCTTTTTTTCCTAGATGGAATATATATGCGTGTGTGTGTGGGTATCGGTGGTAATTTTGAATACACTAACACTGAATGGCATATGTACATGGGTCCATATGTGGCAAGGGTTCTCTGGTATATGATTGAGTCTTTACACGCTTAACTTAGCTGTGTTACTACTTATTAGCATAAATCATTTATGGAGTTTGTTTGTAAGCCTGGTTGATGATCTGACTTGGCTCAAAGTGTTCAAGGACTTTTTCTGTCACAAGCTGTTTTTGAGACTGGGAAATTTGAATATTTCATGAAATATTGTAATTGTTCTCATGGTTTAATGCTTCTACTGTTTCGTGAATGTATTATAATTATTTCACAAATGCTGGCAGGAACTAGAGCATGGAGAATTTGTTCGGATAAGGACAGTTCACCTCAATGGGAAGCCACGAGTCCTAACATTGAAGCAAGATTTACATTACTGGCCTACATGGGAATTGAGGTTTAATCCAGACACTGGAATTTGGCATCGTAATGTAATCAAGGCATTAAACCGCAGTCCTGTATGAATGAGCAGAGTATAGTATGGATATACATCCCTACGTATGCAGCAGCAAAGAAGCAACCCAAATCTTAAAGCGTCTTCCAGGTTCAGCAAACAAAAATCTTAAAGCGTTTCAGACACGATTTGGCAGTGCTGCTTTGCTCTAGATTTGCTGCTCTTCGTACAAAGATATTCTATTGCATTGCCATGATTGACACATAACAAGTTATGAAACATTTGATTCAGGCTGGCAATGAGTTATTTATAATTCATTTGACCCATTGTTTAATTATATCATATACTAGAAAGCTTCCATAATCATGAAAAAATAAAATAAATATTTATAATTTTTTTTATCATGTATTAACAAGAAAATTAACTTCTCTTTACCTTTTATTTGGCTTGTGAATATTTTATCAAACCCCTTTGATACTTTAAAATTTCATTTTCCTCTAGCATGATTTCATTTGCTCTTGTGGCCCCTTTCATTGTTCATAGGCCCCCAGATTTTCCAATTTACCCTTAATAAGCCTATTGAGAGTCACAAACCGATAGGTTCAGGAGATGACCCCCGTTCAGTGGATATCAAGAGTCAACTCTTGATACATTTTATATTTATGTTGGAAGTTGGTTTTTGTACTTTCATTGCATCCTTTACGCTCAACCTTAACAACATTCAGAAAGTTTGATTTTTTTAGGGCATTTTCGGCTCTCAAATCACCATCCTTATATGAAATAAAGTCTTTCGACAATATTTTTCTACCAAAGACAATGTAAAGATTCTAAATTCCCTCAAAATAGCAAATGTGTTTTTTTCCTTCATAAGCCAATGAAAGCATTTGATAGCTACAAAAGCATTGTTAGTAATAAGCCTTCCACTGACAAAAGCACTATGTTCAAACATCAATTAACTTCGGGTAGTGTGTTTGATTCTATTTGCAACTACCTTTGTTATGATCTTCATAACCACGTTGTAGATATTGATTGGTCAGTAGCTTCATTGCTATTCATGACTCTAAAGGCAATGCTATGGACATCTTTTCCTTACTATGTGCAAATATTTTTGGTAGAAAAGGGTTGGCAGGCCATCACGGCCTAGTGCTTTTAAAGGGTGCATTTGTTAAATGGCAGTGCTAATCTCCTCCTCAGTGTAAACTTGTTCACACCAAATTTTGTTATCCTCCGACTCCTTTCCTCTCACCACCTCACAAGTGTTTTCAACATTCTCTTTCTCTTCCACCAAACACCTGCTTTGTCTTTTAACTTTTTAATCTCATTCACCTTCCTCCTTTGATTGACTTTTTCATGCAAGAATTTTGGGTTTAGATCCCCGTCCTTCAACCACATGGCTCTGCTCCTTTGTCTCCACATAGTTTCCTCCATTTTAAGTAACTCAACTTGAGTCAGGGTATACTTGCACTTATTTTGGTGCGCATTTTTCATGTGTATTTGGGTTCACATACAAAATCAAAGGCAACTACCACGGTGCCAAATACGTGATCAAGGAAGAAGTCAATGTAGAAGGTAAAGATACAAGAGCATTTGATAACTGAGTTAGAAAAGAGGGAATCTATTGATGTAACAATCTCAAAAGAGGAGCCAATGGAACTATGTGGAGGGAAACACAATAGAAGAATTATCTTTGAAATAAGAGTTGTGTTATTTGAACATCCATTTATATGACAATTTTTGAGACAACCAAAATTTTACAAAGAAAATGAGGTATTGACACAAAAACCAAAGCAATAGAGAAAGAAAGTAAAAAGATAATGTTAGTATGAGGTAAAAGTTGTCATAAAAATTGTCAAAAAATGGTTTTTCAAAATATAATTTCTCTTGAAATTAAAAACTTTGAAATCACCGGGGGTTGTTGGATGGCCAACACCTCCCACCCAAATGAAAATCTTAAGTTGAAACTCTCAGAGTTTGGGGAATCTCCGAGCGGTTCGAGTCTTGTCAATGCTCATTAGACTTGAAAATCCTCAAATAGTCTTCTTAATGGAGACAAAGTTAAAACTTATGAAAGTGGAGCAATTGAAAGATAGATGAGTTTTCACTAAGTGTTTTGTTGTTGATTGTAGAGGCCTAGGTAGGGAAATAGTCGGAGGATTATAGCTTTTCTTTTGGCAAATCATGTGGACATAATCATTTTGTCTTATTTTTTGAATCATATACATGGAACTTGTGCTGATGAAGAAACAAATCAGAGGTTGAACCTAACAAGTATCTATGAGTTCTCGAAAGAAACACACAAGAAGTAAACTTGACAACTAATGTAACACTCATACTAACTTTAACTAGTATATTAGCATGTGCGTTAAACTGATACTGGATACATTTAAAAATTTCAATAATAATAACACATCACAATGAATGAATGCAAGTTTACTCGTTGTACAAATAATCCATTACTATTACAATACTTTTACAAATGTCCATTAAGCTTCTGAGCTGGTACACAACGAGCAATTGCACTCCGTCCAGTACCTCTATGAAGATCTTCGTCACGAACCTCTGACTAACCTGCACCAGAAGGAATGGGATGAGACATAATGTCTCAGTGAGCTCTACCCAACCTACTGTTGGCAACCACAGGGAACCTAGGGTCGCCATGCCTACCTTGGCAATTTAGGGGAATTCTAGAATCGCCAAGTCTTATAAACCTGCCTATAATCTGTAAACTTCCTGTGACTATAACTTAAACTGCCTATAACCTTTGTTGTAACTGTCTATAACCATAACTGTGATCTGCCTATAACTTTAGCTTAGTGATCGAGGGAAAAACCTAGGATCACTTTCTGATAACTGTCTATAACTATATCTGTGAGTTTCCTGTGACCATAATTGTAACTGTAACTCTGACTATAACTATAAAACATAAAACATATAAACAGTTCTATAGCAGTTTTATGTTAGCTGTTAGCGTTGAACAAACAATTAATCTGAGTTTATTTTACGGAGGGCACCCAGGTGGAGCAACCCCGAGATACGTCTCCCTATAAACCGGTGAAATTCCTATCATATCAGGCTAACACCGGACTCCCTATGAAACGTGTGGACAACCCTCTCGGAGAAGTCCCATCCGGCGAATCCCGGAGTCTGCTGAACACGCCCTATGACTGTGAAACGTGCAAGCACGCCATTATCTTTAATCTTTAATTCTTTAACTTTAACATGTGAACATATAATCTGTTACTGTAATCGTATAACAATCCTATAACGTATAACCTATAACCTATGATTCTTGGCTTATCGTTCTCATAAGCCACCTGTGATCGTTGGAAAACCAACACTATAAACGTATCTATAACTATGATTGCCGAAGCATTCCCATTGCCTATGTATTCCAAAGGAATACTTCTATAACTTTATTCATAAGTGTTTATCCTATAAAATATTCTAACTTAACCACTGAAATATTCTTGGCTTGCACATATATAGTGTGTACATGGAGTTACTTAGTAAGGGATAATCCCATTACTAGTTCTATTATTCCTCTACATAGCTTAGAAATTGTGTAATCATCTCCCAATGCCATAACCATTACCTATCATACCTTAATTCCATTCCTATACTCAAGAACATGAAATTGTGTAGCTGGAAAATCGGGGGCCGATTTCTAGAAATCGGGGGCCGAAATATGCCGTAAATGCCAGGAATGGCCAGCCACAAAATCGGTGGCCGATTTGGGAAATCGGTGGCCGATTTGGTCCCCTGCAGAAATCACAATTTGCTTTCAAAGCTAAACCAATCCTCTCTAATCAACAAAACAGCTTATGGAAAAGATTTCCAAGACATAAGATCAACTTATAACATATGTGTTCAAATAATCTCAAGCCAAAAAGGATTTATGGCATAAATTTAGCAAATCTAGTTCTTAATGCTAAAAACTCAAAGCATAGCAAAGTGAGGATCTAAACCCTCTAGGAGCTCACCTCAATCATCGGATCAAAGCTTGTTAAACTTTCATTCCGAAACTTTAGCTTGATTCTTTCTCAAAACCCTAGCTTTTGCCCCTTTTTCCTTTCTTCTTGTTTTCTTTAATTTGCTTCTTCTTTGTCTCCTTTGAACCAAAATCACAAACTTGCTTACTTGCATGTGGATTGAGTGTTTAAAGATGAAGTTGATGATTATGGAGGGATGGAGGAGGATGGCGTGAGGTAGGAAGAAGAGAGAAGGGAGAGGAGTTGAATTTTAGAGAGAGAAGGAGTGTTAGGAAAATGAGAGAAAATATGGCTTTTGTCATATATAGAAAGCCATATATTGGTAATTACCAAACTGCCCTTCGCTTAAATATCTCTGATGCATCGTATCAATACTGATAAATATCCAAGTATTTAGCGGGATATTACACTCTACCCCCCTTAAAGAAATTTCGTCCTCGAAATTTAGAAAATCCTTCGAAGATCCTGAAAAGATAAATCCTTTCTACCTCTTTCTCTACTATTAAAGTTTCCAATTCTTTATGCTTATTGGAATTCCATGGCAACTCTAATTTCTGACATGTAGATTAGTCGCGCGTCTCGATTGAACCATATTGGTTAAAACTTGTTCTTTAGCCATGATTCCCATCACTGTACATCAAAACATAAGACAATCTCTTTCTACCGAAAGGTCTGACGTATAATACATAACTATTACCTGTTAGGACGTATGGTTATCTGAACCAACATTTCCTTCTTATCTGACTATGATCTCTGTTCGACATATTCCTTACAAATCCAATCTAAAATTAATAAGTCTTGGATTTCACTTACCGAATTCTATCAGTTCTTCTTTAATTGACCGCTTAATCTTAACCTGAAGACGTCGGGTCGATCTGATTTTCCTCAATTATTCCTACTTTCCGAGGAATCTATTACATTACCTTCACTTCCAAAGAACTCTTGTCTTTAACTTCCGCCTCGTACGACGACCTTTTACTGTTACATTCGTATCATTCTTCATATAAATTTATTCTTACATTGAAAGACATCTGAGATTGAGCAATCTCAAACAGAAGTAAAGTCTTTTACATATTCCTTCATGATTCAAATACAAGGTGATGGCTGAACTTACGGTACAAGTTCCTTTCTTTCTGTTATCCTGGTGTAGCTATCATCACAATCTTAAGCATCGTTTACATTTCCACTGCGGAAATCTTTAAAGCTCGAGAAATCATATGAGCCACTCATGCTCCGATTTAATTAACCAACGACAACGCGTAGGTAAAGGTCTTAGGAACCTTCTTCTTTACCAATACTTTCAAACTTATGAAAATCCAGTATAAGTGACGTGTGGCATAGGCCGTCTCACATATCATCATTGTCCATAACACATAGCCTCTATACATGATCGACTACGTGCACACTCCTATCGGGTACACAGTACACCGCATTATCATTGTCCAACTACGGGACATCATACTTAATCAAAATATACTTGAGACAAAGCCACGCCATCTAAGGTCACTCTTCTTGCTCTTAACTCATGTTTGCACTCATAGAGTATCCACACCCCCTTTACGTAACCATGATTACGTCCCTTAGACGTTATAACTTATTTTGTTCGAGAACATTCTCCGTTTTCTAAAAGAAAACTTTATTCTATTCGCTATTCAAAATAGCACTCTTAAACTCTGAATCCTTTAATTCATGACTTGAATTCACGTAGCCTTTTACTATAAACTATGAGTACTCTTCTGATCGGTGTAAAACATTTCCTTCCTTTAACTGTTAACATTAAGTTCAAGAATTTGTGAATTTCTCAACTGAGACTTTCCTGCTAAAACATTACCGACTGCGTACCACGGTTACCGATACATGTCACACGACTATGAATATGTTACACTACTGTCTAAGTAGTAAAAACTCCGTCTGATCAGTATACATAATACTAATCATAACCTGTTACATGCCCGTTACATGCGACATGCTAGCATAACGCGGATACGATGCGGAATAACTATATGCCACAACATAATTCCTCTTTGGTTAAACTTACTATTCAAATTAACTTTAAGTTACTGAGCTAAACAGCTAGATCACCGTATAAAATGTGGCCTCCTTCACTATGTACTTATTTTGCCGTAAACACATCCTTTTAAGTTATCAAACTGCTTCGATTCTCTTATCCCATGAGTTTCGAGATCTGAAACATCCCTCGACTTATCTATTAAAATTTCCTGTTAGAACTGATGATAAGTTCCAGTCATCACTACTTACACATATTCTGTAACTTGAGAATTAATCTCTGAATGCTTTTCCTGTAATTCCTCTGACAAGGACTTCACAAACATCCTTTTCTCTAAACTTCAGCTTAATTTGTCTGTTAACTCATAATTGGATTACTTCTCCGCTACGCAACTCTGATTTAAACAATTTACCTTGAGATAGAAGTAATACACCACTATTACCATATAAAATTTCTTTGGCCAATCTTTTGACTTTATGACTTTGTAGTTACCAAACATGACCATCTTATCTTATAATTTCTCTTGTAGTTTAACCCACCTGTTAACTTACTGATTGCTCGTCGCTTGACTCCGCGTTTCTATTCGAGCATAAACAAAATTCTTACTTTCACGAAATAAGCCGAAACCTGTAAACAGTCTTTAACAATAAATACGAGTCCAACGATGCTCCTGTTAAAACAACTTAAGTTCCTACATTATTCACTTGTGGTAACTTCTAGAAACATTCTATGACTTCCGGAAATTCTCGTCTTTCCTATACTTAATCGATTAATGAATCGAGTCTCATCCTGTAATTATCCGTAGGGATTTCACATCCACAACCTTTTTCCAAGACACTTAGGTCCACAAAACTCTAACATAACTCTTGGTTAATCCTCGGGTTTCTTCGGAAATACTCCATCTGGAAAAACTCAACCTTTACCGGTTCTCCTGTAAATTCAAACACATGATACACCTCTTCGAGTACCCGATTATTAAATCTGTAAGCTTCAATACTTAACATTTTCCATTGGATCCTTCCTATAACTTATTACTGTATTCACAATTCCATTCTAATCTCGTTATCTGAATAACATTCCATATGTCTTCTCGACCGTTGCCCTCTTCATGGTTTCGAACAATCCGAGATCTGTATTTCCACTATCCTTAACACATACTATCACAAGATGATCTCTGTCGGCTTAACTGAATACTCGTGTAAGGAGCCCATTAAAAGAAAACATAGAACTCCTTAACATTAACCATAGCTTTAACTACAACTTGTACGTTAGTGACAATCTTCTTGTTTAATCTTCGAAACCGGTCTACTATAATCTGACGACATAAGATTCAACCTTTTATTTCATACCCTTACAGGGGGTTTACTTCGCTTATCGCTAAGCTTGCGTTTCTTCATACCAAGCATCTTGACGACCCATAAAAAGGAAGGTAAACTGATTCATCTGTCCGATATTTCGCTCAATCCATAAATGAGTCTCTTACCTATCAGATATTTAAATCTCATCCGATCTAGTGTGCAAGTCCTTCCATCCTTACACTGTTTATCCTTACTGAAAGTCCAGAGCTTCCAATCGTTAACTGGCCATTCCTTATTCCAAGTCGCTGGGTTAGGTATCACAATCCTTTACATCTACAGCCGGAATTAAAACTCTAATCAACCCTTCTCTTTAACTTTCTAAATCATTCTTCAGAGTATTCTATAATTCTTTACTCTACACATCTCCTCGGAGAAGGCATCGTTCAATGATGCGTCCAACTAGTTAAGGTACCTGACCTTATTCTTTAATACCTCTTATATTCCTAAAACTTTGCCATTAACTGGCTCAGTTACTTCACTGTTTGAGAACCATCCTTTGACATTGAACACTCTGCCAATTACGTCTTAGAATCTGACGTCTTAACCTTTACCCTTCGTGCACTTCTTTCCTCCTTGGTCACATTCAGCTCTCGGACATTTATCCTAACTGTCATATACTAGACTGAGTTGATCAGGCTCAACTAGACATGACATTTAGAACAACATCTGGAACCCAATGATTCCACTACTTTTATTGAATCTTAAATAATCCATGGCACGGTCTGAATCGACCAGCTCTGATACCAATTGTAACACCCATACTAACTTTAACTAGTATATTAGCATGTGCGTTAAACTGATACTGGATACATTTAAAAATTTCAATAATAATAACACATCACAATGAATGAATGCAAGTTTACTCGTTGTACAAATAATCCATTACTATTACAATACTTTTACAAATGTCCATTAAGCTTCTGAGCTGGTACACAACGAGCAATTGCACTCCGTCCAGTACCTCTATGAAGATCTTCGTCACGAACCTCTGACTAACCTGCACCAGAAGGAATGGGATGAGACATAATGTCTCAGTGAGCTCTACCCAACCTACTGTTGGCAACCACAGGGAACCTAGGGTCGCCATGCCTACCTTGGCAATTTAGGGGAATTCTAGAATCGCCAAGTCTTATAAACCTGCCTATAATCTGTAAACTTCCTGTGACTATAACTTAAACTGCCTATAACCTTTGTTGTAACTGTCTATAACCATAACTGTGATCTGCCTATAACTTTAGCTTAGTGATCGAGGGAAAAACCTAGGATCACTTTCTGATAACTGTCTATAACTATATCTGTGAGTTTCCTGTGACCATAATTGTAACTGTAACTCTGACTATAACTATAAAACATAAAACATATAAACAGTTCTATAGCAGTTTTATGTTAGCTGTTAGCGTTGAACAAACAATTAATCTGAGTTAATTTTACGGAGGGCACCCGGGTGGAGCAACCCCGATACGTCTCCCTATAAACCGGTGAAATTCCTATCATATCAGGCTAACACCGGACTCCCTATGAAACGTGTGGACAACCCTCTCGGAGAAGTCCCATCCGGCGAATCCCGGAGTCTGCTGAACACGCCCTATGACTGTGAAACGTGCAAGCACGCCATTATCTTTAATCTTTAATTCTTTAACTTTAACATGTGAACATATAATCTGTTACTGTAATCGTATAACAATCCTATAACGTATAACCTATAACCTATGATTCTTGGTTTATCGTTCTCATAAGCCACCTGTGATCGTTGGAAAACCAACACTATAAACGTATCTATAACTATGATTGCCGAAGCATTCCCATTGCCTATGTATTCCAAAGGAATACTTCTATAACTTTATTCATAAGTGTTTATCCTATAAAAGATTCTAACTTAACCACTGAAATATTCTTGGCTTGCACATATATAGTGTGTACATGGAGTTACTTAGTAAGGGATAATCCCATTACTAGTTCTATTATTCCTCTACATAGCTTAGAAATTGTGTAATCATCTCCCAATGCCATAACCATTACCTATCATACCTTAATTCCATTCCTATACTCAAGAACATGAAATTGTGTAGCTGGAAAATCGGGGGCCGATTTCTAGAAATCGGGGGCCGAAATATGCCGTAAATGCCAGGAATGGCCAGCCACAAAATCGGTGGCCGATTTGGGAAATCGGTGGCCGATTTTGTCCCCTGCAGAAATCACAATTTGCTTTCAAAGCTAAACCAATCCTCTCTAATCAACAAAACAGCTTATGGAAAAGATTTCCAAGACATAAGATCAACTTATAACATATGTGTTCAAATAATCTCAAGCCAAAAAGGATTTATGGCATAAATTTAG
Organism: Medicago ruthenica; assembly: GCA_018208015.1. NCBI lineage: Eukaryota > Viridiplantae > Streptophyta > Magnoliopsida > Fabales > Fabaceae > Medicago > Medicago ruthenica. Next base: position 47,401,249 of record CM031373.1, on the reverse strand, counting down.
CAAATCTAGTTCTTAATGCTAAAAACTCAAAGCATAGCAAAGTGAGGATCTAAACCCTCTAGGAGCTCACCTCAATCATCGGATCAAAGCTTGTTAAACTTTCATTCCGAAACTTTAGCTTGATTCTTTCTCAAAACCCTAGCTTTTGCCCCTTTTTCCTTTCTTCTTGTTTTCTTTAATTTGCTTCTTCTTTGTCTCCTTTGAACCAAAATCACAAACTTGCTTACTTGCATGTGGATTGAGTGTTTAAAGATGAAGTTGATGATTATGGAGGGATGGAGGAGGATGGCGTGAGGTAGGAAGAAGAGAGAAGGGAGAGGAGTTGAATTTTAGAGAGAGAAGGAGTGTTAGGAAAATGAGAGAAAATATGGCTTTTGTCATATATAGAAAGCCATATATTGGTAATTACCAAACTGCCCTTCGCTTAAATATCTCTGATGCATCGTATCAATACTGATAAATATCCAAGTATTTAGCGGGATATTACAACTAACCTCTCGTTTAACATCACAAGTCAACGATTTGTGGTTGTGTTTTGGTGACCTTAAATGACACAATTTCTATGAAATAGAAGTTGAAGAGTCTGACAAGAAGTCAATCACAACTCTCCATTGATAGACAAAGACAAGTGCTTTTAGATAACATGAATGATTTAGGATTTATGCACAAAAAACAATGTTAATTTTTTAATTAATTAATTTAAAAGAATTCCCATGTAATAACTTAGAATAGATCCGACAAGATCGCATCATTTAACGATGAAAAAATGTTGTGTACCGTGTAAAACCTAATCGACTACTGCACCGTATCAATCACCTAATTGAATTCTTCCCAAAAAACACATGCACTTAAAATCCGTTAAGTTTTATTTTTATAACAAAAATCCGTTAAATTGAGAAACGCAAACCTTACTTGTAAAACACACACAATTCTTAAACCTCTAACTACTATTAGGGGATGTATTGAATTAAGATTCTAAGAGATTTTAAAATACTTTTTTTATCATGAAAATTTTTTGTGGTATTCAATCAAGACTCTTTGCAACTTAAAAAAAGTCTTTTAATATTCAATCAAGACTCTTTGTCATTTTAAAAAAAGTCTTGTGGTATTCAATCAAGACTCTTCATCACTTAAAAAAAGTCCTGTGGTATTCAAAATCATTCAAATTTCGAAGGAATGTTTAATAAATTGGATTTTGATGGATTTTGTGGGATTTTCTAGTGAAATTTTAGCATGAAAAAGTCTTTTATGAAAACGTGAGATTTCTTAAGTTTTTTTTTTTTTTTTTTAAGATTTTACTATTTTTCTCCTCTATCCCACTCACTCTCTTCCTCTCGCTTCCCTCCTCTCTTCTCTCTCACACTTTCTCTCTCTCCCCCTCTCCCTTCTCTCTCTCTCTCTCTCTCTATATATATATATATATATATATATATTTCACTCTCTCTTTTCCCTCCTCTCTCTCCTCCCTTCCCCCTCACTCTCTTTATCTCTCTCTCTATCTCTCATAAAAAATAAAGTAAAATAAATAAAAGAGTCTGTATTGAGAATATTGTGAAAGAGTGTGTTATGATCATTTTTTTTCAATGAGTCTTTAAAAATTCATAAAATCTTTTGAAATTTTTTGAAATCCATAAAATCATTTGAAATCCTTTAAAATCTTATGAGTTAAATTCATTGAAATCCAAATTGTAAATCTCGATAGTCTTTTAAAATCATCAAAGTCATTAAAATCCTAAACAATCATTTAAAATCCTGCAAAGTCTTTTAAAATCTTTAAAAAAAAATTAAACAAAAATTGTCCTTTAAATTTTTAATTGAATTCTTCCCAAAAACACGTGCACCTAGATCCGTTAATTTATTTTTTTGACAACAAAAATCCGTTAAGTTGAGAAACGCAAAGCTTACTTGTAAAACACACACTTCTTAAACCTCTAACTACTATTAGTTTCTCTGAGAAAGTGAACAAAAAATTAACTACATTCATCAATGGGAGGTTTAACGGAGAGGTTAGAATCGCCCGGCGCTGCCGCTAAGGCGAATGATTTGTGCATCGAAATCGATCCTCCACCGTGTCAGGAAAACGCTGTAACTGCCGATGACTGGCGGAAGTGTCTTAAGAAAGTAGTTCCCGCCGTCGTTGTCCTCAGAATCACCGGTCCTCGCTTTTTCGACACTGAGACCACTGATTCCAGCTGCGCTACCGGTTTCGTCGTTGATAAACGCCGTGGTATTATTCTTACCAATCGCCATGTCGTCAAGCCTGGTAAGTTCTCCGCCGTGCGCTGGTTTTTCACGGTTTCAATTCATCTGCGATGATTTTCTCTTCTCTTTCTTTTAAATTCGGTATGCATTTACGATTTTCGTTTTTGGTTCGGTTTTGAATTTGCAGGACCTGTTGTTGCTGAAGCTATGTTTTCGAACCGGGAAGAGGTTCCTGTGCATCCTATATACAGAGATCCAGTGAGTCAACTTTTTGTTCGATTTGCGAGTGATTTCTTAGCTGTTATGTTGTTGATGGCGAGCTTAATTTTGCGCGTGTGTTTGAATGGTAAATGACATTGATAAAAAGTTTGTATATGACTAAGGGCCAGTTTAGATTGGCTTATTTTTTAGCTTAAGAAAAATAGTTTATGCAAATAAATAAACTTTTATGGTAATTTATAAGTTTTCAATAACGAAAATTGTATCTTCATGAACTGATATTTATGATAAACTAAACTATGTTGACAAACTTATGAATAATATATAAAAGCTTATTTATTTGCATAAGTTGTTTTGCATAAGCTCAAAATAAGCCTTATCCAAACGGGCCCTAAATGAGCTTATCTACTGCACATACTCTTAAGTTAGCTTATTGCCAATACTCTTAGATTTTGTGATATTCAATTTCTTTAGTGTTTGGATGGACTTATTTGAGCTTATTTACCGACATAAACACCTATGAAACTGTTTGGGAGAACATATAAAAAAAACAGCTTAGAACATATTTATAAGCTGTTTTCAACTTATTTCCATAAGCTCTTTAGGATAACTTATGAAAACAACTTATAGCTTATTCGGAAACAGTTAAAGTTTTGCTTTTATCTTTTTTTATGGAAACAACTTATAATAAGTGCTTATGCTATAAAGCTGCAAATTAAAATGTTTATCCAAATAGGGTTATAATAGAAAAACTCATATTCTGGACCCGCTCACAATATATGTTGTGTATATGTTTGATTTTAGGAAATAATTATTGTGGTTTTTTATTGATTTTTCATTTATTTGATTAATTAGTTTTTTCTGAGAAATACTTTTTATTTGTTTTATTTTTTCCTTCTGTGTATTGATGTAACCAACTGCATACTTCTCTAGGTACATGATTTTGGGTTCTTTCGGTATGATCCTAATGCTATAAAAACTGTATACTTCTCTAGGTACATGATTTTGGGTTTTTTCGGTATGATCCTAATGCTATAAAATTTCTAAACTATGAAGAGATACCTCTTGCTCCTGAAGCTGCTTGTGTTGGATTAGAAATCAGAGTTGTTGGTAATGATAGTGGTGAGAAGGTATGAACTTAATATTTTCATCTCTGATTTTGTCTCAGGTTTCATTTTCATTAGTGTTTGATTTCGATTTTTTAGATAAACATGTTTCTTTAGACTTATTTTGGTTCTTGACAATTTTCTCATAGCCCAATCTAGTCTTAACAAAGAATAATATCAATCAAACTAGTTCCTGGCATTTTTAAATTGAGGACAAATTAATTAATCCCTTTGTTAGAATGTGTCGGGACTAATTTGTCTAACTTGTCCTCCGTATAAAAGTGTCAGAGACTAATTTGTCTTCTTCTGTAAATGTTCATGGACTTTCTTTGGTTTCTAAAATCAAGTGACATATGAAATATTGTTTTTCCTAACGGTGTGGATCAAATAGGTATTTTTTCACGGTTAAGTCTTGTTTATAGTTACAACTTCCTTTTATTGATGTAGACGGACATGACTTCTAGTATCACCTGTTTTTTTATTTTTATTTTTATTTTTTGAGGAGTATTACCGGGGTTTCTTTTATCCCAACAATTTTGTATATTTATTTTGGCTTTACCTCCAGGTTTCCATTTTGGCCGGTACTATTGCTCGTTTGGATAGGGATGCTCCTATCTATAAGATGTATGGTATTAGATAACTGTAATTTATTTCTTTTATGCATGTGTTACAACTCCTTTCTTGAGTAGGTTGAATTTAGTTTGTTAAACTATTTTTGATGCAGGGATGGGTATAATGACTTCAACACATTCTATATGCAAGTAAGTGGAAACAAATGCTTATAAATTATTCATATTTTTCTTCAAAATCTCAAACTATAAGTTTATTTATGTTATTTTCTTTTGGCTTAAATATGCAAAAATATCTGCAAATGTGAGTCATTCTGGTTTTAATCCTTTTTTTTTTTTAAAAAAAATTATATCTCCTCAATTTCAATTCTTTTTTTTTTAATGACGTGACACTCTCCGACTCTATGAGTAATGCTGACTGCCCAATTTTTTATTACTAAAATAATAATTTCCTTTAATTAATTCTTATAATTCTTTTAAATTATATCTCCTCAATTTCAATTCTTTTAATTAATTCCTGTAAATCAATTGAATGATAAAAAATCAATCATCATCTGCAACTCTAAATTTCTTCTTTAACCCACAAATTCCAAGATATGGAACCAAAGCTTGAGTTTGTCCTCTGATCTTCTTTGAAAACCTATCTAACCACCCAAATATGTGTTTAGAACCTTTGAGAAAACAATAATACAACGTCAATAGAAGATCGAAAGCATTGCAATCCACAAAAACTAAGAGAAACAAGCACAATCAGGATTTTGCTATTAGATTGAAGACGTGAGCAACAAATGGAGATGAAGAAGACAAAAATTGGCCACATCAGCATTTTTTAATTAAGAAACACATGAAGGACTTTTTCAAAAATTTTGGGAAGGAAATTGCAAGGGTATAAATGATTTCTTTTGCATTTTTAAGCCTTTTCTTTTTCCTTCTATTTTTAACATTGTCATATTTTTCCTTGGTTGTTTTTTAAGTGTTCAAGCATCTTTATAATTTGTTCAATGCCATATTAAAAGCTTCATTGGTTGTTTTATTTTTTTGAAATATGGAAGATTAAGCGAAAGGGAGCTTCATTACTTAAAATGCCAGACTAAGAAAATTGGCTTTCAGGGACGAAACCAATTTTATGCGTTCATTTGGCATCTTTATATGTGGATTGAGTGATTTGTTTGTAATGAGTGTGTAGCAAATTAGCAAATGACCATTACTTGATTGCAACCATATCGGTACTGATATTTGCTTTACAGGCAGCATCTGGGACCAAAGGAGGGTCAAGTGGTTCCCCAGTTATCGATTGGCAAGGTAGGGCAGTGGCCCTGAATGCTGGGGGCAAAATATTAAGTGCATCGGCATTCTTTTTGCCTCTGGAACGAGTGAGCTCTTGCTGAACTTGCGCTTCCTTCTAGTAACTAATTCAATTGGGAGAAGTGAATAACTAAATAGAGTGATTTGTTTTTCAGGTTGTAAGGGCATTAAGGTTTCTTCAAAAGGGGAGCGAAACTTATGTTGATAAATGGAAACCGGTTTCAATACCCCGGGGTACACTTCAAGTATGTCCTTGAAATTATTCTTGGTTCTTTCCTTAAAGTTTTTCTCATGATTCTCTATTAAACGAAGCTTGCATATTTGTATGCTACATTGTTGCCAATAATTTTTCAATGGAGTTACCCAATTTTCTTGTAAATTGAAACATTTGTCTGTGACAAATAACAATAAGTCATAATGATGTCTGTGAACATTTATATGTAATTGCCATGCTTAAAAAGTCAAAATCCAGGTTTGAGATATGAAGTTGCTTTCTTTTGGAACTTGGCAGCATTGATTTAGCTTTAGGTTATTATCTTAGCTCTTTTCCAGTAAACTTGAGTGCTTATAATATTTTGAATTCTAAGTCCAAAATAATTTCTTTGCAATTTTGTTGTCTTTCATGTTCCTCCATCCCTGGACGATTTCTCTCTAATCCTGCTTTATGAGAAATTATTTTTGCAGGAGTTGTATAGCTACCAGTCTAGAGTTGTCCACTTTATTTTTCTAAAATTTCCCCAATCCGAAATTTCTTTAGTGCACTTATTGTGTCTATGTGACTGAAAGTGATACGTGCTATAGATTTTATAAAACTGCCATTTTGTTTATCACGAAATTTCAAATACTTCTAGATGATTTCTTCCTTACTGTTTTGTCGTGTTTATTGAATCAAATTTTGTTTTAGTTTTGTCAATATCTAAGCTTGGTAATACTGACATATATCATTTAGTGATTCGACTAATTTTTGGATAATTCCATCCCTCAGATCTTTAATTTGCTCCTTGTCGGTATATTATAGACGCGTTTCCATATTGGACTTGAGATGATTGTAGGCACTTCTGTTTTGATTAGTAGTGTCATTATTTTTCAATTCCTCACGTTTTTTCCCGTTTTCTTGCTCATTATACATGTTTAGATTGTGGATGAGATGATTGTAGGGGTTTCCAATTCAGCATATATAAATATATATGTGTGTGTATTTTTTTTTTTTTGACAAGATAATTTTTTATTCATATCATCCTTATTTTTCTTATGTGCTTAATTTTTCTCTTTTCATACTGAATGAGATGATTGAAAAGTTTTTTTTTTCTTCTCTTTATTTATATGGATGTTTCATTTGGATATGAGGCAATATTTGTGTAAATATTATACAGGCAACTTTTCTCCATAAAGGGTTTGATGAGACTCGTCGACTTGGCATCAGAAGTGAGACAGAGCAGGTTGTTCTAGTCTTTGGTGTTTCATTTTATATTTTTATCATATAGCAATTTCCTTTAAGTATTCCCTAACCCTGCATTATTTACTCCACATTTGATTTTTTAGATAGTACGTAATGCTTCTCCTGCCACTGAAACTGGAATGCTTGTTGTGGAATCTGCAGTAAGTATATTGTTATGTAAAATTTTAATTTTCCTTTACGTGATAGTCCATTTCAATTCTTCTGCTCTAATCTTTGACTTGTTTAGGTGCCAGGTGGTCCAGCCTATGAACATTTGGAACCGGGTGATGTACTTGTTCGTGTCAATGGTGAAGTAAGTTTGTTTGACTGGAAATCCTGCCCCCTTCCTAAAAAACATTCTTTGCATTTTCTTTTGACGAAAAATCGTCTGCATCCTTTTTTTGGGTTTTTTTGTTAGCGTTATTTTATGTTTCATGTGTATTTTGTTCGCATATTGGCTTTGTTTGATAAGTTTCCTGAAAGCTAAACAACTTATTATTAGCTAAAAGTTGAATGCTGGTAAATTAACTAATTGAATTTTAAGTGTTTGGTAAAATTTACTATTGAAGTAACATATAAATGTAAAATGACATGAAAATATATAGGCAAAATTGCACTTTTAGTCCCTTAACTTAATTTCAGGTAACAATTTGGTCCTCTATCTTTTTTCATTTCAATTTTGTCCTTTTGGTCCATTTTCATATGGATTTTCAAGCTTAAAATCTAATATTCTTATGCAAACATAGATGAAGACCATAGATTTGAAGATTGAAAGGCCATAAGAAAATAAAATCATGAATTTGAGGCTTGAAAATTCATATGCAAATGGACAAAAAGGATAAAATTGAAATGAAAAAAAGATAAAAGACCAAACTATTACCTAAAATTAAGTTAAGGGACTAAAAATGTAATTTTGCCAAATATATATGGATTTTTTAATATAATATGTTTAATTTAACATATTTATCTCTTTCAATACAATAACTTTTTTCAAATTATTTATCGTATTAATTTTTTATGTTTTTTCCTCATATTTAATTTTGTTATTAATACAATGAAATAATATAAACGAATTAAGACTATAATTTAAATAAAAAAGGTTATATTCTTTTGCTTTTATTTAAATTTTCATATAAAACAATAGGACTATAAGATTAAACACTACATCAACAAATTATATGGAGCAACTCATCGGGATGGGAGTAATTGTACTGCTGTACATCCATACTGTTGCTTATGATATACATAATTTAGGTACTATGACAAGGAGACCAGTTTATGGAAAATAACAATATGAATATTGAATTGCATTATGTTATTTGTTATTGTTTTTGTATCTTATGTGTCTGTTTTGTTATCCATTCCTTGAATGAAGCAATCATGAAAAAGTATTGTTTGCCAGATTCCTAAATAACGCCTTTATAATTTTGTTAATTTAGAAGTGTTTCCCATGTTTGATGATTCATTTCAACGGTTACTTCCTTGCATTTGAAAGCTACAAAAAATGGTGTGTTCATCATGGTCCTTGTTCTGTTGGTCTCAGATGTTGCCTCTGACATTATTGCAGGTCATTACTCAATTCCTGAAACTGGAGACTTTGCTTGATGACAGTGTAAACTCAAATATTGAATTACAAATTGAAAGGGGTGGCACATCAAAGAGCGTAACTCTATTGGTGAGAGTTTTATGGCTTGGATATATATTTTATTAGTACCATTTGACATTAGTACTGTTTGACATACTGAGCTATTTATATTTTCTATGGGAAGGCACCGCGGTGAATCAATGATTCTACTCTTTCTGAAGGGAGGGCCTAAAGAAATCCTAGCTTCATAGAATTATATAAATAAGTTAAAAGTGTCCAATCTTATAAAATTTTAGCCTGCGAATCTTTGAAAATACAGTTAGTGTAGTACACTAGAATGATTAAGTTTATAGGAATCGTGATTGAGATCGTAACAAATAAAAGTGTTGTGAAATTCATTAAGGGCGTCTAAGTTCCAAATAATATATAGCCCAATAATAATATTGAAATCCATTAAAAAAAGTAATTATATTAAAAAAAATTGTTAAGAGTCCTACATTTGATGAGATAAAGCCCGACAATGTGTTTATAATTGGGGGCAATCCTCACCTTACAAGCCGGTTTTGTAAGTTTGAGTTTGACCCAACCCATATTCTAAGATGGTATTAGAGCATGTGTCCAAGATCCGTTGAGCCACGTGCTATCAGGTCACCGCTATTGGGCCACTTGGGTCACACTCTAGATGTTTTTCCCTAGGCGTGAGGGGTGTGTGTTAACTGTTAAGAGTCTCACATTGGATGAGATAAGGCCTAAATGTGTGGTTATAGTTCGGGGCAGTCTTCATCTTACAAGCCGGTTTTGTAAGGTTGAGTTAGGCCCAACCTAAATTCTAAGATACTTAATATAAACACTCAGATATGTGTTGGGATTTGTTTTTATATGTATGTTTGTGTGTGTGTGTTTGTTATTTTAGCATTATTTTTAATTTTAATAGGATTTTACGATCATATGTTTTACGAACTTGCCACCCCCTCCTGATCCCACGTAATTAATTGGGTAGGGTCTTACGATCCAGGTTGCGATCTTATGTGTTACAATATTGCTACCCCTCTCCGGATCTTAAGTAAGATCTCGACCTTGACAACATTGAGAATGATACTGTTTCAATGGTATTGTCTGGAAGTGCTGAAATGGCTAGGAGTTTTCTGATGCTTTTGTTATCCTTTAATCTGTTGTAACCAAATGTGTGATAATTGTATTTTTGGGCTTGACATGGAATGTGACGTGATCAAACATTACATGGTGATACGGAGTACTCAACTCAAACAGGCAATCCAACCTGACACCTCTCACTGTGCAACCATGGAATAGGGAAATTTTTACCTGAGAATCAATACTGTACTGTAGGAAACTGATAGTCTTTAAATGAGTCTCACATGTACACGTCATTTATTTATTATTTTTTAATGAAAGTATCTATTTATGACTCAATGACTTCAATGGTAGTAAACTAAAAAGAGTCCTCAAATAGGTCCCACTAATATGTACTTTAATGTGTGTATTTAGAAAATAAATAAAATTAAATTGAAGAGAGCAAAAGTCACATGAATTTGAGATGGTGGGACCAACTTTTATATATTTGCATTCCTATATCAATCGCAGGACCCGTTAATTGTTGAGAGAGAAAGTAAATAATAGGTACCCATTTTTTTCTTCCTCCAATGGGGGTCCTTAATAGGATGGAGTCCCTATTAGGTAAAGGACTCCCCATTGGCTTGTGATTTGACTGTTTGCTTGAATAATATAAATAAGTTATTGCTTAATGTTGTACCTACTTTCTTTAAATTTTCATCTCAGGTGCAAGATTTGCACTCAATAACTCCCAATTATTTCCTGGAAGTTAGTGGAGCAGTAATCCAACCTCTTTCATATCAGCAGGTTAGTAAGATTATATTTGGAATGTTTTCTGTATTTTATAATGTCTTCTCAGAAAAAATATAGTTTAATAAGATTTTGCTTTGGCCTGCAATTAAGAGGCCAAAGGAGATGGTTATTCAAATGAAACAGCCTGTCTTCAGTTTTTAACATCTTCCTGAAATTTATGAAGTTAGTACTTTGCCTTTTTCTTTCATTCTATTGGTGCATCTGTCACCAGGTGCCTTCTTCTGTTAAAATATACTGTTTTCCATAAATGGTCAATTTTCCATCTCATACGTTTGAAATAGGGTACCAATTTGTTTCCTCGTGTGGATATTACTGCAAAATAGTTGTCTGGACTTGTAACTTGTTATGCTCTTCTAATTTTCACCTACCATTCTCATTATAGTTATGTTTATCACTTTTAATGCAGGCTAGAAACTTCCGATTCCATTGTGGCCTTGTTTATGTGACAGAACCAGGGTATGTATACCTAGATAAACATTGATTATTCCATACTTATTAATTAATTCCATTCCACAAAAAATTGGATATCTGTTTGTATTTATAGGTTACACTTAGAAAAATTATAACTAGTACCAGTTTAGTTGAATTGTTAATTTGTTATAACTCTGATGATCTGGTAAGAGTTATTTCTTGATGTATTTATGAATTATTAAATTTAATTGCTTAAAGCTGTTCATTAGTTGACAAATTTGCAAATAATTGAGTCTAGCATAACTTACGTCATGCACAAGGGTCGTTGCTGGAAGGAGAAGATATCTGCAATGTTTATGTAACATTTTGGTATAAAGCATGTTATTTGATAAACATGTGACAACTACATTTTGCAGATATATGCTCTCTAAAGCAGGAGTTCCTCGCCATGCAATAATTAAAAAATTTGCTGGTGAAGAAATATCTTGCCTCGAGGAACTAATATCAGTTCTGTCTAAGCTATCAAGAGGTGCTCGAGTACCATTGGAGTATATAAGCTACACGGATCGTCATCGAAGGAAGGTAAGGTTACTATACAATCAAGACATGATATAAATAAATGTATATTTGTAGATACTAGAAACTTGCAGTTGTTATAAGTTAACAAGAGTTTCTAACCTTTTTAAACCTTCAGCGTGCAATAAAATTATGTTCTTGTGGTTCATTTCTAACAAACCCTCATTGGTTGGAATGTGTGAGATATTTCTGTTGAAGTTATGGGTTTTAGATAAAAGTAGGAGAAAAATAACAAGAGGTTGAATATTATCGATAGTTACTTGATATAAAAGACAAAACATTGACCCCTATTTATAGGGATACATAGACTCATAATCCTAAATTGAAATTCTGGCGCAGTTAAGATATAAGTAAAACACGTATAAACGCAAAACAATAACAGACAAAAAGTAAAAAGGCACAAGGAAATTGTTAACCCAGTTCGGTGACAAACACACCTACTCTGGGGGCTACCAAGCCAGGAGGAAGTCCACTAGTGTAGTCCTAGTTCTAAGTTCTCAGCAAACTTCAAGTTCACAACTTATCACCTAGCTACTACCCGTACTGACTTCAGCCTAGGAACTCCTAGACCTGAGATCTCATCTCACACCCACTCAATCAATCACTGCCCCAGTGACTTTAGACTCAAATAAAAAGACGAAGACACCTTCAGACACAAAAACACACACCGTACTTCAAAGCTTAGGTGCGGTATACACAATTACAACTCAATAAACACAGTCCTAAACTTGCATCAAGGTGACACAAGAAAGGCTCGCAATTAACACACGAAACCTAAGAATACTCTTTCAATGATGGCTTCAGTTGATTTCTTCAATAGTGGCGTCTTCTATTTATAGCCTTCAGCAGCAACATATATTTGAATCAAATATTCTTCTCAGAAATATATTGAAACAAATATTCTTCAGAAATATCTTTTCCAAAGATCTCTTGAAAATATATTTACACAAATAAAAATATCCAATCTGAAGAAATATATCTCTCGAAAATATCTTCCTTCTGGAAACACACGTAGCTTGGAGAACAAGTAACATGAATGAATTCTTCAATCAAATCTTCAAAAGACCAGGTGAGATAATAAACAGCTCCAAGGCGCGAAATCAAGGGTGCTGTAAGATGCTTCTGAAGGTACTTCTGAAGTAAGTGCTTCTGAAGGTTCAGCTTCTGAAGGTCTGCTTCTGAAGTTCTGCTTCTGAAGATTCAGCTTCTGATGGTTCAGCTTCTGAAGGTTCAGCTTCTGAGGTTCAGCTTCTGAAGGTTCAGCTTCTGAGGTTCTGCTTCTGAAGACGTACATCTTGCTTGTATATTTGATTTTAGCAAAAATGAAGCCAACAACCAAATATCCAACATAAATAAATAGGGAATCGAGAAACATATCATAATAATAACCATGTAATATGGAAACTAATACTAGGAGATAATCTAAGATACCTTGAGATTAGAAACTAACCTTAGGAGATAACTAAGATACTTTATTAAGTATTGAAGATATTTTATTATATTCTAACAATTTCAAATACTTTTTTTTTACAATTCATATTCTTACTCATTTATCTTTCCTTTTATTTTGTAAGATATTGGATTTTATTTAAAAAATTCCTTATAAAAGTTACTGCGTAATGATGTAAATATACTCCAACTCTACAATGGTGTTAACTTAACATATAATAATGTTTCTGACTGTTTGGTTGACACTATGTTTGATCTTAGATGCTTTTGTGGATAATTGAACTTTCATGAACTTGTCTGATGGCTGCAGTCAGTGTTGGTGACAGTTGATCGCCATGAATGGTATGCACCTCCCCAGATATACCATCGGGATGACAGTACTGGCCTGTGGATTGCTAAGCCTGCTCTTCAGCCCGATTGCCTTTTTCTATCATCTGGGGCTAACGATGTTGGAAATCTAGCCAGTCGTCCAATTTCATTGACTGGTGAACGTGCTTGTGGGGGAGATGTTGGTGAAGGTAACCTTCAAGAGTTGGTTGATGGTGTCCCTAGCTTGGAAACTAATTATGAAGATCCTTCAGAGCGTGTACCTCACCATAATGGATCTGATGGGATAGTAAACAAACGGAGAGTAGATGGTTTATCAACTGATGGAAGTGTTACTGATATTTCCCTAAATGAATCTGAGAAAACTAAGCTAGAAAAATCAGGTGCCATACAAGATGATGGGTTAATGGACTTTCAAGGTGCAAATGCTGCCACGACAAATGCGTCGGGCACTGAACGTGTGATTGAGTCTACTCTTGTAAATTTTGAGGTAGTTCTTTAAATTTTTCACAATTCTGATCATTGACTTGACTTGGCATAAATATTACTGTAGCATATCGGTGTCTATGTTCATTCCTCTTAACAATTTTCCATTTAGCTATTTTGTTCTTATTAATATATATATATATATATATATTGGATTTGTAACTCCTTCTACGAGTTAAATCTTAATGCTTAATGCTGTAGTGTGGTAATAGTACTGACTTACTGGTTTTCCCATGGTTCTAAATTACTCCCATCTTCAGGTTCATGTTCCTCCATCCTGTATGCTTGACTGTGTTCAGTCACAGTCCTTTATTGGAACTGGTGTCATAATATATCACACTCAAGATATGGGATTAGTTGCAGTTGACAAAAATACTGTTGCAGTATCTTCCTCTGACGTGTTGCTATCTTTTGCTGCTTTCCCAGTTGAAATTCCTGGAGAGGTAAATCATTAGTGTGTGTTTGCGAGTTGGATTTTGGAGGGAATGACTTTGGAGTGTTACGTCTATATTTTAATATATATTTGATATTTTACAAAAATTGAAAGATTAACATGATACACGAGCATATAATATCATGTTGTTCTTTATTATTATTTTTTAAATATCAAATATATATCAAAATATAGACTTAACCCTTCAAAACCCTCAAAAAACCAACTCGCAAACACACCCTTAAAGAATTTGTTGCTAATAACATAAAATCAGTAAACAAGAAGACAGGCTTTCTGTAGAAATTCAGAGAATATATATTCTGTATTCTCATATTTATGGAATAAAAGAGTTACAAGGTTTAAATAGAGGGAGGAGGCACACAGCCACCCTCAGTCTAGGAAACAGAAAAATAAATACAATAACTCCTCATAAACATGGAGAATAAAAATGGAAATAAACTACTCAGGAGTCAAGGTAATATAATTCCCAAATCCCTCTTATTCTAGGAAATAAATAATGCTAATAATCAGAATTTATGTGGCATATTTCCACACTCCCCCTCAAGCTAGGTTGTAGATGTTGAACAATCCTAGCTTGGATGTAAGATTGTCAAACGTTTTCCTTGGCACTGCTTTGGTGAGAATGTCTGCAGTCTGTTGACTTGTAGGTGTATATTGAAGTGATATAGTCCCATTTTCAATATTTTCTTTAATAAAATGACGATCAATCTCAACATGTTTTGTCCTGTCGTGATGAACTGGATTCTTAGCAATGCTGATGGTAGACTGATTATCACACAACACCTTTATAGGAACAGAATTGAGGACTCCAATTTCATGAAGCACCCTTTTTAACCATATTCCCTCACAAATACCTTGAGACAGAGCTCTAAATTCGGCTTCTGCTGAACTACGGGACACAACATGTTGCTTTTTACTCCTCCAAGTGACTAAGTTTCCCCAAACAAAAGTGCAATAACCTGATGTTGAGCGTCTGTCAGTCACAGAACCTGCCCAATCAGCATCAGTGAATATTTCAATTTCCCTATTTGTGGTTTTCTGGAAAAACAATCCTTGACCTGGTGTCATTTTCAAATACCTGAGAATCCTGTATACAGCATCCATATGTTCTTCTGTGGGACTGTTCATGAACTGGCTCACTGTACTCACTGCAAAACTAATATCTGGTCTAGTGTGAGACAAATAAATGAGTTTTCCAACCAACCGTTGATATCTTCCTTTATCAACTAGTGTCCCATTGTCAAGAGTTCCTAGCTTCACAGTTGCATCCATAGGGGTCTCAGATGGTTTACATCCAATCATTCCTGTCTCCTTTAGGAGATCTAGGACGTATTTTCGTTGGGAAACCGAAATACCTTTCTTCGACCGAGCTACCTCCATCCCAAGGAAATATTTGAGATTTCCCAAGTCTTTGATCTCAAATTCTTTGGCTAGGAGGCTCTTTAGTCTCTTAATTTCTTCATCATGATCCCCTGTTAGAACAATATCATCAACATACACTATAAGAATAGCCTTCTTCCCTGTCGATGACTGCTTGATAAACATTGTATGATCTGTTTGACATTGAATATATCCAAACTTCTTTACCACCTTTGTGAATCTATCAAACCAAGCTCTAGGTGACTGTTTTAACCCATACAAAGATTTTTTGAGTTTGCAGACTTTGTTTGCATTGGTAGAGGTCTCAAACCCGGGGGGAATTTCCATGTAAACTTCCTCTTCAAGATCGCCATTTAAGAAGGCGTTCTTCACATCCATCTGATAGAGAGGCCAATCAAGATTTGAGGCAAGTGAAAGTAAAATCCGAACTGTGTTGAGTTTTGCCACAGGTGCAAACGTCTCTTGATAGTCAATCCCATAGGATTGAGTAAACCCCTTTGCAACCAGCCGTGCCTTAAATCTGTTGATGCTGCCGTCTGAGTTTTGTTTAATAGTAAAAATCCATTTGCATCCCACCGGATGCTTTCCTGATGGCAAATCAGATAACTCCCAAGTCTCATTCTTTTCAAGTGCATGAATCTCTTCCAATATAGCTTTCTTCCATTCTGGGATGGTAAGAGCTTCATGGACTGAATTTGGAATCTGGATTTTATCAAGATTGCTGACAAAAGCCAAGTGATGAGGAGATAATTTATCATAAGAGATAAATTTGCAAATAGGATGAGAGGTGCAAGAACGCTTGTCTTTTCTCAAGGAAATCGGTCTATCGTCGAATTCAACAGTCGGAATAGGCTCACAAATCTCATTATCTTGTGTGTTTTCAATCTCGAAATTCGAGTTGGAATCAGAACAGTCTTGGATTTGCTGCAGTCCTTTACCTTCCTGTTTTTTATTCCTCCTAGTGAAGACACGAAACTCACGTATTTCAGCAGGTTGTGTTGAAGTAGAGGGCTGACTGGGAGGTTGTTGTTCTGATACTGGCAGAATAGTGGATTGAGAGTTAGGCAGTTCAGATTGGTCAGACATGGGCAAAATAGAGGGTTGAATATTGGGTTGGCGTGACACGGGTAGAGGTATTTTAGAACTAGGATCATATGACACGATTGGGTTAGTTTGGTTTACTTGAGGCGACACATCGGAATTTTCACCATGGGTTGACTCCAAGACTTCAATATCCCAAAGTTGGTATTCTTGTGTAAAACTCTCCCCTTGAATACCAATTTTGGTATAAAATGGTTGATTTTCAAAGAATGCAACGTCCATTGAATTATAGAATTTTTTGGTAATTGGTGAATAACATTTGTATCCTTTTTGGTTAGGGGAATACCCTACAAATATGCACTTGAGAGCCCTTGGGTCAAGTTTACTGGCTTGCTGATGGACAAACACAGAACAACCAAATACTTTGGCTGGAAGAGTGGATAAGACACGAGTATGAGGAAAACAACTAGAAATAACTTGGTATGGAGTTTGGAATTTTAGTACACGGGAAGGCATTCTATTTATTAAGTAGGTGGCTGTTGAGACAGCTTCACCCCAAAAGAATTTAGGAACATGTGTGGTGAACATAAGAGACCTAGCAACTTCTAGGATATGTCTATTTTTTCTCTCTGCCACCCCATTTTGTTGTGGGGTGTCAACACAAGAGCTTTGATGAATAATCCCATGACTGTCCAAATATTCTCCAAGAGATTTTTCAAAATATTCTCTTGCATTATCAGTTTTTAGAACTTGAATTTTTGTTTGGAACTGAGTTTGAATCATGGTATTAAATTTTCGAAAAATTTGACCAAGTTCAGACTTTTCTTTCATTAGAAACAGCCAAGTTATTCTAGAATGATCATCCACAAACAACACAAACCATCTAGATCCAGTGACATTTTTTATTCTAGATGGTCCCCACACATCACTATGAATCATTGAAAAGGGATGAGAGGCTTTATAAGGCAACATAGAGTAAGAATGACGAACATGTTTAGAAAATTGACAAACTTCACATTGAAAAAACTTAGGATCTTTATTTTTGAATAACGAAGGAAACAATTTCTGAAGATACATGAAACTTGGGTGACCTAGACGATAGTGCCATAACATAATGACACTATCCTTATTTGACTGGTTGTTTGACTCAACACAAGTTGCATTGTGAGTTTGTCTTGTAGGAGGATGATCTGTTTGAAGAAGGTAGAGTCCTGAGCAAATCTTAGCACTGCCAATCGTCCTCCCCGAATCCAAGGTCTGAAATTCACACAGATTTGAGACAAATTTAGCAACACAATTAAGATCATGAGAAAGCTTACTCACAGATAGCAAATTGCAATCTAAGTTTGGAACATGTAAGACAGATTTTAACTCTATATCATTTGATAGAGTGACTAAACCTGTACCAGCTACTTTAGACAGTGAACCATCCGCAATTTTAACAGATAGTCCATCATAACATGGATTGTAATGATGGAATAGTGATATATCCCCCGTCATGTGATCTGAAGCACCCGAATCAACTATCCACTGCTTCTGACTTCCAGTTTTAGCAATAAAAGCAGTTAAGAAATTACCTTTATGTGCTAATGATGCAACTTTGGTACCATGTTGGGAGGACATTTGTGAGAACATCTTTTGGAGGGCTTCAATTTGCTCTTGATTAAATGGAGTGGATTGGGGAGCAGCACTCTGATTTCCTTCTTCGGTTGAGACATGATTGCCTCGACTTCCCTTGTCCCATGTGGGTTTTGAAGGCTTCCAATCAGCGGGTTTTCCATGTAGCTTCCAGCATGTTTCATTGGTGTGTCCAGTCCTTTGGCAATGATCACACCATGGTTTTTTCTTCTTCAACCGGTTGTCATTGGAATGATGGTGAACTCCTCGGGCAGCCAGTGCTGACTGATTTTCCATGGAAGCTATGGTAGACGACTCTCCCATCATCACTTTCTTCCTGCTTTCTTCCCTACGAACTTCAGAGAATACTTCTCTGATACTTGGTAAGGGCTTGGTTCCAAGTATCCTACCTCTCACTTCATCTAGGTTTTTGTTGAGCCCCATCAAGAACTTGAAAATTCTTTTCTTTTCAACAATCTCCTTATATTTCTTGGAATCAGCAGGGCAGGACCAGTTGTGTTCTTCAAACATATCAAGTTGCTGCCATTGACGGGTGAGACTGCTATAGAACTGCGTGACTGATAATTCTCCTTGTCGCAAATCTTGTAGATTTGTCTCGATCTCAAAGATGGCTGATGTGTTTTCTTTACTTGAATAGAACTCCTTTGCATCACTCCAAATTTCGTTTGCCGTGCTATACAGCAAGAAATTTTCACCTATTTCATTTGTCATGGAATTTATGAGCCATGACATAACCATGTTGTTCTCGATCTTCCAATTTTTATAGGTTGAATCTTCTAATTTTGGTGCAACTTTTTCACCGGTAAGATATTCATCCTTTCCTTTGCCACTGATGAACATTAAAACTGATTGTGACCATTGGAGGTAGTTGTTCCCATTCAGTTTGTGTCCTGTAATGGGGAGATGGGTGGTGGCCTCCAAGGTTACACCGTGATTGGTGCTGACTTGTTGTGAAGAGGATCGATTGTCATCCTCTTTGAGTGTGGAGGTTTCTTTTTCTGTAGCCATACCGTATTTGGTCATGGTAAGGACCGGTTTGCTACTGATACCATGTAGAAATTCAGAGAATATATATTCTGTATTCTCATATTTATGGAATAAAAGAGTTACAAGGTTTAAATAGAGGGAGGAGGCACACAGCCACCCTCAGTCTAGGAAACAGAAAAATAAATACAATAACTCCTCATAAACATGGAGAATAAAAATGGAAATAAACTACTCAGGAGTCAAGGTAATATAATTCCCAAATCCCTCTTATTCTAGGAAATAAATAATGCTAATAATCAGAATTTATGTGGCATATTTCCACACTTTCTTTAGCATGGTGTCTTCTTTCTTGATGCAGGTGGTATTTCTCCATCCTGTTCACAATTATGCTCTCATATCATATGATCCATCTGCTTTGGGACCTATTGGTGCTTCCCTGGTTCGTGCTGCAGAATTACTTCCAGGTGGGTTTGACGATGCCATTTCTTAAATTTAGACTGTTTGAAGGTGGCTTTATCCAATCCACTTTTGATTATGAACATGTTTCATGCTCAGTGACTCCTAAATATTAATATCTATGCTTTGACAGAATTCAGAAAACTAACTTCTACCCCTTGGGACTACAGTGAAAAGAAATTGGGAATAGTAATAAAAAAGTTATGATTTCCTGTTGCTCCAAAGTCTGATTTTTTCAGTCCTCTTTCTGTCAAGTCAAACAGATCTTACCAGTGAGGGTAGGGTAGCATGATAAAAGTGGATGTGGTTAACTTTTTGTGGACTTGTCACTATGTATCTTTGCAGTTAGTTTTACATTTTGTGTGGAAGTTGATTACTTCTTATAAATGATTAAATAACTCTAGCAATTGATGGGGGAACTTTACGAAGGTATAATGTGATTTGTCTGAAGTCTGGACAAGTATATACATTTTTGAAGTAGATGCTGTGGGAAGGAAGAGGTTTTGAGAGCACGTGTACTTTCATGATAACCTTTTCATTTATCTATATTGAATATAGTACATTTTCTTATCCAGAGCCGGCATTATGTCGAGGAGATCCTGTTTACCTTTTGGGCTTAAGTAGAAGCCTTCAAGCAACTTCTAGGAAATCAGTTGTTACCAATCCTTGTGCTGCATTAAATTTAGAATCTGCTGGCAGCCCACGTTACAGAGCGACCAATATGGAAGTTATTGAGCTTGATACTGGTAAATTTGGATGTTTTCATTTTTTCTAACCAACGTTGTACTCATTTAGATAATTTCTTACTCTTCATGTGTTCGAATACAGATTTTGGTCTTGCAATTCAAGGCGTGCTAACAGATGAACAAGGAAGGGTCCGAGCTTTATGGGGAAGCTTCTCCACTCAGGTTCTTACTAGTTATACTCTTGCTTGCTTACCAGGATTGATCTTGATATTTTTAATTGGACCCAAGATTGGAAAAACACTAAAGTATTATGTATTTTATAACAGTAAATCACAAATCTTAGAAGTTAAATAAAAATTATTGAAAAAAAAACCAAGTCTCACATAGATTAAAGACAGGATTGATCTGGACATTTTTCATTGGACCCAGGATAGGAAAAACACTAAAGTATTATGGATTTTATAAAAGTGAATCACAAATCTTAGAAGTTAAATAAAAGGTATTGAAAAAAAAAACAAGTCTCACATTGATTAAAGATAAGGTCTGATTAGAGTTTATAAAGAGTAGCACATCTCATCTTACAAGCCGGTTTTGTCTAGATGAGTAAGGCCCAATATAAAAACATAATAATGTATCAGAGCCTATCGATATGGGCCACCCATCATTTATATACATGCATCAATCCCACTAGTGTTGGGCATGAGGGGGTGTATTGAAAAAAAAACAAATCCCATATAGATTAAAGATAAAGTCTGATTAGAGTTCATAAATTATAGCACCCCTCACCTTACAAGCCAATTTTGTAAGGATGAGTTAGGCCCACAACAACAACTACAACCAAGCCTTATCCCACTAAGTGGGGTCGGCTACATGGATCAAATTACGCCATAATATCGGAGTTAGGCCCAATATAATTTTTTTTAATAAAAATAATACCGTAATATTGTACATATGCTTTTTAATTAAGACTTAACAACACTAAATTCATGCGGTTGTGTAATTTATACAGTTGAAATAAAATTGCCTGAAATTTTTAATTTGTGAAAAATAGGGAGAAGAAATTTTGAGAATGTTCTTTAGTGAGTGAAGCACTCAGCAACCATTGATGATATTTATATACACTCTGAAATTAATTGCATGTTATGTTTACAAGGAGAAATAAATACAAGTGCAGCTTCCTTGAGTAAAAAAAGTGGAACTTCCTAACTACTTAAGTAGATGAATCTAAACATACATGAACCTAAGACTTAAGTGCTCCTATTTTCAATAGGAAACATACATGAATGTTGCCATTTCCTACACTCCCCCTCAAGCTGGTGAATAGGTATTTTCCATTCCCTGCTTGGATAAAAGTCGTTCAAAATTTAAGCTCTTCAATCCTTTTGAGAGAATGTCCGCAAGTTGCTCTTGTGAGGACACATAGAGAATGAGACCACTATCGAGCTTCTCCTTAACGAAGTGTCTAACAACCTCGATATGCTTAGTTTGATCGTGCTGAGTTGGATTATGTGCTATACTGATCTGATTTGTTATCGTAGTAGAGCTTCATAGGTCCTTCCCATTTGAAATGCTTAATTTGATCATGCTGGAATGGATTATGTGATGTGTTTTTCATTTATTTATGTGAATGCTGAATTCCCCTGTTCCAGCTGAAATTAGGTGGCAGTACATCAACTCATCAGTTCGTGAGGGGGATTCCGATTTATTCGATAAGCCAGGTCCTGGACAAGATCATATCCGGTGCAAATGGGTCGCCTCTTCTCATAAATGGTGTCAAACGGCCTATGCCACTTATGAGAATTTTAGAAGTTGAATTTTATCCAACATTACTTTCAAAGGCTCGTAGTTTCGGACTAAGTGATGTTTGGATTCAGGTATGGATATTCCTTTATGGTCTGTGTTTTCACTTTAGAATATTTACTTTCTTTCCATGTGTAATATTTTAGAACTATTTTCACTTTAGCAATTTAAAGAATGCATTGTTGCTTTCTATTTTACTGGCGGAAAGACGGGCACGTAAGTGCCCATCTTCCCGCTTTTTTTATTGCGCTAACAATTGTAAATTATGAACGGTAATTTTTATGAAATTATGATTTTGATTAAAAGTATAGAGATTAGATGTTTGTGAATTCCAAATTATAACAAACCCAATAAATCATGTTTATCTTTTTCAATGACATCAACAATACAACAAATATAATATAAATTCTTTTATCTTTTAATGACACAGCAATATAACATTATTATAGGAAAATTTGTTCAAGGGTATAACTGGAATAACGAAAAAGCCAGCCCAAAACCCCCTATTCCCTTTATATATAGTATAGATATAGATGACGCTGTGTATCAGTTGAATAATATAGAATGATCAACTTATATTTCACAATGAGGTTGTGCAAATTTATATTCAAGAGAGAATCTCTCAAGAAAGGAAAATTAGAAAATAAGGAAATTATATCAATGCTAATAAATAGAGAATAATCAACACTCCCCGTCAAGCTCGAGAATATATTTCATATGCATTCAGCTTATTACATATATAATCAACCTAAGGTGTCTGTAGAGATTTGGTGAAGATATTGGATAACTGATCATTTGAGCTCACTAAAGAGGTTTTAATGACGTCATGAATTATCTTTTTTCTGATAAAGTGGTAATCAACTTCTACGTGTTTGGTCCTCTCATTTTTAAAGCAGGGGAGGTTACTGTTTCTTTATGAAACAAGAGTAGATTTGAGCATAGTTTAGTCCAATATCAAAACGGGACAGTAAACTTAAATGGTTTCCTTTGTGACTTCTGTTGTTTTAAGTTTACTTTGTCAAGCAGTGGTTGAACTTACCAGTAAATTTTAAACGGGACAGTTAACTTAAATGGTTTCCTTTGTAACTATATCAAGCAGTGTTGTAGAATTGGAATTATGAGTTAGTACTGTTTCCAAGTTGTCCTTAGTTTTCCTGTTGCTTTTGTTGTCCAACATTACTTTAAGAGATTTTTTCAAGCCAAACCATAATTAATTATAATGTCTTGTTAATTTGTTTTTAGTTATTCTTAGATCCATTACCTTCTTTCACCACTTTAAAGAACTATCTTTAATCTGTATTGCAGTTATCATGATTTGTTATTAATGTATTTAATCAAATTATTGCAGGCACTTGTTAAGAAAGACCCAATAAGACGACAGGTTTTACGTGTTAAAGGTTGTTTGGCTGGATCAAAGGCTGAAAATCTTTTGGAGCAAGGGGATATGGTTTTAGCAATCAATAAAGAACCAGTCACATGCTTCCTTGACATTGAAAATGCTTGCCAAGCTTTAGATAAATCTAATATCAATGATGACAAGCTTCAGATGACTATTTTTCGGCAGGTATATTGAAAATATTTACCCTCCTCTGATTTAGAGATTGTAGATCTTGCTGAGGGAACTTTTGTTTTATCGAAGCGCATAAGTTATAACTTTATGACTGATTTGTGTGCTTGTGTCTAGGGACGAGAGGTTGAACTTCTTGTGGGAGCTGATGTTAGGGATGGAAATGGCACAACTCGTACAGTTAATTGGTGTGGTTGTTTAGTTCAAGAACCACATTCTGCAGTACGTGCTCTTGGATTTCTTCCTAATGAGGGTCATGGTGTATTTGGGACCAGGTATGATTTTAACTTTCTGCATGCAGCATTTTGATTCTCGAAAAGGCTAAAGTGGTGATTAACGAATAGCAGCATGGTAGGATGTTCATGTCGATGTTCACATTGCGAGTAAAATTATATTGGGCTTACTGTTGTTATCATCAGCAAGCTCACTTAGAGTATGAGTCAGATTGGATAAATTCTCAAGAAGCACTTACAGAAAAATAAATATTAAAAACATATTGCAAGTTACAATAACTGAGTTTTTGAATAACTATTCGTATAAATATGAAATTAGCTTCTGTAGAAAACAGTAGGGAAATCAGCTTCAAAGACCAATGTTGTAAAAATCAAGAGTCTACGCAAGATCGGGAGGGGATTGATAGATCGTAAGTCGTAACTCAAGAACCGTAGCACAGATCGTAAGATCCCACTAATAGAGAAAAGCCTACTGATATTTATAGTTATAAACACATGAATAAAAATTGTCATATATGAAGAAGATACATATAATCTCCCAAAATTGCCGTCATGTCTCTACTGCATGTGATGTGCCCGTTGTCCTTTGGTCTTGGTCTAGATAGATGTAAGGTCTAAATTGGTTATTTACCTAACATCCTCCACACTAATATGCATGCTTAACTAACACAATTTGAGAACTAGTCTTGATACCACTTGCATACATCTGCATTTTGCATACAATTGTGCAGATTGGGAGTGGATTTATGGAAAATTCAAATATTAGCATTGTAAAATTTGCACTATAGCTTATTGTTCAGATCATAAATTTGGAATCCATATTCCTGGCATCCTTCACTCAAAGATATACTATTACTATAATGTTTAATGATATCCTATTTTAGTTGTTCATTGTTGATTATTTTTATTTTGAATTATGGTGGATGTTAGATAGAAATATGTTATTAATTGCAAATGTTCAATAATCTTTTTATTATGTACCTGTTTTTTAAGGAAGAAAAATATAGACGTACTGCATTTTGTCTATTCATGAACTTGCACCAGCATTTTGCATTGCATGCTTGTGTGATTAATCATCAGCTTACAATTCACAGATGGAGTTATGGGAGTCCTGCACATAGATATGGTTTGTATGCTCTTCAGTGGATAGTTGAAATTAACGGAAAACCAACTCCAGATCTAGATTCTTTTGTTAATGTGACAAAGGTACAGTATTTGTTATGCATCGATGCAACTTACATGCAGAGTTACCTTTATTTTCTTCCTAATTAGAGCTTATATGTAGTATGACATGGTGTCAGTATTAATTTGGAATAGATTACATTTAGTGACATGTGTACATATTATATGATGGAGAATCTGTTTATCCGCTTTATATAGGGTTGAGTTACTAAATATATTAGCATAAATCATTTATGGAATTTGTAAAACTGTTTGATGTTCTGATGTGCCTCAAAGTGTTAGCAAATTTTTGCAGCCACGAGCTATTGCTTTTAGAGTTGGGGATTTGCATATTTCATGAAGTATTGTAATTGTTATCATGATCTGATATTAGTGTTTTATAACAAAGCATCCCGGTTGTTGCTTCACACTTGTATCAAGTACTAGCCTTTTATCTGTATTGTAATTATTTCATGAATGTTATCAGGAACTAGAGCATGGAGAGTTTGTTCGGGTAAGGACAATTCACCTCAATGGAAAGCCACAAGTCCTAACATTGAAGCAAGATTTGCACTACTGGCCTACATGGGAATTGAGGTTTAATCCAGACACCGGACTTTGGCATCGTAATGTAATAAAGACATTGAACCACAGTTCTGTATGAATGAGCGGACAGGAAGGATGTACTGCCTTGCTCTTGAATTGATGCTATTCCATTGCCATGATCGACAAGTTATGAAGCATTTGATTAAGGTTGACAATGGGTTCTTTGGTTTATGCACCACATTCTTTAACATGGTCAATTATGACTATTGTTTTTAAATATAGAACTCTATTGACCGAATCATGAGAATTAAGAAAATTGACATTAGCATTAAATTTGTTAACTATTGATGTTTTTATAAGTTTACACTTCAAGAAAGAAACTTAGAGCCTGCTATATGTACTCATTGAAGGGATGAATACCAGAAAGAATTGAATGAAACAAAAGCTAGAGTCATCTTTTTTCTTTTTCTTTTTTGACATGAAAACCTGCTATATTAAACAAGAACAGAGGCTGAACTAGCAGCAATGCAAGCAGAGTTAAGCTGATATGGGACATGCCCCAACCAGGTTCTATCACCATGAGTTTTTGAAAGCCCTACTAGACTGTGAGAAACAGAGTTTACAGTAAGATTAACAACCATATCATTAACATTAGACATCTCTACCGTAAGAGTTTTAATATCCTGAATAACATGATCTAAAGCTCCCTAATATCAAATCCCTTCGTTATTGATCTTCTTGGATCCCCGTTGTTGCTTGACACACCATTACACCACCTTAAATCAACGATAATTACCTCTCTTCATATCGTGCACATTTGTTACCATGGTATTATAAATAGTGGTTATTGTGCCCCTGTTCGTTGTTAGTCCTTTGTTTTAGGCTTTGTTTGGGAGTTTGGAGGGGAGGGGAAGGAAAAGTTTTGGAGGGTTGGAAATATATGGGAAAATGGTAAAAAAATTCACATTTTTTGAAAGACTAATTTTTTAGAGAATGATAAATTAATATTTATGATTAATATATTTTTAATATTAAAAATATTATAACTACATATATTAGATTTGAAGAATTATATAAACCCTCCAAAACCCCCCAAAAGCCTCCTCCAGTACAATTTGACTGTTTCTTTTCCCACCCTATAAGCTTCTCACGCGCCCTATGCAATTCGGATTTTAGAATCCGAACTGCATAAAAACCCCATAAAATCTTCAAAAACACGATGAAATATTTCAGATTGAATCCGAATAATAGGGTGAGAAACGTAATGGCCATACAATTTTGAAGTTCCCCAAAATGAGGAGGATTTAGAATTATAAAGAAAAATGAGCCCCCAAAGTCTTCCCCTCTTAATGTTATCTATTTCTTCCACCTGCTACTTCCTTTTTTTCCAAACCCCTCACCTCCCTTCCCCTCCAAACTCGCAAACAAAGCCTTAGGGTTATGGTGCCCATTTCATATTGTTAGGTCTAAGGCAAATACTATTACCATTTTAACTTCTAACATCGTCATAAGTCTACTCAAATACCGAATGTGTGTATTCTACTTCTCTCTTTTGTTTGAGCCTTCACCATATCATATCAAGTGGTTGCTCTTGATTTTTTTATGCAACTAGCTAGCTATGACAAAATAACTCTCTTTACACAAGAGATCTGACATGAACACATCCAATTGGTTATCGTTGGATTTATAAGATCAAAATAAAGTCTAAATGGATCACTTGGATGATCCAAGCTCGTTTGGGATGATGTTGATAAAATTTCAGAGTTAGGCAGTTTAAGATGAAAGATTTTGGCCTCCTTTGTTGAATTTTGGAAATTGAAGTTTCAAACTTTCAATGTTATTTTCTTTCTTAATGTAAGCATATTGCCCATATCTTTGAGCAAGTTTGTCGTGCTGACATCTGGCCAAAGGGCACTCCTCTCAATATTGATGTCTGATATTTCTTTTGTCTGATCTCACTTTGTAAGATACTATTGTTGGCAGCTTGGTGTATCTCACCACCATTAGACTTGATATTGCTCTTTCAGTATCTACATGTTGTTAGTCAATTTGTTGTTTCTCAGCTGTTCTTCCCACCCTACATTATCTTCAAGACGCTCAATTCTAAAGACTTGATATGGATTATATTGAAAGACAATCAACCGTAAGATTCTGTAATTTTTTAGGAGATTCTCTCATCTTTTGGAGGAGTAAGCAGCAAGATCATATCTCTCAATCTCTTCAGAAGTTGAGTATTGTGGCAAGACTTCCACCATTGTAGAAATAATTTGATTGTGTTAGTTACTTGTGGATATGAGTGTCTATCTCAAATATAGCTTTATATGATGTGAAAACTTGAGTCTATTTAAATCGCCTACAACTGTCTTTCATGAATGCTCCAAACATATTGTGATTGATTGTCATCTCACTCAACCTCATATTTAGCGCAACACCGTCACTTAATATTTGGTTTCTACTCGATGTCAGTTCATGCCTTCTTGATGCCCCCTCATCCGGCACCCACAGGGGACATCATCTTTACGTCTGTTTCTACTTCCCCTGTGCAGCACAAACCCCCTTCTGTGTTGCACTTTGACTTTTTCCCTTCCCTTCCTTAACTAATCAAGTTCTCCCACCATCTCTCGTATTATTTTCCTCTCCAACTATTTGTGTTTCTGCCTTGCTGATTTGTTCTCTATCGCAACATGTCTGATTCTTGCTCTTCCAACATGGAGTATGGACCTTAATCTAGTTTCTTTCCTAATTACATAGGCAATTCCTAGTTAGTCAATCAGCGGATTTGCCATTATTTATCCCATATAGAAAATTCCTAATCTTAACATGTCTCTTGTTACCATCGAACACAATGTAAATGATCACTTGTAGAGGTCTCTTCTGATCACTAGTTCAGACTTGTGCTCTGCCCTGACCAGTCAGTTTGCTTAGTTATAGGTTTGCTTTGATCAAAGTTTTCTGATCTCTATGGTGAGAATCAAGAGCAGTGAGGATTGTAAGAAAATATGTTCCCTGCTGATGCAACATTCAAGTGGGTGACACTTCTTCCCAACTATTGGGGTTGTGCAAGGAAAATTCAGATTTTCTTATCTTGTATGGACCATTGACATTTTTGAGGAAAATTCAGATTATGTTCAGATTTTGAATCTTTGGGATGTTTGGCCATTATCCGAAGTATCCAAGATGGCGAGGGATATTAACATCTTTTGCAGGAGTTATTCTAATAGGTATAATTCTACTACTAATTGTATGATTTGCTTCACATTTTTAACAATAGTGGAAAATTCATTTGAAGTATAAGTGCTAATATAATCAGTTACTGCAGAGATTTTGTGGTTCCATTGAGATGGCCGGCTAATTTGAATAATCAAACCAATCGTAATCTGCCACAAGATGATCCAATGCTGTTAATATGCAACCAGCTTGATTTGCTCCAACTGAGGGATGTTTAAATTAGAATGAATTTCACCTCTCTTGAATTTTGTCACTACGACAAAAACCTCTCCTTTTTTTGAAAATATAAAGAAAATTCAGAGGTACATGTAAGTTAATATGCATATTTTTTGTGGGTTTTACAACAGAGAATAGATTAGTGTAATGCAAGTACAAAGAGATATTAGAACATTAAGGTCTCAAATTCAGTCAAGTTACAGGCAACTTTGTTCTTGCCTTTTTTGGAACTACAGAATTTATTTATGAACTTTCCAATCGGTTTCTTCATGCACTTTCACATTATTTGTTCTTTTTAATTTCTTTTCTTTATTGATGTTGAGGTGGATGATGAAACTTTCTTTTTCATTTTCAGAAATATTGGATTTTGGGATCATATACCATAATACCAGACAGCTTTGGTTTGGAAAACAAATCTAAAATTTACCTAGAAGAATTTCCTTGAGTTTGAAATAGTATATCCTGAGCCAATCTCATATTTTTCATGATTTGGTTCCTCTCTAGTATGTTGGATTAATTCAACAGTTGAGAGATCAATATGCTCGGTCGTTGGAGTAATTCAACGACCAACCTTTGGCGTTAGAGGTTGGAAGAGGACCAAAGCTGTATTCTTTTATGGGTATATTACGTCTAGAAGAATTTACTCTGCATATGCATGAAGGCAGCAATGTATGAAGTAAAACATTATACCTTTCAATTTCATGGGTTTGCATTGGCTCTATACTAAAGATTCCATATGGATATGACAAGGAAGAAGCAAAATAGTATGAGAAATATGAATTTGCTTTGATGTTTTCAAGTGTATTGATGGACAAAAAAAATGTTCGGGTGGACCATAAAAATAAATTATAATATATACACAGAATTTATGTTTTGATAAGCATTAAACACAAAATTTACCATCAAAAGTTAAACTACATACCTTAAAAATTCAAAATAATTATCTATGCATTTCGAGTAATTTGAAAGTGTGAGAGTAATGCATACTGAGATGGAGAAGAGGGTGGGTCACAATATAATTTTATTTAAAAGTCAAAAATATTTTAGTAATTTCCTCTATAAAAGCCCACCCAAGCCCTAGAGGGGCTCCGCCACGGATCATACCATTTACCATACAAATTGGCTTACTTGATTCGTCCTCAACCTTTTCTGATATTGTCTTTGGATGGCCTCCACTCATCAAAACAAGTGATGGTTTTATGTAAATATGGCTATAAGTAGTCAATTAGGCATTAGCGCATATTTAGCTCATCACCATATTCATCAAAAACCAAAATCTTAAAAAAAAAAATCTTAAATTTAAAACGCAACTCATTATCTCCAACATCAACAACAACATCGTCAAATCCCCAAATAATAAAGTCGCATTCATAAAAAAAATCACCCAAAATGTCACAACATCTTCATTCTCCTTAAAGTCACTAATGCAAATCCTCAAAGCGAAATTAAGAATTTAGGGTGAATATTTTTTTTAATAAGGATGAGTTTTTTATTATGGGATTTGATAATGTTGTTGATACCGACAGATCCAGAAATTTCAACATATGGAGGTAAAATTTATACTACAAAAATTTATATAAAAATAGCATAGACAATTAAATATCACTACTAAAAAATAATTAAAATAGCATCATTTAAAAAGATTAAATTAACGTGAAAAATTTAGAGCAAGAAAATGTGAAAACTCTCCAACTTTGTCACTATAAGAGGGAGTTAGAGAGAAACTTCGTTTATTTCGTTATTAATTTTGTCGTTAATTAGTCTATGTCTACATAGTTATACACTTAATTCTTCACAAATAAAACTATTTAACATGTTTTCTGTCACAAAAAAAAAAACTATTTAACAATTTTTATTGGAGAAATACTTAAATTTTAATAAAAAAAAACACATTTAAACTTTTAGTGGGGGCAACTGCCTCCAATGGGATGTACTTGCATTCGTCTTTGGTTGTTGTCGTTTGAGATGTGGAAATTATTTATTTATCTAAAAGAGAAAGAAAAACAGTTTTGATGGGTGGTTTTAAGTTAAAATTGATCCTAAACTACTCTAGTTTAGTATATAAAAAGAAGAAAAACGATGATTGATAGGATTTTGAGATGCAGAAAAGAGAGAGTAATAACAAGTCATTTACGGGTCATTACACAAAGTTATTTTTAGGCTTAAACGCACTTTTGATCCCTTAAGTTTATCATAGTTGCGATTTTGACCCCATATTAAAAAAACCACTTTCCAGCCCCCTAACTTTACCCCTTTTGCAAGTGGTTAATTTTGACTCGATCAACCCCTGTGTGGCATGAGTTGGACGCCACGTGTATACTTTTTTAAATTTTTAAATAAAAGTAATGTCAGCTCATTACTAATTAAAATAAAATAATTAAAAACTATTTTTCATCTAGAATCTTTCTCTCTTATCACTACCATCTCCATAGTTCACTATGCTTCTGCAAATTCACTACCGTG
Organism: Medicago ruthenica; assembly: GCA_018208015.1. Lineage (NCBI taxonomy): Eukaryota > Viridiplantae > Streptophyta > Magnoliopsida > Fabales > Fabaceae > Medicago > Medicago ruthenica. The sequence goes on along the minus strand of CM031373.1, from coordinate 47,369,836 downwards.
TTTTTTCTTCAAAACTTTTCCTTCCTCATCCAAACTCTCTTTTAATCTCCAACATAAATAATAAAACTCTCATCCAAAACCTTTTTCAATGCTTCTTTTGAATTTCATCATAAATAATAAACCAATTTCACAATTCTAAAATCAATTCTAGAGCCACTCAATTTCGACAAAGTAGGAAAAAGATTCACAAAACTAATGCTTCTACTGATTGCTTTGTTCCATTGTTTTTGCTTTGGAGGGGCGTGGATTTGGTTGGGGGTGTGTGGTTGAAATTGGAAGCGAAACTATGAGAGACGTTGACGTTCCGATTATGGTTATGGCATTGCTTTCATTCCTCAAAACCCTTCTTCTTCTTCTCCCCCTCCCATTCATGTCTGGAATGTTCAACGAGGATTCACTGTGTTAACAGATTCAAAATTGTTTATGAGTTTTGCATGATTGATTTTGACTCACAGGTTTTGAAAAATGAAGGATGATGGTGAACCCAGATCTATGTTCATATATTGTTCATTTATCAAAACCAAACAGAAACCCAGATCTTCAATTTTTGATTCAATACTTTAACCATTTCTTCTTTCTTTTCATGCTTCAATTAAGCTTATTGTAAAAATGGGTTTCAGAGATGAATTTGTTGGTGATGTGAATGCATTGCTGAATCCAAAGTTGTTGGGATAAAAGTTTTTGTTGATAAAAGTCATATTTATGCACTGCTGCTGATGTGAATGCATTGTTGAAACCTAGATCTATTCAATTGTGTTCATAAAAGTTTTTGTTTTTAACCTAGATCGGATTTGTGTTCATTGTTGCTGGGTTTTAGTTGGGGAAGACGAGATTTATGATGGTGAAGGGGATGAATTTTGTGTTTTTTTCATTTATTTATTTTAGTTTTATTTTTTTCATTGATTTAATTTAGTAAGTGATTATGTGGCATTAATTTTTAAAAAAAATTAAAAAAATTATACACATGGCGTCCAACTCATGCCACACAGGGGTTGACCGAGTCAAAATTAACCACTTGCAAAATGGGGTAAAGTTAGAGGGCTGGAAAGTGGTTTTTTTAATAGGGGGTCAAAATCACAACTATGGTAAACTTAGGGGGCCAAAAGTGCGTTTAAGCCTTCTTTTTATTCTAGAATCTTGTTGAATTAATTCGTCAATATGTATAATTAGGAGGCCGTAAAAGGCAAATTGATATGCGCATCGCGTCAAACTAATTACTTGCCATGCCCTGTTACATTATGAAGGAAAAATGTGGTTCAGGTCCAACGACACCGAAGTGTCATTGGGTGTTTTTCAATTTTTTAGTTTTTAACTCCGGTTAGGGGTATTTTTGTCATTTTAAGGTGTCTAAGATCAATTTTGAAAGCTTAAAAGCAAATTCTTTAATTAGTGCAACTATTTTTTTAGGGCATAATTAGTGCAAAAAATTTGAAAAGTAGGCTCGTAAGATTATTATACCTCATATTTAAATTGTTACTTTTCTCACCTTACTACATTCTCATACCACCTATCTCTGTTGTCAACGCGGCCGCTACCGGCGCGATCACGGCCGGAAATGAGTAAACGCGTTGCGACGCTCCAAGGCGGAGCATTTGGCAATCGCAGCAAAAGCGGCCGGTTTTGGCGGAGTGGGCGCGGCTATCCGGGTCGAAATCAAAATACGATTTTGCCCCTCACTTAAAACTATTTTTGAGGGTCAATTTGGTATTTTTCGAAACCCTAACAACACTTTCTCCCATCAGAAACAACAGCAATAGCCGCACAACACAAACCCTCTTCTCTTCATCATTTCAAACCCTCTTCTCTTCATCTCATGCTCTGTTCTTCATCTCTTCATTTCATTGACTCTCCAAAAGCAAAAACAACCTCTTCATCTCTGTTCTCTCTTCATCTCTTCAGCTGCAAAACAACCTCTTCATCTCTTCATTTCAAAAATAGGTTTGTTCATTTCAATTCGTTCATACTTCATCTCAATTTTTCTTCATCTCTGTTTTGTAATTCCCTTTCTATTTCCCTTTTTACAAATATTTTTCACTCTCTATTTCTCTAAGGGTCTATTTGGCAAAAATAGCGGATAGATGATAAGCTAGCTGATAGCTTATAGCTTATGACTGGTGACTGATGGCTGATAGCTGATAGCTTATAGCTGATGACTAATGCCTTATGGCTGATAAGCTAATTTAAGTGTTTGGAAAAATTAGTGATTCAACTAAATGATAGATGTAAAATGACATAAAATGACATTTTTATATCATTCAATTTTTTATGAAGACAAGAACAACATACATTAATAATAATAATAATAATAATAATAATAACAACAACAACAACAACAACAACAACAACAATAGCGTTGTCATTTAAGTACGAATTAAGATAATCTTAACTACAATTATATTAATCCAAAATAATAATAAAAATAAGTTTATTGCCTAATATATATTCCATAATAAAGCAGCAATATTGTTACGAATTTCCTTTGTATTTGTTGATCTCCCCTCTGGTCTTTCACTAAATTGATTACCATCAACAATATTTGGAAGTTCATCATGATGAATGTAATTTGGATGTTGATCAAGAACGGTAAATACTGCGTCATCTTCTAAGTTGATGTGAATATAATTATGCAACGCAAATGCAGCTATTATAACAACTCTTTTAAACAACAATACAGAGACTCAAGAAAATAAGGGAAAATCACAAACCTGGATGAAGAAAGAAGAAGAAACAATGGAGGAATGGTGGAGAAGGAGAATGACGATACAGAGGGAATGAAGAAGCAGTAGAACTCATTTTTATCTCTCTTTGCATGATCGTTGGTATTCCCTGTATTTAATACATTTATTTTTTATTTTAAATTATAATAAAACATAATGGGTAAAACTGGCATTTAAATAAAATAGTAAGGGTAAAAGAGGAAGAAAAAACAATAAGCTATAAGCTCAAACGCTACTTGAAATAGCGTCTGAAAAATAAGCTATAAGCTCCTGAAATAAGCTATAAGTTACTGACGAAAAGACAGTTACTAAACAGGTCTTCTTTTGCCAGACAAGCTTATAAGCTATAAGCTATAAGACATATGTTTGTTTGTGTGCCTTGCCAAACAGACTCTTGAAGGTGAGAAAAACACAAGAAGGGGGGGTTGAATTGTGTTGCTTTTTCTTTCTCAAAAACTTAGGTTAGTTCAGAATCAGATACTAATCAGATTCTGAAACTATTTTCAGAGTGTTGTGCAGCGGATATAAAGTAAATGAGAGAGAGAGAGAGAAGCAGTTTATCCTGGTTCCTTCCACAACCCAGAAGTAGTCCAATCCCCTTGTCACTTACAAAAGATTTTCACTATAATCACAAAGATTACAATTGCTCAAGCACAAAGCAAGAGACTTCCTATGCTCAAACACAAAGTAAGAGACTTCCAATTGCTCAAACACTAAGTAAGAGACTTCATATGCTCAAACACAAAGTAAGAGACTTCTTGTTGCTCAAGCACACAGGCGAGAGACTTTGATTCAGACAGATTTACAAAGGAATATGTTTGAGTTGAACACTTGATATACTATCAGTGGTGTTCACAAAATACAACACAGATTCAGACTCTATACTTAAGAAATTCTAAGATAAAAAGTTTTGTAAGAATTTCTAAGTTATTTGATGACTTTCAGATTTGGCAGAGTTGCATTTCCAGAAAATATAGTATGTTTTTCAGAGTCTTGAACAAGTTCTTCTTCAAATCTTCAGATCTTTATAGAGGAAGAAAGAGCTGTTGAGAAGATTGCCAGGTCATCAAATAGAGCCGTTTGGAATAGAAGCTTCAGCCAACATTAAATTCGTTCCTGACATTGTGCGAACTCAGAAAACAGAGCAATACAATTTGAATTGTTTCCTTAAAAACTGGTTGTGTGTTTCGTCCAAGGAGGCAAAGGTTGCAGAGAGCTGTTCTGACCGTACAGTACTTTACTGTTGACAATGACAGATGTTGGCTTCTGCTTTTCCTTAAAACTCAGACTCCCAGTCTTCAGACGCAGTTCTTCAGAAGCTGGTCTTTCAGACACTGTTCATCAGACGCACCTCTTCAGAAGCTGGTCTTCAGACACACTGTTCATCAGACGCACTTCTTCAGAAGCAGACTTCAGACGCACTGTTCATCAGACACTGTCTTCAGAAGCTGGTCATCAGACGCTGTCTTCAGACACACTGTTCATCTGACGCTGTCTTCAGAAGCTGGTCTTCAGACGCACCTTCAGACGCTGGTCTTTCAGACGCACCTTCAGACGCTGGTCTTTCAGACGCACAACACAAGCTTCAATATTTTCCTTTTGCTCTTAACTTGATCTTTCAGAACCACCATTAGATACAACAATTAATTATATGGTCCTGCACACTTAGAACAAGCATTAGCATATCCAATTTTCTTTTTAACACTTTGTTATCATCAAAACTCAAAAGAGACTTGTTCATACATTTTGCTCCAACAATCTCCCCCTTTTTGATGATGACAAACATAAGTATTAATAGAAAATTGTTGTTAATTTAATTAACAAGTTGACTTCAGGGTCTGAGGTTTGTAAGCTCCCCCTAAGTCTGATAATTCACAAGGTGAGGTTTGTAAGCTCCCCCTGAGTCTTATCTAGGTTAATTAAATTCAATTTAAATCAAACAGATGAAAAATCAAACTGTTTATGAGTGATTTTCCACATAATTATCTCACAAAGGATTAAACAGAGGCTAAGAGATGAGAAGTTGTTCTCCTAAGTTAATTACATATCAGAAATTAACTTATATTCTGTAAGCTCAGAGCCTGAAATACTTGCTACTTTTACTCCCCCTTTTCTCATCAACAAAAAGAAAATTCAAGAATTTTAAGACACAAGAGAGTTTAAAACGTGAGATAAAAATGTTCAGAGCATTTTGTTCAGTACCACTGAACTGTTTCAGACACAATTGTTCAGAACATATGGTTTAGTACTGCTAAACTCTTTCAGACACAATTGTTCAGAACATATGGTTCAGTACTACTGAACTTTTTCAGACAGAAATGAGAGTTTTTAAATGGCTCTGAAAACTGAACATATAAGATGTGAAAGTGAAAGTGTGACTGTGTTTTGAGTGTTTTTAAAACATTTTAGAAACTGAAAACAGAAAAACATTAAAACACAACTGCACATTGATGACTTTAGGAGGGGCAAAGTACAACTTTCAAAGCTAACTCATCACTGCCCAACAGTTATAACTTATCAGATTCAGACCAATGAGTTAGACTACTGTTCAGATTCACTCTTATTAGTGGGCCACGTGTAAAGTGTCCACTTATAATGAGTTTTATCAGAAGTCCAAAATTCAGATTCTGAAACTCAGACTCTGATGTCTTTAGAAGCTGAACTTTCTTCAGACTCTCAAAGTGAGTGTCTGTTAAGTCTTAGCTTCTGATGAACTTTAGATTCTCAGTTTCTATCTCAGAGTCAAGCAATTTTTTTAAGAGATTAAATGCATGTTCAAATTCTTTTTAATTTCAATATGCTTGGCTCTTGAATGTAGAATTGGATTTTTAGACAAACAGATAGCAGCAGTATTATCACAAAGATGGGTATGCTGTTTTCATAAATCTGATAGTCTTTCACATTGGTGTAGAAGCTGTTAAGTATAACAGAGAACTAATCATACCTCTGTAGAGCTTCTGATCTACCTTTGAGCTTCTGACTACTACTCCTTGTTCATTCAGTTTGTTTCTGAACACCCATTTTGTTCCAACAATGTTCTTGATTGGCTTCAGGAGAAGTGTCAGCTTCTGAGAGTTTTTCAGCTACTAGAGGATTTTCAGCTTTTGGACTTTCTTCAGACTCAGAAATCTGTTCAGGTTCTGAAGTGTCCTCTGAGAGCTGAATATCAGTACCAGTGATCTAGCCTTTTTGGTTTCCTCCAAAATCCACAGTACCTCCCTATTTCATGGTCAGGGTTTGGAACATAGACTTGTCTCCTGTCATGTGATGCAAGCAGCCACTGTCCAGGTACCATGACTTCCCCTTTTGTTTGGCTCTTAATCATATCTGCAACAGAAATAATTTCAGACCTAGGTACCCATATCTTTATGGGTCCTCTTGGGTTAGTTCTGAAAGGTTTAGTCTTTTGTTGCACCTTATGTCTGGAGTTATAGGACTCAGACTTGTTCAGATACCTTGGATATGAATCCTTTAATCTTGAATAAGTCTTAGTATCAGACACTGAGTTCTTCAGAACCTGAGCTTTCAATGGTCTTGACTCAGATTTCTTCAGAGCCTTAGACTTGAAGGTCTTTGGTTCTGAGCTTTTTAGAGTCTGAACCTTTGAAGACTTTGGTTATGTTTTCTTCAGAACTTTGGACTTAAGAGTCTTTGATTCTGATTTGTTCAGAATCTTGGATTCAGAAGTAGTAGGTTCTGATTTGTTAAGAACTTCAGTTTTGCCTGCTCCTAACACAAGGCAAACTTTCATACCTTTCTTAATACAATAAGAATCATTTGACATATTGGCTTTCTTTTGTATCCTTTGTCTGACATTTTGAGATTTAAAAGGTTTTGTATAAACTGGTTTAGTATCTTTTGAAAAATTCATAAACACAGCCTTTTGAAAATTTGAGTCTGAATTTTTCAGAGTCTGAGACTTGCTTGTCTTAGGTTCTGAACTCTTCAGACTTTGAACCTTTTCAGATTTAAAGTCTGTTTTCCTCATAGTCTTAGACTTAGAACCTTTTGGTTTAGACTTTGGCAAAGTTTTAGATTCTGCCTTCATCTTTCCCTTAGGTTCAGAAGTTTTGGATTCTGAGCAGTTCAGAACTTCAGACTTAGCAGTCTCAGTTTCTGGTAAATTCTGTTTCTCAGAAATCTCAGATGCAGGTACAAAACACACCTTGGTGCCTTTTATAATATCTTCAGAACAGGATGGTAGGTTTGTTTCTTTTGAATAATTAAATGGATCATTTTTGAAACCAATACCTTCTCCTCTGTTTCTACTAATATTATAAATCATAGAAGCAACCTTACTTCTGTTGATTCCAGTTAAAATAAAATCCTGAAGAGCAATTTCTTGTTCACTTGGAACTTCATCAGGTTTCTTATGAACCATTTCTCTGAGTTCCCTAACTTCTTCATCAATCTCATTGATGTGATTCTGAAGTTGGAGATTCTCATCAGCCAGCAAGTTATGTTTCTTTTTCAAAGATTTTAATTGAATCAACTTGCTTCTGAGGTGGTTCATAAGATCCTTAACTGTATCAATAAGCTCAGAACGAGTAAGTTCAGAATATACATCATCTTCTTCTTCAGAGTCTGATCCTGACTCTTCATCAGAAGATGTTGTAGCAATCAGAGCTAGATTTGCTTCTTCTCCATCTTCCTTCTCAGACTCAGATTCATTTTCAAGCTCATCCCATGTAACCATAAGACTTTTCCTGAATCTGTCTTTGAGGTTGCTTGATTTTGAGTTGGTCTTTCTGGATTCATCCTTTGATTTGTCCTTTTGAAGATCTGGACAATCAACTATAAAATGACCAGTTTTCTTGCAGTTGTAGCAACCTTTCTGTTCTTCCTTCTTGGAACCAGATCCTTTGAAGTTGCTGCTCCTGTTAGAAGATTTCTTTTGTCTTTTCATCAAGTACTGAATTCTTTTAGAAAGCATTTCCAGCTCCTTAGCTTCTGAATCTTCTTCAGAATTTCCCTCAGGAGATTCTTCATCAGATTCTATAGCTTTTGGAGCTTTTGATAACTTTCCTTTAGATTTCAGTGCTATAGACTCAAATTTTCTAACAGGTTCATCTTCATTGAGTCCTAGTTCATGCACTTTGAGAGAGCTTATAAGATCTTCAATACTTAGAGTATTTAGATCTTTTGCTTCCTCAATAGCAGTCACTTTAGGTCTCCATTTAGATGGCAGACTTCTGAGGATCTTGTTCACATGATCAGCAGTAGTATAGCTTTTCTTCAGAATCTGAAGTCCAGAAACCAGAGTCTGAAATCTTGAGAACATAGTCTCAATATTTTCATCCTCCTTCATTCTGAACAGCTCATACTGCTGAACCAGAAGATTTACTTTTGCTTCTCTAACCTTCTTGTTTCCTTCATAGTTAGAGCAGAGAGAGGTGAAGATGGCTTTTACTGTTGATTTATCACTTAGCTTAAGATACTCATTGTGGGGTAGAGAGTCCACAATGATACCTCTTACATTGTGATGCTTTCTGTAGATCTTTCTTTCAGCATCAGTAAGGCATCTTCTATTAATAGCTACTCCTTCTTCATCAACTTGTATAGTTATACCATCTTCAATGATGTCACATAGACTATCATCTATTCCAATGATATGACTATACATCTTGCTTTTCCACCATGAAAATTTCTCAGGATCACAGTAAACATAGGAGGTTCATGGTGTGAGTGAGATTTCCTTTCATCTGTACCATATCCACCACCATCACTTCTGGATGTAGATTCACCAGATACACCAGAAGACATGTTTTTCTCAGGATCTTTAATGACTCACTGTTAGGTGATTGAATATCAGAACCGGGGCTCTGATACCAACTGAAGGTGAGAAAAACACAAGAAGGGGGGGTTAAATTGTGTTGGCTTTTTCTTTCTCAAAAACTTAGGTTAATTCAGAATCAGATATTGATCAGATTCTGAAACTATTTTCAGAGTGTTGTGCAGCAGATATAAAGTAAATGAGAGAGAGAGAGAGAGACACAAGCAGTTTATCCTAGTTCCTTCCACAACCCGGAAGTAGTCCAGTCCCCTTGTCACTTACAAGAGATTTTCACTATAATCACAAAGATTACAATTGCTCAAGCACAAAGCAAGAGACTTCCTATGCTCAAACACAAAGTAAGAGACTTTCAATTGCTCAAACACTAAGTAAGAGACTTCCAATGCTCAAACACAAAGTAAGAGACTTTCTATGCTCAAACACAAAGTAAGAGACTTCTGGTTGCTCAAGCACACAGGCGAGAGACTTTGATTCAAACAGATTTACAAAGGAATATGTTTGAGTTGAACACTTGATATACTATCAGTGGTGTTCACAAAATACAACACAGATTCAGACTCTATACTTAAGAAATTCTAAGATAAAAAGGTTTGTAAGAATTTCTAAGTTATTTGATGACTTTCAGATTTGACAGAGTTGCGTTTCCAGAAAACATAGTATGTTTTTCAGAGTCTTGAACAAGTTCTTCTTCAAAATCTTCAGATCTTTATAGAGGAAGAAAGAGCTGTTGAGAAGATTGCCAGGTCATCAAATAGAGTCGTTTGGAATAAAAGCTTCAGCCAGCATTAAATTCGTTCCTGACATTGTGTGTGAACTCAGAAAACAGAGCAATACAATTTGAATTGTTTCCTTAAAAACTGGCTGCGTGTTTCGTCCAAGGAGACAAAGGTTGCAGAGAGCTGTTCTGACCGTACAGTACTTTACTGTTGACAGTGACAAATGTTGACTTCTGCTTTTCCTTAAAACTCAGACTCACAGTCTTCAGACGCAGTTCTTCAGAAGCTGGTCTTTCAGACACTGTTCATCAGACGCACCTCTTCAGAAGCTGGTCTTCAGATGCACTATTCATCAGACGCACTTCTTCAGAAGCAGACTTCAGACACACTGTTCATTAGACGCTGTCTTCAGAAGCTGGTCATCAGACGCTGTCTTCAGACACACTGTTCATTAGACGCTGTCTTCAGAAGCTGGTCTTCAGACGCTGGTGTTTCAGACGCACCTTCAGACGCTGGTCTTTCAGACGCACAACACAAGCTTCAATATTTTCATTTTGCTCTTAACTTAATCTTTCAGAACCACCATTAGATACAAGAATTAATTATATGGTCCTGCACACTTAGAACAAACATTAGCATATCCAATTTTCTTTTTAACACTTTGTTATCATCAAAACTCAAAAGAGACTTGTTCATACATTTTGTTCCACCAACTCTAAGTATGTTTTGTAATTCCCTTTCAAAAATATTTTTCCCTTTCTATTTCTATTCCCTTTCACAAATATTTTTCCCTTTCTATTTTTCCCTTTCAATTTTTTTTTTCTGCTCTGTTTTGTAACTCTGTTGAACATAGTTCTGTTTTGGTAATTCTGTTATGTTCCAATCCAATAGGAAATAAATAGCCATGACAAGTAGTTCACAACCATCATCATCCAATGCTGTTGATTCAAATGATCAATCGGTTGCTTCCTCTGTTGAGCTATTCAATCGGTTGCAACTCCTACAACTACTCGTCCGCCTCGGCCTAAACCATCAAAATCTAAGGGAAAAGGAAAGCAAGGGGCAGAAGTTTCTAAGGGAAAAGGAAAGCAAGTTGTAGTAGTTGACGAATATGATCCAGAATTTGTTAATGATTGGGGGAATGAAGAAAAAGAGGATGAAGAGGAAGATATTGAAGAGAAAGAAGATGAGGAAGAACACATGAGTGATGGTGGAAGTAATGATGAAGATTTTCATGATTATTGAACTTTTATTTCATGTTTAGTACTTTTGTTACTTTAAGCTTTATAGACTTAAAGTGTTGGCTACCTTGAATTTTATTAGTAATTCTTGCAAGTATGTTCTTATGTTTTGTTTAAGACTTGTTTTATTTCAAATTATGAATACATTATGAATTTTATTAGTATTTCTTTTTCAACATTATAGTATTTTAGTATTAAAATATTAGTGTCCGCGTCACGGGTATAGTGCCCGATACACGCCCGCATCCCGCGCCGCGTCAATTTTTGGGGTGGCCGTGCCGCGCCGCTTTTCCGCATTGACAATAGAGCCACCTATTTCTTTTACAAAAATGTATATTGGGTTTTAGATTCTATAATCTGAATACAGTTTGGACATGTTCGGATTATAAAATTCAAATATGCTTATATATAAGCAGCAATTAAAATCTTTTTTATTTCAACAATTGCAAATTTCGCTTTTAAAAACAAAGTAAAAAAATGATAAAAACATTTCAAATAAAATAAAAAGATATAAAAATACCACCAAAAAAATTTAAAAATCAAATAAAACTATGCAAAAAATTTCGAATTTTTCTGAGAATAAGAAAAATTTAAAAAAAAATGAAAAAATGACTCTAAAAGATGAAATTTTGGATTTTGAGGGACATAGTCTCGTAAGAAGTCCCTTAGATGGGAGTCTTGATCCTTGATTTTGTTTTTTTGAGAAAGTTTCAGAGCAATATGATCAAGTAGTCCGAACACCGAATTTTTGATAGAGACACAACATGATAAGGTTAGGAAGATTAATATGGTCTTTAAACTAGTTATTCATGTTACAAACAAGCTCAATGTTTATGTTGATACATTTCAGATTATATATTCCGAACTGTAAGGAACACGCCCTATTTTTTGGATGTCCGGATTATAAAATCGAATTGGTAAAAAACTAATTTTTCCACCCAAAAACAGGGAAAAACTCATTTCAGATTATAGAATCCAAAAATTCTATAGACATTTTCGTAAAAAAAAACACGAGAAAACGGTAGCATTGGAAAAGTTATAAGTCCCATATTTATTTGTTATTGGGCCAAGCCCACCTATATCTAACCCTGGGAAATTGCTTTATACACATCAAGCAAAGCTAAAACACACCAGAAAATTACATCTTTACCCCGGCTGCAGTTAACTGCCGCCGGATCATCCCATCGGTAGTTAACTGCCGCCGCGTTTGAATCCATCGGCAGTTGCGTTCTTGATGTTGCTGATTACAACAACCTACTCTATACTGTTACATCAACTCTTTTCCATATTTCCTCTTCCATCTAAATCCTCAAATCCAAATTTTTTTTCTACCCAAATCTTGTCCAAAATCATTGAAGCAGCAATACTAGAAGGATTCAGCACACATTGGACGTGAAGAAACATGTAATACATCATTTAATCCGTTTTTTTTGTTGACTTTTCTGTAAATATTCGTGAAAACCTGACATGGGGCTAGCGGCAGTTAAGTGCCGCTGTATGGGGACATCGACAACTAACTGTTGTTGCAGCGGCAACTAGGTACCGATGGGAAACTTCAAAAAACAGGCTTACAACCTATTTTTTTGGTTTTTTTTAACTTTTTTTAGGTTTAATTAATTTTGATATTAATGTTATTGCAATTGTAAGTTATTTATTCATAATTATTTGTTGTTTATTTATAGTTATGGATGAAAATGCAGATGATGATCCGGTCGAGACAAAACCTATTTTTGTCGATAATTCCCGAAATGTCATACCGCCTAAGGTTGAAGCTTCTGTCCATGTTGAAGCTTCATTATATGTTGACTCTGGTGTTGTCCCTCTTGAGGCCAACGAAGTTGACACGTCTCATTTTTTTCAAGCGAAATTAAATGGAAAGATAGAGATGACTTGCTTAATTGGGTACGTCGTCAAGCAAATAAGGCGGGATTCACAATTGTTATACGTAGATCCAATTTGATCAATCCAATGTTGCAACTAATTTGTGAAAGGAGTGGCGACCACAAAGTGCCAAAAAAAAGATTGAAGCATGAGACAACAGGTTCAAGAAAATGTGGGTGTAACAGAGTTCACAACCATGAGATAGAGCCAACTTTAGAAGGACACATGCTTGCAGGTAGATTAAGGGAGGATGACAAGAAGATTGTACGTGACTTGACCAAGAGTTTGGTGCTACCAAAAAATATTTTGATAAATTTGAAGACAAAAAGACAAGATTGCATGACAAATATCAATCAAGTCTACAATGAACGTAAAAAAATATTCAAGTCAAACAGAGGTAATAAGACTGATATGCAGTATCTAATCTCAAAGTTGGAGGAGCACAACTATGTCTATTTCACCAGAACACAAAGTGAGAGTATTACTGTTTAAGACATATTTTGGGCTCATCCAACATTTTTTGAATCCATCGGCAGTTAACTGCCGATGGCACCATCCCAACGGCAGTTAACTGCCGCCGGGGTAAAAATGTCATTTAGTGGTGTGTTTCAACTTTGTTTAATGTGGGAAAAGCAATTTTCCTAACCCTGGCTTCTTTGATTGTTGTCTATCGCTTTCAAACTTCATATGTTTAGTAGTACAAATGCGCCGTTTCCATCATTTCTTTTTTCTCTCATCATCAACATGCATCTCCTAAAAAGGGTTCATCAAGCAAATGTTATCTTCAAAGAATCATTGTTCAAGGTTTTGATTTCAGGACAGAATTGAAGGTGTTTGTGTTTTTTATAACTTAGATGGAGCTATTCTTCTTTTACTTCATAGGTTTTTTTAGGATTCTTCCTATGGTTGTTACTGAATGCCTTTTTGCCTGGAAAAAAATTCTGTTGAATAAATCTGAAAAAGGAAAAACCTCAGCTTCAATGATTGAAACCGGACGATTGTCCGGTTCAACGGGTCTTCTCATTTTTACCAATTCGATCCGGTTATTTGGACATCCGGTTTTCCTTGACTGTCCGGACCGGTATCATCCGGTTGAACCGGACACGTGGCACAAAAGTTCGTTAAATTGAAAAGGTGCGCGCTCTTTATTTGAAGACATACAACACAGAGTCAATTCTGATTAGTTCTCTGAAGTTCTCATCAAGTAACTAACTAAAGAAAGAAAGAAAGAAAGAAAGAAAGAGAGAGAAGGAACAAGAAAGATTCAGCGAAGAAATTTCGCAGGGTTTGGACTCCGGTGACTTGAGCATGGATATCGAAAGCATTCCTCCGCCGTTTCAGGATAATGCTGTGACTGCCGACCACTGGCGGAAGGCTCTCGCAAAAGTCGTCCCCGCCGTCGTTGTCCTCCGCGTCACCGCCACACGTGCTTTCGACACCGATACTGCTTCCGCAATCTCCGCTACCGGATTCATCGTTGATAAACAACGTGGTATTATACTCACCAATCGCCATGTCGTTAAGCCTGGTATGTTCGCCACCGTGTGATGGTTTTTGTTTAATTCTCTTTCTCTTCTATTCAGTCTGCGTTAACGGTCTTCGTTTTCGGTTCTCTTTCTCTGAAATTTGGTACGCATTTACGATTTTCCTTTTTGATTCGGTTTTGAATTTGTAGGACCTGTTGTTGCTGAAGCAATCTTTACACACCGCGAAGAGGTTCCAGTGCGTCCGATATACATAGATCCGGTGAGTCTTGTTTTTCTTTTCTTCCAATTTTCGGTTCAATGTGGTGAAGATGTTAAGTAGTTCATTCTCCAATATATTCCGGTGTACTTCATTATCGAATGTATTCTAATCTATAACTTCACACTCCAATGTGAATCTTCACATGGTCATACATCATATTCACATGGATGAAGATAAAGTCATTCAATTAGACAGTTGTGTTAAGTTTTTTTTTGTTATGATTACAAAATGTTTAGAAAATAATGTAAATAAAGCATTTGGTTAGAATATATTCGAGAAGTACGGCATAATATATAATTTATAGAGACTACATATAACAAATGGCATTATAAAATTAAAATTAAAAGAATAAATAGTTAATAACATCTTAATACTGGATATGTTATTATGTGGTCCGATAACATCAATGGTAATTACACTACTAAGTGTGGCTACATTTTGCTCTTAAATAACAAAGGGGATGTCACTATCAATATTGGGGATCAGATAAACTCTTGGCGATTGTGATTTCTTTTTTTTGTTATGTTGATTTTTTTCTTTTCAGCTCGTAACCAAAAAAAGATACAATAAATCCGTCCATGCGCAGAAATTGCACATTAGTTATTTTAAGTTGTCGGTGACAGTATGGAATGAAATATGAAAAATTTTGTTATAAATATTATTAAGGAATAAGTATTGAAATTTTATTTTATTTTCTTCTTCATGTAAAATATTCACATCAGAGTATTTCCAAAGTAAAAAATTCAAATCGAACATTAGCGACCACAATTTTGAATTTATTGAATTATTTGTTACTACTTGGTGCTCTTTTAAGGCTTCTTTTCACTTTTAGAAAACCATCATTTAAGCTTTTATTTCTGGTCTGTTGTCATGTAATTATCAAAGTATATTTTGGTGTAAGAAAAATCAAACTCAAATTTATTTTTTTCTCTATTCTGTTTATTAAGTTGTTCTAGTACAATTATCATCATTCATTTGTTTAACTGTATCAATTTGATAGCCATGGCCAAAATTGGATTGACCAACTTCAACTTTGAATAAGAAATACTTATCTAAGAATATAAGAAGAAAAAAATAGGCCACTAAACAACATTAGCATATCCCTTCAAGTACCTAGTCTCGTGTCGTCCATACATGAATGAATGAACAGTTTTAAATATAGGGCCCATTTGGATTGACTTATTTTTTAGCTTATGCAAAACAACTTATGCAAATAAATAAGCTTTTGTGTATTATTCATAAGCTTGCCAAGACAGTTTATGAAAAAACAGCTTATGAAGATACAATTTGCGTTAGCAAGAACTTATGAATTAACATAAAAATTTATTTATTTGCATAAACTATTTTTCATAAGCTCAAAAATAAGTCAATCCAAACAGGCCCATAGACACTCTTGCTCTACCGCTAGCCAATGCTGCATGAATAATAGACATTAACTTATCTTTATCTTTGGCCAGTACATCTTCTTCTAGGTGCTTGTTTATCAACAATGCAACCCATAAAAATCCATTTTATCCATACAAAAGTTCATGACATTCCGGAATCACCTTACTACTCGGGACCATTAAACAGGGCTCTCTTTTTCACCTGCATACTATTTAATATTCCATGATGAATGGTAATGAATGCTGTCATCATCAGATGTGAGACTATGAAATAATCAGATTTTTGCATTATGATGTTGCATATTAATAAAGGCTAATTTTGAAAAATCTCATTATTGGTCCTACTTCCATTCCTTTGTTGTTAAAGTGGAAAGATCATTATTTGCTTTTGTTGAGTTGAGGAAGAAGATATAGACTCAATCTTTCATACTTGCATTCCCAACTTCTCTACATTGTCTTAGTTGAGGAATACATATTTATCATTGATCATCCTGCATTTAGCAAGGTATTCCTGCATGTTGTCCAAAATGCATTTTTAAGTATGCAGTATCGTAACAAACACAATTTGAGCATATAAAACCAAATGGAGGAACTTTACAAAATCACATAATTTATAGATTTAATGATATGTTAATTCCAAGTTACCAATTTCATTATAGATGCTAGATATTCTCGACCTATACTTGAAATGAAAATAGCAAGCAATCTGCATGATTCATATAGTTTTTTTATAAGACACTCAATAAATTTTTTTGAAAGACCTATACTTGAAATGAATATTGCAAGCAATCCGAATAGAAAAGAATGGGTGATCACAACATTTATTCTGACTTTTATTGTCAAACACAGCGCAATTTTACATGGTATATGTTTGGTACTCGTGATTTTGAAAACTCTGCAGTTGAAACAACGAAATTACTTAGAAGAGAAGGAATGGAGAAATGAGAAATAATATAGAAAAGAAAGAATTGTTGAAGTTTAGATCAAACAAACCTGCTATGTTTATATAACCGCTCCTAACCTCTCCTCTAAAGTAACAGCCTGTTTTAAACTGTGTTTCATAATAACTAAAGAATTATCAACAGTTT
Source organism: Medicago ruthenica (assembly GCA_018208015.1). NCBI lineage: Eukaryota > Viridiplantae > Streptophyta > Magnoliopsida > Fabales > Fabaceae > Medicago > Medicago ruthenica. Next base: position 47,353,268 of record CM031373.1, on the reverse strand, counting down.
GTTAATTACCAAAAAGGACAGGAATTTAAGTTTTAAAGAATACGATTAAATTTGGAAAAAGGTAGATTAGTCACTTTGCTCATGTATTATTCTAATTAGTAGTTAGTAGATTACATTTAATTATGTGATTTTTGTTAATAATTACCGCGGTGTCGTAAGTGTCGTGTCTGCGTTAGTGTTTCATAGTTAGTGCTTAATTTTGTGTGTTTAAATGGTAATTGACATATTGATAAAAAATTGTAAATGAGAAAATAATTTCTCTTTTGTTAGATTTTGTGATATTCAATTTCTTTACTCTTATATATGAATTTGATAGCAAAACTGATATTCTATACTTTATGTTGTTGTGTATAAGTTTGATTTTGTAAATAATTATTGTGATATGCTGATTGATTTCTTTTATTAAACTTATTTATTTGAGTTTATGTTGAAAAATAATCTGTATTTCTTTTAGGGTTTTTCTATCATGTGCAAATTTGCACATGTTAAGAAGCTCAAAAAGGTAAGTATGCATTGAAACTTGTGCATTTAATATTAAATATATATCTTTTTAATAAATAATTGTTGTTTTTCAATAAAAAGTTTTCACTTTTAGTTGCTTTTAACATGTGCAATGTTATTCTGCGTGATTATTTATTGATGCTACCAGTTGTACACTTTTGTAGGTACATGATTTTGGTTTTTTTCAATACGATCCTAGTGCTACACAGTTTAGAAACTACGAAGAGATAACACTTGCTCCAGAAGCGGCTTGCGTAGGATTAGAAATTAGGGTTGTTGGCAATGATAGTGGTGAGAAGGTATAAACTTAATATTTACATCTCTGAATTTGTCTTTGGTTTTTGGTTTTGATCTTTTTGACATATAAAATATTATTTTTCCTAAGGTTGGTGTGCTTTAATGGTTGAGTCTTGTTTGTACCTACAACTTACCACGTCCTTCTAGTATATTATGTGTTCCTTTTATCCCAATACATTTGTTTAATTATGGCTATACTATAGGTTTCCATTTTGGCGGGCACACTTGCTCGTTTGGACAGGGATGCTCCTCACTATAATATGTATGGTGTGAGATAATTTAATTTAATTTTTTTTATGTATGCTATGAGTCTTTTTGTGAGCAGGTTGAATTTATATCGTGAAACTATTTTTTGATGCAGGGACGGGTATAATGACTTTAACACATTCTATATACAAGTAAGTTGTAACACCCCAAGTATATAATAACCTATTTATTACTACCTCCGTTCCTTTTTAATTGTCACATTTTGACATTTTACACAAACCAAGACAAACTATAAATGTCACTACTTTTGATACAATAATTTATATTTTTACTATAATAACCTTATTCATTTAATATATCATCTCATATATTTCTCTCTCCGTAATAAATAGCTAAGGATAATATTGGTAAAACAATATTTAAAGTTACATTGAACTTTGAAAGTGACAGTTAAAAAGGAACAAAAAATTTCTCTCTCTTAAAGGTTCAACACCACAACACACATTTAACACACACTTTTTCAATTTCCAACACTCCACATCATTTTCTCTCTCTTCCACATAATAATTCAACACTCATTCAACAAATACCCTCTCCAATGGTTTTTCATTCAACACTCTACCCCACCACTTTTTCATTCAACACTCTACCCCACCACTTTTTATTTCATATTCTTATTTAATATTATATTTTTGTTTTTATAATTACATAAAATTACAATTATCAATTATAATTAAATTAAAATAATAAACACTTAACAATTTATTTTTTAGTGTTTTTGTAAAAACAAAATTTATTTAAATAATTTATTTTTATTTTCTTAATACAATAAACTAAACACGCGGCACACAAATAACTTAAAATGCAATACAAAAAACTAAGCAGACAACACATAAGTAACTTAATTAGTATGATACAAATCATCTTCAATCGCGAAACATTCCAAACTTTGCCCATATGTGCTTCACTAGATCTGCTTGCAATCCGTGATGAACATTTGTATCACGCAACTCGGATCTAGCACGCACATGATTTGCAAAAGCGGGTAACACCTCGGTCGAGTATGGTTGCGGTGTACTAGATCCACTTTCCTCAGACTGCTCAAAATCGGTCCAACGTTGAGAATATGAATCTCGTTCATCCTCAACAATCATATTATGTAATATGATGCATGACCTCATGATGATACCCAAATCGGCTATATCCCACAAGCGAGCTGGTTCACGGATGATTTTAAATCGAGCTTGAAGCACTCCAAATGCACGTTCAATGTCCTTCCGACATCCCTCCTGAACTTTTGCAAATAACTTATCGGGTTCACTTTGAGGAAGTCTAATCGATTTGACGAAAGTTGGATAAGAAGGGTAGATACCATCAGCTAGATAGTATGCCATGTTATAGGGACGTTGATTCACAAAAAATTTCACACTTGGAGCCTTTCCTTGTTCCACATCATCAAACACTGGTGACCGGTCTAGAACGTTTATATCGTTCAACGTTCTCGGACATCCAAAAAAGGCATGCCAAATCCATAGATCATGAGATGCAACTGCTTCAAGAATAACTGTGGTGGTTCCCTTATTCCCCCTAGTAAATTGACCTTCCCATGCTTTAGGACAATTTTTCCACTCCCAGTGCATGCATGCAGTCAATACTCCCGATCATCCCTGGGAACCCCCGCATTTCACTTACATGTAGTATTCTTTGCAGATCATCTTGGGTTGGTGCTCTCAGGTACTCTTGCTCATACAATCGTATGATTCCTTTACAGAATCTATGTAAGCACTCCAATGCTGTAGTACCTCCTATTTTGATGTATTCATCGACCGCATCTGCTGCCACACCATATGCTAACATTTGCATTGTTGTGGTACATTTTGCTAAGGGTGATATACCTTCTTTATTGGCTGCATCAACTCGTTGGGTGAAGTAGTTATCACTACTTGAAAGGTCCCCAACGATTCGAAGGAAAACATGTTTTTGCATCCGGTACCGACGACGAAACATTGCATCGTCATATGTAGGCTCATTGGCAAAGTAGTCGTCAATTAGTCTTTGGTTTGCCGCTGCATGATCTCTATTGAGATATTTTCTATTACGAGGTGCATTATCTTCCAATATTTTGTTTCGACGCTCTCTGAATCGGTTGGCGATATAAGTTTCTTCCATTTCACATTTTTGTTTGTAGGCTGCGATATCAAAAGGATATTCTGATGGATCCATTAATAGTTTTTTGTGATATTTTGAAGTAGATTGAATGAGATTTGGGATATTGGTGATTCAATGTATGTATCTATGAGTCCCTATATACAAGTACATTAAGTGGTGGACATTGACGGATTCGAAATAAGTTATTGTATTCAGTTAATACTCAGATAAGGATTAGATTCCAATTGGGTGGTACATATTCAAACACAATAACTCATACATTAAAGCCAAAAGTCACGGACAATTATTAAAGCAAACACAACAGACATCACTGACAATTATTAAAGCAAACATTACAGCCAAAAGTCACGGACAATTATTAAAGTAAACACAATAGACATCACTGACAATTATTAAAGCAAACATTACAGCCAAAAGCCACAGACAATTATTAAAGCAAACACTGGGGACTTGATTGAAATTTGATTGAAATTACTTGATTGAAATTAATCAACGGACAATTTCATTACAGCCAAAATTTGATTGAAATTACACAATAACTCATACATTACAGCCAAAAGCCACAGACAACTTGATTGAAATTAATTTCCAAACAGCTCTTGGCTCAACATATCCAACAACTTTTGCTTCCGATCATCGAGATTCTCCTCGGAACTTAGTTTTAGATACATTTTCATTTTCTTAGCATTAGTCTTTTCTTTCATCAATTGATTAGCCTCCTGTTGCACCGACGCTATCTTGTCCAATCGTTCAAGCTCTTTCTCCTTGAATTGTTTGAATTCAGCCCACTCGTTATCCACCACCTCCAAGGCAGCTTCCTTACTTATTATGATAAGCTAGTAAAATAAGGAATAGGCTAGCTAGAACGTGTTGTCAAACACATTCATGTTCTTTTTTGAATCTCTTATGTTACGTTTCATCTAAATACTGAGAGTTGGGCATAAAAGGTCATCCTTGGTTATGGAAGGCTGATGTAACAGGTAAAACAATTATTAGGAGCGACTCATCAGGATGGAAATGATTGTACTTTTACATCCAAACTGCTGCATATCATATACCTAGTATAGGTACAATGACAAGGAGACTAGTTTTTGGAAAAGTAACTATACGAATTACATTTTGTTATTGTTTTGGTATCTTATATGTCTGTTTTGTTATGCATCTGTTGAATAAAGCAATCATGAAAAAATATTGTTTGCCAAAATTCCTAAACACTGTAATTTTGTGTAAACTTATAGTTTTTCCCGTGTTCAATAGTTACTTTCATGCATTTGAAAGCTACAAAAAAATGGTGTTTTTGCAGTCCTTGTTCTGTTGGTCTCAATTGTTGAACTCTGACATTATTGCAGGTCATTACTCAATTCCTGAAACTGGAGACTATACTTGATGACAGCGTAAACTCAAACATTGAATTAGAAATTGAAAGGGGTGGCACATCAAAGAGTTTAACTCTTTTGGTGAGAGTTTTATTATGGCTTGGATATATCTTTTATAATTACCGTTTCACATTAGCGCTGTTTGACACGCCAAACTCTTTATATTTTCTATGGGAAGGCACCATGGTGAATCGGCGATTCCACTCTTTCTGAAGGGGGGCCTGAAGAAATCCCAACTTCATAAAATTACATATATAAATTAAAAGCGTCACCACAATCGTACTATGTAGTTTTTACACTTGCCAATTTTATCAAAATTTTCATTCAGCCTGTGAAGCTCTGAAATACAGTTAGAGTAGTAGACTAGAATGATAAAGGTTATCAAAATCCATTAAAGGTTATCAAAATCCATTAAAGGTTATAAAGGTTATCAAAATAAATGAGGTGTACAGTACTTTAAAGGCGTCTAAGTTCCATGTAATATATAGACTATTAATAAAATTTAAATCCATTAAAATAAGTAATAATATTTAAAATACTTGATCGAAGCATTGAGAATGATACTGTTTCAACAATTTTATCTGAAAGTGCTGAACTGGCATGTACTTTTCTGAAGCTTTTGTTAGCCTTTGATCTGTTGTAACCAAATGTGTGATAATTATACTTTTTGGGCTTTGACCTGACATGTGACGTGATCAACCATCACATGGTGATATGGAGTACTCAACTCAAACAAGCAAACCAACCGAACACCCCTCACTGTGCCACCCATGAAATAGGGAAATATTTACATGAGAATCAATACTGTATTGTAAGAAACTGCTTAAGTATAAAACTAGGTTCTCAGGTGCCACTGTGAACGGCTTGTGATTTAACTGTCAGCTTGAAGAATATAAATAAGGTTATTGCTTAATGTTGTGCCAATTTTTCTAAATGTTCATCTCAGGTGCAAGATTTGCACTCAATAACTCCCAATTATTTCTTGGAAGTTAGTGGAGCAGTAATTCAACCTCTTTCATATCAGCAGGTTAGTTAGATTATGTTTGAAATGTTTTCTGTATTTTAATTGTCTTCTCAGAACTAAAAATAGTTGAATATGATATTGCTTTTGCCTGTATTTAAGATGCCAAAGATGGCTATTCAAATGAAATACCTGTCTTGAATATTTGACATCTTCCTGATATTTATGAAATAAGTACAAAGTAGCTTTTGACCTTTTGTTTTCATTCTATTGGTGCACCTGTCTCTATGTCCCTTCTGTTAAATTACTGTATCTCAAACGGTCAATTTTTCATCTCATACCCATAAATGGTACCCGTTTGTTTCTTCTTGTGGTACAACAAATAGCATGTTTTTCTCATTCAATTTGAAACCAAGTTGCTTCTGCTGCTCTTATAATTTTAAGCTACCATTCTCATATGGTTATGTTTGCTACCTTTAATGCAGGCTAGAAATTTCCAAGTCCATTGTGGTCTTGTTTATGTGACAGAACCAGGGTATGTATACCTAGAGAAACATTGATTATTCAATACTAAATAGTTACTTCCATGTCACAAAATATTGGATACATGTCGTAGTTATAGGTTAACACTTTTATCAAAATTATAACTAGTTCGTACCAGGTTAGTGGAATTGTTATTTTTCTTTCAACTTCGTGATATTTGTTAATTTGTTTAAAGTAGTGGGGCAATATTATTAACAAGCGTAAATATATATATATATATATATATATATATATATATATATATATTGTACTGGCAGTGAGTACAATACTTCTAGAAACTAGGGTTTCTGTGCTGTGTTTTGGTCATGCCTCGGGAATGATCCCAAGGTTACTATTTGTAGCCTTTCCTGGGCCTACCCGGTCATGGTTTTGGGCCTAAATCGTAAAGGGCCAAACCCATGACTTGGGCGCCCTCGTAAGCTGCTGAGGGCGCCCCCAAAGGGCTATTTATGATTGTCAAGTGGGCCTTCTGCCCTCTTGGAGGACGTCCAGCCCTATTTTAAGGGTTCACACCCTTGGCTTTGGGGTCTTAATTCCTAGATAGTGAGATCTACGGTCCACAGCCCAACAAGCACGAGTCTTGGTACAAGGCGAAGTGATTAAACTGTTTACAGGGGGTTTGTCTATGGCCTTTTGCCCAGCAAGTGGGACTTGCTAGCCACGAAGCCATGTGAAAAAATTTTATGAGTACTAGCCCAACATGGGTGTTTAAACCCTGCGTGGGTACTAGCCCAACACGAATACTAGCCCAACGTGGGTATTAGCTCCATGTTTTGTTTTGAGTACCTTAGTGGGCGGCACTAGCCCTACGAGAGTGTTGGGCGCCAGCCCAACAGGAATATTTATGCTAGCCCAACAAGCACAAGTCTTGGTACAAGGCGAAGTGATTAAACTGCGTATAGCTCGCCGCGTCCTTTAGACCACGTATTGAGGACGCCTCTTACTGGGATCCGAAGGCTGGCGTGAGGCGACCGTTCGCTCTTGCTGACGTGTCCGAATCGTAGCGGTTCTCGGAAATCGTGCCAACTTAAGTGACGTCATCTGCGCGTTTCCCCAGGCTTTTTCGCTTTTAACTGAAACAGATCTACTTTCCCTTGTACTTTCAGATTCTCCTTATCCTTTTCTCCTCCTTTGTCTCCGTCTTTTCCTTCCTACTCGTTCTCTTTTTCTCGTTCAAGCGGTTGCGTTGTTCGTGGAGGAATTGCAGCTTACTGTTCGCTTCTCAAGCCCTCCATTTGTCTAGATCCAGGTACCCTTACTTGATCTCGTTCTTTTTACTTTAACATCCGTAGTATGGTGAGGATTAGAGAGTGCGATGCGGCGGGTAGGGAGTTATCCCCAGCTAATTCGGAGGAGAGGTGTAGGTTGTGGCGGGAGAGCGTTAGGCATGCGAGACGCTCTGATGGAACCATGGATTGGGTGGTGTTCGATAAGGCCTACTATGGCCACTCCCTTGTGACGGAGTCTTCGAGTGGTTTGGACAGGGGTGAAGTGGGAAGTATTAGTGGGGATTCATCTGACTCTATTGTTCATTCTGTTCGCCCAGGTCCGTTCTGTAGGAAGGGGATTTGTTACATGGCGTCTTCTAGTGATTCAGAACAAGAGAGTTTCGCCGACGAGGTGCTTCGTTCTGAGTCTGTGTATTTGGACTCGCAACGGGTGGCGTTTTTCCGGAGTAAGCTGCACGTGTCTTCTACGGGATTTGAGGAGGACGTGGTTTTGGAACCTTGTCGCCCGGGCGAGAAAGTGTGCGCACAGAGGCCGAAGAGTTTGAAGAGTGAGATGTTCCATATGTACACCGCCGTTTTTGAAGACCTGGGTGTGAAGTATCCCTTCACGCCTTTTGAAGTTGACATACTCAACTGTCTCAATGTCGCGCCTTCTCAGCTGCAGTCGAATAGCTGGGCTTTTATCCGCGCTTTTGAGATTATTTGTGAAGGATTGGGCTTCCAGCCCTCGATTGGATCCTTTTTTACTTTCTATGGCACGAAGGGGGTGGATAAGCAGTCTTGGGTGTCTGTCAGCGCGCACCCTGGTAAGAGGCTGTTCCCGCCCTACGCCTCTCATTACAAAAATTGGAGACAAACATTCCTTCGGGTTCGGGGGCGAAAGGGTTGTGAGGCAGCCGCGGTATGGGTGGATGGTAAGCTGAGGTTTCCCACATGTTGGACGGGTGCTCCGGCGTCCATCATGGGCTTTAAATATGAGAAGCTGGACGCGTATGACCAGGGCGTCGTCTGTTTTTTGGACAAGATGTTGCCTATGAATATCCGGGAGTTATTGAACAGGGAAGGGGACGTAGATAGCCTAGACGAGTATTTACGTGAGTCACATTCACTTACTCAAGCCTATGTTTTGTGTTTATATTGTCTGTCCCTTGACTTTTTGCTTTATTTTCTGTAGAGGACATGGCGCCCATGACTGCGGCAGAGAGGAAAAGATATCTTGAAGAGATGAAAGCAAAGAAGGCTGCTGAGGGGACGGCGACTACTGATCCCGCGGGGCTTATTACCCGTAAACCAAAGAGGAAAGCTGATCACCCGATCGAAGTTCCAGTTGAGAGCATTCCGGCGGCTCCGCGCGATAGGAGGTCGCCCGGAAAAGATAATAAAGGGAAGGCAGTATCAGAGAAAAAAGGGAAGAAGACGCCCTCTCCTTCCTTGATTGGCGCCGTCAAAACCAGCAGCTCGGTGCCGTCCTTCTGGGACAAAGGTTTTGACTATGGTGCCTACGTGAAGGAGAGGCTGGTATTTAATCCTGAGGATGCAGAGTCGGGAAGTCAGGGCGCTGTGCCTTTTATGATGAAGGATATGGGGATCCATTGTCTGCGGACTATGTTGCTTATAGACTCGGTTGATCGCAAGTATGAGGAAGTGGTGCAGAATGAGGAGGCCCTTCAAGCTACGGTGAGGGCGTTGGAGAAAGAGTTGGAGGAGGCCGGGAATGCTAGGGAGAAAGAAGTGCGGGAGGCTAGGGAGGCGGTGACGCTTGAGTTTGAGAAACGCATCTCCGATCTGAAGATTGGTTATGCGGCAGATCTTGCTGGAAAGGACGGTGTCATCGCCAAGCTACAAAACGATGTCGCGGCTGGAGCAGAAAGGGAGGCTCAACTCAAGGCCGAAGTTTCTGAAGCGAAGGGCGAGCTGGCTCTGAACTTTGATGCTGGCTTTGAAAGAGCCAAGGCACAATTTGCCCTCCTCCATCCTGGCGCCGATACTTCCGCTTTTGATCCTTTTAAAATCATTGTAGATGGCGTCCTAGTGGACGAACCCTAATTTTGTTTGTTGTAATTTTAACTCCTTGACTTATTTTTAAATTCATTACTCTGCTTTGAATTTGTGTTCGTGATGTATCATCTCCGCTTTTAAACTTGTTATTTTCCTGCAAATTTAAGCATTTCGGAAGGTCTCTCTCGGGCGGTGATTCTATTTGTTTCGTAACGGCGTCGACCGTTGTAGGCGTGTTTCTTTTAGCGCTTGATGCTACAGGGTTCCTTTATAAGGTTTTCCCGACGATCTTGTTTTGTGCTCGCGACGTCTTAGAGCCCTCTTGGGGGTTAAGGAATTAGGCGGCGATCTTATTTTCGTCTCGCGACGTCTTAGAGCCCTCTTGGGGGTTAAGGAATTAGGCGGCGATCTTATTTTCGTCTCGCGACGTCTTAGAGCCCTCTTGGGGGTTAAGGAATTAGGCGGCGATTTTATTTTAAGCTCACGACGTCTTAGAGCCCTGTCTTTTAGGGTTAAGGAATTAGGTGGCAATTTCTTTTTAAGCTCACGACGTCTTAGAGCCCTGTCTTTTAGGGTTAAGGAATTAGGTGGCAATTTCTTTTTAAGCTCACGACGTCTTAGAGCCCTGTCTTTTAGGGTTAAGGGATTAGGTGGCTCTTTCTTTGTGGTTAACATATCATACGGCGAGCTCATTTGAGATTCGGCAATGGCGATCTGCTAAATGCAATGAGAGTAAGATGGACAAGCAATATATACATATAACATTAATAAAAAACCGGGGCCTCGTTAAAAACCCCCATTACTGCGGGGGGGAAAGAGTGCCCCTTACTGTCTTACTACTTAACTGTACAAAAAGCGAATTTATAAGATAAAAAACGGTAGGAACTAAAAAGGCTTTGTCTTCCCTCCAGCTCGCCCTTGAGTTGTCATGGCGAGTTCCGTCCTGCACTGTCCTCAATCTTTTTCATCATCCTGCGGTTAGCTGGTTCTGTCCATAATATCAACTCCTTCTTGATTTCATCACATTCTACTTCTTCCTTCCTGGTCCTGAAAATTGGATTGGCCGGCTTTGGGCGAAGCGTCAGGAAAGGAGTACTCGTTTCCTCAACCTTCCTGGCCTCTCCGTGTTCTGCATTTTCTTCATCAGCATTGGCTCTCGAACTGACTGGCTTCAAGTGGGGTACCAAGAAGGGAGTATTTTCTTCCTCGACCCTCTCGATCTCCTCGGGCTCCGTATCTTCTTCAACATTATTATTTTCTTCCTCGACCTTCTTGATTTCCTGGACATGAATTTCTTCTTCTAGGCTGGATACAATGAGGTTCACTCGGTGCACTTTTAGGTTACTGCTTCCTTTCTTCTCCTTCTGAATCTTCAAGCTATTGTGGTAACACTCTCGGGCTGCTCGCTGGTCTGCTCTAATGGTACCAACCCGCCCATCATCTAGCGGGTATTTCATGACAAGGAATTTGGTGGAAAGGTAGGCGTCGAGGGCGTTAAAGGCTGGGCGGCCTACGATGACATTGTAGGAACAGGGCGAGTTGACTACCAAGTATCTAATCCTGATGGTCTTAGCATTATCACCTGTGCCGAACGTTGTTTTCAGCGTGACGTATCCCCGGACGTGCACCTGTTCCCCAGTAAAGCCGGCCAGTATCCCTTTAAAAGGCTGCAACTGCTCCTCGTCTAGACCCATCTTCTCAAACGCGGAATAATAGAGGATATCCGCAGAACTGCCGGGATCAATCAATACCCTCTTGACATCCCAGTTGAAGATTTGGACGGTGATGACCATGGGATCGTCATCGTGGGGAATTACCCCCCACGGTCTTCACTTGAGAAAGTGATATCCACCTGGCGTTCTGATCCCTTCCTGGTGTGGTCGTCAAGCAACATTATTTGTCTGACATACTTCTTCCGGGAGGTGCTGGACTCCCCGCCTCCTGCGAAACCGCCAGATATGGTGTTCAAGGTGTGGCGCTCTCCTTCTTTCGCCACATCTTTTTCTCTCTGGGGGTCTTCGTGGGGGCGCCTGTCTTCTCCTCTACCTTCCTTCACATATCCCCTTAATCTGCCGTTCTGAATCAGCTTCTCTATTTCCCTTTTCAGATGTATACAATCGTCTGTAGTGTGTCCCTTGATGCGGTGATATTTGCACCAGGCGTCCTTATCGTTCCCCATGATTGCTCCTCTCGGCAGCTGAGGTTCAGGGATGATTCTGGAATGGCAAACCTCTCTCCAGATTTGTTCACGGCGAGTGTTGAGGGCCGTGAAGGATTCTGGGGGGGGGGGGGGGGGGCGCGCCTATCCTGACCTTGGCGTTTGTATGGCGCTCGGTCCCTGCTACTGGATGGGTAATAATTGCGTCGATGATCATATCCGTAGGGAGCACGCTCCCTGGAATCTCTTGCCTTCTTCTCGGCGTTGCTTTCTTCCCCCTTTATATAACACTCTGCTCTGGACATGATTTCTTCCATGGAGTCTGCTGGTTTTTGCGCCAACGACTCGTTGAACTGGCCAGCGCGGAGACCGTTCTGGAAGGCTCCCACAAACAACTCTTGGTTAGGGTTAATGACCTTGATGGTGGCGTCATTGTAGCGTGCAAGATACTCGCGGAGAGTCTCGTTGGGTCCTTGACGGACGTTGAAAAGGCTGGTAGACGAGACTTTGCGGTGGCGGCTTGCTGAGAACTGGTGCGTTAACTTGCGCGTCATATCCTGGTAGCTGACGACGGAAAATCGAGGCAGGTTCATATACCACCTCAGGGCGGCGTCTTTAAGGGTCCCTGCTAACAACTTGCACTTGAGAGAATCGGCAGCACCGATGACGGCCATTTGAGTGTTGAAGGCGGTCACATGCTCCACTGGGTCGCTTTTTCCATCGAAGGAGGAAAGAGATGGCGGCTTGAAATTCTCTGACACTGGCGCGTTCCAAACTTCGGCGGAAAGTGGTTGAGGGTCGGGGTCGGCCGATTCATCTTGCTGAGACCCATTTCCTTCGGCGTGTTGCTGCTGTTGGATGGTTTCCATGGTTGCTTGCAAGGCTTCATTGTGGTCGCGAAGCTGCTGGATCTGTTGTTGTAGAGCCTCTAAGGCCGCTGGGTCTGCCATCGCGCCGGCGACGACGGTAGTTTGAGTTTGTATGTTGAGTTTATGACTGGTGGTCAGAGATTCGCACCCTAAACCTCGAATCCCAGGTTTAGATCAGGGTTTTCCGAACAGATGTGGGTCAGTCGTTTGATGGAGTTAGGGGTAGGTCTAGGGTTGAATCACGGCGGATTCGAAGGTTTTGAGGTTGCTTCGGGGAGATATGGTGGGTAAACGGCGCTCTGATGACTCTCAGGGGCCGTGGATCGATCGTTTTTCTCTGGGAGACGGTGGCTAGGTCAGTTTTACCGTAGCCCCACGGTGGGCGCCAACTGTACTGGCAGTGAGTACAATACTTCTAGAAACTAGGGTTTTCTGTACTGTGTTTTGGTCATGCCTCGGGAATGATCCCAAGGTTACTATTTGTAGCCTTTCCTGGGCCTACCCGGTCATGGTTTTGGGCCTAAATCGTAAAGGGCCAAACCCATGACTTCGGCGCCCTCGTCAACTGCTGAGGGCGCCCCCAAAGGGCTATTTATGATTGTCAAGTGGGCCTTCTGCCCTCTTGGAGGACGTCCAGCCCTATTTTAAGGGTTCACACCCTTGGCTTTGGGGTCTTAATTCCTAGATAGTGAGATCTACGGTCCATATATATATATATATATATATATATATATATATCAAAATTGTCATCTACAATTTTTTCATTTTTAATATCATCAAAAATATTTTTTTCTCTATATTAGTAACTAAACAGTTATTCAATCATTTATCACATATATGATTCTGCATCAGATTCTTTATGATATTCAAAGTAAAGAAAGCTTTTGCCGTTATTGCAATTGTCACTGGCAAGGTAATTAAAATCAGATCAGACATTGAATTGGTCTTGGCTGCAGTTCAAGGTCTGACTGACAGTGATTAAATATAATTTTTAAAATATATATTGTAGTATATAAAACATGAACAGAAAAAATTTAATATTATATACATATCTTTTCAACATTCAAAATTAAAGAGTTTAATGTTCATCCGTTGTTAGTATAAAGTTTTTTACTCTGTCAGCATATCAACCATTGATGTGCATTGCTTTAAAGATGATTATGATAAAAGTCATACGTTTCTAATGACTTGACGATTATGATTGACTGAAAATGTGAAAATTCTTTACACCATCCGTCATTTACTTGAAGTTTCTCAATATCTCCTTTCTGGGTTCACCACATGCTTTCTATAATGTATAACATTTTTGTATAAATCATGTGATTTGTTAAACATGTGACAACTACATTTTGCAGATATATGCTTTCTAAGGCAGGAGTTCCTCGCCATGCAATAATTAAGAAACTTGCTGGTGAAGAAATATCTTGTCTCGAGGAACTAATATCAGGTCTGTCTAAGCTATCAAGGGGTGCTCAAGTACCGTTGCAATATATGTGCTATGTGGGTCATCATCAAAGGCAGGTAAGGTTACTATACAATCAAGATATATGATATGAATAATGCATATTTGCAGATAGTAATTTCCTGTTGCTGTAACTTATAACTTTCTTAAAGTTTTTTTTTTATCCTTTTTAAACCTTTACTTACATGCAATAAAATCATGTCCCTGTGCTTCACTTTCTGTTGAAATTATGGTTTTTTTTTTATAAAAGGAGGAGAGAACTAATAATAGCTTGAATATTATTGATAATAACTTGATTTAAAAGACTAAACATCACCCATACTTATAGGGATCCATAGACTGGTGATTCTAAATAAATAGGTAAAACAGGAGACAAATCATAATAATAACAATGTTAAATATAAACAATATTAGGAGATAATCTAAGTAAGATACCTGAGGTTAGAGACTAATCATACGAGATAAACTAATTTCTAACAATTTCGAAGAATCTTTTCTATGATTCAAATTTTTAATCATTTATCTTTCCATTTCTTCGGTCTAAAAAATTTTGTTGAGTTTTATTAACAAAAAATATTTATTAAAAAAAAAACTGCGTAATGATGTAATGCAACTCTGAAGAGGTGTTACATGTTAACATATAATAATATTTATGGATATACTAACTTGAAATTTAGTACTGATTTTAATGCTAGATTGACTTTCTTAGAACTGGTATCTAAATCAATGGGATACTATTGATAATTTTCTCCTGAAACATTGTTTAAATAGAGCAAGGGTTACACAACTACTGCAGTCGCAGTCTACCTTCGAAACTGGTAGAAGCAGTTTTATGAATAATACAACTGACAGAAAATTGAGAGCCTGTCCTCTCCCTAACCAACTGGTTCCTACTAAATTATTCCACCCCTAATTAAACTAATAAACTGCTATTTATAGTTACATATTTGCTGTTGCACTAGGCCCAATTGTATTATTGGGCTTTCTCCTAGAATAGGTCCTCGTGATAGGAGGCCTATTGCTAACAGTTTTATGATCGAAGGAGTGGCATTTATATTTTGTATCAATATTCCTTTGGTACTTCAGTTTACCAAGATTTCATAATAGTATAACCCATTTAATTTTGTTTCATGAACTTGTCTGATGGCTGCAGACGGTGTTGGTGACGGTTGATCGCCATGAATGGTATGCACCTCCCCATATATACACCCGGGACAACAGTACTGGCCTCTGGATTGCTAAGCCTGCTTTTCCGCCTGATTCCCTTTTTCTGTCATCTTGGGCTAAAGTTGTTGGAACTCTAGCCAGTCGGCCTATTTCACTGACTGGTGAGCAGGCTTGTGGGAGACAAGTGTGTGCGGGTAACAATGATGGAATTGTAAAAAAACGGAGAGTAGATGGTGTCACTAGCATGGAAACTAATTATGAAGATCCTTCAGAGGGTGTATCTCACCATAATAGATTTGATGGGATAGTAAAAAAACAGAGAATAGATGGTTTATCAACTGATGAAAGTGTGGTTGATATTTCCTTAAATGAATCCGAGAAAACTAAGCTAGAAAAATCAGGTGCCATACAAGATGATGGGTTAATGGACTTTCAAGGTACAACTGCTGCCACAGCAAATGCATCGGGGAATGAAAGTGTGATTGAGTCTACTCTTGTAAATTTTGAGGTAGTTAAATTTATCACAATTCTGATCATTGATTATTAACTTGACTTGGCAGAAATTTTAATTGACGCATTTCAGTGTCTATGTTCATGCCTCTCAGCAATTCTTTTATTAATTTTTTTTTTGGATTTTATAACCCCTTCTACAAGTTAGGTCTTAATGCTTAATGATGTTGTGGGGTATTGATACAAACTTACTGGTTTTCCTATGGTTCTTAATTACTCCAACCTTCAGGTTCATGTTCCAGCATCTAGTATGCTTGATGGTGTTCATAAACAGCATTTTTTTGGAACTGGTGTCATAATATATCACACTCAAGATATGGGATTAGTTGCAGTTGACAAGAACACTGTTGAAGTATCTTCCTCCGATGTGTTGCTATCTTTTGCTGCTTCCCCAGTTGAAATTCCTGGAGAGGTAAATCTTTCTTGAAGAATTTTATGCTAATAATATAAATTATAAAATGAATAAACAAGAAGACGGACTTTCTTTAGCTTGGTGTCTTCCTTCTTAATGGCAGGTGGTATTTCTCCATCCTGTTCACAGTTTTGCTCTCATATCATATGATCCATCTGCTTTGGGACCTAGTGATGCTTCAGTAGTTCGTGCTGCGGAGTTACTTCCAGGTGGGTTTGACCACACCATTTCTTAAATTTAGACTGTTCGAAAGTGGCTTTATTAGATACACATTTGATGATGAACATGTTTCATTCTCTGTGACTCCTAAACATTACTATCTACATACTTTGACTGAATTGAGGAAAGCTAACTCGCTACCCCATGGGACTAAATTAAAAAGAAATTGGAAATACTTAATAAAAAAGTTATGATTTTCTGTTGCTCCAAAGTCTGATTTGTTTCAGTCCTCTTTCTGTCAAGTCAAATTGGTCCAATCAGTGAGGGTAGCATGATAAAATTGGATATGGTTAACTTTCTGTGGACCTATCACAATGTATCTTTGCAATTACATACTTGATAGTTTTGCATTTTGCAAGAGATGGGGGAACTTTTTGAAGGTATAAATTGATTTGTCTGAAGTATGAACAAGTATATACAATTTTCCCCTCAAAAGAAAAAAAAGTATATACAATTTTGATGTAGATGCTGTGGGAAGGAATAGGTTTGAGAGCACATGCACTTTCATGATAACTTTTTCATTTATCTATCTATATTGACGAAATATCAGAACATTTTCTTTTCCAGAGCCGGCATTATGTCGAGGAGATTCTGTTTACCTTGTGGGCTTAAGTAGAAGCCATCATGCAACTTCTAGGAAATCAGTTGTTACCAATCCTTGCGCTGCATTAAATATAGTAACTGCAAAATCCCCCCGTTACAGAGCAACCAATATGGAAGTTATTGAGCTTGATACTGGTAAATTTGGATGTTTTCAATTTTTTAAGGAACGTTATACTCATTTAGATAAGTGTCTTACTCTTTATGTATTCAAATGCAGATTTTGGTATTTCATTTTCGGGTGTGCTAACAGATGAACGAGGAAGGGTCCGAGCTTTATGGGGAAGCTTCTCTACTCAGGTTCTTATCAGTTATTGTTTTGCTTGCTTACCAGGATGGATCTGGACATTTTTCATTTGGCCCAAGATAGGAAAAAACACTAAAGAAAATTGTATGATAACAATGAATTCTTAGAGACATTAAAATAAAAAGCATTTTAAGCCTTTTCCAGACAATAGACATCTATATGCTTTTGCGAGACTGGAGAGTTCATTCTTTAGCATAATACGAGCCGAGCACTTTTTTTGTCTAAACTTTTAAAAGTTTAAACTTACTGCTTTTTTCATTATTAAATAAATCAGCACCAAGATTTGGGTGAGCTTGATCACTTATACACAACCGCCACCTTCCACCACCTCCAGTTGTAGCAAGAACTACTATTGGCTCTTTCTATAATAGCTTCAACTGAATAGGTTTGTATGAAATGGCTTTACCCCATTTCAATGCCACAAGCCACATTAAAGGGATTGTGGTTACTTATTGATCACTTTCTAATGATGGAATGCCAGTTTTAATTGAACCCGGTTATTATATAGTCCAAACCTACCTCGAGGCTAATTTCTAAATAAAGTTGATAGTAATAAGCAGATTTTGTCAATATATGATGCCATAATGACTAAATATGAAACTTTCAACAATGAACTCTCATGTTTTTGTTTCTTCTCTTGTTTATAATATAAGTCTACCTTAAAACAGTTATATTTCCATAGAAGAAGAAAGTGAGATGAAAGATGAAAACTGGGAAAAGACAATGCAGTATTTGCTCATATTTCAAAAGGCTACCTGATGGGAGTTGGTCCTTGAAATCTATATGCCATTATTCCTTTTTATTTAAAATTCTTTTTGAACAAGAGAGAAACAAGAGACATAGTGAAACCGCATGTTTTAACTACACAACAGACTCTTTATATGATATGATATCATAACTACAAAGTGTTCTGTCCCTACCTACCAGATATGATATGATATGATTCCTATTTACATGGATCCTAGTTATGATATGATATCATAACTACGAAGTATTCGGTTCCTACTTTGAAGTATTATGGATTTTGTAAAAGTGAATCACAACTCTTATAAGTTAAGTAAAAAATACAGTAATCATGTAGATAAGCTTTTTGATTAGGCTTTTTAATTAAGACTTAACAAGATTAAATTCACGTGATTGATTAATGTTACACAGCTGAAATTAAATTACCTGAAATTTTATAGTATTTGTGAAAAATAGGGAGAAGAAATTTTGAGAATGTGCTTAAAGCCAACAACCATGAATGGCATTTATATACACTCCATAGTTATGCTTACAAGGAGAAATAAATACAAGTGCAACTTCCTAAACTCCTTAAGTAGATGAATCTAAACATACATGAACCTAAGATTTAAAGTGTTACTATTTTCAATAGTAAACGTACATGAATGTTGCTATTTCCTACACTCCCCCTCAAGCTTGGATACAAGTCGTTCAAAATTTGAGCTATTCAATCCTTTTGTGAGAATATCCGCAACTTGCTCTTGTGAAGACACATGGAGTGCAAATCATCCTACTATCGAGCTTCTCTTTAATGAATTGTCTAACAACCTCGATATGCTTAGTTTGACTATGTTGAGTTGGATTATGTGCCATACTGATTGCTGACTTGTTATCTCAGTAGAGCTTCATAGGTCCTTCCCATTTGACATGCTTAACTTGATCATGCTGAACTGGATTATGTGGTGTACTTTTTTATTTATTTATGTGAATGCTGAATTACCCTGTTTCAGATGAATTTTGGAAGTCATCCTTTCGTGAGGGGGATTCCGATTTATGCAATAAGCCAAGTCCTGGACATGATCATATCTGGTGCAAATGGGCCACCTCTTCTCATAAATGGTGTTAAAAGGCCTATGCCACTTGTGAGAATTTTAGAAGTTGAACTTTATCCAAGATTACTTTCAAAGGCTCGTAGTTTTGGACTAAGTGATAATTGGATTAAGGTATGGATATTCCGATTCCCTTATGGTTTGCATTTTAACTTTATAATATTTACTTTCTTTTCATGTGTAATATTTTTGAACTATTTTCACTTTAGCAATTGAAAGAACGCTAAGTTGTTGCTTTCTATTTTGTGATGTGTATCCAATGAAATTTTTTATTTTTTGTGTTGTGTATCCAAGGAAAAATATTAGATTTTGTTCTCTCTGATACTAGAAACAAGATAGTAAATTTGAGTTTAGTTAAGACTAATAACAAAACAGGACAGTAAACTTTCTTAAATTGTTTCCTGCAACTTCTATTCACAATTATGGTCTCATGATATAATCCATCTGAATTGGCATTATGGTTGGTACTGTTGCCAAGTTGTCCTCAGTTTGCCTTCTGCTTTTGTTGTTCATCATTACTTTAAGAGATTTTTTCAATCAAGACCAAAATTAATTATAATGATGTCTCTTGCTAATCTGTTCTTTAGTTGTTCATAGATTTGTTACCTTCTTTCCCTCCTTTAAAGAACTGGCTTTTGTATTTCAATTATCATGATTTGTTATTAATGGTTTTTGGTCAAATTACTGCAGGCACTTTTAAAGAAAGACCCAATAAGACGACAGGTTTTACGTGTTAAAGGTTGTTTGGCTGGATCACAGACTGGAAATCTTTTGGAGGAAGGGGACATGGTTTTAGCAATCAATAAAGAACCAGTCACATGCTTCCTTGACATTGAAAATGCTTGCCAAGCTTTAGATAAATCTAATACCAATGATGGCAAACTTCAGATGACTATTTTTCGGGAGGTACATTGAAAATATTTGTCTTCCTCTGATTTAGAGTTTGTAGATCTTGCTGAGGGAACTTTTTGATTATTTATCGAAGAGCATGGGTTATAACTTTATGACTGATTTGCATGCTTGTGTCTAGGGACAAGAGGTTGAACTTATTGTAGGTACTGATGTTAGGGATGGAAATGGCACAACTCGTACAGTTAATTGGTGTGGTTGTTTAATTCAAGATCCACATTCAGCTGTACGTGCTCTTGGATTTCTTCCTGAAGAGGGTCACGGTGTATATGTGTCAAGGTACGATTTTAATTTTGTGCATATAAATTTTTAATTCTTGAAAATGGTAAAGTGATAATTAATGAGTAGCAGCATAGTAGGATGTTTATATTGATGTTCATATTGCGAGTAAAGTTGTATAGGGCTTTACCAATGTTGTTATCATTAGCAAGCTCACTTAGACTGTGAGTCAGATTGGATAAATTTCTGAAGAAGCACCTACAGAAAAAATATTAAAAACATCTTGCAAGTTATAATAAATGAGTTTTTGTAATAATAGGTATGCATAAAACAGGGAAATTAGCTTCAAGGACCAATGTTGTAAAAATAGTCTCACAAGATCGGGAGGAGATTAAGAGATCGTAACTCAAGGACAGACAGTAGCACAGATCGTAAGATCCTACTAATGGAAATTTATCATAGATGAAGAAAATTTGTTTTAATCTCACAAAATTGCTGTCATCTCTCTACTGCATGTAATGGGCCTTGCCTTTGGGTCTTGGTTTAGATAGATGTAAGGTCTGAATTGATTATTTTCTTAACTAACAGAATTTGAGAGCTAGTCTTGATCCCACTTGGATACGTTTGCATTATGTCATGCAACTCGTCTAAACACACAGTGACACATATATAGATATATATCATCTTTTCATACAATTGTCCAGATTGAGAGTGTATTTAAGGCCAATTCAAATGTTAGCATTGTAAAATTTAGACTATAGCTTATTGGTTTGATCATATCATGTTTTTATTTCAGTATATAAATTTGGAATCCAGATTCCTAGCATCCTTCACTCAGAAAGAATATACTATAATCATAATGTATAGTAATATCTTATTTTAGTTGTTCCTTACAGATTATTATTATGTTGAATTATGGTGGATATTAGATAAAAATATGTTATTAATTGCAGAAAATGTTTTTTAAGGAAAAAATATAGGCTTACTACATTTTATCTATCCATGAACTTGCACTAGCACTTTGCATTTATGCTTGCGTGACTAAGCATCAGGTACAAAAAAATTTGAATTCACAGGTGGAGTTTAGGGAGTCCTGCACAAAGATATGGTCTGTATACTCTTCAGTGGATAGTTGAAATTAATGGAAAACCAATTCCAGATCTAGATTCTTTTGTTAATGTGATAAAGGTACTGTATTTTCTATGCATGGATGCAACCTACACTTATGTATGTATGTATGTGTGTATTGTAATTATTTCATTGTTATCACTTATTAGGAACTAGAGCATGGAGAGGCTGTTCAGGTAGGGACAATTTCCCTCAATAGAAAGCGACACGCCCTAACATTGAAGCAAGATTTGCACTATTGGCCTACATATGAGTTGAGGTTTAATCCAGACACTGGAGTTTGGCATTGTAACGTAATCAAGGCATTGAACCGCAGTTCTGTATGAATGAGCATAGTATAGTATGGATGTACCACCAACAGCCGCACAGGAGCAAAAAAAATCTCAAGGTATCTCCCATTATGATTTGGAAGTGCTACCTTGTAAAAAAATCATGTTGGTCACATATACTAATTATAAAATGCTAGATCGTCATTATCGTTTTACGTTCTTCTCATATGTTAGTCTCTTTAAACATGTTATTTTTGCTTTGGCCCCTAAAAAAAAATTGTATCTTAAAAAAAAATTGTATCTTTATGGTATCTCATTTGTGGGGAATGTGTTGTAGGGGAGCGTATCATTAGAGATTTGTATGGATATAAATATAAAATGAAAAACTGAATCAGGATAAAGGGATTGTGTGACAAAACGGTGGTGCTAGTGAGGGATAAAGGGATTGTGTCCCAACTCTTTCTCTTGCTTCGCCATGCTTTCGTAGTTTCCGGATCCACAACAACTTTGATTCCATTTTCTGCCGAGTCATCATTGTGTGGGTTCCCCTTACTCATTTGAGTCCTTGGAGTGAACGATGCAGAAAGCCCAACGATAGACCGGATAGGCTCTGATTCCATGTCACAAATTATGAGGCCTAACTCATCCTTACAAAACCGGCTTGTACGGTGAGGATTGCCTCCTCTATATAAACTATTCTCAAGAATCCTATGTATCTGATGTGGGACTAAATCCCACCGAGTGTTGGCCGCTAACATTAGTCGATAGGTATAATCACGTGTGAGTCTTTAATTGGGATCTTTTAATCTCTCGTACCTCAATTGTGATCTAATGGTTTCATAGTTCTCATTTTTCACATTAAATAAGAGTTCTTACTTGATACGTTCGTCATGTCTTAGTTTCTTTAGCTAGCTTCATCAATTTAAGTATTTGTTTGTCACGGTCACCAGCACATATTAGGTTAGTTTTGAAAGTATCACATAACTTATGTGATATACGTAAGGTGATGGATGATGTGAAAGTTATCATCATCATATATTACAATTTAAAAATAATTTAAAAAATAATTTTCCTCCAACACGGTTTCCACCCTCTTTTCCTTCTATCTCATGGATATATTGAATTGCATAATTCATTTTAGTTCAAAATGTTTTTTTTAAGAAGCTAAACTAGCCCACCAAAATTGACATCGGGGATAATCGATTCTGAGACATTGAGAGTAGCACACTCCAAGGTCCCAAATGGGTTAAAACAATTAAAAATAGTTAGTTATTAGAAAAAGTGTAAAACAAAATGTCAATTAGATTGAATTTTGTTAATGATGTCTAACCCAGGTGATTATCCAATTGTGTATAAAATTGTGATTTATTTAATAATAACAATTTTGTATAAAAAATAAAAGTAAAACCTTGTATGGCTTGAAGTAGGCCCGACAAGGTTCGAACAAGAGAATAGATGATCTCCTAAGTCTGAAAGATTTTGTGAAGTGTACTTCAAAACATGGCATCTATGTGAAAGATGAGAGTGATGTGAAGTTGTTAATTTTAAGTCTATGTTGATCTCTTGTTGTTACATCTAGCAGTGAAGCGAAAATTGGAGAATTCAAGGAGCAAAAGAAAGTTGAGTTTGAAATGACATATTTGGGCCACTAATACTACTTCCTTAGAATTGAATTCAAAAGTGATATGTGGAATTGTGATGCGTTAGACCAAATATGCTACAGACTTGCTGAAGAGATTTAATATGCTCCAATGCAATGCTGCTGTGACACCAGCAGAGACAAGTCTGATACTCTAGAAGGAAGTAAATGATGAGTTTGTTGATGGTACTATGTACAGACCAATAGTTGCATCTCTTAGGTTCTTGTGCAATGCAATACATGATCTAGCCTTAAGTGTTGGCATGAGTAGCAGATTCTCTCCTCTTTGGAAGAGTAAGAAGCAAGACAATATCTCTCAGTTTCTTCATAAGTTGAGTATCCATCATTATAGAAATAATTTGATTGTGTTGGTTACTTGTTAATATGAGTGTCGATCTCTATGTGTTGTGAAAATTTGAGTTGGTTGATTGTCATCTCAATCAACATCATATTTAGCACAACATCACTTTCTCTTGGTTTTTCTTCAATGCAAATTATTGATTTGTTTATCGAATCTTATACCATTCAACGATTTAGGATTTTAATTAGCAAACTTTATAATTCCTACCATGAGTTTGAGGGGGAATGCTATGTTCATATTTTAAGCCTTCATTTATATTCCATCTTATGAGATTCCCGAACAAAAATATTCATTCTTTTTTTTAGTCTTTTCATTTATTGCGTGTATATGTATTCTACTTTACTCTTCATGTAAGATAATGGCTGATGCAGTAAAAACCCAACAAATTAACAAGTTCTTGTCCTTCTTCGAGTTCTTTCTATGTTTTGCATTCCAAAAGTTTACAATAGCCATAGTCTTCATGATTGCTTTCTCTCACCTGAAACAAACAACTGTTGTACAACAAACGTAAGGAATTTGCAAATAAATGTGTAACCAAACACTCTAGTTCCTCAAAAGGACTGACGGTGTCAAATAGTCCCGTAAGAAAAGAAAACATATTAAACTTCCTAAACGGTTAATCTGATAGTTAGATTAGTCTCTACTTTTCTGTTAGTTGTCATGACATGTCACATTTTTTATACATCATATGCAAGTGGTTCCATTTCTTCACTAATTTTGCATCCACACTACTAGGGACTTAAATGACAGAAAAACAAAAACATAAGCATATTCTTAGTGTCATTTAAAGACAAAACATACGACCTTGTGGGAAATGATATTTATCCCGAAAATTTACTCGCGAATTGATCACGGAGGCAACAAGTAATTAATTAGGTGGCACAATTATAATTCTACATTCCACCTGTGTTTTCTGCCCAATACAAGATATAATTGGTTGATTTTAAATTCGCTCTTACTTCGTGAGAAAAGTTGTAGCTATAAAATATTCATTTCCGTGTAATATGCTTATATTTCGGTTGTGATTGGTAAAATTAAGTTATAAGCTAGCTTATAGCTGATAAGGCAGCTGATAGTTGAAAAGTTAACTTATAGCTGAAAAACTAATTGATTGGAATTAAAGTGTTAGATAAAATTAACTTTTGAAGTGATTGATAAATATAAAATGACATAAAAGTACACATATATTTAATATGTTATAAATTATATTTATATACATTTTTAACTAATATATTTAATTTAATTATTTTAATTTAACTTAGATTATCTTTAATAAATTTTGTTTTACTTCTTTATCATTTCTTTTTTATGGATATTTATTTCTTTTTGTGTAAATTGGTTAATATGTTTAACGAAAAAAATAATGATAAATATGTATACATGAATTTAATAGAAAGAGACCTTATAAAAAAAATTCAAATCTAGAACAAAATTTCAACCAACTGGAAAATTTAAAAACAAAATCAAATAGAAAGCAAATAAGGCAACCGTCAAAGAAAAAAAAAAGCATAACGTGGGTAGTTTCTTTTCTTTTGAGTGGATAGTTTTCTTAAATAAAAACTGATATTAGAGATTAAAAATGGAGGAAAATATGAAAAGCTATAAGCTATAAACTCAAAAGCTACTTAAACTAGCATCTAAAAAAAAGCTATAAGCTAGTGAGAGAAGCTTGTTATCAAACACATTTTATTTTTTTTAAACAAGTTTATAAGCTAGTATAATAAGCTATAAACTAGCTTATTTGCTTTACCAAACATATCCTTTATGGTCAAATTTATTTTTCCAAGCTCGTGAAAAGAGTTTATGTTCATTAGGGGTGTGCAAAATATTCAGTTAACTGAACCAAACTACTAACTGAATTGCACTGAACCATATTTTAACTGAACCACTTCATACAGTTTTGAACTGAACCACTTTTTACAAACCAATTTAAATTCAGTTTAAAACCAGTTCAAAACCGGTTTATATATATGAATTGATTTTTTCACAAATCTCAATCATCTTCACCCAATTTACGATCCATTCATCTCTTCCCCATTTACGATCCATTTCATTCTTCTGCAACCTTTCATTCATCTCTTTCATATCCGTTTCAATTCGAAACAAAAATCGAAAAATCATTCATGTGAATTAGTTTATGAAAAAGAGAAAGCTATCAATAACTTCTGTTTTCTAGCATCAGTGAGTTCCTGAAACGAAAGAATTGTAAAATCATAATCCGAATTAATCGATTCAGAAAAAGTGATTTCTAATTGCGGAAATGAGTAACCTTAGCATGGTGACGACGTTCACGGCCAGTAAGGGGAGTTTTGTTCTTATCTTTATCATCGGAGTGAGGTTTAGGCTTCTTTGTAGGAACGAACTTGGTGGTGGACTTGTTCGGATTAGAAGAAGGAGTTTCAGTGTTGGTTCGCTTTCTCTTTTTGATGTCTACCTCTTGCTGCTTCTTCGCCGCCATTGCTGTGTTCTAAGGAGAAAGAGGAGGTGACAATGTTGGTTTTCAGCTTTGCTGTGTTCTTTTCAACAATTTTTTCATGGATTTGGTGAATGATTTTTGTTCCACAACGTTTTCAAGGATTTGGTGATGAAGATGGCTTCTTCTTTTTTTTTTTCCAACAACTGCATAGTGCATAATGTTTCAGCAAAATGATCGTAAATGGATCGTAAATTGAAACTTCATTTAGTTTAGGTTTTATTATTATTACCATATTAATTTATCAACGACAGTTCTTTTGTTTCTGCATCTAGTTTTTTAATTTTTTTTGACAAATTTGTATCTTAGTTTGATCTCAAAACTGTGTCCGTAAAAAAAAAAACAAGTCTGCAGAAAACCGGTTTAAAAGTGGTTCAAGTCTGCAGAAATCCGGTTCAGTACAAAAACCGGTTCAAAACCGGTTAAAAATAAGTAAACCGGTTTAAAACTATAAACCGGTTCTAAACTGGATTGAAACTGTTTTTAAGAATTAACCAGTTTTTATTGAAATGGATTTTATGAAC
Organism: Medicago ruthenica; assembly: GCA_018208015.1. Classification (NCBI taxonomy): domain Eukaryota; kingdom Viridiplantae; phylum Streptophyta; class Magnoliopsida; order Fabales; family Fabaceae; genus Medicago; species Medicago ruthenica. Next base: position 47,326,929 of record CM031373.1, on the reverse strand, counting down.
TGAACCAAACCATTTATATGGTTCAGTTCAGTGCAGTTCATGAACCATGAACACCCCTAATCATCAAACACACATATATATTTTGCATGTTCATCACATTCATACATATTATCGACTGAAAAGCAATGTACACGTAAGTACTAGCGAAAAACAATTGTTACCTTATTATGAAACACATCAGTATAAACTTTCTTCTACGCTAGCAGGGAGACATACATAATAAGTGCATGGAAATTAAAACACAATAAAAAATGTGAACAGGAGATTAATCAGATGAAACTTATTTGGACAAGTTTAGCTTTAGTTTGATGATGATATCATCCAAAAACCGTTGCAATTGAGAGTCCTCCTCCCAAAGCCAAAACCAGGAAATTCACAGCTCTACTTTCAGCTCGAGAGTAATAATATATCCAATATGGTTTAGGTTGACCTGGCACTGGTACATATATAAACCTTGGTGGTGGCGGTGACGGTGGTAGCAAGGGGTTACAATTTTGAGGGCACTTGGGGGGAGGAGGAGGAGGAGGAGGCGGAGATGGTGGTGGAGGTGGTGGCGGTGGTGGTGGTGTTGGTGGTTGACAAGGAGGTGGTGGAGGTGGAGGTGGAGATTGGTCACCACAAGTATCTCCACAAGGACATGATCCACACTTGATTTCGGTGTATTCTGGTGGCTGATCAACCACTGGATAGTCTAACTTCTTTGGAGATGTTATTATGGTTTCTTCAATTGAAGAGGAAAATGAAATACATATAATGAACAGCACTATTTTAGCCTTTTGAGTCCTCCAATTGTGAGTGGGTGAAGCCATTCTCTTGAGTAGTAAGGACTTGGTTGGGATTTACTACTTTTGAGTCCAAGTGTTGAAATAAAAGAGGGAGATAAAATTTGTTAAGAATAATGTAGGAAAGTTGCTATTGTTCTTGCCTCATGTTAAGTGCATGATTGATGACAAAAAATGTCATGCATTAGCTAGCATTACGTGAGTTTGATCAATTTGGAAATTTCCATTATGGTATATATGAAAGGTAAGGGGAAATTGGTTTTGTTAGTTCAATTCTTTAGTTTTTTGAGGACTTATGATAGTGAACTACATGTGGTTGTTGTAAATGTAGTGGACCTTGTGTCTTGACTCTTTCAAGTTGGGGGTGTAGAAATTGGTCAATTTTGCAGCACTTTCTGGAGAGTTTAATGAGAAAATTTCATCTTTTGTAGAAGGGTTAAGTTTTTGTATATATAACTATGTTCCATACACCTTACACCACTAGCATGTATATCAATAATATATTGGGTTCCTTATTCCCTATACTTTTGATGGTGCGTAAGAATATTTGCTTTTGTATGAGATATGGTGATCAGATTCATATACATCAATTGCACTTTAGTTTTCCTCCCTATGCTGTTTAATTTTGGTATTTCATGAGGGATCAAATATAAGCCTTGTTATGTCAGTTGACAATCTTATGTACAAGATATATTATGTCAGTTGGCAGTTGTCCCATATGTGTAATTGAGATGGTAAAAGGTTGCGGAGACATCATGGTGTGTTGGGCTTGGGGCGCGGTTGGTATATGCAATGTCTCTCTTCTTCAAACTTATCGTGTGTGAGTTTAACCGCTAATCTTTTTGAAAAAAAAAAAAAAGTAAATGAAACTCCCAAATTCGGACAACGAAAATTCAGTATTTAGTGTTTAATACCAATATGTATAAATGGTGAAAGAAATAAAGAAATTGAAATTAACAAGGATTTGATCCGTTAACAATTAGTTTTACTCCCTCCGTCTCAAAATAATTGTCTCTTTAGCATTTTTTTCCTATCTCAAAATAATTGTCACTTTAGAATATCAATGCAACATTTATTATTTTTTCCTACTATAATACTCTTATTTATTGAAATCATCCAACTTAACTACTTCATTAGCTACAATTAATAAAGATATTTTAGTAAATGATACTAATTTTATCGTTGAGATCAACACAATTAATCATTTCCTTGAAAATCGTGCACAAACCTTAAACGTCTATTATTTTAAGACGAATGGAGTACACTTGATATTTTAGTTATTATTAGTTTCAAATGATATTTTAACATGAAGTCCAAATCATACTTTTATTTGGTCGACATGACCAAATCACACTTTATTCCTTATTAAATTGAAAATAGTATATAGAAGTTATGCTGAGTGCTAATTAACCTTGCAATATGCAACTTCCTAACGATATAATAGAATGCCTCCTTCACTTTGAATAAAGTACTGTGTAGCTGGCACTATTCTTCCCCTTATGTGACTCAATAATTATTGGGACCTTAGTTTAATATAGCCTTCACATGTCATAGAATATCTTCTAGTTATGATTTTTTTTTCGTAATTTTCTCATACAAGCCTTTTAGCAAGATTTTAATTTAATGACATCTCAGTTCCTTAGAGAAAGTTGTGTTCATTGCCTTTGTTTAATTTTGGAGTTATCATAGTTTCTTTCAATTCTTTAATTAAAATTTGTAAATTTTCATATACATTTTGACTTGTGCATATATTTTTTAAACAAATTGTGGCTTTAATTGTATATTAGAAAAAAACTGTCTTGGGATAACATTAAGAAAGGAATCTCAATGCTCATACAGGGAATCGAATTTAGAAAGTGTACTATTCTAAACTTTTTGTAGGATGCAATGAGCCACTCCTTTTTTACCTGTTGATAATTCTAGGCCACCCCTACTTAGCAATTTCTTGCAACCGTCCATGTAAGAGTAGAGAGTCTCCTTTGTGTCAAATTTATCCGATACAAATTCAAAATAGAATATGATCAGGAATGTGTCAATGGAATTATACGAGAATGAAACTATATAAGTATAATATATTAAAGGTGAAATAATGGTCAAGGATTTGTATCATGTATTCAAAGAAGGATCTTGTTGTTTTACAAAATATTGTAAATTTATAATTCATATTAATACATGTTTACGATAAAAAATACCATATAAATTGTAAGTTAATTTTCATTAAAGTTTGGTTTTTCATTTGCATTGCTGCGACGAGCACACTCTTTTTACACTTTTGTAAGAATTTATTCTGTTTTTCCAGATAATAAAGATGAAGGTACCAGATGCTCAATTTGTGAAATTTCCTATTTTGCTGTTACATTTGGTTAATTGGCAGCCACGCAAAGGCTTCAATTAATTTATTTGTGAATAATGAATATAGATGTATCCGAGGGGGTATATATAGAATTTAATTTGTTAAGAAAGAGGACAAAAAGCTAGGAAATGGAGTTCATTCTCATTGATGAGTGATTGAGAAGTATCTGATCCACCTCCATTTAGCTGCCTAGCTTGCTGATTTCAATTTTGACCCAACTGAAATCTTTTTTTTTTTTTTTTTTTTCTCTTTTTACAATTGTTTAAGTTTAATAATATCAATTTTTTTACACTATTCAATTATATTTCATAACTTTTTTTTTATTTGTAAGAGGTCTTAAGGCTATACTATAAGATCTTGTTGTAAAACTACAACTTAGTTGATTAAAACATACAGTGGAAACATTCAAACATTCAACATAAAGAATTCAAACATTCAACATAAAGATCTTGAAAGTTACATTCAACATAAAGATCTTGAAAGTTTATGATTTTCACATACTAGGATTCGATTAGGAAGTCATGGTAGCACACACGCATAGATTGGTTACACTCCCCTTGCTCACACACATGTTTAGATGGAATATGAAGTGGTTGAGTCTTATGGACAAGGAGATGACCAATTTATAGATGGTGTCATTTAAAGTATCAACGGATGAGATCAATTCCTTCTCATTTAATCTAATTTACTTAATTTCATTAATTTAGAGGTTACAAAATCAACGACAATAATTGTCATTACTCGATTTTATTTTATGTCATCAATTAGAGTATCACAAAAAATATTTGGGCCGTTAATTAGGAAATTACAAGATTATTTTGTAGTTTCTTACACTTGTAACTTTAAGTAGCGGAGTATAAATCCCTTTATAAACAGTTGTAAAATAATAATCAGTATCACATAAATAACAATTTTTCCCTTCTCCAAATTTTAAAAAGAGACCCTAAGACCAATCATTTTATTGATTGAGGATTTCTTATCTCACTTTTTCTCTTCTTGCACACCTTACTACATTTCGGATTATATAATTCGGAGGGGTAAAAATAGGCAAAAACCCTCCATTTTTTTTTGTATTTTAAAATCCAAAAATTAGGGTCTGCGAGCAATGAGAGGATGAGAAAAGAAATTCTCTTATCAATTTGCTCTGGACTAGACACAGGCCCGTCGATCATTCACATGGAAGGGTCAAAGCTTCTTCAACAAGCCAACAAACAACTAGCAAGAGACACTGCAACACAATTACTAGGGGTGTTCATGGGTACGGGTTGACCCGCAAACCCGATAACCCAAACCGAGCCAAACCGAATTATACCCGTACCCGGTCAGATACGGGTCCAACCCGACCCAACCCGCAAGGACCCGTGTAGATTGGTTTGGGTATTGGGTTTACTTATGTGCACCCGTGGACCCCTAGACCTAACCCGTGAACCCGTTCGAATTTCTTATTTCTGCCAATTTTTTTAGCCCAACCCAACTTTACATTTGAGTCCAAACCCAATGCTGGCAATGCATTTCTCTAAACATAGAAACCCTAGTGTACTCATTCCATTCCACCAAAACATACACCAGTACCACAGCCGCCGCTGCTTGCCTCACAAAACTTAGATTTCTCCACCAAAACACACACCAGTACCACAACCGCCACCAAAACCCTAGTGTTCGTGTACCGGCTGTTGTTCGTGTACTGGCTGTTTGTGTTCGCTACTTTCTGTTCGCTGCTTGCTGTTTGTGTTCGCTACTTTCTGTTCGTGTATTGCTTTCTGTTCGTGTACCAGCTGTTGTTCGTGTACTGGCCGTTCGTGTTCGTTGTTTGTTGCTGGTTGTTTTTTATTTGCTGCTTACTGTTGGTTGCTATTGTTCGTGTTTTGTGGAAGTGATTAGTTTTGCCATTAAACTGTAATTTTTTGATTTTATTTGTTCTAGGTTTGCATTCTATTTGCTTTAGATTTGCTAATATATCATTTCCAACTTCTGGATTTTTTGTGGAAATGATTTGTTTTGTGAAATTTGATACTAATATTGGTAATAATATTAAGTGCTATACTATATAGTATAGCCCTATGAATGAATTTAGTTTTGTGAAATGAATGATAATGCATGGAATGAATTGATGTAGTACATGTACAAGAAATGAATGAATGATATGATATGATATGCATGGAATGAATTGAACTGATGTGTTGATAAAATTAAAGACTTAAAAAATATATGCAAAAGCAGAACCTCTAAATTGACAGAATTGTTGTAGCCTTTAAGTTATTTTTTTTTTTTTTTAAAAATGTTTTTGTATTTAACCGGGTACCCGTGAACCCAACCCGGACCAACCCGTTCAAATTGGGTTGGTTCGGTTCGGTATAAGAAAAAACGAGTTCTATCGTGAACCCAACCCGTAATGTATGTCACGGGTTGGATAACGGGTTTGGTCAACCCGTACCCAACCCAACCCAACCTGTGAACACCCCTAACAATTACACAAAGGCGGAGACACAGGTCCTTAGAGAGTCCCCACTTCACTATAAATACTCCATCCTCAAACATAGGAAAAGGCACAAACTATTTATACCACATACCTTTAACTTCTACTTCCATTACTTCGTCAAAGTGTATGCAAGTATTACTATACTTCCATCAATATACGATGAGGCATTGTTCATTCTGTAGAGCCAACTTCTAGGTCCAGTTCGGATCGCAATCAAATTACTATGTTTAAAAATCTATTTCTAGGTGATAAGAGTGTAAAATATAGATAGATAATCACATAAAACTTGTTTACACCATGTTGTCATTAAATTCTAATATAAGTGGATTTTAGTATTATTATTACATAATTAATCTGATATCATTGGTGTTATCGATAATATTGATGTAGGGTTCCAATATGCGTGGAATGCCGCACAAGAAGCAACCCTTGCGGAAATGGATCGTCTCCGGTGCACTGGTCTCATGACAATGGTCTCTTCTCTTTCTTGATATAATTTCTTCATTAAAATTAAGCCAAAGATTGTGTTTAATACATTTTTTAGTTTGATGTTGGTTAGAATTTCCTATATTCTATCTTGATGTTGCTTAATTTACATGTTATATATCTGTTTAGGGTAATTCCAATAGATGAAAACTGTGAATAATCAAACACTCAACTTTTAGTTTGATTTTTAAAAAACAGAACACAAGTATCATTGCACCTATCTTTAAAAATTGGCATCTTTAGCTGAAATTACTTTAACTAATTTTATAATTTTGAATGTTAGGTAGGAGGGCTTAACTCACGGATAACATGACAAGAATGTAAGAGGTGAAAGACCCTAAATGTTTTCAAGTTTAGAATGCAAGCACAAACAAAACAAATGAAGAATTAGAAGTTCCTAAGGTAATTTCAATTATAGTGATTATATGCTCAAATCATCTAAATGTTTACCCAATAATTTTAAACAAAGTTTCTTCTGATATCACATATGAATGTTACTTGAGTAAGTTTATTCAATTCCTTAAACATTATGTTTATTTTGGAGGGTTCCCAATTCCTTAAGATTCATGAAAACTCTCTCTTTTGTGTAGACTTCACAGGGACGGATGCATTCAAGGGCTATGTGTGCCTAAAGTCACACATGCACTTTCTTTATATTTTTTTTTAATAAACAAAACACATGGATAGTGCTCAATTTTATGTTCTGCAATTGTGTTGAGCTTGTTCATACATAAGCATTTCAAAAGATGAAGCATGTGATATCTCGTTGAGAATAATAAAACTAAGTACTTTGGTTGCGAAATATAAAACCTTTTGTTCTTTAGTAGTAATGTACCAAGTGAGATTAAATACATATTCATATGATCATTTTTTAAAATATGTTCAGATTCTCGAAAAGGTTAAGCCGTTAATATTTGTTTGTTTGTCAAATGTCAAGTGTTGAACGTGTTTTTTCAGTTATGAAAGTTGTGAAGAGTAACTTATGTAACAAAATGGATGATCAATGGCTAAACGACCGTTTTGTAACTTATATATAGAGATGTTATTTTAACAATTAACAATGATGTCATTTTATTGTAATGGATAGGAGACGATTTTCATTGTAATGTATTGTATCAAACAATGTTATTTCTTATTTTTAATACAGTTTGTATTATTGTTTATTTGAAATTTTAGCCTCACATGTACCAAATGTCTAGATCCGCCCTCACTTCACCATAGTATGTAAGTTGCATAAGGACATTGTTTAGACCATAGATCCAGGAAGCATAGTATCCCATGGAGCTATACATAGAAGCTCTTGATTTAGGATCCTTCATTTACAAATATTTGTTTATGTTTTTTTTTTTTGTGTGCTAAGTTTTAGAAAATTTATTCCAGAAGGTATACATCGTTTCAGTTTCCATGCAGCATGCTTTAACGAATAATTTGAGTTTACAAATTAATGAAATTTGTAGGTAACATCAAGTTTGAATGAAGATGGAGTTTGAAAGATAGGATTGTTTTGTTATGTTCACAATAAAGAAGCAACTTATCATTTTAGAAAATGATATGCCAAAGTAGAGTAGCATTACTGCATCTTTTTGTTTTTGATTTTGATTTTTTTTACAAAACTAGGAAACTATGTATTTAAAGGTGACTAATGAAAGCTGTCCCTTTTTTAACTTTAACCTAGACTAATAACTCATGAGATTGTCATTGACCTTAAGCAAGACTTTGAAAGCAGTTGTTAGTTTGTAAGTCTAAAGCATTAGCCAGGTTGAACAAGTTCACTATACCAAGACACAAATTGGGTCCTAATTGAGGTGGAAAATTTGTGAGTTAGTGTGTAAATTGCTAATCCACTAAAGTGAGAATATATACTTTGTCGTGTGCATACAGCTTGCAAAGAGTATGTTCATATGTTTTAACAAGTTCCATGTCAAACATTAAGAGTGAATAAAATAGAAGTATGTATTCCCACAAAAGTATAAAGGGCTATCGGTGTCTCTAATTTGTTTAATGGAGCATTGTACTTTGACTCTCTGTTTTTTTTTCTTTGCTTATGCAGGGCTTATAACATATAATTCCAAAGGCCAAAACAATTAGTAGATGTCTATGAGATGAATTGCAGAACTTGAAAACATGTCCTATTTTGTGTATCATTCAACACTTTTGGCTGCTCATCCAAATTGTAGATTATACAATGAGAAAACATTAGTTGCACTTTTTTATGCATTATCTTTAATAGATTTTGTTTTAACTATATAATCAGGGGTGGCAAAATGGATGGTTTTGATGGATATGGATTTGGATCCTAATGGATGGATAAAAAAAAATTCATTAATCCATTAGAATCCACTAAATATTTTTTTTTAAAAATCCATCCAATCCAATCCATTAAATATAAAATCCATCCGATCCATCCATTATTAGATTATTAACGGATGAATGTCCATCCGATCCATTAATTAAAATGTATTTTTTATTTGAAGGCGTGTATTATATATTAAAGTGTGTTTTTTTTAATGAATTCAGTCCAAATATACAAAGGCGCAACACAGTTTTTTTCTCAAGCCCAATAATATTTTTGACAAAAACACTTAATAATTCAGAAATATTAAATAAATAGTTTAAAATACTATGGTGGTGAGTGGTGGCAGATGGTGGTCAACCGGCGTTGACCGCGGCGACACGACGACTGTCGGTGATTTTCCGACGACAACGGCGGAGCTCCGGCGAGACACGGTGGTCAGTGGCGGAGCTCCGGCGTTGACCATCACCTTTAACAAAATATAATTAAATATTTTAATAATATTTAATAATTAAAAAAATATTTAATAATAAAAAAATTGTTTTTTTTTTCTGTCAGTTTTTTTATTAATTTTTTTTATTTTATCAAATAAATATGTATTGTAATTATTTGAACAAAAGAAATTAATATTTTTTAAAGGAATCCATTGGACTTTTTTTTATTTATTTTAAAAATGTGATCCATTGGACATTTAAATAAGATGGATGGATCCAATCCATCCATAGTTTTAAATGGATGAATCCAAACCAATCCATTAACAAATTTTATTGTTTGATGGATGGATTAGATGGATTTTGTAGTGGATGGATTTGGTGGATCATATTGCCACCCGTATATATAATGTGTACAAAGATTCAAGAGCATATGAGATTTGACACGATTTCTAATCGTAGAAGCATTTTTTTAGGGATAGGCACAACAAATGCCTATGTTGTATTGCTACATTAGGTTGAACAAATTTTAATGACATTTTGATGTTAATATCATTGAAGGGGTGATATTATGTAGCTTTTGTACTATTTAAGTCCAAAAGTTTTATATGTCAAAAACACGGGGGAAAATAGAATTTTATGTAGCTAACTACGAATTAAAATCTATTTTTTGAGGGGATAATTTTTTTTTTATCGTTAACATGTTATATGGTATTTTCATTACTACTCGTATGTTATTTAATATCAATTATATTGTATATTAGATACAACAAATTACCTATATAAAGTAATAGTTATAAAAAATTATATTAGTGTAACTTCTATGATAATTCCAACGCACAGGTGTTAAAACTAGTTCCCAAACATACAAAGGATAGACTCAAATTATACAAAGTTCAAATATGTATAGATATGCCCAAAGATGTAGAAAATTAAAAATGGATATAGGTTACAAAGGAAAAAAACAGATAAAATTCAATAATTAGAACCAAAAACATTCTCAAAATATTCTTCTACTTCCAAACTCCAATAGCTTGCCCCTTCAAGACAGCCTTCAACTTAATCTTTACTCAGACAACAACAAGCTTTACAAATGATGTGGACTCCAAAGCAGCAACAATTCTAAACAACAAATAAACAAGAAAGTAGATTAGCATCATTGATAAGTCTACATGCCAATAAACAATTCGATAAAGAACAAAAGAAATTTACAAACAAAGAATGCAACCAATCAGCCACCATAACACACCTATTCCAATAATAAAGAGGACAAACTAAACAAAAGCACAAACTCGAAGATGCACAAGTGATGGAAACTTCTATACAAACAACTCAGAGACCATGAAACAAACTCTCCTACTCTAAAATAATGATACAAGTTATATCTTCCATCATTAGCAACATCTTGTCATCTTATTATAGCTCTCATTAGCCAACAACATCCTGTCATCTTAATAATAAGCTAACAATATCATGTGATCTATTATGACTCTCCAAATTAGCAACTACCATATTTATATATCATGAGTTGGTTTTTTATACTATTTTTTTAACTGTGTATTTTCTTGCCATGGACTTAGCACAAGCTGTGCAAAACGGGCTCAAAACCAACACATACAACAACAGCTTATAGACAATAAAACGATTTGAATCGGTCATGAACTGAAAACTCCTGCCGCCAATACAATTAAAAAGATGGACTTTGGTAGAAATACTAATACAAGCCCCTGATTAGAAAAGAGCATGAAATAAAACTCAAAATGCCAAAAACTACAGTAAGGAAAATACACAGATGCACCAATCTTCTAGTTTTATGATAAAAGAACAATGAACATAATACCAAATGTTGTTGGATAAACACAACTGCACCATTCTTAAAAGTTTTGTGGTGTTATAGTTCTGTGATAAAAAACAATGAGCATCAAAGAAAACAATCATAGGAATATTAATTCTGCAATAGCTTCTTGTCAATTTAATGAAAAATAAATAATTTATCTATTTATCATCAAAGGAGCAGCGTAACTTTTGTGGGAACCTCCTCCACCTGCTAACAAAAAAATTGAGAATTTGAGTTAAACCAAATAAAATATTGACGGAACTAGTTTCACACAAGCACACCATTTTGATCAAACACACATTAATACATAGATTAAAAAAGATAAAATACAACCAACCATTCGAATGTATAACAAATCCATATTTAGAATTTAACCATTGTATGTAGCTCAACAAAGTATAACCACAATAATCTAAGAACAGAGACACTGCAATTGGAATCTAATAATCTCTAAACAAACCAACCTAAATTTTACGCTAAATCGCTCAAAAGTTAGTAAGACAAACTAAGAAAAGTAAAGTAAATAAACACAAAATTGATTAGAAGCAAATACCTCTAGAGAAGAGGAGAGAAGTGAATGTCTCTTTTGGTTGAGCTTTGCCACTTGCTGAATTTGCCTATTGCCATCCGAGAAGAAGAAGAAGAAGAAGAAGAAGAAACGGTTTCTGTTTTGGTGGAATTAGAAAATGAAATATCGATTAAAGAAAATGAAGGCTGTGACCAATAAAGTTAAGTTCCCATTTCCTAGAGAATGGAACTGATGCGTCAAAAACAAAAAGAGAAATGGAATGGCCCTTAAGTTTTTTTTTTTTTTTAATATTTAATTCATTTAATAAATATAAAAGTTTTTAAAACTAATATATATATATATATATATATATATATATATATATATATATATAATCGAGTCGAACTAACTATAGTTCAAGTTCAGCTCATTTAATTAACGAACTTAATTTTCAACTTAAGTTCGGCTTATTTGGTTCATGAACCAAGTTCAACGAATTAATTATCGAATCGAACTTCAAACTATATCCGAGTTGGTTCGGTTCATTGTCAGCCCTACTTTAAGCACATGAAGGGTTCGCAAAATCATGGGTCATCCTGGCACTGTTGTGTACCCAAAAGTCACCAAAGCCATTCCCATCTAACTTCATTCTAATTAGTAGTATTTTCGTTGTATTTATTTTGTCATTTTATCCAATTTCCCGTTTCATGTTATAAAATGTACTCCATATAGTTCTGATGCACGAGCATCATAATGTGTGGGAATATATACTTGGTTTAGTTTGCTGTTTTAGATGCATGATAAACTAAGCAATCAAATTAAGAACTATTGTTTTTGTTTGAATTGTCTCACGCGACTCTACTAAAGAATATCTTGATTTGTTTAATGTATGATGCATATTCATGTACTTTGTTGTTTGATTCAGATATCTATAGAACTGAAAGTGTCATCCGGAAATCCAACTGGTTAGCTAAAGAGGAAAACAAGACAGACATTATTCCAATTCAAGACTTCTCATCCAACGAATCAGAGATAGAATAAAAAGTTTCTCATATCACATGTGGAGATTACAAAAGACTTGACAACTTGGATGAAGTGCCTCCTGAGTTCCAACCAGCCAACCCTGTGGTATCTGATATCAAGAACTCTGTCTTCAATTCTCTGAAGGACAACCAATTTTCAGGAAAGGAGTCTGAAGATTGCAACCTTCATCAACATTTGAGACTATTCAGGGAAATATCTAAAAAAAAAAATCATTAACATGAATCTCAAGCTTCAATGTTCCCATTGAGGGAAAAGTCCCTCGTTTGAGAAAAAGCCCCATGGGGGCACCGCAAGGTCGGCTAGATTTTCTGTTATTCTACTTGTTAGAGTATTAATTGGTGAGTGATATTAGTTTCTCAATGAGTTAGAGCTTTACGATTATGTGCTCTTTCTCAAAGAAAATGAGAAACGTTTGCGTGATCACGAGATGTTGGATACGATATTTGGACATACTCATAAAAATGAAAAAAAGGTAGAAAGTGAAAAAAAAAATTAAGGCTTATTTATACCTTTAATCCTTGCAAATAGAGCTCATTTGAAGTTTAGTCCCTGAACTTACTAATTATTTCAAACAGTCACTGCAAATTTTAATCATTTAAAATTTGATCCCTCAACCCAGTTAATTATTGTCACGTCATTAATCAGCTGAGGTGTCACTGGTGTGGTGATTGGTCCAATGGGTGTATGACTCAGCAAATGATGACGCGAATGGACAAAAATACCCATGGACTCATGTGAAATGATAAAACTACCCCTGATTTCATTTTCTCTTGAACACACCACGAATTGGAACTGGGGAACAGAAAACTGGGAATTAGGGTTCTGAGAATTGGGAATTAGGGTTCTAGGGATTGGGAATTGGATACACACCACGAATTGATGCGAAACTTGGATTGAAAAGACAATCTTGGTTCAATCCAAAACAAATCGAAACGAATCAAAAGGAACCGAAAACAAAGGAACTCGACACGAAACTGGGATCGAAGAACTGAGAAGGAAGAACACAACATCTTGAGGATCGAATCGAATCGAAATTCAAACGAAGGTATTTGCTTCCATTTGTTGGGGTTGTAGTGTAATTGCATTTGTTGAATGTATGTTCTTTTTTCTTCCATTTTTTCGTTGTTTCCAGTTTTCCTGTTTTCCAGTTATGTGTTTTCATGTTTTCCAGTTATGGAGTTATTTTGATTTGGAGGTATTTTTAGGCTAAGTCCATTAATGTTGACAGTGGTGCAAAGGTTTTCTTGTTTTCCATTAATGTTGACAGTGGTGCACTAAGACTGATAAATGCATAGTTTCATTCTGCTATGTCTTCTTAAGTCTTTAGGCTTTATAACAAATGTTCTTATATAATTCAATTACTATATTATAGATGAAGAAAACTCAGCAAAATCCCCCAAGGTATTGAATTTGAATAATGTTAGGAGAGGTGCTCAAGTTGGTAGTAGCTCTCAAACTGTCAACAATGTAAGTGGAGATAATTGTTTTGATTTGGTTCTATGTGTAGATTTAATTATTAACTCAAGTATTTGAATGTGTTGTAAATATTTCATTGCTTTGTTGTTTAATGTTAGACTGAGTCACACAACACTGAGCATAATGTTGCTGCTCAGACTCAATCACTGAACAATGATCATATTGTTTCTGCTCAAGTGTCTAACAGTGATAATGATGTTAACATCGTAATAAATGGTTTGAAGACACTACCACCAAAACAACCTGATTACACAGTCCATGGTGTAATTGCTAGTCTTCTTAAGTGGCAAAAGAATATTTCAAAAGCTCAAGGCAAACAGGTCAAGACAATTGGGACCTCATCTGAAAATCAAGAGCAAGCAATGTTGACTGGACTGCATATGTCATCTATAACTATGTATATTTTTAGATTGCTCTGAACCTATTTAATGTTATATGGTGCTTAGTCCAATATGTATTTTGGTTAGCACCTGTTTTGAATGTTTTGGTGCTATTAGACCATTTATATTTTGGTACATTATGGTGCTTAGTAATGGCCATATCAAGTTGTAATCAACAATCACTTTGGCAACTTTTTATATAACAAGTCAAGTTTAATTACAACTTTGCTTTAATTAAGAAGTTTACACAGTGCATTTACAGTTTTACTCCATGTTGCCAATGCCCCTAACATTCAAACATATCAACTCGTCCAGAGCTTATACCAGCTTGATTGTTGGGGCTTTTTTGTTTATTTCTTTTTTACTTTGCCTAGAGTTGTTGATGAATCCTCCTGGTTACTTTCAACAACATATTTCTCTTTTAAATCATCTCCCCAAAATTTCTTCATTATTTGAACACTCTTAATGTTGGCCTATATGTGTTGATTGGTACCAGCCTTCACTCAAACTATCTTCTTATCCAGGCTCAGTTCATCATGTACAGAAGTGGTAGGAACTGCCATAGGAACTTGAGTCAATATTGGATTATTGACCCATTGAACCATCAACAGAAGAAGAAGGATAGAGGAGGAGAAGGAGGAGGAGGAGAGTTTGAGATGTTGGGTTCATTCATGAGTTTGAGCTGCTGGGAGAAGAAACAAGGGAGGGTTGCAGATCGAGTGAGAAAGAGAGAGAATAAGAATAAGATGAAGCCAGGGGCAAATATGTCATTTCCCATGTGCCTAGTCTCATTAAGGGCAAAAATGTCCATTCAGGTATGTCTTGTTGACGTGGCATCACTAACACCCAGTCACCACTTGCCACGTAGGCGCCATGTCGCTAATCAATCTCCAACTTAGCAAACAAACGTAATTATGACCAAATTTTAAATGATTAAAATTTGCAGTGGCTGTTTGAAATAATTAGTAAGTTCATGAATCAAACTTCAAATGAGCCCTATTTGCAAGGACTAAAGGTATAAATGAGCCAAGAATTAAACAATGTGTATTTTTTTAAATAATTGTTAAAGTATGGCTTAAATATATAAGACACCGAAGAAGGCAAAGTGGAATTCGGTTGCATTGTGATTACTAGAATGATATTTAGTTGGAAAACAATCAAGTGTATCATGCCAGGACCAAGCGTATTGATATGAGTTTCATAAGATCAGGGAGTTATTTGAATCTGAACAAAATTTGCAAGAAAAAGTTTATGATGTTATAAACATGCTAGGAAAATTAAGGGACAAAATTTGACCCGTGAGTATATGATTAATCTAAACTATATTTCAAGTTTGCACACTTTGGTTGAAAAATTAAACTAAATTGAAACTTATTCATAATGCTATAAAACTTTTCAGATCATCTTTCTGTATATACAGATGTCTACAAAAAACCAACTCAAAATTCAATTTCTTAGTCGAGATTTTCGTTGTTTAGTTTTTTGTGTTTTATAATTCATAATTAATTTGTCCCTTGTTGAAAAATTCAAATTTAATGTAAAAAAGTCATATTTTAATGTTTTAAACATGTCTGCATAAAATATGAAAAAATTCAACATCTAGGTCCTGCTTATAGACTTTGTGTCTAGAAAAAAAATTGGAGGTCAAAAATAAAAAAATATCAAATTACAGAATTAAAAGTTAGAATCTGTATTTTTTATTTTACAGCGTCATTTTCAGATTTGGCGACCAATATGAACAATTAACCAAACTATATATAAGATATCCTTAACAAAATTACTTAAAAGCAACATCATCAACATTTGAGACTATTCAGAGTTCACTCGGAGATGAAAGCATGTAAAGATGATGATGATAATAATAATAATAATAATAATAATAATAATAATAATAATCCGGTCCTATTTATAAGAGAAATTTAGGTCAACAAAAGTTAATGTACCTGATTCAATATTCACATCAACTTTTGTTGACTCAAGTTTCTCTTATAAATAGGACTGGAGGGAATAATAATAATAATAATAGTCACTAAAATTTCAGAATCATAATGAGTTATCTAATACTCCCCAATCATCATCAGTATATGTATCTACAAAGGTGTCGTTATCTAATACTCTCCAATCATCATCAGCATATGTATCTACAAAGGTGTCGTTGTCACCACATCCATCAATATTGCTGCCGTCGCCACCTAAATCGTTGTTCTCGTTGTCGTTATCAACATTAATGACATATATAAAGTTGCTTGGAAGTTCATAATCTTTGATTATAAAGCTGTTTGGAAGTTGAAAAACTTTGATTTGCTCATGGCACCTTTCTCTCAAATCTTGAGTCAAATGGTGACAAGGGGAGTCTTGCAGATCAAGAGAATCAAGATGAGGACAACCATCAAGAATGGAAAGGAGCCCAAAATTGTCAAGAACAATTCCAGAAAGTTTAAGATGGCATAACCCGGGCATTGTTTTTGCAATAGCAAAAATCTCATCATCAGATTTGTTGCAACAAAACGAGATCAACCGTCTACAAAGATTTAGTGATTTTAAAAGAGGGCAATTTGCACCAATAGTTTCGAGAGAATACTTAGATAATTTTCCGTTATATGTAATATCCAACTCCTCTAATAGTGAAAACTTCCGAACAAAATCAATCAGCCCTTTATCTGAGATTTCCTTGCAGCAAAATAGTTGCAACCGCCGTAAGTGACTAGCCCTGTAAAACATTATTGTAAATAAGATGCTTAAAATATGTGATTCATCCCAATTCTACATTCCAAATATACCAGTTACTATGAAATTCAGTTTTTTTTTTAAACTAGTTATCCGATCCAAGGACCGACTAATTCGAGGGGACCAATCCCATCGCCCAATTGCGGAGACCCTATTTAAAGTCGGAGCAAAGCTCTGCATGGACTTGCCCACCAAAATTGGCACTAGAGATAATCGAACTTGAGATAGCAAACTCCAAAATCACAAGCCAACCACTAGGTCATTGTTATATATAGGTACAGGTATAGATATACTATTAAACCATCCAAAAGAATGTACTGCTATAAGCCCAATTGAAAAACAGGGCAGCCTGATGCACAAGATCCTGCAAGGGGTCCCACCAATTGATGTATTGTAAATAGCCTTACCCTGTTTTTCTTTAAATGTTTCCAGGACATAAACACATGACCTTTCAGGCAGCTTACAACAACTTAGAATATGTAAGTTAAATGATACTAACTTAGAATATGTATAACCATCTATCAAGAAGGATTGGAAAATTATCAATTACCTATGAGCCATATGCTTAAGGAGATCATCGGTCCCAAAAGACTCAATAGCAATTTCTTCCAGATGACCGCAACTTAGGTCAATGGCACAGCGACAAATCCTCTCCAAACAGCGAAAATCAAAAGGAGAAACGTCGTTGTCGTTGATCATGTGAATGGTACGCCACATGAGAGGATCCTTGCAAATGTTCCACCAAAGAGGACAAACATTACGTGCACTTGTCACGATATCAACGGCATCCAGTCTCCGAAGTATGTTCTTAGTCAAGTCTACTGGAAGTTCAAGCCAGTTTGGCTTGGTCGTGCACTCAACTTTCGATTTCTTCACACACAACTTCATGCTCCAAACGATGCTGAAAATAAGACATACAGTTACAAATACAAATTGCAGATCAAAATTGAAATAGCTAAAAAGAGATAGATGGATACAAATACAAATTGGAAATTCCACATGTAACAATTTGAATTGACAAAAGTAAGAAAATTAAGTTTTGAAAGAAAAAAAAAAACTAGAATTAGGGTTCGGTCATTCCAAAAAAAAAAGGAGAAAATTGCTTACTTGTAGCTTGAGTTGGAATTTGGAAGGTTTGAGGGATATGCTGTGTATGCAAGCTTCAAATATCAACAATAGAAGAAGAAGAAGAAGAAGAAGAAGAAGAAAGGGATCCGAGAGAGCGATAGAGCGAGAGAAAAGAGAAGAAGATTTGGGTCTGAATTTTTTTGTTCCTATTTTGTCCAAAGACCTTTATAGTATGCCAGCGCACAGTTAGTTATTACTTTACGGCCATTAACATATGAAGCCCGGATACTCCAAAATGGTGCCGTACCCGTGTCGGATACGTATCGGATACGGATACGCCGCGGATACGCCCGGATACGTATCCCAGAAGTATCCGAATGATTTAATTTAAGTTTTATTTAAAAAAATACGGGATACGTTATGGATACGTTCGAGATACGGAGAAATAATTCGGGATACGGCTTAATAGGTGGGATACGGTCGGGATACGCGTGTGTTAAAAATATAATGAGTTTATTTTTATTGTTTTTTTTTTTGAACCATTTGCATTGCACTCCTAGTTTTATATTTTATTATACATGTGAAATCCACTTTATAAGTAAGAAAAGAACAAAAAGTAACAGCATAAAGCTCCACTCACGGCCTCTTAAAAAATCCACCGCTCCAGAAACAGCATAAGTAAGAACAAAGCTCCAGAAACGTTTTTCTAAAATCCACTGCTCCACTCACGGCCTCTTCAAATCTGACCGCCGCTGCATCATTTTCGGATTTCAACTGCAACTATGATTTTGTTTTCAGCAACGGTTCCCTTTTCTAGTGGTGGGAGGTAATATTTTTCCTTACAAAAATTCAATTCTCCTTCATCAGATCTGGGTTTGTAGTTGAAAGATATTATTTTTACTTGTTGTTGAAAGATATTATTATTACCTTGTTGTTGAACCATTTGAAATCATGTCAAGATCTGTTGGGGAAGGGGTTTCAAATACTGTTACAAGTGGGTTTTCTTCTTTAGAGCCTCAAGATGATCGTTATCCACTTTGGGCATTTGTTACAGTAAAGGAAAAAATTGGAGAAGGGGGTGGCAATAAGCTTTGGAATTGTAATTTCTGTCAACTTGATTTCAAAGGTTCATACTTTAGGGTTAAGGCACATTTACTTAGAAACTCTAATTGTGGAATTGCTACTTGTAAAGAAGTTAATGCTGAATATATGGCTGATTTAATGAGAATCTGTGAAGAAGCTGAAAATAGGATAAAGCCTAAGAATGTTCCATTGCCTAGTGGTAGTTTAACTCCAACCCCACCTAGATTACCTCTAAAAAGAAAAAAAACAGGGACTATAGAGAATGCTTTTAATCTTGAGGATAGAAATAATTTGAGGGCAGAGATAGCAAGAATGTTTTATTCTGGTGGCTTGTCATTTCATCTTGCTAGAAATCCACATTATGTTAGTTCATATACATTTGCTGCTAATTCCAATATTAGTGGTTTTCTTCCTCCTAGCTACAATGCATTAAGAACTAGACTTTTACAACAAGAGAGAGAGATAACATTGAGAAGTTACTAAGAGAGAGATAACATTAAGAACTAGACTTTTACAACAAGAGATAGATAACATTGGTTTAAAGAATTATTATCTTAGTTGGTGATTTATTATAGTTTGACTTGGTGTAATTAGTTTTAAGATTTCATGCTATTTATTTTTTATGTGCGTGTATGTCTAATATATATATTAAAAAAATTGTAAACGTATCTAAGCCGTATCGTATCCTAAATTTGAAATTTTTAACGTATCCGCGTACCTGTATCGTATCGTACCCGTACCCGTATCCGTATCTGGACTTCACTGAAATTTAACAGTGAAAATGACTCTTTTATTCCTTCTTGTTTGAATTGACCTAATTATCACACTTAATTATATTTTGCTAACTTATCATAATTCTATTAGGGAAATGCTAACGACACATGTTAAAGTACCAAATATAGTAATTATACATTAAAATTTGTGTCAATTTATTTTTCACAAAATTGAAATTTAATGTTTTTCAATAAATATTTGTTCTTTATGAAAACTTTAACATACTCCCTCCGTCCCAAATTGTATGACGTTTTGGGCATTTCACACGTATTAAGAAATATAATTAATTTTGTGTGGGAAAGAGATATTAGGAGTTGTTTTACAATATTGTCCTTAATAAATGATATGGGAAAGATAAATTAAAGATTTGAAAAAATATAGAGTAATAAATAGTTAAGGATATAATAGGAAAAATAACATTAATGTTTCATTGGTATTGTAAAGCGACATATAATTTGAGACAAATTTTTTTTCTAAAACGACATACAATTTGGGACGGAGGGAGTATATCTTAAGGGCACATGTTAACATGATCATTCTAATTAATCCTATTTTCTTTGCTCAAAAGAAAAACTCTTTTTCTTTGTTTTTTTGGGAAATTAATCCCCTTTTTTCATGAAAAGTTAGAATTGGGTTGTTATATTACTCTTACTCACATGCTTATATCTCTAATTTATGTTATATATAAAGAAAATACATGATGGAGTAGTTTTTCACTTCCGATTATACATTTAAATAACATCAAGTAGTCTATATGAATATTATATTGTTTGCGTCATTCAAAAATATCAGGATTTATTTATATTTGTTTTACTCTTGTATAAATCAAAAGAAAAAATATAGTTTGTTACAATGTAAAAGTACAAAATATTTATACCTATAATTTTGGGCCTCGCTAACAGGTGTCCTTAGGGCAAGGACACTTGTTAAGGATTTCTAAATGGAAATAACTCATAAATTTTATGTAAAAAATGTTACTTTTCAGGTTACAATGTGTTAGTTAAAATAGTCACTTACATTGAAATGGTTTATTAATATTGTCATATTTGTCTTCAATACACTTATTAATTATCATATCAGTCACTGTAATTATTAACTTACGGTCATATCAGAAGTTGCAAATGAGGATATATTTTATTCACATCAAAAGTTGCAAATGAGGATGTTAGATTCAAACATAAAACACTTTGTAAAAGTTTAATATTCTCTTCATCGAATCCAGCATTTAGCTTCTTCAAATGCAAATCTACCACTAAACATACAATAATGTTTATATTCCTCTATTATTTAGCATTTTATTTTGTAGTATTTTATTGCTTAATGAAATTCTATTGATGCTTAAATTTATTTCATTTTTTCATCGATTATTGGTCATTTGTTTAATGATCAAGTGACCCGTCTGTTTTTTTAAAAAAAAGTGTGATTACCTCTTTTTTTTTAATTTAATATTACTTACTTCATGCTACTTTATTTATATAATTTGTTTTGTTATTTACATGGGCCAAAACCCACTAAAAATAACCATAGTTCTCTACTATGCATTTTTTACTCTTTAACTAGATTCTAACTCGTACGATGCACGGATTTTGTAGAGTTTCATATATAAGTATTAAACTGACTATATTATTAATTTTAGAGTTACATTCAAACTCATAGAAAAGGAACATCTATCAGAAAAGGCTAATATCTTAAAAGGCTAACCACATAGACTGCTAAATATATAAAAAGGAAAAATGAAAAGGAATTGTTATGTGGTAACTGAAAGAAAAAAATAATAATGAAAAGGAACTACTATCAGAAATGGAACCACCAATAATAAAAAGAAACTGATATCGGAAAAGAAACCGCCAATGTGTTAGTGGCTCAAAAAAAGGCCTTTAGTATTGTATATCCATTTTAGAAGCAACAATATTTCAATAAAAATGTTAGTGGCCTAGTAGTAAAAATTATGAGGTGTTATCATGTGTTGGCCGATTCAAATCCCTGCAAACCTTTTTTCCACAAAAATTATTTAGATTCGCCAAAAAGGGTGGGGTTACTGTTAATTAGGGTTGATTGGAGACTATCTAACATTTAGTATAACTAGACCCCGACCCGTGCGATGCACGGGTTTTTTTTTTGTTTTTAATTTCATATGTAAACATCAAATTGACTATATTATTACTCGTCGGCATCGTTAAATGTATTATATATAACATTTCAATAAAGGTCATTGTGATAGTATTGAATGGGTCAAATTATAATCATTTTGAATATCATTAATCGATTTACATTCAGTTTGAAAAAAAGAGTAATAACTAATTATTGAACATTCTGAAACACTTCTTCCAGTTTAAAAGAAAAAGACAATATCAAGCTGTGCAAATACGCACAGTTCAAAATAGTGAAAATCCAGGCCAAACATATCCCAACAAAGTTTAGTAAAAAAATCAAACAGAAACTAAAAGTCCAAGAAATAAAATAGTAATTTTGACACAAAAAAAATGTTAAAATAGTTGAATCTAAGTCCTTTGCAAGCATTATGTTTTTCTTCAAAATTATGGAAATTGAATCCGTGATTTGGTGTGATTTTTTTAGGAAAATTTCTCTTCAGAAGCAACAGGTAAAGAAATTCTTTGGCATCAACTGTTTGGGAAAATTATTCTTCAGAAACAGAAGTAGGTATGGCAATTCTTTTGGCATCAAATCTTGGACACAACTGGATCTAAATCATTGTCAACACCAACAACCAAAGTATGTTGGAATAAAATGTATGAACAAGTCCCTTTTGAGTTTTGATGATAACAAAGTGTTAAAAAGAAAATTGGATATGGTAATGTTTGTTCTAAGTGTGCAGGACCATTCGCTGAAAGTTATGTATCTAATAGGGGTTCAGAAAGAACAAGTTAAGAGCAAAGGAAAATATTGAAGCTTGTGTTGCAAGTCTGAAGACAATCAGCGTCTGAAGATCAACATCTGAAGATCAGCGTCTGAAGGTCAGCGTCTGAAGGTCAACGTTTGAAGGTCAGTGTCTGAAGGTCAGTGTCTGAAGTTCAGCGTCTGATGAACAGTGTCTGAAGATTGGGAGTCTGAAGAACAGCGTCTGAAGACTGAGAGTCTGGAGTCTAAAGTCTAAAGGAAACTCAGAAGTCAACAGCTGTCACTGTCAATAGTACAGTACGACAGAAATCTCAGAGTCAGAACCGCTCTCTGCAACTTTGTCTCCTTGGACGAAACACTCAACCCTTTTTAAGGAAATAATTCAAAACGTATTCCTCTGTTCGCACACCATATCAAGGAAGGAATTAACGTTGGCTGAAGCTTCAATTACAACGACTCTAATTGATGACCTGGCATCTTCTCAACGGCTTTTTGTTCCTCTATAAAGGATTGAAGATTTGAAGAAGAAAACAAGACTCTGCAATTCTGGAAACACCATATACTCTGCCAAATTCGAAAGTCATCAAATAACTTAGAAATTCTTACAAACTTTCTTATCTTAGAATTTATTAAGTATAGAGTGAATCTGTGTTGTATTATGTGAACACCATTGATAGTATATCAAGTGTTCAACTCAAACATATTCTTTTGTAAATCTGTTTGATTCAAAGTCTCTCGCCTGTGTGCTTGAGCAATCAGAAGTCTCTAACTTTGTGTTAGAAAGTCTCTTACTTTGTGTTTGAGCATAGAAAGTCTCTTACTTTGTGTTTGAGCATTGGAAGTCTCTTGCTTTGTGCTTGAGCAATTGTAATCTTTTATGATTATAGTTAAAATCTCTTGTAAGTGACAAGGGGACTGGACTACTTCCAGGTTGTGGAAGGAACCAGGATTATTGCTTGTGTCATTCTGTCTCTCATTCACTTTATATCCGCTGCAAAACAACTATGAAAATAGCTTTAGAATCTGATCAACAACAGACTCTGAACTAACCTAAGTTTTTTAGAAAGAAAAAGGCCAACACAATTCAACCCCCCCTTCTTGTGTTTTTCTCACCTTCAGTTGGTATCAGAGCTCCGGTTCTGATATTCAATCACCTAACAGTGAGTCAGTAAAGATCCTAAGAAAAACATGTCTTCTAGTGGTTCCCCTCAACCTACTCCTGAAGATCACTCTGATGTATCATATAACTATGGTACAAGTGAAAGGCGATCTCACTCACACCATAAACCTCCTATGTTTACTGGTGATCCTGAGAAATTTTCATGGTGGAAAAGCAAGATGTATAGTCATATCATTGGAATAGATGATAGTCTATGGGACATCATTGAAGATGGTATAACTATACCAGTTGATGAAGAAGGAGTAGCTATTAATAGAAGAAGCCTTACTGATGCTGAAAGAAAGATCTACAGAAAGCATCACAATGTAAGAGGTATCATTGTGGACTCTCTACCTCACAATGAGTATCTAAAGCTAAGTGATAAATCAACAACTAAATCCATCTTCACCTCTCTCTGCTCTAACTATGAAGGAAACAAGAAGGTTAGAGAAGCAAAAGCAAATCTTCTGGTTCAGCAGTATGAGATGTTCAGAATGAAGGAGGATGAAAACATTGAGACTATGTTCTCAAGATTTCATACTCTGGTTTCTGGACTTCAAATCCTGAAAAAGAATTACTCAACTGCTGATCATGTGAACAAGATTCTCAGAAGTCTGCCATCTAAATGGAGACCTAAAGTGACTGCCATTGAGGAAGGTAAAGATCTAAATACTCTAGGTATTGAAGATCTTATAAGCTCTCTCAAAGTGCATGAACTGGGACTCAATGAAGATGAATCTGTTAGAAAGTCTAAATCTATAACACTGAAATCTAAAGGAAAGTCATCAAAAGTTCTAAAAGCTATAGAATCTGATGAAGAATCTCCTGAGGGAAGTTGTGAAGAAGATTCAGATGCTGAGGAGCTTGCAATGCTTTCTAAAAGATTTCAGTACTTGATGAAAAGACAAAAAAAGTTCTCTAACAGGAGAAGTAACTTCAAAGGATCTGGTTCCAAGAAGGAAAATCAGAAGGGTTGCTACAACTGCAAGAAGACTGGTCATTTCATAGCTGAATGTCCTGAGCTACAGAAGGACAAGTCAAAGGAGAAATCCAAGAAGACCAGCTCTAAATCAAGCAACTTCAGAAACAAGCTCAAGAAAAGTCTTATGGCAACATGGGATGATCTTGATAATGAATCTGAATCTGATAAGGATGATGAAGAGGAAGCTAACCTGGCTTTAGTGGCAACAGTATCTTCTGATACAGAGTCAGGTTTAGACTCTGAAGATGATGTATATTCTGAACTTACGCGTTCTGAACTTATTGAAACAGTTAAAGATCTTATGAACCACCTCAGAAGCAAGTTGATTCAATTAAAATCTTTGATAAAGAAACATAACTTGCTGGCTGATGAAAATCTCCAACTTCAGAATCACATCAATGAGATTGATGAAGAAGTTAGAGAACTCAGAGAAATGACTCATAAGAAACCTGATGAAGTTCCAAGTGAACAAGAAATTGCACTTTAGGATTTTATCTTAACTGGAATCAACAGAAGTAAGGTTGCTTCCATGATTTATAATATTAGCAGAAACAGAGGAGAAGGTATTGGTTTCAAAAATGATCCATTAAATCATTCAAAAGAAACAAAATATACCATCCTGTTCTGGAGATATTATAAAAGGCACCAAGGTGTGTTTTGTATCTGCATCTGAGATTTCTGAGAAACAAAATTTACCAGAAACTGAGACTGCTGATCTTGAAGTTCTGAACAACTCAGAATCCAAAACTTCTGAACCTAAGGGAAAGATGAAGGCAGAATCTAAAACTTTGCCAAAGTCTAAACCAAAAGGTTCTAAGTCTAAGACTATGAGGAAAACAGACTTTAAATCTGAAAAGGTTCAAAGTCTGAAGAGTTCAGAACCTAAGACAAGCAAGTCTCAGACTCTGAAAAATTCAGACTCAAATTTTCAAAAGGCTGTGTTTATGAATTCTTCAAAAGATACTAAACCAGTTTATACAAAACCTTTTAAATCTCAAAATGTCAGACAAATAATACAAAAGAAGCCATATCCTTTCAGAACTAACCAAAGAGGACCCATAAAGATATGGGTACCTAAATCTGAAATCATTTCTGTTGCAGATATGCTTAAAAGCCAAAGAAAAGGAAAAGTCTTGGTACCTGGACAGTGGCTGCTCGCGTCACATGACAGGAGAAAGGTCTATGTTCCAAACCCTGACCATGAAAGAGGGAGGAACTGTGGGATTTGGAGGAAATCAAAAAGGCAAGATCATTGGTACTAGTAAGATAGGTAATTCTTCCCTTTCCATTGATAATGTCTAGTTGGTAGATGGACTAAGACATAACCTACTTAGCATAAGTCAATTATGTGGCAGTGGTTATGATGTCTGGTTTGATAAGAACACTTGCAATGTAATCAACAACAAAGATAAATTTGTTGTGTTCAAAGGAAAGAGGAAGAACAATGTTTATAAAATTAATTTTTCAGAACTGGTTGATCAGAAGGTAGTTTGTCTTCTGTCAATGAGTGATGAGAAATGGGTATGGCACAAAAGGTTGGGACATGCTAACTGGAGACTCATCTCTAAGCTTAGCAAGTTACAACTGATCAGAGGTTTACCAAACATTGACTATCACTCAGATGCTCTCTGTGGAGCATGCCAGATAGGAAAAATTGCTAAAACTTCTTTTAAATCCAAAAACATTTTCTACCTCCAGACCCTTAGAACTACTTCACATTGATATGTTTGGTCCTGTTGGGACAACATCAATCAATGGGAAGAAGTATGAGTTAGTAATTGTTGATGATTACAGTAGGTGGACTTGGGTTAAATTCCTCAGAACCAAAAATGAAACATATGATGTGTTCAACAAATTCTGCAAGCAAGTACAAACTGAAAATGAATTGAAAATTTTAAAAGTTAGAAGTGATCATGGTGGTGAATTTGAAAATGAACCATTTGAAACTTTTTTGTGAAGAACATGGAATTCTCCATGAGTTCTCTTCTCCTATAACTCCACAACAAAATGGAGTTGTAGAGAGAAAGAACAGATCTTTGCAAGAAATGGCTAGAACCATGATTCATGAATCTAACATTGCGAAGTACTTCTGGGCAGAAGCTGTTAACACAACATGGTATATTCAGAACAGAATCTATATTAGACCAATTCTAAATAAAATAGCATATGAATTATTCAAAGGAAGAAAGCCAAGCAGTTCTTATTTTCATCAATTTGGATGTACATGTTACATTCTAAACAATAAAGTCTACCTAAAGAAACTTGATGCTAAGGCTCACAAGGGTATCTTTTTAGGATACTCTGAGAGATCTAAAGCATACAGAGTGTATAATTCAGAAACACATGTTGTTGAAGAATCAATACACATTAGGTTTGATGACAAGAAGCCTGATAATAAAATATTAGAGCTAGTTGAGAGTTTTGCAGATATTCGGCTCTCAAAGGACACTTCAGAACCTGAACAGATTTCTGAGTCTGAAGAAAGTCCAGAAGCTGAAAATCCTCCAGAAGCTGAAAAACTCTCAGAAGCTGACACTCCTCCTGAAGCCAATCAAGATCAAGATGTTTCTGAACAAGGTCTTAATGATTCTCAAGAAGCAAATCCACCCAGAAACTCATTCAAGTACAAGTCTTCACATCCTGAAGAGTTAATCATTGGAAACAAGTATAGTCCAAGAAAGACCAGATCAGCATTCAGTCAGAATGACTCTTTGCTTGGATTACTGTCAATGATTGAACCTACAACAGCTGATGAAGCACTTGCAGATGATGGATGGATTGTGGCTATGCTAGAAGAACTCAATCAGTTTCAAAGAAATGATGTTTGGGATTTAGTTGTGAAACCTAATCACAAGAACATTATTGGAACAAAATGGGTGTTCAGAAACAAACTGAATGAACAAGGAGAAGTAGTCAGAAACAAAGCTAGACTTGTTGCTCAAGGCTACAGTCAGCAGGAAGGAATAGATTACACTGAAACATTTGCTCCAGTTGCAAGATTGGAAGCAATCAGGTTACTTCTTTCCTATGCAGTAAATCATAATATCATTTTATATCAAATGGATGTTAAGAGTGCTTTTTTAAATGGAGTCATTTCTGAAGAAGTGTATGTCAAACAACCTCCTGGTTTTGAAGATTTAAAACATCCAAATTTTGTTTTTAAGCTTAAGAAATCATTGTATGGTCTGAAACAAGCTCCCAGAGCTTGGTATGAGAGACTAAGTAATTTCTTACTTAAAAATGATTTTGTACGAGGACAGGTTGACCATACACTGTTCAGAAAGACACTTAAGAAAGACATCTTAATTGTTCAAATCTATGTTGATGATATTATATTTGGTTCTACTAATGCCACTCTTTGCAAGGAATTTTCTAAGTTAATGCAGGATGAATTTGAAATGAGCATGATGGGAGAATTGAAGTTCTTTCTTGGAATTCAAATCAACCAATGCAAAGATGGAGTGTATGTTCATCAATCAAAATATGCAAAGGAGCTTCTGAAGAAGTTCAAGCTTAAAGATTGAAAATTGATGACAATACCAATGCATCCAACCTGCAACTTAAGCAAAGAGGACACTGGCTTAAAGGTAGATCAGAAGCTCTACAAATGTATGATTGGTTCTCTGTTATACTTAACAGCTTCTAGACCAGATATTTTATTTAGTGTATGCTTATGTGCAAGATTCCAATCAGATCCTAGAGAATCTCATATGACTGCTGTCACGAGAATCTTCAGGTATCTGAAAGGAACAACTAATCTTGGACTTCTTTATAAGAAATCCTTAGATTATAAGCTGGTTGGATTCTGTGATGTTGATTATGCTGGTGATAGGTGTTGGATATTTGGTTGTTGGCTTCATGTTTGCTAAAATCAAATATACAAGAAGTTGTGCGTCTTCAGAAGCTGGAAGCAAGCATTTCAGAAGCTGATCCTCATTTGTGAACAGTACTTCAGAAGCTGGGCTTCAGAAGCTGAACAGTACTTCAGAAGCTGAACCTTCAGAAGCACCTTCAGAAGCTGGTTTTTTGTGTCCTGTGTTCGCGTCTTAGAGTGTTTATTTTCTCATGTGATTTGTTGAAGATTTAATTGAAGAATTCCAAGCTGCGTTTCTAGAAGGAACAAGAATTTCGCAAGATATTTTCTGAAGATTAGATTCAATTATTTGTGAATATATTTTCAAAGAAATCTTTGGAAAATATATTTCTGGAAAATAAATTGCTTCTATGTGCTTCTAAAGAATTTTGGAACAACATCTTTGAAGAATATTTGGTTCAATTATTTGTTGCTGCTGAAGACTATAAATAGAGGACGCTACCTTTGAAGAAATTCAATCAAAACAGAAGTTATTATAGAGAGAGTCATACTTAGGTTTTGAGTCTGTGAGCTTTGTGCTTTGTTCTGTACACCACTCAATTGTTAGAGTTGGTTTAGTTTTATTGAGTTGTAATCACTTGAAGCTTTTAAGCAAAAGTGGCTGATTATGTTTTGAAGAGTGTCTTCATCTTTGTTTGTTTAGAGTCTGATAATCACTGGGGCAGTGATTGACTGAGGGACCTGAGATGGGATCTCAGGTCTAGGAGTTCCTAGGTTGAAGTCAATACGGGTAGTGATTAAGTGAGAAGGCTGTGAAACAGGGGCTGTTGTCATAGGACTTCGAATTGATACTATCATAGTGGATTTCCTTCCTGGCTTGGAGCCTCCAGATGTAGGTGACGTTGCACCGAACTGGGTTAACAAATCAATTGTGCATCTTTACTTTTAGTCTTTTAATTTTTGTCTGTTTTGTTTCTGCTTCTGAACCACTGTTACTGTGTTATACTCTGTTTTACTGCACCAGAAGTTGTGCTCTGTTTTACGAATAGCAACCAATCCTACCAGGAATTTCAATAGGATTGAAAGAAAATCCACCAGTGGAAATTGTCAATTCCCTGGTGAGAATCTGATATCCTGGGCCAGCAAAAGACAATCAACTATTGCATTGTCAACAGCAGAAGCAGAATACATCTCAGCTGCAAGTTGTTGCACACAACTACTCTAGATGAAACATCAGTTGGAAGACTATCAGATTCATGAAAACAGCATTCCTATCTTTTGTGATAATATTGCTGCTATCTGTCTGTCTAAAAATCCTATTCTTCATTCAAGAGCCAAGCATATGGAAATTAAACATCATTTTATTAGAGATTATGTTCAGAAGGGTGTTTTTGATATTCAATTCATTGAAACTAATCATCAATGGGCTGAAATATTTACGAAACCCCTCGCAGAAGATAGATTTAATTTTATTAAAAAGAATCTGAACATGCATTTCATCTCTTGAAAAAATTGCTTGACTCTGAATAGAAACTGAGAATCTGAAGTTCATCAGAAGCTAAGACTTAACAAACACTCACTTTGAGAGTCTGAAGAAAGTTCAGCCTCTGAAGACATCAGAGTCTGAGTTTCAGAATCTGAATTTTTGACTTCTGATAAAACTCATTATAAGTGGACACTTTACACGTGGCCCACTAATGAGAGTTAATCTGAACAGTAGTCTGACACATGGTCAGAAACTGGTAAGTTATAACTGTTGGGCAGTGATGAGTTAGTTTTGAAAGTTGTACTTTGCGCCCCTCCTAAAGTCATTAATGTGCAATTGTGTTTAATGTTTTTTTTTTCTGCTTTTCAGTTTCTGAAACGTTTTAACAAAAACACTCAAAACACAGTCACACTTTCACTTTCTCATCTTACACATTCAGTTTTCAGACCCATTTAAAAACTCTCAAACGTTTTCTGAAAGAGTTCAGTAGTACTGAACCATATGCTCTGAACAATTCTGTCTGAAAGAGTTCAGTGGTACTGAACAATATGCTCTGAACATTTTTATCTCACGTTTTAACTCTCTTGTGTCTTAAATTCTTGAATTTTCTTTTTGTTGATGACAAAAGGGGGAGTAAGTAACAAGTATTTCAGGCTCTGAGCCATGTCAGAATATAAGTTAATTTTTTGACAATTAATTAACTTAGGAGAACATCTTCTCATCTCTTAGCCTCTGATTAATCTTTTGTGAGATAACTCTGTGAAAAATCACTCAGAAACATTTTGGATTTTTCACTTGTTTGATTTAAATTGAATTTAATTAACCTGGATAAAACTCAGGGGGAGCTTACAAACCTCACCTTGTAGAATATCAGACTCAGGGGGAGCTTACAAACCTCAGACCCTGAAGTCAACTTGTTAATTAAATTAACAACAATTTTCTATTAATACTTGTGTTTGTCATCATCAAAAAGGGGGAGATTGTTGGAACAAAATGTATGAACAAGTACCTTTTGAGTTTTGATGATAACAAAGTGTTAAAAAGAAAATTGGATATGCTAATGCTTGTTCTAAGTGTGCAGGACCATACGCTGAAAGTTATGTATCTAATAGTGGTTCAGAAAGAACAAGTTAAGAGCAAAGGAAAATATTGAAGCTTATGTTACAAGTCTGAAGACAATCAGGGTCTGAGGATCAGCATCTGAAGATCAGCGTCTGAAGGTCAGCGTCTGATGAACAGTGTCTGAAGGTCAGCGTCTGATGAACAGTGTCTGTAGACTGGGAGTCTGAAGAACAGCGTCTGAAGACTGAGAGTCTGGAGTCTAAAGTCTAAAGGAAACTCAGAAGTCAACAGCTGTCACTGTCAACAGTACAGTACGACAGAAATCTCAGAGTCAGAACCGTTCTCTGCAACTTTGTCTCCTTGGACGAAACACTCAACCCTTTTTAAGGAAACAATTCAAAACGTATTCCTCTGTTTGCACACCATATCAAGGAAGGAATTAACGTTGGCTGAAGCTTCAATTACAACGACTCTAATTGATGACCTGACATCTTCTCAACGGCTCTTAGTTCCTCTATAAAGGATTGAAGATTTGAAGAAGAAAACAAGACTCTGCAATTCTGGAAACGCCATATACTCTGCCAAATTCGAAAGTCATCAAATAACTTAGAAATTCTTACAAACTTTCTTATCTTAGAATTTCTTAAGTATAGAGTCTGAATCTGTGTTGTATTCTGTGAACACCACTGATAGTATATCAAGTGTTCAACTCAAACATATTCTTTTGTAAATCTCTTTGATTCAAAGTCTCTCGCGTGTGTTCTTGAGCAATCAGAAGTCTCTTACTTTGTGTTTGAGCATTGAAAGTCTCTTACTTTGTGTTTGAGCATAGAAAGTCTCTTACTTTGTGTTTGAGCAAGGAAGTCTCTTACTTTGTGTTTGTGCATAGGAAGTCTCTTACTTTGTGTTTGAGCATTGGAAGTCTCTTGCTTTGTGCTTGAGCAATTGTAATCTTTGTGATTATAGTAAAAATCTCTTGTAAGTGACAAGGGGACTGGACTACTTCCGGGTTGTGGAAGGAACCATGATAATTGCTTGTGTCCTTCTCTCTCATTTACTTTATATCCGCTGCAAAACAACTCTGAAAATAGCTTCAGAATCTGATCAACATCAGACTGTGAACTAACCTAAGTTTTTGAGAAAGAAAAAGGCCAACACAATTCAACCCCCCATTCTTGTGTTTTTCTCACCTTCAAAGTAAACATAAAGAAAGATAAGAGAATTTTTATGAAAAAATTTGTATAAAAAAAATCGATAGCTCGGAATTAATGTCTCTAATTCAATATCATTGTTGAAATAAAATATATATACTTGGTGCGATAAATGAAGTTGAATAAGTTGGAATAATAAGCTTAAGGAACATATCATTACTCTAATGAGAATACAATTTTGGAAACCAAATGTTGTGAATCTGTATAATAGTAAG
Organism: Medicago ruthenica; assembly: GCA_018208015.1. Taxonomy (NCBI): domain Eukaryota; kingdom Viridiplantae; phylum Streptophyta; class Magnoliopsida; order Fabales; family Fabaceae; genus Medicago; species Medicago ruthenica. Next base: position 47,294,420 of record CM031373.1, on the reverse strand, counting down.
GATATTTCACCCAATAAGAGAAAAGTAAATATGACAAAAACAAAATCAAACTTCACAATCACATGCCTTAATTGTTCTTTAATCATTCATTTTTCTTTTGCAACCAAAATTTAATAACCTCCAGTTTGCAACACCAACATACAAATAGAAAGCTGCCAATAATAACAAACCATACTTATGAAGCTCAAAGAGGTTCTACTTTCAATTTGTGCAAAGAAGCAATAAATACGGAATAAAAAACTAATAAAGTCATACATGCAAATAAAAATTCAATCTAAGATATAATTAATGGCAATTAAACAACGACAATAATGTGAAAATATAGGTCTATATATTTTTTTCCAAATCATTTGAAGTAATAATTTTTATCTTGAAATGATGACAAATGAGTGAAACTGTGAGGATGAAGGAAACTGAAACTGCTATGAAGAAAAAGAATATGAGATGCAAAATATAACCAATAACAAATAGAACTAAGTAAAACAATAACTGAAACAACGAAATGGTGATGATGGAAAAAGAAATAAATACCTGAGAGGATGAAAGAAACTGAGTCCGCATGAAGGAAATATGAAGAAAAAATGGAAGTACAAATCAACATGGACCGTAGATCTCACCATCTTGGACTTGAGATCCTAAAGACAAGGGTGTAAACCCTTGGAATAGGGCTGGACGTCCTCCAAGAGGGCACATGGCCCACTTTACAATCACAAATAGCCCTTTGGGGGTGCCCTCAGCAGCTTACGAGGGCGCCCAAGTCATGGTTTTGGCCCTTTATGATTTGGGCCCAAAATCCCTGACCGGGTAGGCCCAAGAAAGGCTATAAATAGTAACCTTGGGATCATTCCCAAGGCATGACCAAAACACTGCACAGAAACCCTAGTTTCTAGAAAGATTGTACTCACTGCCAGTACAGTTGGCGCCCACCGCGGGGCTACGGTAAAACTAACCTAGCCACCCCCTCTGAAGGAGAGCAGCCGATCCGCGGCCTCAAAGCATCGCTCAAACGCCGTGAATCCGCCGTACCTTTCAGAGCAACCCTAGATACTCCAAATCCGCCGTGATTCCAAACCCTCCCAATCAAACGATTAACCCACATCTGTAGAGAAAACCCTGATCTAAAGCCTGGGATTCGAGGTTTAGGGTGCGAATCTCTGACCACCAGTCACAAACTTAACATACAAACTCAAACTACCGTCGTCGCCAGCACGATGGCAGACCCAGCAGCCTTAGAGGCTTTACAACAACAGATCCAAAAGCTTCGTGACCACAACGAAGCCTTGCAAGCAACCATGGAAACCATCCAACAGCAGCAGCACGCCGAAGGAAACGGGTCTCAACAAGATGAATCGGTCGACCCCGATCCTCAACCACTTTCCGCCGAAGTTTGGAACGCGCCAGTGCCGGAGAATTTCAAGCCACCATCTCTTTCCTCCTTCGATGGAAAAAGCGACCCAGTGGAGCATGTGACCGCCTTCAACACTCAAATGGCCATCATCAGCGCTGCCGACTCCCTCAAGTGCAAGTTGTTAGCAGGAACCTTTAAAGACGCCGCCCTGAGGTGGTATATGAACCTGCCTCGATTTTCCGTCGTCAGTTACCAGGATATGACACGCAAGTTGACGCACCAGTTCTCAGCAAGCCGCCACCGCAAAGTCTCGTCTACCAGCCTGTTCAACGTACGTCAAGGACCCAACGAGTCTCTCCGCGAATATCTCGCGCGCTATAATGACGCCACCATCAAGGTCATTAACCCAAACCAGGAATTGTTTGTGGGAGCCTTCCAGAACGGTCTCCGCGCTGGCCAGTTCAACGAGTCGTTGGCACAAAAACCAGCCGACTCCATGGAAGAAATCATGTCTAGAGCAGAGTGTTATATAAAGGGGGAAGAAAGCAACGCCGAGAAGAAGGCAAGGGATTCCAGGGAGCGTGCTCCCTACGGATATGATCATCGCCGCAATTACTACCCATCCAGCAGCAGAGACCGAGCGCCGTACAAACGCCAGGGTCAGGATAGGCGTGCACCCCCCCCAGAATCCTTCACGGCCCTCAACACCCGCCGTGAACAAATCTGGAGGGACGTTTGCCATTCCAGAATCATCCCTGAACCTCAACCGCCAAGAGGAGGCATCATGGGGAACGATAAGGATGCCTGGTGCAAATACCACCGCATCAAAGGACACACCACAGACGATTGTATACATCTGAAAAGGGAAATAGAGAAGTTGATTCAGAACGGCAGATTAAGGGGATATGTGAAGGAAGGTTGGGGAGGAGACAGGCGTCCCCCCGAAGATCCCCAGAGGGAAAAAGATGTGGCGAAAGAAGGTGAGCGTCACACCCTGAACACTATATCTGGAGGTTTCGCAGGAGGCGGGGAGTCTAGCACCTCCCAGAAGAAGTATGTCAGACAAGTAATGTTGCTTGATGATCACACGAGAAAGGAACCGGAACGCCAAGTGGATATCACCTTCTCAGGTGAAGACCGCGGAGGGGTAATCCCCCACGATGACGATCCCATGGTCATCACCGTCCAAATCTTCAACTGGGATGTCAAGAGGGTATTGATTGATCCCGGCAGTTCTGCGGACATCCTCTATTATTCTGCTTTTGAGAAAATGGGTCTAGACGAGGAGCAGTTGCAGCCTTTCAAAGGGATACTGGCCGGCTTTACAGGGGAACAGGTGCACGTCCGGGGATACATCATGCTGAAAACAACATTCGGCACAGGTAATAACGCTAAGACCATCAAGATTAGATACTTGGCAGTTAACTCGCCTTGTTCCTACAATGTTATCATAGGCCGCCCAGCCTTTAACGCCCTCGACGCCTACCTTTCCACCAAATTCCTCGTTATGAAATACCCGCTGGATGATGGGCGGGTTGGTACCATTAGAGCAGACCAGCGAGTAGCCCGGGAGTGTTACCACAACAACTTGAAGATTCAGAAGGAGAAGAAAGGAAGCAGCAACATAAAAGCGGACCGAGTGAACCTCATTGTCTCAAGCCTAGAAGGAGAGATTCATGTCCAGGAAATCAAGAAGGTCGAGGAAGAAAGTACTCCCTTCTTGATACTCCAGTTGAAGTCAGCCAATCCAAGTACTAATGTTGAGAAAGAAGATACGGAACCCGAGGAGGTCGAGAGGGTTGAGAAAGAAAGTACTCCCTTCTTGGTACCCCACTCGAAGCCAGTCAATCCGAGAATCAATGCCGAGGAAGAAGATGCAGAACACGGTGAGTTCAGGAAGGTTGAGGAAACTAGTACTCCTTTCCTGACGCTCCACCCAAAGCCGGCTAATCCAATTCTCAAGACCGGGAAGGAAGAAGGGAAATCAGATGAAATCAAGAAGGGGTTGATACTACAGGCAGAACCAGCTAACCACAGTACGATGAAAAAGTTGAACACAGTGCAGGAAGGAACTCGCCATGCCAACTCAAGGGCGAGCTAGAGGGAAGACGAAGCCATCTTAGTTCCTACCGTTTTTTATCTTATAAATTTCGACGTTTTTGTACAGTTACGTAGTAAGACAGTAAGGGGCACTCTTTTCCCCCCGCAGTAATGGGGGTTTTTAACGAGGCCCCGGTTTATTATTGATGTTATATATATATATATATTGCTTGCTTGTTCATCTTGCTTTCGTTGCATGTAGCAGATCGCCATTGCCGAATCTCAAATGAGCTCTCTGTGTGATACGTTAACCACAAAGAAGTTGCCACCTAATTCCTTAACCCTAAAAGACAGGGCTCTAAGACGTCGTGAGCTTAAAAAGAAATTGCCACCTAATTCCTTAACCCTAAAAGACAGGGCTCTAAGACGTCGTGAGCTTAAAAAGAAATTGCCACCTAATTCCTTAACCTTAAAAGACAGGGCTCTAAGACGTCGTGAGCTTAAAAAGAAATTGCCACCTAATTCCTTAACCCTAAAAGACAGGGCTCTAAGACGTCGTGAGCTTAAAAAGAAGTTGCCACCTAATTCCTTAACCCTAAAAGACAGGGCTCTAAGACGTCGTGAGCTTAATTCCTTAACCCTAAAAGACAGGGCTCTAAGACGTCGTGCGCTTGAAAAGAGATCGCCGCCTAATTCCTTAACCCCAAAGAGGGCTCTAAGACGTCGCGAGACGAAAAATAAGATCGCCGCCTAATTCCTTAACCCCAAAGAGGGCTCTAAGACGTCGCGAGCAGAAAACAAGATCGTCGAATAACCTTATAAAGGAACCCTATAGCATCAAGCACTAAAAGAAACACACCTACAACTGTCGACGTTATTACGAAACGAATGTAATCACCGCCCAGGAGAGACCTTCCGAAATGCATAAATTTGCAGGAAAGTAAAAAGCTTAAAAGCGGAAATAATACATCACGAACACAAATTCAAGCAGAGTGCTGAGTTTAAAAGTGGTTCAGGAAGTTAAAATTACAACAAACGAAATTAGGGTTCGTCCACTAGGACGCCATCTACAATAATTTTAAAAGGATCAAGAGCGGAAGTATCGGCGCCAGGATGAAGGAGGGCGAATTGTGCCTTGGCTCTTTCAAAGCCAGCATCAAAGTTCAGAGCCAGCTCGCCCTTCGCTTCAGAAACCTCAGCCATAAGCTGATTCTCCCTTTCTGCTCCAGCCGCGACATCGTTTTGTAGCTTGGCGATGACACCGTCCTTTCCAGCAAGATCTGCCGCATAACCAATCTTTAGATCGGAGATGCGTTTCTCAAATTCAAGCGTCACCGCCTCCCTGGCCTCCCGCACCTCTTTCTCCTTAGCATTCCCGGCCTCCTCCAACTCTTTCTCCAACGCCCTCACTGTAGCTTGCAGAGCCTCCTCATTCTGCACCACTTCTTCATACTTACGATCCACCGAGTCTAGAAGCAACATAGTCCGCAAACAATGGATTCTCATACCCTTCGTCATAAAAGGGACAGCGCCCTGGCTTCCCGACTCTGCGTCTTCAGGATTAAATACCAGCCTCTCCTTCACGTAGGCACCGTAGTCAAAGTTTTTATCCCAGAAAGACGGCACCGAGCTGCTGGTTTTGATGGCGCCAATCAGGGAAGGAGAGGGCGTCTTCTTCCCTTTCTTCTCCGCTACCGCCTTCCCTTTATTATCTTTCCCGGGCGACCTCCTATCGCGCGGAGCCGCCGGAAGGCTCTCAGCTGGAACTTCGAGCGGGTGATCAGCTTTCCTCTTTGGTTTACGAGTAATAAGTCCCGAGGGATCAGTGGTCGCCGTTCCCTCAGCAGCCTTTTTTGCCTTCATCTCTTCGAGATATCTTTTCCTCTCCGCCGCAGTCATGGGCGCCATATCCTCTACAGAAAATAAAGCGAAAAGTCAAGGGACAAGACAACATAAATGCAAAACATAGGCTTAGGTAAATGAATTTAACTCACGTAGATACTCGTCTAGGCTATCTACGTCCCCTTCCCTATTCAATAACTCCCGAATGTTCATAGGCAACATTTTGTCCAAAAAACAGACGACGTCCTGGTCGTACGCGTCCAGCTTCTCATATTCAAAACCCATGATGGACGCCGGAGCACTCGTCCAACATGTGGGAAACCTCAGCTTACCATCCACCCATACCGCGGCTGCCTCACAACCCTTTCGCCCCCGAACCCGAAGGAATGTTTGTCTCCAATTTTTGTAATGAGAGGCGTAGGGCGGGAACAGCCTCTTACCAGGATGCGCGCTGACAGACACCCAAGACTGCTTATCCACCCCCTTCGTGCCATAGAAAGTGAAGAAGGATCCAACCGAGGGCTGGAAGCCCAATCCCTCACAAAGAATCTCAAAAGCGCGGATAAAAGCCCAGCTATTCGGCTGCAGCTGAGAGGGCGCGACCTTGAGACAGTTGAGTATATCAACTTCAAAGGGCGTGAAGGGATACTTCACACCCAGATCTTCAAAAACGGCGGTGTACATATGGAACATCTCACTCTTCAAACTCTTCGGCCTCTGTGCGCACACTTTCTCAACCGGGCGACAAGGTTCCAAAACCACGTCCTCCTCAAATCCCGTAGAAGACACGTGCAGCTTACTCCGGAAAAACGCCACCCGTTGGTAATCCAAGTACACAGACTCAGAACGAAACACCTCGTCGGCAAAACTCTCTTGTTCTGAATCACTAGAAGACGCCATGTAACAAATTCCTTTCCTACAGAACGGACCTGGGCGAACAGAACGAATAATAGAGTCAGATGAATCCCCACTAATACTTCCCCCTTCACCCCCGTCCAAACCACTCGGAGACTCCGTCACAAGGGAGTGGCCATAGTAGGCCTTATCAAACATCACCCAATCCATGGTTCCATCCGAGCGTTTCGCATGCCTAACACTCTCCCCCCACAACCTACGCCTCTCCTCCGAATTAGCTGGGGATAACTCCCTACCCGCCGCATCGCACTCTCTAATCCTCACCATACTACTGATTTTAAAGTAAAAAGAACGAGATCAAGTAAGGGTACCTGGATCTAGATAAATGGAGGGCTTGAGAAGCGGACGAGTACTCCGGACGATCCGTAAAACAGTAAGCACAGAGCTCCACGAACACCGCAATCGCTTGAACGAGAAAAAGAAAACGAGTCGGAAGGAAAAGACGGAGACAAAGGAGGAGAAAAAGATAAGGGAAATCTGAAAGTACAAGGATAAAGTAGATCCAGTTCAGTTTAAAGTAAAAAAGCCTGGGAAAACGCGCAGATGACGTCACTTAAGTTGGCACGATTTCCGAGAACCGCTACGATTCGGACACGTCAACGAGAGCGAACGGTCGCCTCACGTCAGCCGTCGGATCCCAATAAGAGGCGTCCTCAACACGTAGTCCAAAGGACGCGGCGAGCTACACGCAGTTTAATCACTTCGCCTTGTGCCAAGACTTGTGCTTGTTGGGCTAACATAAATATTCCTGTTGGGCTGGCGCCCACACTCTCGAAGGGCTAGTGCCGCCCACTAAGGTACTCAAAACGAAACATGGAGCTAGTACCCATGTTGGGCTAGTATCCGTGTTGGGCTAATACCCGCGCAGGGTTTAAACACCCATGTGGGCTAGTGCCCACGCAGGGTTTAAACACCCATGTTGGGCTAGTACTCATAAAAATTTTTCATATGGCTTCGTGGCTAATAAGCCCCACTTGCTGGGCAAAAGGTCATAGACAAATCCCCCGAAACCAGTTTAATCACTTCGCCTTATACCAAGACTCGTGCTTGTTGGGCTGTGGACCGTAGATCTCACCATCTTGGACTTGAGATCCTAAAGACAAGGGTGTAAACCCTTGGAATAGGGCTGGACGTCCTCCAAGAGGGCACAGGGCCCACTTTACAATCACAAATAGCCCTTTGGGGGCGCCCTCAGCAGCTTACGAGGGCGCCCAAGTCATGGTTTTGGCCCTTTATGATTTGGGCCCAAAATCCCTGACCGGGTAGGCCCAAGAAAGGCTATAAATAGTAACCTTGGGATCATTCCCAAGGCATGACCAAAACACTGCACAGAAACCCTAGTTTCTAGAAAGATTGTACTCACTGCCAGTACACAACATAACCAAGAAGGCGTAGCTAACCGATTCATGTTGTATAATGAAAATAAAAAGCGCTTCATAAGAACGAAAAGAATTTAGGGTTGTTCATGAAATAAAAAGGCATATGAAACAAAACATAGTGACTAACTTAGTAGCAAAAAACATTGGCTTACACCGTCAAAAATTTATTAAGATATGGAAAAAAAATCATATGAAGAAAAAGGCCCAATATAAATTTGCTCTTTGTTATTTTTGAGATAACACGATCCAATGTCACAGAGTCATTATAAAGGAAAAACCTAAAAACGCAAACATCACGGATCATATTAATGAAAACAGGAATGAAAATATATCTGGAAAATAGTGATATTCATACTTTTTAGGTATAATGGCAACTTTGTTTCACCAAAACTTCCCCCTTGCAAATCAAAGAAAAATAAAAATGTGAGAAGAAATATAAACATAAAGATGTATCAGAAATTAATAAAAAAGTATATCCAATCAAATTATGAAGACTGTAGGACATGGAAACTGAGAAAAGGAAAATCATACATCTAAAGTGATTCCGATAAAGAAAAAAGAATATGGATAATGGTTCATATAGGAATGATTAGTGGGAGAAAAGAAAATGGTGAAAGAAAGATGAGAAAAATGAGACAGAGGTGAAGGAAAAATTGTGAGTAAAAGAGAAAATCAAATGGGAGAAAGAGACCGTGTTGTTGTGAGAGAGAGGGAGAGAGACCGTATTATTGTGTGTGATATATATATATCCCTTATTCTTAAAAGTTGTTAGGTCTAGCAACACTTAAACATAATTTTTTTCCCTCTCATTCTAATGCATTAAATGCTAAAGATTGCAACCCTAAAAATCTTCCCTACACTCTAATTTCAAGTTTGACTTTTGTTGCGCATTAATTGTTATTTATTTAGTCAACCATGTAATGTCAATGATTTCCCTCTTTGATTGGCTCTTTGCAATAAATCATGTACGTTACAAAATCGAGTAATTCCGCCTTGAATTCCATGTTATAGACCAAAATTAATTTTTAATCTTCTAGAATGGCCGGACGTAAGATTGAAACGTTACTGTCGTATCATTGTTTGACCGGTGAGTTGTTTTGAGTGATGCGGTAACGGTCCAATTGTTCTTTATGTTTATTTTTCGTGTAACAGTGTAATGATCTTTTAAATGAATGTGGTTGTGTTTTTCTTCATGTCACAGGTCCGTTGGTACCAAATCATGTTTCTGATCTGGACAAAGTTGTCAACAAGTTGAGAATCAAATATAGGTCATATATAGTCGAGTACGACGTTGAAGACGTGTGTAGCTTTGTTTTATTTTCTTTTACTCAGTGCGCTTTTTAGTTTTTATTTTTTTCATGTGATTATTCTTTTTTTTTTGAACGTATAGGGCGCTGTGATGTTACCACAATGTTTGCTGCTGATTTTGGGGATCAGATACATCGTTTTGCAAAGTTAATTGATTCAAAGGCTAATCAGTTCGAAGTGTTAGTGGAGAGGATCAATGGTGCCGTGTTTTTAACTAAAGGGTGGATGGCTATCCGTGATTTTTATGGGATTCGATTGGGTGCACGGATCACACTGGTGTCTGTTGGACTAAGTCAATTTGTAATGCTTATTAAGGATAGATTTGGAAAGGTTATCCGGTGTCCTGTTTTTGACCCTCCTATGCAGTTTTGCATCGACAAAACATCAGTCCAACCAACGTTCAACAATGATCTCCCTCCTTTCACCGGTATCCTGTCGTATTGACACAACAATGACAATTTTCAAATTCATTTTGCCAAGAAGCTGACTGAATATGATTTAACTAGCGGTTTTTTGGTATAATTTGGTACATTGAAGTTTTTTTTCGAAATATATTAATTTTTTTGTAGAACACTAATATACTTATTAATGTTGTTTTTATTTTTCTGTCATAGATGTTGCACCGTCAAGGTTTTTGTGAGCAGACTTTGGACAGAGCAAAAGCTTCCTTGAAGATAGTTGATGAATGTGGAAATGTATGGGAGTGCATTTTGATATTTGGATATGTTCCTTATGAACACTGCAGAATTGGTGGTCAGTGGAAAAGGTTTGTGGATGCGCGCAATCTCTATGAAGGTGTTAGATTCAGACTGGGTGCACCTTTTGCTGGAAGTAATGATATGATATATGTGAAAGTCTATAGGGGTTAAGTTTTGGTTGCATGAAGAAGCTGGGAAAGGAAGAAGTTCTAATGTCGTATCATTGTCTTTTTGTCGTTTTCTTTAAAATAAAAAAAAAACATTTTTGTCACACGTCTATGTTTTAGTGCAGTTTTGGAAGTTACATAACAAAATCATTATTTAGCATTGGAAATAGACATGCGCATTACGTATCATTATTGGTGATGAATGCCCTATAAATGATAGAAGATTGTTTCTTATATCAATTGTCAAATTATAGGTAGCCATTACATATTACTGTCAATCTGCCATAAATGAATTAACTAAGCCAATATTGTGCAGCAAAAAGTTATATTTTTTTAAGAAATTTATTAACAAAGCAAATCACTAATGAACGGAATATAGTCAGTAACACCTTTTTTTTAGGGAATTTTAGTAACATCTTTATCACCATTGAAAAATATTCCATATTGTATTTTTTTCAAGTACAATAATATTTTTTTGTGGTAACACTTTTATTAACATTCCATAATGTATTTTTTTTAGATACAATTATATTTTTTTGGTAACACATTTATTAACATTAACATCTTTCATAAAGTATTTTTCCGATAAAAAAATATATACATACACACACAACCATTTATAGAAAAAAGATAATGTTTTTTTGGTTAAACAACCAATAGATAAATGTATCCTATAATATCTTTATTGATCATAACAAGGGGAATCTCAATTGGTTAAAAAATCTCCAAAAAAGACGTTACCAATATTTAGTTTAATAAACCATACTTTGAAGAAGTTTTTTTTTGTCCCCTCAAAAAAGAGAATATTGTTAAAGTAACATTGTCTAGCATTTACTCTTGAAGAGCCAATTTATTAAAAAAATTCAAATGCATTAAACATTGTCTAGCATTTGAATTTGTCAAGCATAAAATTTTCTCCACTCTGTTTTTTTTTTTAAAAATTTTGCCTAGCATTTATTTTTGTTTATGTAGTCAACCTTTGGTTTACCATGTCATTTCAATTTGTAAATTTATTACTCTTGAAGAGCCAATATATTAAAAAAATTCAAATGCATTAAACATTGTCTAGCATTTGAATTTGTCAAGCATAAAATTCCCTCCACTCTGTTTTTTTTTTTGAATTTTTCCTAGCATTTATTTTTGTTTATGTAGTCAACATTTGGTTTACCATGTCATTTCAATTTGTCAATTTATTGCTCTTGAAGGTTCAGGGTCTGTTTGGTAAAAATAGCGGATAGCTGATAAGCTAGCTGATAGCTTATAGCTTATGACTGATGACTGGTGGTTGATAGCTGATGACTGATGACTTATGGCTTATAAGCTAATTGAAGTGTTTGGTAAAATTAGCGGTTCAACTAGCTGATAAATGTAAAATGACATAAAAGGAAATTTTTATATCATTCAATTTTTTAGGAAAACAAGAACAACATACATTAATAATAATAATAATAATAATAATAATAATAATAATAATAATAATAATAATAATAATAATAATAATAATAGTAATAATAACAACAACAACAATATCATTGTCATTTAAGTACGAATTAAGATAATCTTAACTACAATTATATTAATGCAAAACAATAATAAAAATTAGTATGTACTGGCTCTCAGTACAATCTAGAAACTAGGGTTTTGGGATTTGTTTTGGTCATGTATTAGGAATGATCCCAAGGTTACTATTTGTAGCCTGAATTTGGGCTTAACTGGTCATGGTTTTGGGCCCAATTCGTTTGGGGCCAAAACCATGGCTAGAGCGCCCTATTTGATCCTAGGAGCTCTTTTAGGGGGTGCCTTTAACACGACCTGTAATATCCCGCTTAAGCAAGGCATGTATCAGAGTTATAGGATTTAAAAGGAAGGAGTGGCAGAAATGTAAATAAGAGGAAAATGCTTAAAGGATAAATATGAAATTTATGAGATTTCTACTCATTTTCTTGTTCACAAAATCTGAAAACCTTCCTCCCTTCTTCTTTCATTTTCGCCCTCCTCATCATCATCACCTTTGAACCATCAAACTTCTTCCACTAATCTTGTATGTTAAGCAATCAAAGTCTTGGTTAAACTAGGAGCAAGAGAAGCTAGGTAAAGATCAAGAGAAGGAGAATTTCACAAGTGGAATCTTAGGGTTTGAAGCTTAGCCAACACCAAACCAGAAATAGGTGAGCTCTCTTGGGTTGTTAGAACCCTCCTAGAGTGGAATTCATGTGTTTTGCATCATAGGTTAAGTTATAGAGTTTAAGAGTTTTTACCCTAATTTCTTGTATTTGCTAATTCCTTGTTCAATCACATGTTAATCATTCAATTTATAGTTGTAATTCGTTCCTTATACTGTTATGATGCTTGGGTATGCCTTATTATGTCAAAAATGGTGAAAAGAAGCAAGTTTTGAGCCATTCCTGAACTGAGAGGTTCGCAGTGCGAACTCAGGGTTACTGTTTGGCGAGGCATCACTGCCTACCTTCGCAAAGCGAAGTAGACTTCGCAGAGCGAAGTTGAGCAGATATTTCATGGCTGTTCTGCTTCGTTCTGTGCACTGTTTATGCGTTAGGCAAGGCTTTTAATAACCTTTTTCAATGGAAACCTTATTTTATGAGAAAAACCACCATTGTGGGCATATCCGAGGCATATAACGTATACGGAATAAATGATCAAGGGTTTAGCAATGTATTAATAGTATGAATACAAGGTTAATAGGAATGCTTCGGCGAACATAGTACAGACAGATTTATAGTGTTGGTTCTCCAACAATCATGAGTGGCTTATGAGAATGATAGGCCAAGAATTCATAGTTACAGGATTGCTTTTATAGGTCAAAGTAACAGTTATGTATTTTCATATGATCAAAGTTAAAGAATAATATATATCACAGTCATAGGCATGTTCAGCAGACTCCGGGATACGCCGGATGGGATTTCTCCGAGAGGGTTATCCACATGCAATTTCATAGGGAGTCCGGTGTTAGCCTGATTGTCAGGAGTTTCATCGGGTCATAGGGAGACGTACTTCGGGGTTACTCCACCCGGATGCCCTCCGTAAAATGAACTCAGATTAATTGTTTGTTCAACGCTAACAGCTAACATAAAACACTTTAAATGCTTTATGTTATACAGTCATAGTTATAGTTATAGTTACAGGAAGATTATAGTTAAAGTTATAGGCAGGTTTAAAGACTTGGCGATTCTAGAATTCCCCTAAATTGCCAAGGTAGGCATGGCGACCCTAGGTTCCCTGTGGTTGCCAAACAGTAGGTTGGGTAGAGCTCACTGAGACATTATGTCTCATCCCGTTCCTTCTGGTGCAGGTTCACAGGCAGGATCGCAATCAGCACGCAACAAGGGTAAGGAAAAGGCTACGGACTGATCGTGCTGTTGTTATATGTTATGGATGATTGTATTATATGGTTGTATTATATGTTGTGATACTTGATGTACATGTAATAAGAGATTGTGTAAACTTTGGGATGTAATATTACAATGTGTTGTAATATATTTGTATGAAGTTTTATATTGTAAATTAATGTATCCAGTACGAAATTTTAATACTCGTATAAGATCCTAGGCAATCTTATTATGGGTGTTACACGACCCCCTAGGGTTATGTGAGATCTTCAGGTGGGCTCCGTGTCCTTCTGGAGGGCGCCTAGCCCTACTTTAGGGCTCCAAGCCTTAAATGGCGAGATTGACGGTCCAAAGTCTTTCATCTAATATTCCTTAATAAAGCAGTAATATTGTTACGAAGAAGCAGTAAAACCCATTTTTATCTCTCTTTGCATGATCGTTGGTATTCCTTGTATTTAATACATTTATTTTTTATTTTAAATTATAATAAAACATAAGGGGTAAAACTGGTGTTTAAATAAAATAGTAAGGGTAAAAGAGGAAGAAAAAATAATAAGCTATAAGCTATAAGCTCAAACGCTACTTGGAATAGCGTCTGAAAAATAAGTTATAAGCTCCTGAAATAAGCTATAAGCTCCTGACGAAAAGACTGTTACCAAACATGTCTTTTTTGCCAGACAAGCTTATAAGCTATAAGCTATAAGACATAAGCTTGTTTTTGTGCTTTGCCAAACAGACTCTCAATTTATCAAACAAATTCAAATGCATTAAACATTGTATAGCATTTGAATTTGTCAAGCATAAAATTCCCTCCACTCCGTTTTTTTTTTTTAATTTTGCCTAGCATTTATTTTTGTTTATGTAGTCAACCTTTGGTTTACCATGCCATTTCAATTTGTCAATTTATTACTCTTGAAGGAATTGGATTTATTAAAAAAATTCAAATGCATTAAACATTGTCTAGCATTTGAATTTGTCAAGCATAAAATTTCCTCCACTCTTTTTTTTTTTTTTGAATTTTGCCTAACATTTATTTTTTTTATGTAGTCAACCTTTGGTTTTGTAATATCCCGCTTAAACGTGACTTTAACAGTGTTATAGGAACTAAACGAAAGGAATGGCAATTATGAAAATAAGTGGCAATGGCATAGTTGAAATTTGTGGGAAAATGGTTATTGGATAAATATGAATTTTGGGCCAAGTTTCTACTCATTTTCTTTCCCTCACAAATCTGAAAATTGCTCTCCTCTTCTCCCTCAATTTCGCCCCTCCCATCTTCATCTTCTTCATCATCAAATCACCACCCTTTAAAGAATCAAACTCCTACCTAAATTCTTGTGTTCCAAGCATGGTTTTTGGGAAGATTGAAGCAAGAGATGAGCTAGGGTTTGGTGAAGAAGATTAGCAAAGAAGAAGCTATCTAGCTAAGGTTTTGGAATGAAGTTTATCAAGCCTTGATCAGATGTTTGAGGTGAGCTCTTAGAGGGTTTTAGAAACCCACTTGTTTAAGCTTTGAAGTTATGGTATTATGAGCTAATTTGCTAGATTCATGCCTTAATCCCTTAATGGCTTGTGATTATATGAATTAATATGTGATAAGTTGTTTATATGTCATGGAAAATCCATTCCCATAAGCTGTTTGATGATTGGGGATGTTTGGGTTAGCCTAGGAAGTGAAATTTTGAATGCTGCTGAAGCCAAAATCGTGCTCCGATTTATGGGCATCGGGCTACGATTTTATGTCCTGTTTTTCAAGGAACTTTCGCATAAAATCGTGCTCCGATTTCATGATATCGTGCTACGATATTGGCCTTCCTCAACTTTTTGTTCGTGAGCTTTGGCTTGGAATTAAGGTAGGATGAGGGATAGGCATGGCCTTAGGAGATGTATACTCATACTCCTAAGTTTTATAGATGTGTATAGGGCTTGGTAATGGGATTATCTCTTTGAAGTGAAGTCCCTACATTCACTTAAGTATGTGCAAGCTTTAGAGCAATGAGAGTTTGAATCATTGTCAATCATAGATATAGATAAGTTTATAGTGTTGGTTCTCCAACAATTATAGGTGGCTTATGAGAACGATAAGCCAAGATTATAGGTTACAGGTTATAGATTACAGGATGGTTATAGAATTAAAGTGACTGATTATACGCTCATACGTTATAGTTAAAGAATTAAAGATTAAAGATAATGGCGTGCTTGCACGTTTTACAGTTACAGTCATAGGGCGTGTTCACCAGACTCCGGGATTCGCCGGATGGGACTTCTCCGAGAGGGTTGTCCACACGTTTCATAGGGAGTCCGGTGTTAGCCTGATATGATAGGAATTTCACCGGTTTATAGGGAGACGTATCTCGGGGTTGCTCCACCCGGGGTGCCCTCCGTAAAATGAACTCAGATAATTGTTTGTTCAACGCTAACAGCTAACATAAAACTGCTATCGAACTGTTCATATGTTTTATGTTTTACAGTTATAGTCAAAGTTACAGTTATAGTTATAGTCACAGGAAATTCACAGTTATAGTTATAGACAGTTATCAGAAAGTGATCCTAGGTCTTCCCCTCGATCACTAAGTCATAGATACGGACATGATCACAGTTATGGATTTAGGCTATTATAGTTATAGACATAGGCCGTTAAGGCAATGGTTATAGACAGTTACAACAAAGGTTATAGGCAGCTTAAATTATAGCTACAGGAGGACTTATAGTCATAGGCAGTTAAAGACTTGGCGATCCTAGGAAATCCCCAAGATTGCCAAGGTAGGCATGGCGACCCTAGGTTCCCTGTGGTTGCCAACAGTAGGTTGGGTAGAGCTCACTGAGACATTATGTCTCATCCCATTCCTTCTGGTGCAGGTTTACAGGCACGTCTTAAGTTCGTGATGAAGTTCTTCATAGAGATGCTGGATGGAGTACAGTTGCTCGTTGTGTATCAGCCCAGGAGCTTATGGACATTGTATAAGTATTTGTTATAGCATTGGAATTATTGTACAAACGAGTATACTTGTATTCATACTTTTGTGATGTATTATTATAATTATTGTAAATTTTAAATGTATCCAGTATCAGTTTAACGCACATGCTAATATACTAGTTAAAGTTAGTATGGGTGTTACAATTGGTATCAGAGCAGGTCGATTCAGACCGTGCCATGGGTCATTTAAGATTCAATAAAAGTAGTGGAATCATTGGGTTCCGGATATTGTTCTAAAGGTCACATCTAGTTGAGCCTGATCAACTCAGTCTAGTATATGGCAGTTAGGACAATTATCCGAGAGCTGAATGTGACCTAGGAGGAAAGAAGTGTACGAAGGGTGAAGGTTCAGACATCAGATTTTTAAGACGGAAATTTGCAAAGTGTTTAAGGTCAAAGGATGGTTCTCTAACAGTGAAGTAACTGAGCCAATTAATGGCAAAGTCTCAGAATTATAAGAGGTATTTAAGAGTAAGGTCAAGTACCTTAACTAGTTGGACGCATCCTTGAGCGATGCTTTCTCCGAGGAGATGTGTAGAGTAAAGGATTATGGAATACACTAAGAGATGATTTGGAATCCTAACGGGAATCGTAATTCCCAGAAAGAGATGTATTAGCAATGATGGTATTTATAGCCGACCTCCAAGGGATAATTCTCACTAAATCTAGCTTCATTTCTAAGAAACCAGATAGTGTTAATTAGGTTTATCAAAGCTGCAAGCCAGATAGTGTTAAACCAGATAGTGTAACCAAAGGTGTTACTAAAATTCACTAAAAAAAGGTGTTACTTTAACAATATTCTTTTTTTTGAGTGGACCAAAAAAACTTCTTCAAAAGTATGGTTTATTAAATAAAATATTGGTAACGTTTTTATACAGGGGACAATGAGCCAAGAAATTGAAAATAAGTTATAAGAAGATGATTGCAAATATGATATTACCAAAAAATAAAATAAGAAGATGTCCAAATAAAGGATACAATAACAAACTATCTTTGACATGAGGGAAAAATTAATTTTGAGAAAAAAAAAATAATCATTTAATTTGGAGATTTTTTGCCATAAAAAAAAATTTGGAGACTTTTTAACCAATTGAGATTCCCTTTGTTATGATCAATAAAGATATCATAGGATATATTTATCTATTGGTTGTTTAACCAAAATAACATTATCTTTTTTCTATAAATGGTTGTGTGTGTATGTATATTTTTTTTTTATCGGAAAAATACTTTATGAAAGATGTTAATGTTAATAAATGTGTTACCAAAAAAATATTATTTTATCTAAAAAAAATACATTATGGAATGTTAATAAAGGTGTTACCACGAAAAAATATTATTGTACTTGAAAAAAATACAATATGGAATATTTTTCAATGGTGATAAAGATGTTACTAAAATTCCCTCAAAAAAAAGGTGTTACTAACTATATTCCGTTCATTAGTGATTTGCTTTGTTAATAAATTTCTTAAAAAAATATAACTATTTGCTGCACAATATTGACTTAGTTAATTCATTTCTGGCAGATTGGCAGTAATATGTAATGGCTACCTATAATTTGACAATCGATATCTTTGTTGTTTTTGCAAAACAAATCTCAGGTCATAAGAAACAATCTTCTATCATTTATAGGGCATTCATCACCAATAATGATACTTAATGCGCATGTCTATTTTCAATGCTAAATAATGATTTTGTTATGTAACTTCCAAAACTGCACTAAAACATAGACGTGTGACAGGAATGTTTTTTAAAAAAAACAACAAAAAGACAATGATACGACATTAGAACTTCTTCCTTTCTCAGCTTCTTCATGCAAACAAAACCTAACCCCTATAGACTTGCACATATATCATATCATTACTTCCAGCAAAAGGTGCACCCAGCATGAATCTAACACCTTCATAGAGATTGCGCGCATCCACAAACCTTTTCCACTGATCACCAATTTTGCAGTGTTCATAAGGAACAGATCCAAATATCAAAATGCACTCCTAGACATTTCCACATTCGTCAACTATCTTCAAGGAAGTTTCTCTCTGTCCAACGTCTGCTCACAAAAACCTTGATAGTGCAACATCTATGACAGAAAAATAAAAACAACATTAATAAGTATATTATTGTTCTCCAAAAAAATTAATATATTTCGAAAAAAACTTCAATGTACCAAAAAACCGCTAGTTAAATCATATTCAGTCAGCTTCTTGGCAAAATGAATTTGAAAATTGTCGTTGTTGTGTCGATAGGACAGGATACCGGTGAAAGGAGGGAGATCATTGTTGAACGGTTGTTGAACTGATGTTTTGTTGATGCAAAACTGCATAGGAGGGTCAAAAACAGGACACCGGATAACCTTTCCAAATCTATCCTTAATAAGCATTACAAATTGACTTAGTCCAACAAACACTAGTGTGATCCATGCACCCAATCGAATCCCATAAAAATCCCGGATAGCCATCCACCCTTTAGTTAAAAACACGGCACCATTGATCCTCTCCACTAACAGTTCGAACTGATGATTCTTTGAATCAATTAACTTTGCAAAACGGTGTATCTGATCCCCAAAATCAGCAACAAACATTTGTGGTAACATCACAACGCCCTATACGTTCAAAAATAATAATAATAATAATCACATGAAAAAAATAAAAACTAAAAAGCGCACTGATGAAAGGAAAATAAAACAAAGATACACACGTCTTCAACGTCGTACTCGACTATATAAGACCTATATTTGATTCTCAACTTGTTGACAGCTTTGTCCAGATCAGAAACAGGATTTGGTACAACCGGACCTGCGACATGAAGAAAAACACAACCACAACCATTTAAAAGATCATTACATTGTTACACGAAACATAAACGTAAAGAACAATTGGACCGTTACCGCATCACTCAAAACAACTCACCGGTCAAACAATGTTACGACAGTAACGTTTCAATCTCACGTTCGGCCATTCTAGAAGATTAAAAATTGATTTTGGTCTGTAACGTGGAATTTAAGGCGGAATGACTCGATTTTGTAACGTACATGATTTATTGAAAAGAGTCAATCAAAGAGTGAAATCATTGACATTACATGGTTGACTAAATAAATAACAATTAATGCGCAACAAAAGTCAAACTTGAAATTAGAGTGGAGGGAAGATTTTTAGGGTTGTAATCTTTAGCATTTAATGCATTAGAATGGGAGGGAAAAAAATTAGGTTTAGGTGTTGCTAGACCTAACAACTTTTAAGAATAAGGGACTAGACTCTAACCCCAAGAAATTGGTCCTAACAGCAAAAGCTGTTAAATCTATAAAAATGTAAAGGAAAAGAAACTGTTACATGGTAATCGAAAGAAAAAAAAATAATGAAAAGGGACTATTATGTGGTAGCCGAAAGAAAAAAATAATAAAAAGAAACCGTTATGTGGTAATTGAAAAAAAAAATAATGAAAAGGAACAACTAATAATGAAAAGGAACTGCTATCAAACAAGGAATTGCAATGACGTTAGTGGCTTTTAAAAAAAAATGACATTTTCATGTGCTACCTGAGTCAATTCCTTGCAGAACTTTCCTCCCTCCAACTAACATTTTCATGTGCTACGTTAGTTGGGCAAAGTCATTATGGTGTCCAGACATTCCTCCCTCCAAATCCTTGCTGGTTTGGAGATTAATGCATAACAAGGTTCCCACAGATGAAAACCTCATGGCAAGGGGATCTTCTTTATCCTCTATGTGCTCATCATGTAACTCGAACTGTGAAACTACTTTCCATCTTTTTTTTCAATGCTCATTTGCATTGCAGCTCTGGAACTGGTTTTCTTCTATTCTTAATTTTAACATTCATATCAATTCAGTGGAAGATATTTGGCTGATTTTAGACAGAAATTGGTCTCCCCAATGCAAGGTGGTTGTTAAGGCTTGCATAGTTCACCTTCTCAATGCTATCTGGTTTAGAAGAAATCAAATCAGATTCCAAGGTAAGCTGCTCAATTGGAAATCAGCCATAAACTTAATCATTGCTCAGGTTTCCATTGCTGGAAATAATACAAAGAAATATGATAGAGTGGATATGTTGGAGTTCAGCATCCTCAAAGCATGTAAAGTTGAAATCAAACCTCCTAAAGCCCCCACAATCAAAGAGGTGATTTGGGTTCCTCCTTTGCCATCTTGGATTAAAATTAACACAGATGGAGCATCAACAAAAAATCCAGTCAGAGCTTCTGCAGGAGGCATATTTCGAAACAATGAAGGTTTGTGCATTGGTTGTTTCTCTCAATATCTTGGTAATCAAAATGCATTGTATGCTGAGCTGGTAGCTGCAATGACTGCAATTGAAATTGCACATAATAGAGGCTTCTTGAATGTTTGGCTGGAATCAGATTCGCAGCTTGTGATCTTAGCCTTCAAATCAAACTCAGTGGTTCCTTGGTCCTTTAAGGAATAGATGGGAAAACTGTTTGGTCAGATTGAGAGGCATGAGGTTCTTTGTGTCCCATATTTATAGAGAAGGCAATTCTTGTGCTGATAGGCTTGCCAACCTAGGTCTTTATTTGTCGTCTTTTGATTTGTTTTGGTCGGATTTTATCCCTGAATTCATTAGGGGAGAGTACACTAGGAATAGGTTGGGAATGCCCAACTTCAGGTTTAATACCTTTTGAAAAGGTCTTGGTTTGGTCCCCCTTTTCTTTTTTGTACTCTTTTTTGGTTTTTCTAATGAATTGATGCTCTTGGCATCTTTGTTTAATAAAAAAAAATTCCTTGCAGAACTTTTTTTCATAAAAATTAATTAGGTCCTTCAAAAAGGGCGGGGTTATGGTTGATAGGTTCAATTGCATGATGGTGAGAGAGATGAAAGTGAGTGAGAAATGATTTAGGGATTGTGAGATTGAAAGAAAGAGGACCCGGGATTTGTATTGAATACACAACATCGAAGCAATCACATGTCATAAAAAATATTAGTACCTTGTGGTAAGAAATCTGAATTGGAAGCATGTGGTACCTGGTTTGATCCCCACAAAAAATAATTCATAAATTTTTTTAGAACTAAAAATTAGGGCTAATCATTAGGGTTAGGGCAACACTACTTAACATTTAGTATAATAAAGATAAAGATATTACAGAAAATTGGGGTAACTCTTCTCTCACCGGTCCCTCCTTTTCTCTCCTGTAACTCTCCCTCCCTCATCTTCTTCCTCTCAACACTTTTCCTCCCATCACCATAACACCATGTCTGTCGCGGTGATTTTCGGAGATCAAGCTATTGATTAGCGTTGACTCACTAATTTTATTTCACGACTGAACTTTTAATTTTTTAGATGAAAAGTGGAAAAAAGTTCTAAATTACCACATTTTTAAATATTTAGGGTTCGGGGGTTAGTTACGTTTAGGGAAGGTGTTAGCACCCTAAACGTTCGTAGTACTCTACGAGAACCTCTTGATTTTATTTATTTACTTTGGCTATAACTTGCTTATTATTTTTTTTTAAAAGAAAGAATTTGAGTAGTGAGAAAGAAAAAAATGTTTTTTATATTTTTTATGATTTGGAAGGACAAGGTCCTCTGCCTACGTACCCGTGAGGGATCAAAACCTCGTAGTTCGGGGTAAAAATGACGGTTGATTTGTTTGGTATTTTTTATTGGTTTTAAAAAAGTTTTAAAGATAAAATAAAAGCCAAGTGGCAAAATGAGATGGGTTTGTGTTTTTTAATTTTGAAAATGATTCAAGTGTTATTAAAAATGGGTTAATGGTTATTTAAAGAAAATAAAAGAAAAAAGGGACACTTGATTGAAAATCAAGGTTTGTTTATGAAAAGATTTTTTTTGTGATGTTTTATTATTTGAATGTTTTTGTTTTTTGTAATAATGAACTAAGACTAAAAACGTAACTAAAAGTTAAAAACGAGGGATTTCCGTGGTGACGTTGGATCACCACGAAACCCTTTTGAAATTAAACTAACCTAATATTTTTGTATTTTTTCTTTGTAAAGCGAAATAAAAAATAAAAGACATAAAGCGGAATAAATAAAGTGTGGGTGTCAGTGCATATTCTCATTTATATTTACATGGGTCCTAAATACGTTCTAATAAAATAAAAATAAAAATGACAAAATGATAAACAAGAAAAAAAACGAAATTGCAAATGCATTAAAATAAATATGCTAATAATAAAACTAAAATGAAAATGCATGAAATAAAAGGAAAATAAAAAAAAATAAAAATGCATGATGTGCTAAAAATAAAGGTAATAAAATAAAATGCATGAGAATAAAAATAAAACTGAAATTAAAATGCAAGAAAAGAAATAAAAGGAAAGAAAATAAAAGAAAAGAAAATAGAGAAGAAAAAGGGGGGGGGGGGGGTGTAGGAGCAGAGAAGGGTTGTAAAGAGGCGGTGCGGTTTTGCGTAGTGGTTGTTTGGCTGTGGGTTTGGCCGTGTGTGTGGCTTTATGTGGTTGTGGTATGTAGTGGTTCAGATTAGTGTTAGTGGTTTGTAGGTGGTTAGGGAGGAGGTTTGGATTGATTGTGGTGGTGGTGGAGGTGGCCGAGTTTGTGGTTTTGATTATGGATGATGATTGATTTCGGTTTTGAGATATGGTTTTTGTGGTTTCGATTTGCTGTGTTGTGATTAATTTTGGTTTGGAAATAATTGTGGCTTGTGTACTGATGAGCTTTTCCCCTCTTTGGTTGCCGGAGCGTGTGTTTTTATATACACATTGGGGTGGACTTTTGACAATAAGGAGACAAGGATTAAATCCCCATCAAATGAGATTAAAACCATTAAATCACATATGTCAAAGCCATTAAATCACATATGTCAAAGCCATTAAATCAAACATTTGACATTGACCTTTGACCTTGGACTTTGGATAGGTTTGATTAGCAATAAAGACCAAAAAAATAACCATTAAGAATAAAAATAAAAACAAAATAGAATAAATGAAAAATAAAATAAAAAATAGGAAAAAAAATCCGAAAATTAAATAAGTAAAAAAGATAAAAGATAAAAAAAAAACTAAAGTAAAATAAAATAATAATAAAACTGAAAAAAAGGTCGCCATCGGAACCCTAAACGAGGTATTTTAAAATACCTCTCTGTCGAAATTTCGTCTGAAACGACGAAAAATTCCGAACCAAAAAGACGAGTAAAAAAAGAAATTTTAGGTCAAAAATTGGGGTATGACAGATGCCCCTATTTAAGTCTCTTCGTCCGGAGATTTGAAGAGAAAATCTTGGATTCGACGGGTCGAAGGGACTTAAATACAGAGTACGCCAATTTTGGACCTAACAAAAAAAAATATGAAATGCTCGTGATGCAAATGCAAATGCAAGACGGCGAAGCTGACCCGACTGGGGGTAAAACAAAACCAAAGGATACCCGAGTTTGTTAAAGCAAGGGATCCGACTCCACTGGGGAATAACATGATTTCATTGGGGAAGGGATCAACTATCGTATTGACAGCTGAAAAAGGAAGTATGATATGAGAAAAGATACCGACCACAAGCTACCTGTTTGTAGGGCTTGCCAATTGAGGTAAAGACGGAAATAAAAGTAACATGCCACTGACGACAAGAAACAAAGGTGAATGTCAGCTGTTCGGGATGTTGCCGAACTTGCCACTGACGACATGAAATAAAGGCAAATGTCAACTGTCCGGGTTGTTACCGAACTGCCACTGACGACAAGAAATAAAGGGTAAATGCCAACTGTTCGGGTTGTTGCCGAACTGCCATTGACGACAAGAAATAAAGAGTAAATGCCAACTGTTCGGGTTGTTGCCGAACTGCCATTGACGACAAAGAAACAAAGGTAGATGTCAACTGTTCGGGTTGTTGCCGAACTGCCATTGACGACAAGAAGTAAATGTAAATGTCAACTGTTCGGGTTGTTGCCGAACTGCCATTGACGACAAAGAAATAAAGGTAGATGTCAACTGTTCGGGTTGTTGCCGAACTGCCATTGACAACAAGAAGTAAAGGTAGATGTCAACTGTTCGGGTTGTTGCCGAACTGCCATTGACGACAAAGAAATAAAGGTAGATGTAAACTGTTCGGGTTGTTGCCGAACTGCCATTGACGACAAAGAAATAAAGGTAGATGTCAACTGTTCGGGTTGTTGCCGAACTGCCATTGACGACAAGAAGTAAATGTAAATGTCAACTGTTCGGGTTGTTGCCGAACTGTCATTGACGACAAAGAAATAAAGGTAGATGTCAACTGCTCGGGTTGTTGCCGAACTGCCATTGACGACAAAGAAATAAAGGTAGATGTCAACTGTTCGGGTTGTTGCCGAACTGCCATTGACGACAAGAAGTAAATGTAAATGTCAACTGTCCGGGTTGTTGCCGAACTGCCATTGACGACAAGAAATAAAGGTACGCACAAGCTGTTCGTTAAAGAACTGCCGCTTGGCATAAAGAGGGTGACATCTCTGGACCAGACATACTGGGGATGACACTTGGGGAAAAAGAGTCACAAATTGTTCATGATTGATTGACATGAAAAGCAAGACTCAGGGTGGTTAATGCAACCATGCATTGAATGATGCTATGTGCATGTTGTGTATGCATGAATGTGTATATGCATGAATGTATGTAAGACAATACGACTTGTATGACTGTATGTAGGATTGACTTGTGGGATAATACAACTGATGGACTTGATGAGACAAGACTGGACAGGTAAGATGGAAAGTGGACCGACGGCGCAGTACAAACACTCTACAATCTTCATTGGGAATGATGCCATTGGGAACATATCAAAACATTGACGGGGTAAAGCCCGATGTATGCAACAACCGATGGGGAGCAAACACTTCATGGGGGAGACGTGTTAATCCATAGACCTGGCAGAAGAACTGGCGTTTCTGTGGTCATGCTTTTTTGTTCTTTTTTCTTTTTTTGAATCCCTAACTTTTGCCTGGACCGCCCTTTCGGATTTTCAGTCCACCGGGAATATATTCTTTTTGTATGCCCCTAATTTTGCCTGGATCGCCCTTTCAGGTTTTCGATCCATCGGGACGCTCATTTTTGCCTAAGCCGCCCTTTCGGGTTTTCGACTTACCGAGCTTTTTTCCCTTTTGTTTCTTTGTTTTTTTTAGCAATTGACCATGTTCAGCCTGCAGATTTTATTCGTTCTCAGGACAGGTGTTGACGCACACTTCACTTATTCATGAGCTCAGAGAGAATGTGTTTGTTGTTTATGCTTTCCAAAAATATAAAAAGATTTATGATTTTTTTTTGAAAAAATATATTTTGCTTCAAGTACTACCATCAAAAAGAGAAGAAATTTTATAAACAGATTAAATGGGAATTCCAAATAAAAGGCACGGGCTCAAATTCATTTAACAGAGTAGTGGCCCGCCAATGGCGTGGCTCCACGGATCTCCCAAAGTTTGGAAAATGGTAAATATATGGGGAAGGTACATTGAACACAATAACCGCTATTCTCCCTAACAATCTTTGAATTCCACCGTTTTAGATGCTTCAAATTCAGAGTCTATTTGACCGCTAAAGTGCCCCAAGTGAGTCAAGGCCAACCTGATGCAGTTACCTTGTCTTTTTGATCCTTAATTTTTGCATAGATCGCCCTTTTGGGTTTTCGACCTATCATGATGATCATTTTTTGTTTCATGTCTCTAATTTTTGCCTGGACCGCCCTTTCGGGTTTTCAGTCCACCGAGACGCTCCTTTTTGCCTAAGCCGCCCTTTCGGGTTTTCGACTTACCGAGCTGTTCTTTTATTTTTAGACAAAGTATTTCTTGACTGCATCTGTGTTCATAGGACGGGGAAGCTCATCACCATCCATAGTCGTAAGAGTCATTGCACCACTGGAGAACACTCTCTTGACGACATAGGGGCCTTCATAATTAGGCGTCCATTTGCCCCTGGCGTCCGGTTGGAAAGACAAAATCTTTTTGAGCACAAGGTCTCATTCTTGAAATTCACGGGGACGAACCTTCTTGTCAAAGGCTTATTTCATCCTCCTCTGATATTGTTGACCATGACACCAGGTGGCCATGCGTTTTTCTTCAATCAAGTTCAGCTGATCATACATACTTTGACACCATTCAGCCTGAGACAACTTGGCTTCCATCGGAACTCTCATTGATGGGATCTTGACTTCCACAGGGAGCATTGCTTCCATGTCGTAAGCTAAAGAGAAAGGGGTTGCCCCTGTTGAAGTGCGCACTGAGGTACAGTACCCATTCAAAGCATACAGTAACATGCCAGTCCTGTAAGTGGCTACCATCTTCTGCACTGTTTTCTTGATGTATTTTCCTTTTTCCATTTTGTTTCTTTTGTTGTTGTTGTTTTTTTTTTGCAGCTTCAATGGCACCATTCGTCTGGAATTTTATCAGGGATACTGTAGTGGCAGTTCCTCGGAACCCAAGTTAATCATTTCAAATGCTTCTTCATGAGGCTGAATGGCTTTCATGTCATACTAATACCGATAGATCTTTACGGGAATCCCTTCATCCTCCTCCTCTTCAGCTTCGTAAACAGGGAACTCAAAGTCGAGAGAGAGCATAGGGTTACAGTGTTCAACGGGTTTATTGATGTTCAGTCTACATATGATTGATGATTGATTTTAGAAAATGAGTGAAAAATGCAGACCTTTTGAAATTGATTTAAAATAAAATAAAATAAAATATTTTTTTTGGGTTTTTTTGTGTTACCATTTTCCAGAAAAAGCAGTAAAATAAAAATAAAAGTCGCGAAAGAAACGACAATTTTTCATTGATAGTGGTAACTTGAAGACAAAAGTAGAGCCCTACATGATTTCACTTTCGTATTGGGCGAAACGAAAGGATTTTTTTGAAAAGATAAGACAACGAAAACACATTACTTGGACCCATGACTAACTGATGGAATGTCAACAGCGACCCAATTGCGGCAAATCCTTCCTTGTGTTTGCACGACCACACCCATTTTCTCTCTTTTTTCTGCACGAGTGTTGTAGGTGCGAGTGGGTTTGTAATGAATGTGTCGGGCCACTTTCTTTGACTGCGGCAGATTGACCTTTGGAAAAACAAGACGTGAGATTCGGCTTGAGAAACTATGAATGCGATATGATGCATGATTATGCTTATGCAAAAAGAAGAAAGATTTGTTATCGAAGGACTTTGTTGAAGTAATTGTAAACATCATGGTTTGAACATTTCATTTGAGCATCAAGGCCTTACAAAATAGTTCTTTTTTTTAGAAACCAAGCCAAGGGACCAATTCAAAAGTCCTTTAGTGGAAGCTAGATTTTTAAAAAAAGTCTAAAGACCCCTAGCTTCCTTAAATCCAACAAATCAGGGCTCTTGAAGGTGTACTTCCTAGTGCTCCTCTATGATGTTTAAAAAAAACTTGTTTAAGTCCTTCGATAATTGGATGAAAAAATGTTTATGAATGAATGCATGCATGCATGGTTATGCTAAAGAAGCGGAGAAAACATGGTGAGGTTAAGTCCAATAATGTTGGAGTCAAGGGTAAACACGCCATTTGGTAAGGACTATGGTTTCAAATGTACCTGTATCACGGGTTCTACCAAGTTCCCAAAGTCCTCAACCCCTTCCAAACATCATCGGGTTACGAGATTGACTCCCGGTCCAACAATACTTGTAAGAAAGTCTCGTTTGAGTGTAGTATCGCGTATCAACTAATTCAAGATTACTCTTGGTTAGCCACCGCACTACGTCCTAAAAGGCCAGGATGGGTTAAATGTAACTAAAGGTCCTCAACTTCATAGGTCACTTTAAAATAATAATGCCGGACATGACTACTCATGCCGACATAATAATACTTCCAAGATTCCTCCATTGAGCGGGGTTATCACATGTGCCACATCCGAAATTCACTCTCGGAAAGACACTTTGATTATACCACCATCCTATCTTATGTTTCCCTCAAGTCCGGGTGTAGGACTTATCTCACCACTCACGTAAAAGGAAAAAAACACATATGCACATATTTACACTTTTATTTTAATGTTAAGCAAGTTATATCACAAAATAATTAAATAAATTCAAGTTAGGCTCAACCCTCTTAGGGATGTCCCCAGTGAAGTCGCCATTTCTGTCGCGGTGATTTTCGGAGATCAAGCTATTGATTAGCGTTGACTCACTAATTTTATTTCACGACTGAACTTTTAATTTTTTAGATGAAAAGTGGAAAAAAGTTCTAAATTACCACATTTTTAAATATTTAGGGTTCGGGGGTTAGTTACGTTTAGGGAAGGTGTTAGCACCCTAAACGTTCGTAGTACTCTACGAGAACCTCTTGATTTTATTTATTTACTTTGGCTATAACTTGCTTATTATTTTTTTTTAAAAGAAAGAATTTGAGTAGTGAGAAAGAAAAAGATGTTTTTTATATTTTTTATGATTTGGAAGGACAAGGTCCTCTGCCTACGTACCCGTGAGGGATCAAAACCTCGTAGTTCGGGGTAAAAATGACGGTTGATTTGTTTGGTATTTTTTATTGGTTTTAAAAAAGTTTTAAAGATAAAATAAAAGTCAAGTGGCAAAATGAGATGGGTTTGTGTTTTTTAATTTTGAAAATGATTCAAGTGTTATTAAAAATGGGTTAATGGTTATTTAAAGAAAATAAAAGAAAAAAGGGACACTTGATTGAAAATCAAGGTTTGTTTATGAAAAGATTTTTTTTGTGATGTTTTATTATTTGAATGTTTTTGTTTTTTGTAATAATGAACTAAGACTAAAAACGTAACTAAAAGTTAAAAACGAGGGATTTCCGTGGTGACGTTGGATCACCACGAAACCCTTTTGAAATTAAACTAACCTAATATTTTTGTATTTTTTCTTTGTAAAGCGAAATAAAAAATAAAAGACATAAAGCGGAATAAATAAAGTGTGGGTGTCAGTGCATATTCTCATTTATATTTACATGGGTCCTAAATACGTTCTAATAAAATAAAAATAAAAATGACAAAATGATAAACAAGAAAAAAAACGAAATTGCAAATGCATTAAAATAAATATGCTAATAATAAAACTAAAATGAAAATGCATGAAATAAAAGGAAAATAAAAAAAAATAAAAATGCATGATGTGCTAAAAATAAAGGTAATAAAATAAAATGCATGAGAATAAAAAATAAAACTGAAATTAAAATGCAAGAAAAGAAATAAAAGGAAAGAAAATAAAAGAAAAGAAAATAGAGAAGAAAAAGGGGGGGGGGGGTGTAGGAGCAGAGAAGGGTTGTAAAGAGGCGGTGCGGTTTTGCGTAGTGGTTGTTTGGCTGTGGGTTTGGCCGTGTGTGTGGCTTTATGTGGTTGTGGTATGTAGTGGTTCAGATTAGTGTTAGTGGTTTGTAGGTGGTTAGGGAGGAGGTTTGGATTGATTGTGGTGGTGGTGGAGGTGGCCGAGTTTGTGGTTTTGATTATGGATGATGATTGATTTCGGTTTTGAGATATGGTTTTTGTGGTTTCGATTTGCTGGGTTGTGATTAATTTTGGTTTGGAAATAATTGTGGCTTGTGTACTGATGAGCTTTTCCCCTCTTTGGTTGCCGGAGCGTGTGCTTTTATATACACATTGGGGTGGACTTTTGACAATAAGGAGACAAGGATTAAATCCCCATCAAATGAGATTAAAACCATTAAATCACATATGTCAAAGCCATTAAATCACATATGTCAAAGCCATTAAATCAAACATTTGACATTGACCTTTGACCTTGGACTTTGGATAGGTTTGATTAGCAATAAAGACCAAAAAAATAACCATTAAGAATAAAAATAAAAACAAAATAGAATAAATGAAAAATAAAATAAAAAATAGAAAAAAAATCCGAAAATTAAATAAGTAAAAAAGATAAAAGATAAAAAAAAACTAAAGTAAAATAAAATAATAATAAAACTGAAAAAAAGGTCGCCATCGGAACCTTAAACGAGGTATTTTAAAATACCTCTCTGTCGAAATTTCGTCTGAAACGACGAAAAATTTCGAACCAAAAAGACGAGTAAAAAAAGAAATTTTAGGTCAAAAATTGGGGTATGACAATGTCCAACCACCCCAAGCTTCAATCTTAAGCTGCATGCTTCTAATTCTCATCGAATCCTTCAAGTTAGGTCAAGAAAAACTCACAGGTAACTCCATTCCTCCTTCCCTCTCACACGAGTCTCTCTCCCTCCCCATTACCTTTGCGAAGCTCTTGCAATTTTAAGCTTATTTGGTGGGTTGCATATGCATGATTGGAACTGCTTGTGTGTTTAATGGTGATTAGAAACAAGAGTTTGAAGATTGGTTTAAGGCAAAGTCTTGGGTACATGAAAATTGGAAGTTTGAGCTTATGATTTTGGAACTTTTCTTGAAGCTTAAAAGGTAATCATAAATAAGTTGTTTTAAGAAGCTAAATTTTTAAGTTTAATGTTGTTTATGTGTGCCCTTGACTCTGCTCTCACATGTTTGGTGTTGTAGAAAGACTTAGCTCCTTTTTTTTAGAATTGTGTAGCTCAACTGATTTGAGTTAAGAGTTAAGAAATTTGAGGTCCTGAGTTCAAATTCAAATGAAGAAGTAAAAATATTAATTTAACAACAGACTACTAAAATTTGTCATTAAAAAAAAAATGGGGGAAATTTTGGTATGGCTATAGCCACACCATGCCATGAACTACATCCGCCCATGATCCTTAATGAAAATAGTTAATGTTAGCATTGATGTGCTATTTTAATGTTAACAGCTATTTTGACAAACGAAGTAGACGATTGAAGACTATTTTAGAATTTCAATGCATTGAAAGACTATTTTGGCTAGTCATTACACATTATGAAACCAAAATAACTATTACCCCAAAATATATCACATTATAGCTTGTAAGACCAAAAATTTGGGTAAGGACCACAATTGTAATAAATGTCCAAATAAAGGCAAGAATGTTTGATTTTGAAAGAGGAAGACTAATTTCGTGAGATTGATAAAATATAGTGATCAAAAGTGCAATTCAATCAAAAATAAAAATGAGAAGACTGCGGATTACAAACAAGTCTTATGCGGATAAAACTCCAAATAAAAATTATTTGAACACAAATAAAAAATAAAAGTTTATTATTTTCTCTTTTAGTTTTTTAATTATGTATTTGTGAGTTCAGACAATTTTTATCTGAAATTACACTTAAATAAATAGTTGAGTGAAAAATTAATTTGCTCTTTCACAATTTTTTGCAATTTCATTTAGTCTATGATAAAAAATGACACCATAATAGTTTTTTACATTTTCATTGGAGAGTCGACAACTTGGTCACTCTATTATAATAAATGCTTAATAACTATTTGACTCTCAAATTAAACTATAAAAGACTGTTTTAAATGTCATTGTTCAATTAATCTACACGACTCATCTGTTTTTTCACTGTAACTTTTGACCCATTTTGGCTCTTTGGAAGACTTCTCAAAGTGCAATTACGTTATTATTCAATTAATTTGGTTTTCTACGGTTTGAGTCTTATGGAAAGAAATAAATTCAAGAAACTAATACTACCTCCGTTCCTTTTTAATTGTCACTTTTTGACATTTTACACAAACCAAGACAATCAATAAATGTTACTACTTTTAATACAATAAGTTATACTATTACTATAATAACCTTTTTCATTTAATATCTCATTTCATATATTTCTCTCTCCGCAATAAATAACTAAGGGTAATATTGGTAAAACAACATTTAATATTGCATTGAACTTTGAAAGTGACAGTTAAATAGGAACAAAAAAATTCTTCAAAAGAGACACTTAAAAAGGAACGGAGGTAGTAATAAAAATGATAATATCCACCACTTGTTCCACAACATAAAAGCGCAATCATATGGCACCGAAAGCGAAACACAACAACTTTATTTTTGACTACCACATGTGATGACTAAATCCTCTTAATTTATTGTAATGATTCTCTTTGATCTCTTTTTGTTGTATCGATCAATTAACATTACTTTGGTTTTTTCTTCTCTCTAACACTCTTTATGCCGAGTAAGTAAAGATCGTTTGTTAAATAAAGGAATTATAACTTCTTGAAAGAAAAAAATGTCATTGTACGTTTGGATCGCAAGAAATTGTCAATGATTAAATCTGCAATTTACTTTAGGAAAATGCTAACAAATCTCTTTACGACATTGTTTAAGCATCCAAGTGTTTACACTGATTTTTTGGTAAACAACCGCTGGTTACAAAAATGTTACTTGCGAGATCAACTAGAAATCTCAAGGCATATGTGTGTTAAACTTTTCCACAAAAGACTGTATATTCATGGTGTTCTTGAGTATGTTTTATGAAAGAAGGAAAACAGTCTTCAAATTCAATTTCATTGAATTTGTCGAATGAAATTTATGGTAAATATAACTTGAACGTAAATTTGCAGAAAACAAGTAAAGTGCAAGAAAACAAACTTAAATTACATTGATTCGAATGTAAATGTGTTCACAAGAATCATACATTAATTTGTTACTCATTTCTCTCTTTAGCATGAATATTCTGAGTTTCTAAGTTTTTGCATGTGATTTGTGACCTTGTTTTTCTCATGGAAAACTCTTATTTATACTAAGAAAACTAACTGTACAATCATATCTAAACTATATCTGTCACCAACGTCTTTCAACGGGAAATTCTTCTGATTTTGAATTTGAATCTTCTTCCTTCGACAACAGTTACTTGACTTTATCCATAATCAACTCAATATCTTATTTGTCGAATGTTTTATCTACCAATTTTCTCCATTTTGTTAAGTCCTTGATTCTGTCGAAACATTTCTTAGTATCCAGAACCTTGACAACCTCTTCAATGTCGAAAACAACATATTTTCCTAAAAATGACAAGTCAAACTTCATTGACTGCATTTAATTGAGTCTGTCGAAAATACAGGCTAACACCAAAAGTAATAACTTTTACATTAAAAATTGTATAGTTATGACTTTTATGTGTTTGCGTTGTATTTTCAAAGCAATATTTCTTTTTGTAATTCTTTAAACAATGTCTTCATTGGACTTGTTAGCAAAATGTTTTCCTTTAAAGAAATTCATGACTCATGCGATTCATGTCGGCACGCTGTTTCAACGTAAAATAATAAAATAAAGCATGAAAAAGAAAAGAGACAAACATGTGTCAAACAACCAACGTAGGGAATAACACCTGCACCAATAATACTTAAGCTGCAGACCCGTAGAAGTAACACATCACCACACCCATCCATTCCAACACTGCTAACGAAACCAACCAAACATTATAAAAGTTAAGAACAACAAGGTTCAATTAACAAAACAAACTTCAACAACAAGAACTACAAATTAAGCATCAAACAAAATCACTACTGGCTCAATTTTTTTATTGAAACTGAAGATGGTTGGAGCATGCGTGCAGTGTGGCACAAGAGGTAACCCTTGCCGGTGTAAGGTAGTGGGGCCAACGCTCGGGTTCGTGGCGTTTGTTGTGACGGCGGTAGTGGAGTGGCCGGTTGGGGCTCTTGTTTATATATTTAAGCATAGGAAGGGTCGCAGAATCATGGGTCATCCTTCCACTGTTGTATACCCAAAAGTCACCAATGCCATCCCCATCTAAATTCTATAAATTAGTAGTAGTATTTTCGTTGTATTTATTTTGTCTTGTTATCCTGTTTCCCATTTCCTGTTGTAATACTCGGTCAGTTTGTTTTTAATTGTCATTTTTTGACATTTTATAAAAATCAAAATAATTAATAAATATTACTACTTTTGATACAATTATACTTTTACTATAATAGTCTTACTCATTAATATCTTATTTTCTATATTTTTCTTTCCGCAATAAATAACTATGGGTAATATTGATAAAATAATATTTAATATTACATTAAACTTTGAAAGTGACGATTAAATAAGAATAATTTTTTTTTCAAAAAGAGACATTTAAAACAGAACGGA
This sequence comes from Medicago ruthenica, assembly GCA_018208015.1. Taxonomy (NCBI): domain Eukaryota; kingdom Viridiplantae; phylum Streptophyta; class Magnoliopsida; order Fabales; family Fabaceae; genus Medicago; species Medicago ruthenica. The sequence goes on along the minus strand of CM031373.1, from coordinate 47,260,523 downwards.
GGAGTATCGTACTCCATATAGTTCTGATGCACGAGCGTTATGATGTGGGTACATATTATTTTGTTTAGTTTGCTGTTTTAGATGCATGATAAACTAAGAACTTTTTTTTTTGCTTCGTGTTATTTGATATTTGTATTTCAAGATATGAAATATGAATGGACTTTGTTGTTTGTCTATATTTCATTTAAAAATAGTGGATATCCAATAATTTAACTTATATATTAACATTTAGGCAAAATTACGGTCTTTATCTTATTTATTTATAAAACTTTGGTCTTTTATTTTTGTTTTTTTTCGTTTAGGTCCTTTATCTCTTGTAAAAGCACATCATATAAATTATTTTTCTCATTTTTTTATTAAAAAAATACATAATTTTATTTTTTAAAATATATTTTTATTAAAAATAAAAAAAATCCAAAAAATAAGAAGTACATGTTCTTCATCTTTATTTGAATCTTCATCATCTTCTTTGAATAAAAAAAAATTCTACACAAATATATCTTCAATTATCATGAATTTATGTTATGTTCACCTCAAATCTTCTTCTAAACACAAAAATCAAAACTCAAATTTGATATGCAGATAACATAAAGATATCACATAATACCCAAACTTCTGTCCATTAAAAGAACCAAGCTTTTTTATGTAATTTTGGCCGACGAACAATCACTTTCAAATTTCTACTTACATAATACATTTCCCCAAAAACCCCAAAATCTCACCACTCTCCCGATTCATATTTACATTTGGTAGCATCCCATTAGCTAAAAACATACACAAATTTGTGTTTTCCCTTCCAAATAAGAATATTTTTCTTTCCTAAAAATATCTACAAATCTAAAACCAACATAAATTAAATTTGGGGTTTAATTTTATGTACATAATGGTCATGGTGCAAAATTTAATTTAATTTTTTTAAAAAAATTAATTACGGATAATGCTTATCACAACTGTAACCAATTTCCACGGATAACTATAAAACTAAATTATTTGTTTTTTTAAAAATCAATTACAGATAATGGTCATATGTACTAACATCTATTAGTCTACTAACAATATATAAAAATCAAAGTACAATAAAATTTCATAATCGTCCTTATTAAAACTCATAATCTCCTTAATTTTATGTGCATAATGGTCATTTTGCAAAATTTAATTTGTTTGTTTTTTAAAAAATTAATTACGGAGAATGTTCATCACAAGTGTAAGCAATTTTCACAGATAAATATGAAACTAATTTATTTGCTTTTTAAAAAATTAATTACGGATAATGTTCATATCTACTAACAATATATAAAAATCAAAGTACAACAAAATTTCATAATTGTCCTTATTAAAACTCATGATCTCTTTAATGTCGATATTTTGAAAATAGCACGAGTTTTCAAAGTTTTATCATATCGACAATCACATATCGGTACAAAAAAATTTCTTCTGCATATATAAGCATATAAAATCCTGAACGAGTGCGGTTTAAATATTTAACAGTGTTTTAAATATAACATAAAAATATATTTAATAGACACACTACATTAATGTTGATTTTTTTAAAATAGTCATGAATTTCCAAAATTTTATCACATTAACTTTCTCATATATCTATATAAAAATTTGTTTCTGCAGATATAAACATTTAAAATCTGCAACGTGAGCGGTGCAAACATTGAACAGTGTTTTGCATATAAAATAAAATTGATTTAATAAACACACTACATTAATGTTGATATTTTGAAAATAGTCATGAGTTTCAAAATTTTATCATATCGACTTTCTCATATATCTATATAAAAATTTGTTTCTGCAAATATAAACATTTAAAATCTGTAACGGGTGCGGTGCAAACATTGAATAGTGTTTTGCATATAAAATAAAATTTAATCAATAGAAACACTGCATTAATGTTGATATTTTGAAAATAGTCACGAGTTTTCAAAATTTTATCATATCGATACATACAAATTTTCTTATGCATATATAAGCATAAATTCCGCAACGAGTGCGATTTAAATATTTGACGGTGTTTTAAATATAAAATAAAAATTTATTTAATAGACACACTACATTAATGTTGATATTTTGAAAATAGTCATGTGTTTTCAAAATTTTATCACATTGACTTTCTCATAAATCTATATAAAAATTTGTTTCTGCAGATATAAACATTTAAAATCTACAACAGAAGTGGTGCAAACATTGAACAGTGTTTTGCATATAAAATAAAATTTATTTAATAGACACACTACATTAATGTTGATATTTTGAAAATAGTCACGAGTTTTCAAAATTTTATCATATCGACTTTCTCATATATGTTTATAAAAATTTGTTTATTTAGATATAAGTACATAAAATCTGCAACAGGTGCGGTGCAAACATTGAACAGTGTTTTGCATATAAAATAAAATTTAATCAATAGAAACACTGCATTAATGTTGATATTTTGAAAAGAGTCACGAGTTTTCAAAATTTTATAATATCGACTATCACATATCGATACATACAAATTTTCTTCTGCATATCTAAGCATATAAATTCCTCAACGAGTGCGACTTAAATATTTAACGGTGTTTTAAATATAAAGTAAAAATTTATTTAAGAGACACACTACATTAATGTTTATATTTCGAAAATAGTCACGTGTTTCCAAAATTTTATCATATCGACTTTCTCATATATGTTTATAAAAATTTGTTTATTTAGATATAAGTACATAAAATCTGCAACAGGTGCAGTGCAAACATTGAACAATTTTTGCATATAAAATAAAAAGTTATCTAATAGAAACACTACATTAATTTTGATTTTGAAAATAGTCATGAATTTTTAAAATTTTATCATATCGACTTTCTCATATATGTATATAAAAAAATTATGAGAGAAAAAATTTAATAAAAATATTACATTATTACTCATAATTTTCATTTAATATCTATAAATATTCAACAATATTAACAATATAATTATTTTTATATAATTATCACAATGTTACCTTCGCATCCGTCTTTTCCTAGTTTTCCTTTAAAAAAATTCATGACTCGTGCGATTCATGTCGACACGCTGTTTCTACGTAAAATAATAAAATAAAGCATGAAAAAGAAAAGAGACAAACATGTGTCAAACAACCAACGTAGGGAATAACACCTGCACCAATAATACTTAAGCTGCTGACACGTAGCAGTAACACATCACCACACCCATCCATTCCAACACTGCTAACGAAAACGAAACCAACCAAACATTATAAAAGTTAAGAACAACAAGGTTCAATTAACAAAACAAACTTCAACAACAAGAACTACAAATTATGCATCAAACAAAATCACTACTGGCTCAATTTTTTTATTGAAACTGAAGATGGTTGGAGCATGCGTGCAGTGTGGCACAAGAGGTAACCCTTGCCGGTGTAAGGTGGTGGGGCCAACGCTCGGGTTCGTGGCGTTTGTTGTGACGGCGGTGGTGGAGTGGCCGGTTGGGGCTCTTGTTTATATCTTTAAGCATACGAAGGGTCGCAGAATCATGAGGCATCCTTCCACTGTTGTATACCCAAAAGTCACCAATGCCATCCCCATCTAACTTCATTCTATAAATTAGTAGTAGTATTTTCGTTGTATTTATTTTGTCTTGTTATCCTATTTCCCATTTCCTGTTATAATACTCGGTTCGTTTTTAATTGTAACTTTTTGATATTTTACAAAAATCAAAATAATTAATAAATATTACTACTTTTGATACAATTATATCGAGCTGACTCGTGAATCAAACGAGTCGAACTATACATAGCTCAAATTCAGCTCATTTATTTAACGAGCTTAATTTTCAACTCAAGTTCGACGTGAACCAAGTTCAACGAACTAATTATCGAATCGAGTCTCGAACTATTTTCGAGTTGGCTCGGTTCATTGTCAGCCCTACTCCTAACCTTTGCTGGGTTTGGTTATCTCATCTTTACTTTGATGAGATTATTTTAATGGGATTACCTCTGTTTTTTCAGCAATTTATCTTCAAGTTTTAAAAGAATTGATAATTGAAATGAAAATTGAATTTGAGAGCAGTACAAGAAATTGGAATGTTTAGATTATCCGAAGAGATTAGCGTGATGTATTGACGAACAGGAAGTAGAAATTGTGCAGAGCAAATAAATTGAGAATAAGGCTGCGGTAATTACTTTACCGAGCAAATAAATTGAGTATAATTGTGCAGAGCAAATAAATTGAATTAATTAACCTTGGCGGTAATTACCGAAATAATTAGGAAAATTGATGATTGTCACTTCATACGGTCTTAAGCTTTTGGAATGAAATTTATTGTTTTGCAAAGGTGATCAGTGAAAAATTTGTAGTAAAACCAAAAGTTAATAATAATGTTGTTTTTCTCGAAATCAATTGTGAATATTAGACTACGAAGCGTGTGTTTGGTTTTACGGTGAAAAAAATTGATTTTAGCATAATTGATTTTGATTAAAAGTGAGTTAAATACAAAATGATTTATGTTTGGATACCTTCCCAAAAAAAAAATGATTTATATCAAATAAGATGTTTGGATAGTTTGAGATAAAATTGCTTTTAGATGTGTAAATTACCAAAATGGGTTCTATGTGTGTAACTGTGTATATAACACAATTGACACAGTTGTAAATCAATATCGCGAAAATGTTTTTATTATGCTTCTTTTTACCCATGTTTTCAATAATTATTTTGCTTCTAGTTTTATTAAAATAAATGAAAGGGGTGATCCATTCGTTAAATAAGAGATAACGATATGGGACTTACAAATTTTTTAACATAAAGGGATGTACAAGAAAAAAAAAAAAAAAAAGGGAGATCTTTGGCTTTGAATCTTATCTTCTCTAACCTTGACACAACTTTCTCTTTTGCAATACAAAAATGACATGATAACCACTTTGTATGAATTGAAGGAAGGAAGATCGTCACTATACCAAAAATCAACGAGAGGAATAGACGCCTTGTTCCTTTTATCAAAGAGGACAAAATTGACATATTGCTTGTGGTTACTTTGGAATTTATTTAAAGGAAATGTAAAAGCTACAAAATGCTGCTTCAGTTAGAATCGATTTCAAGATTCAGAATCAATTATGTAGCTAAGATCCAAACACCCCCAATCTCAGTCAAATCACGGTGGATGGTTGTAAACGTGCGTTTGTGGTTGGTGGCCGTGAAATCAAACAGGGACGAAGAGAATGAGAGATGAATAGAGTTGAAGCGATTTCAATTCGTACACTTATGAGTGCTTTGTTGTTTGATGATTTCTTTATAGGCCCTCTGAACAAATTTCTCCTTTTCCTCCTCCTTGCGAGTATGTTATAATTTTTTTTCTCATACGCTCTCCATTATATCGTGACTCCTCTTGTTTTATATAGGAGTATATTATAATTTCACTTCTTATTCTTGAAATTCTAATTGTTAGGTCCTACGAGGAACATATTGCATTGATGTGATACACTTTTAAGAAAAATGATATTTGTACAACCATTTTTTAAATAGTATTGGTTGTGAGTGTTTTAGTTTTGATGTGTAGTGTTTTATTAATTCTATAAGATCTATAGTCTAATAGTTCAATTAAAAGCATAAAGTTCCTTTTTTTTTTGGGGAATTTTAAATTCTTAGGTAAACTATATTTTATGTACCCTTTTCAATAACTATGTAATCTTAATTTTGAACTACCTTAAGATACATTAAAGGTGATTTCATGACGGTAAACTAGTTGAAAATTGCTCTTCTTCCATACAAAATTGCTCACTCTCACGTGAACTGGCGAAAGTAACTCCAACGTGACTTAAGTCACGTTCGGCATCATCAACGTGAGTTAAGTCACGCTTCCTCAACGTGAGTTAACTCACGTTGGCTTCTGATATAGCAGCAGAACATCATTTATTACATGCAACCAAGCCATTAATGACTCATAATCAATACACACGCATAATTGATCCAAATTACACTATTTCAACAACATAATACTCATTATACCATAATTACACATAATCGATCTAAATTACACAAATTCGTCGTTAAATACACAATTCACAAATTCATTAAAATGCAACATTACAGACACAAATTCGAACATATTACACTATTACACGTTACTATATATTACACTTCAATGGAGCGGACACAAAGATGTAGAGTGTTATTTTCAACCATTAACATAAACATGTAATCTACGTCACCATCATCATGGATAACTTGTAGAAAATACACGATCTTTCAACTATCTTCATCTTTATCTGCCGTCAGGTTCACGCATGACACATGTACAAATACATGAGATGTTCTTTGATTTTCACCAAGATGGACAAAGTATCTGTTAAGTTGTGCCTTCAACTCATTCAACTTTTTGGTGGGGGTTAAAAAAATCTTAATCGTCTTCTTGAAGGTGGGGTATCGGACATGAGCTTCAACTTCAACTTGTGCATCTTCAGACATGTTTCACTTCACAAAAGTTTATGGAATAACAAGTATGAGAATAAAACGAAATGAAAGATAAAATAAATAGTTGAATAACTAGAGACATATATTTTTTATAAAATGCGATCAATAATCGACGTTATATAACCGGCCACAAAAAAATATTTCACTTCATATATTTATATAATCTATATAATGTTAGTTACATATTGGCCTCAAATATCGGCGTTACATAATCGGCCACCAAAAAATATGTCGGTGTAATATCGACAAAAAAAGGACGAACATCGACAAAAAACTGTCATAGCGTATCTAACTAGCTACTGATAAGGCATCATCTTCATCTTCTTCGATTACTTCAAATTCTTCTTTTGGTTTTTCGAGAGTGGGAATGTCGCAATAAATTGGATTGAGATGATTTGTTGATTTTTTCGGCGGTTTCGGCTCCTTAGACATGAGGTTTTTGAACAAAGCTTGTCTATCAAAAAATGCAAACTCTCATCGCTCAGTCTCACCAATCTTGTGATTCTTCCACTCCATACAAGATGGTGGTAATGGACAACCATCTTTCAAATAAACATGAAGAAAGTGGCCGAAAATTAAGCCAAGGCACATGATGTGGGCATGTGGGTTAAGTGGTGGAGCACCTCGGATTGGGAAAAAAAGTCTCACATAGACCTCTTTCGGACTAAACCAATTGAACAATAACTCTATTGTAACAAGTTGCAACAATGTGACCCATATTGGGTAATGTCAACCACTCATCTATGTATGCAATTCCACCACTATTTGTTGGAGGATGTAAACCATTCATGATATATTCAAAACGCTCCTCCAAATCAAATATCGGCAAATAGTCTCGCTTATTAGTTTTCAACTCATGAATAAGTGCACTACGAACCAGTATGTGATTTTCCTCATCCATGCCCATGTGTCTAGACTCGAAATCCACAATTACCATCCCCTTTAACATTCACAATATTTTCAATGTAAGGTCTCATGATCTTTGGCATTTGTGTAATGTATGGTAAATCCGGAAACGGTTGTATAACAGGCGTTCAAGCTTGTGAGAGCGATGATTGCCAATACGTGCACTTTTCCTCTTTAGAAGTGATGTCTTGGTTTGTGACTATTGACTATCGGGAAATTAAGAATCAACACGCTCCCACGTAGAGCTAATTCGACCCGTGGATGACTCTTTCAGTGTAGACCTCACCCTTTTAGGTGCTCCTTTGGTTACCACCTTTCTTGGAGATGGAGACAACATTGTGTCTTGTGGAAATGCTAGTTGACACATCACCTCTTTGATGTGCAGTTTCATTTTGTAAGAGATTTTTTTTGAGACATTCTTGAATGTCATTTCACTTCTCCATCACCGAAAAATCATCATCAACTTCTTCTTCACAAACACTTAACCTTTGCCAATGAGGATATATGTCATCCAATTGAATAGGCAATTTTTTTTTATCTTCATGGCAAGAATACATGCACAAGGCAACCTGTACGATGTCTTAATCACACAACCGCAAAGCCGAATGTCTTGGAACATTTTGCTTCCTCAAAGATAAAACACATTGAGGTTCTAGATACACAACCCTCCAACTCAGTGTACAAAAAGTTGCCTTTGTATCTGTGTTCTAAGACGGTACAGCTCCTCCCAAAACTTATTTGTATCTCAGACAGCTGGATAGCCAACATTTTGTCTATTTCATCCCAACATGATGTCAAATCTCCCACGCTACTCCTCAAATATTTTTTCAATTTTCCATGAGCCGATTCAACAATATTTGTGGTTATGCACCCTAGATGCAAGACTTTATCTGTCCCTGCCCTCACAAATTTTTCCTTAACGGTGTTCAATATTGTGGTTTGAACATAGTCAAGGAACTTTGAAATTTTTTTGCATACATCTTAGAATCGCATTACCACACTTGCATATGAATCAACCAAATCTTTTCAAGCACTCATGATTTTGTCAACAACTTCACTTGCCTTCGCCTCCTTCACTTCCTTCACTTCTTTCCCATCAATTTACATCATTCGCCTTCACTTTGACTCTGCAATCCGTGATGCACTTAACTCTTACATTCTTCCCAATATGAAAATAACCAAGTCAAGCAGAAGTATCAGGGAGAACTTTGGCAACGACATTCATCAGAGCATTGTCCCTGTCAGCGACAACCACCTTAGGCATGTTGAGTTTTGAGGACAAAAGACCAACCAACATCTCCAATGGCCAAGTAAAGTTATCCTATTTTTCAGAGGCAAGAAAGGCAAAACCAACAGAATATGTCATGTTGGTAGAGGTGACACCAACAATCTTGAATAATGAAATTCTGTACAAATTGGTTTTGTAAGTGGAGTCCATGACCAAAATGGTCGGAAAAGTGTTAAGCATATTAATTAACTCCGGATGAGCAAAAAATATGTCTTCAAGAGTGGTTTCCTCAGAATTTGTTCTTGTGAAATAGACATATTTATGCTCTTCCAACTTCTCAATCAAGTATTGCATCTTCGTCTTGTCACCTCTTATAGACTTTCGCCATCTAGATCGTGCAATATACACTTGTTTTATATTCGTCACACTTTCTTTGTTTTTTTCCCTTCAAATCAGTTAGAATATCCCTAGGCAACACCATGCTCTTTGTCATGTCAACAACCCTTTTCTTCTCCTCCTCTTTTACTCTACGCGCAAAAAGGTGACCGCTTAACTTTGACTCCAACTCATGGTTGTGAGTTCCATTAAGCATGACCAACCACCAATCATTTGTATTTTTCTCAAAGTAACCACGCAACCTAAACGGACAATCACATTTCCTTGAGCCCGTGTCTTCAAGATTCAATTTCTTCCTCCTCTTCGGTGGTTTGTATACACCACTCCTTTCACATTGCAACGTACACATTGGATTTTTTATACTAGATTTATCTATAGATATAGTAAATCCCGCCCTTGACGCTTGTCGAAGAATCCAACCAAGCAAATCATCTCGCTCTCACCATCTATCATTTGTTAAAAAAAACTGAGGCAGTGTTTGCTTCATAATTGCAAGCTTGGAAACACCGATAGGTTTAGGTTTTGCTTCAATGTAAGTTTGAAAGGGAATTTTGACATTAACCTTCACTTCAGCGGTAGGTTTTACATCAACGGAAACTTCGACGTAAGCTTCAATTATGGTCGGTTTCGGCTCAACGCCATCATCCACCACATTTTCAACCATCACTATATCTATTGAATAAAAAACAACAGGGAAAAAATATAAATAACTTGTGCAACAAGCCTAAGAAAGAAAAGAAAAAAAAATGACGCAAAAATTCAAATTCTGGGCACCAACGTGACTTAACTCACGTTGCCCTTCCACCTACGAGAGTTAACTCACGTTGAGCACTCAACGTGACTTAACTCACGCCCAGACATGCTTCCCAAAATGACGAACACATCTCAAAAACCAGCAAAATCTAAAGAGATTAGATGATACATTACCTGATTTTTGACGTTTGATGAGAGTATAAACTTGCTTCGTGACGATTTCCAATGATTTCAACTCAAGATTTTGCTCCAAATTTTTGCACTTTTTGGAGGTGAAGAGGGAAAGAAATGCGTGTTGAAGTGTGAAACTGCTGGGTTTTGTCCTAAAACAGTATTGCATTGCAACGTGACTTAACTCATGTTGCTTTAAACGTGACTTAAGTCACGTTGATAATACCGAACATGACTTAAGTCACATTGAAGTTATTTTCGTCAGTTCACGTGAGAGTGAACAATTTTGTATGGGAAAAGAGCAGCTTTCAAACTAGTTTTATATTGTAAATAGTAAAGCCCAACCAAATTCAAGTGATTTAGAAAAGACACAAAGAATCATCATAGTTAATGAGGGCAAAAGAGTAAACGGATGACTCAAATTTATAGATATGAAGTAATTAGCAAAAGAAATCATTTTACTCCATCTCTCTTCTCTCCAACAAAAAAAAACTCTAATTCACACTTTCATCAATTCCTCCTTTTTTTTCCCAAATCCAACCCACATGCAAGAGTATAATTAGATTAAACATTTAATTCCAACTCTAGGAAGCCAAGATTTGAAGAGAAGAATAGCGAATTGGGGATGTGAATCAAGGATTTGAAGGGAGATCAAGTAGGAGCAGTGCGGAGCCACATGTGGACAGGGTATGGCCATGGCCTACCCATTAATTCTGTGAAATTACTATAATACCCCTGTGTTAATTTTAATACTACAGACAATGCCATGCCACTCCCATCTCCCACTCTCGTGACTTTTTCTCCAAAATCAGAAAAAAAAAAAGAGAAGCGTGCATCTCCTTTTCAGCTGTTTAGTAACGATATGCTTTGATTTTCTTTTGTTTGTTAATGAATTTGATTTTTGATTTGGTTTTCAATTTCAATTTTACCATAACCCTAAAATTTATCGAAGGCGTGATAACTGATAAAAATATATGTTAGTTTGCTTATTTTATCATTTAGGAACTGTTAGTTAGTCTTGTACTCATACTCATCTCAGTCCTTATAAAAAATTTTGCTTCAATTTTAGTTGGCTTCAATTTAGTCATTTAGGAACCGTTAGTCATGTTAGTTTTCTTCATCTGATTTTTGATGTTCAACAATATGTTGGGGTGTATATACTGATGTTTGACTCTGATTTTTAATTTTTATTTGATTCTTCATCTGATGTACTGATGTCTGACTCTGTTTTGATTTTTTATTTCAATTTCAATTTGATTTTTAATTAACAGTAGCATTGTCAACAAGGGCGGACCTGAGCAGGGCAGGGTGTGGCAATAGCCAACCAGCCCAGGTCCTAATATTTCTTTTTATAAGCCCAGACCCATATCACACAAACTTACAACACGTTTTCCCCTTCAATTTTTTTTACGCGTTTTTCACTTCTTCTTCTTCAGAAAGCCAAACGCGTACCCTTTCCTTCCTCCACCAACCAACCAACCAACCTGAACCAGTCCACCACGTCTACCACCCACCGCCGTCGTTTTCCTCTCCTCTCTCCGCCGGTCAGGGATCAGTCAGCAGCGCCCATCTTCTCTCCTCTCTCAGCCGGTCATCAGACATCCGGTCATCCCCCATCTCCTCTATTCTTTTCTTTTAGGTTAAATTGATAGTAGTTGACAATAGTGAAATTGAAATTGAAATTGAATATAGATAGTGAGAGTAGTTAGAGTACTGAAATTGAAATTGGAATTGAGTACTGAAATTGAAATTGAATTGATTTTATATTGAATTAGGATGAAGCAATTTTATATTGAGTACTGAATTGATTTTATATTGAATTGAGTACTGAATTGATATTATATTGAATTAGGATGAAGAAATTTTAAAAACCTAAATGATCGTCTTGTAACATATATAGAAAGAGATGTTCTTAAAACAATTAGTAATGATGAAAATTTAGCTCATTTTCAACAAATGGAAAATAGAGCATTTGCTTTGTAATTTTGGTTGCTACAACCACTTTTAATATAACTTCTTATTAAATTTTGTATTATTTAATCATTTGACAAAAAAATATTGCCCCACTAGTATTGAAAGTCCAGGTCCGCTCCTGATTGTCAATTGTAGAATTATTTCATTATGATTCTTAACACTATTCTTACATCATTTTGATTTTTAGTTTATTCTTATGACGGCCATCCCAAACTTTTTTGTCTGGCTCCGCCACTGAGTAGGAGTTGCATTGATCTATCATCAATTTGAGGTGGTGTGTTTCCTTATTCCTTTTGTGTTTTTCTTATTCGTTCCTTTTCCTTTATATAATCCGCTTATAGCTTTTGCTTATAGCTTCTAATTGTTCTGCTTATGCTTATAGCTTTTCGATTTCTGCTTCTGCTTATTGCTTTCTGGTTCGTGTTCTTGATGTTAATAAATGACACTAGTTATACAAGCTTATTGATGAATAATTGTGTTTTATATCAATCAAAACTTGAATTAAAGCAAATATCATTTGTGGCTATACAACTTTATTTAACAACAAGGTGCTGCCATGATATTGTAGCGTAATGAAATTCCTGTGTGCATATCTTTACCAGTATGGGCTTTTATAGTCTTTTGTAATGAACTTCATAATGTCTGTCCATCGATTTGTGTTCTCTGCCTACTAATATCCTCTTAATTGTCTATTCTCTACGATCCATTCTATAAGAATAATATTGTATTTTTGATGGTAAAGGTTACTCAATAATCAGTACTTCAATTATTGCTAATAACAAGTGATAAAAATAAAGATAGTAATGAGAAAAATCAATGTGTGATGATAAAGAATGTGAAGTATGAAATAAATGTATGTGAATGAATATAAATAGAGGATATTAAGTTATTTGAGATTAAGTTTTAGTTCATGTGATGGTATGATTGAAAAGATGAATTTTAGAATCTAAGTGGGAATGTTAGGATTCACCCTAGCTAGGTGGATTCTCCATCTATGACGAGACGTGTAAGAAGGGGTAAACGGGGCACCGTTTACCGGAGTCAATTTATCTCCACCTTAACGTAAAGTTTTAAGAATAGGTTAGGTTATCGAAGGTTTCCCACGTTTGGTAACCTAATTAATTAAGTTATCTACGTATATGTTATCTTCAATTTAATTAATTGTTGTATTTAAGCTCTTATTTATGTTTATGTTCTTAATTTAAACTAATTTTGTTACGATTTCATAGTTAACTTAATTTCCTGAAACATGCATTGTGTATTTGATGATAATAACTTTGTCACATTCTCGGTAGCACCGACACTTCTGATTGAAGGAATGTCCGAGATATAATTTGACATTTGTTAGAACTAGTTGGTTATGTTAATTACCTTATAATCACTATATAAAAAAACATTTTATTAAATCTTCAATTATATCTAGCAGACACGGAAACACGTGATTACATTCAATTATGTCATTTTCTTAAATTATTACACGTTTGGTGTGACATGTCGTGTTTGTGTTAGTGCTTCATAGGTCAGATTTTAACTTTCTATATTTCTAATGATAAAATTGTGATAATGATTGTAATTTTGTAGTGTTGCATTTACTCCCAGAGATGGGTGTAGTGACAGGTGTGATATTGGATGAATCGGTACTCTTGGCTGAAGGAGATGGTAATAAAAGTGTATCTTCGCTACAACCAGGGGTTGAGCCTTTAATCAGAACACTCTTTCAATCCAGAATTCATATTGGAATTGCCTATAATGTCGAACTTCAAGACGATAAGGTCAGTATTCTGAAAAGAATAGCCAGTTTACACTCGCTTCATTGCTTTATCTTAAATGATCATGTAAGTGAAGCTGTTATGCCTGTATGGGGTGATAATGAAAGTGGAAACATTATCTATCTGGTTTCTAGTAAGAACGAGTTATTATTATTATCTGAATTAAGAAGGTATAATTGGTTGATTGTTGGTCTGAATGTTGGAGGTGAAAGTGAAGGTTCACGTGAATATGATACTTCTAATATTGAAAATTTAGAGGAGTTGCCATTGAAAATTTGTCGGTTAAATAAAAAGTTTACTGGAAACAAGTTCTTGACTGTCGGTTATATAATGAAGCCTTCTCGCGTCGAAGATTTTGCAAAGAGGGGTGCATTCCCTTTGTGCCCTACACAAAATGGGTTGATGTTTGTGCCTCTTTCGGCCAAGCTTCCTTTATCGTCTCAATTAAAGGATGTTGATGTTGTTCTTCATAAAGCCACTGATGAAATATTATCCATTGAAGATAACAAACTTAATTTTACACAAAACATGCAAGAACTGCAGAGTTATTTGGAACATCATCAGGATTTATGTGTGGTTGATTCACTGGTTAACATTTATCCTTTATTGGATCGGCTAGAAATTCAACAAGTTCTACTTGGCTTATTAGAATTGAATACTGAAGATGGTTATTTGATTAGAGGGGCCCGTTTTCTTAAGGTTGATAACTTTAACAAAGTTGATTTCGCGACTGGATTAGCTGATACCGGATTGTCGCTTCCGTGTATAGTGAAACCTAAAGTTGCTTGTGGTGTCAGTGATGCTCATAAGATGGCGCTAGTTTTCAGGGTTGATGATTTTAATAATTTAAACGTTCCTCTTCCAGCTGTTATTCAGGAATATGTGGATCATTCGTCCACTTTGTACAAATTTTATGTCTTGGGCGATAAAGTTTTCTATGCTGTCAAAAAGTCGATACCAAATGCTGATATTTTGATGAAATTAGCTAATGGTAATGATCTCAAACCTCTGGAGTTTGATAGCTTGAAATCTCTACCCACAGACAAAAGCGTCATCATCGATTCTGGAACCAGTGACGAATCTATTGACCTTAAGCTGGTAACAGATGCTGCAAATTGGCTTAGGAGAAGGCTTCATCTCACAGTCTTTGGTTTTGATGTTGTAATTCAAGAAGGAACACATGATCATGTAATTGTGGATGTAAACTACCTTCCATCGTTTAAAGAAGTACCTGATGATATCTCTATCCCTGCCTTCTGGGAGGCCATTAGAAATAAGTTTGACAGTATGGTTTCTAAATAAGCATGTGTTTGACCTTTGTAACTATGACAAGGAATCAAATGTTTTAGAAATAAGTTTGACAGTGTTTGCATCAGATCTTTGATCAGGCACCCGATCTAAATGAGGTTGAATAGTTTATCATTGCATGTTTGAAGCTTGAAATGCTTAGCACTTATTATTATGGCTAAAATGCACTTTTGGCCCCCCAAGTTTCACGAACTTGCGATTTTGGCCCCCCAAGTTTGAAAATAGCACTTTTGGCCCCCTAAGTTTCACCCCTTTGCAAAACCATGGTCCCCCTTTACATCAGCTTTGACCAAGGGGGACCATGTTTTTGCATGGTTTTGCAAAGGGGGTGAAACTTAGGGGGGTAAAAGTGCTATTTTCAAACTTGGGGGGCCAAAATCGCAAGTTTGTGAAACTTGGGGGGCCAAAAATGCATTTTAGCCTATTATTATTAATGCAATTCAATGTATTGCGTCTGCTATTTGCCGGTATATTCCCTTGCATGGAAAATAAATGAGGTCATGTGTTGGTGTGAGGTATTGAACCAAAACTATAACAATAGATGTTGTTTCCATTACACCAAAAGATGTGAAAGTCTACCTTTTGCTGAAATAAAATGTTTTTAATCCAACGGATGTGTTTTGTCTGAAATACTTTGAAAACACATTGACATATTACACAATGCTGGTTTTTGTTGTTTTGATGTTCACATATTAAGGGGGAAATGAATTTTACTGTAAAACGAAAGAACAAAACAATTGTTATTAAGGGCTACAACATCAACATATTACACAATGCTCCTTTTACAGAATTGTCTTCTAATTGTCATCACATAAAACTACTAAGTACTAACTACTTCAATCTGTTTTAATTAACTATATGAATTACATCTCGACATGTTTGTATGCAAAAATTTGAAGGAAAAAAAAAAGAGAAGATACAACTTTTATTTTTAAAATTAATAATTATATTGCATTTTATAACATATAATTGACTGAGAAAATATTTATTTAAAGATAAGAAGTTTACCTCTATTTTCTCTCCAAAATCCTTATACAAACATAGGTTTGAAACTACCACTCAAATTGATCTTTCTTTGCTTCTTCAATAATCAGAAGAAAAAAAGTTAATTTTGGGTCAGCTATGCCTAAACATCAAACCTAATCTAAGCACTGGAAATGTCAAAATGCATAGACATGTTTATGAATACATATGCTAAAGAGTTGAGTACAAAATTAATTTGCTTCAGAAGCTCCCACACAGAGGGTTAACTTTGCTTCTGGTTAAGTAACTAACTACTATTGAGTATTGACAAGTGAGGCTATTAAGCAGCTGCTTCTTCATGAATTTCTCCTTCTTCCACTGGGCTGAAACTCACACGTTTCTGGAAATTCAAATTCAAGAAGTAACATTAACCTGGTTTCACATTAACCTGTTTGCATGGAAATTGAAACAATTTGCTAGAAAACTACAAATATAGGCTAATGAGCTAATCAAACGACATTGCTATGATATACTTTTCTTATAAACTTTAGTTTTCATATTCATTTAGCCATGGCTACAAAAACAAATTTTAAAATAAAAGTAATTATTTAAACTTAAAAAGAAACAAATAATTGTAATCCTTGTTAATAACGGATTATATTTTCCTCTAAAAAAACAGATTGTATTTTTATCTATGGTATATCTATACTATATATAAAGAAAATCGGCTCTTTTGATATGACTTTTTCTCTAATACAAATAACACATATAACAAATAAATAAGGGTAAATTTAAATATTAAAATAAAAGTGTAACAAACACGATATGAGTATATATATGCCTAATTTTGTTTCCTTTATCCTTTAAAAAATGTAACAAACTAGATAAGTTTTTCATTATTTTAATTATACCCTTAAACAATTTTTTCTATAATAAAGATTGTTGTTGCTGTCATAAAAAAAAAGAATTTAGATTATATTTTTTTATAATTTGAAAGTAAAATACATTTATATTTTTACTTTTAATTAAAATCAAAATTTCTTAAAAAAACACCGTTCATAATTTTCAAATGTTAGCGCAATAAAATGAGCGGAAAGACGGGCACTCACGTGCCAGTCTTTACATGCCCGTATTTTCGCTAGTTGTATATATAAAGAAAATAGCATGTTTTGGCTCTTTGAGCCGACTTTTTCTTTTTCCAAAATTACCCTTAACTTTCAATACAAATAACACATATAACAAATAGATAAAAGTAAATTCAAATATTAAAATAAAAGTGTAATAAACACGATATATGTATATATATGTCATGTTTTTTTATCCTTTAAAATGTGTAACAAACTAGATGAGTATATCTATACTTACTTTTTCATTATCACATTTATACTCTTGAACAATTTTTTTCTATAATAAGATTGTTGTTGGTTTCATTAAAAAAAATAAGAATTTAGATTATATTTTTTTGTTATATTGTTGGTGTCATTGAAATGGATAATCATGATTAGTTTGGTTTGTTATAATTTGAAAGCAACAAACATTTATATTTTTAATTAGTTTTAATCAAAATAAAAATTTCATAAAAACATACCGTTCATAATTTTTAAATGTTAGCACAATAAAAAGAACGGAAAGACGGGCATGTGAGTGCTCGTCTTTTTGCTAGTCATATATAATATAATAATAATAATAATATGTTGTAGTCGTAATTGCTTGAAAGTTGTAACTTTGAACAAATCATTTTTTACTTTAGTATTTAATAACTATAACTTATAAATAATGTTCTTTTTACAAGTACTTTTCAATAAGGTTAAAAGTAAACATTTATCTACATTTGAAGTTATCTCATTCTCACATTTGACTTCATCTTATGTATGAGGTAAGAATACGGCGCAAGCATGTTACCATGTTAGATAGCTTAACAAGAAACGTCATAAACAACATAAAATGCTAAACCAAGACAGAAAATATTTGTTTTAGTTGTTCAAAGACAGAAAATATTCATCGACGTAGCTAAACACTTGCAATATAGTTTTGATTATTTCCCCAACTTTCATCTTGGCATCAGCAAGACAAGGTTGATTGCTACCTATATTATTAAGAACATAAATATTTTGTCTCAGTTACACTTTCTTTCATAAGATTTATCTCCTTTTTTATATATAAAAAATGGTTGCCAAAATTTTGGTTATTGATATTCAGTTAGAAAATGTCAATATTTGACATTTAAATTTTTTTTTTGTTGCTAATTTATCATTCAGTATCATCTCGTGGTCAGCTAAAAAGAAATTTATCATGCCCGTGTGTCCTCTTATATTTTAATATACACACGGTAATATATATTTGATTTCATTGCCAATATTTTTTTAAAAAAAGAAGATATTTGGCTGATTTTAAGATATATATTCGTTATCTTTCAAAAAGATATATATTCGTTATCCCTAAAAAAAAAACACATATTCGTAAGTATTCTAAGACCAACTCAATGAAGTATCTCAAATGTATATGACAAAACATATTTTTTAAAATAATAGAAAATATTCGAATACTTCTAAAACACGCAATACATATTCGTAACGGGTACATATCTCATTTTTAGAGTATACGGGCTTCAAAGTATTGCGTAATTAAGTTTTTTTTTAAGTGCAAAATGACCACAAAAAAAATACGACTAAACAATCCGACTTGCAAATTCTCATTAAAAAAAATCCCACATCCACATGCAACATTCAAACAAGCATACAACATTTTAAAGATTGGAGCCCGTAATCAACAATATAAAAATAAACAAAATAACGTATGACAATTGAAAAAATACATACTCTTCGTGACCTTTGATTATGAACCTCTATTTTGCCTTCATTTATTCCACCACCATTCTTCACGGAAGCATTATTCCCCATAAACAAACTTACAATCTTCTCGGCCACCTCGGCTCCATCGCGACTCTCCTCCATCAACCTATCCAACTGAGCCTTAGGAATCCTCATTTTCACCCTAGTGGATCCATCACGAACTAAACTGGACCCATCATTACCTAGATTTGACCGCTGCACCGAAGGAAGATCCGAAACAGAGCGTTTCGATAACATCAAAAAATCGAGCCTCTCAGTTGCGTTCATGCCACGTGAAGGGTGCAATCCCGTAGATCGTACCCTCCTTGGCAATGGTTCAAACTGAAATTTTGGTAACTCAACTAAGAAATAGATTTTCTTGGGCTTAAGTTGTTGATGCGGTTCAAGTGGTTTGGCCCTAAGCCCAAAATGCTTCACTGCTTGTGAATCCAAAAGAGCATGACCGGGATAGTGTTTAACTACGTCGTTTGCTTTAGCTGGAGTTTTTAGCTTGAAGGTTTCTCCATCTATTTTCATTACCTTTGCTTTTTTGGTTCTTCCCATCATAACGTTTCCCATCTCTTATTATTACACTAGCTTGTTCTTTGTCACTTACCTTTCACTTTGATATTTTCAATTTTGATTGGTTGTATTTGTATCTTAGTTTCACTCTTTGTAGACTAGTATTAGATAGTTGTAGGAGGTGATAATGATATATTAATACTTACTCATCATATTTATATTCCCGTCACGGGATGCATTAATTAGTAAGAAGAGGCCAAAGCAAATAGTATGTGAATTGGTGGAAATTCGGTAGAGATTCCATAAAAATAAGGAAAGGGTCAATGGCTTGATTGATTGATTTATTTATTATATTATATTAATTAAATAGTAGTGTGAAACTACAGATTGAGTACAAAGCAAGATAAAGTTTGATGGGGTTAATATCAATTCGATAGTTACAATATAACCAGGTACAATTACATTTTTAGCCATTTGTTTAATATATTTAATAACACACATAAACCAATAAATTGCATGTTTTAATTAATTAAGTAACTAATTAATATTAGTTATTAATTGACTAGTTTCTCAGACCTCAGTTCCATTCCATTCGTTTGTGGTTAACTTTTTTTATTAAAAAACTTATTTACTAAATTAATTTAGTTTGGAGTTAATTGCATTACATATGCTTGAAGTTAAAAATATTTTTAGAGAGATGGCTAAAAATGACATTCCCCTTAATGAATATGAGTTGTGGTGTGGAGCCAAGCCAAACTTTTCACGTCCCATTGAAAAAAAGGAAAAATAAAAAGATGTGGCTTTCCCCTCATGTATATTCTTTTGATGGATTTGTCTACATTTATAAAAGAAACACTTCTTGTCCCGACATGATAAAAGATTGAAGTTTTATTCAATTTTAATTTATAACTACTAATACTAACTAGTAATAGACCCGTGCGAAAGCATGGGCCGCATAACATTGCAGAATTATATAAAAAATAATTATATTGTTAATATTGTTAAATGTTTAAATGTATTAAATGAAAATTATCAACATTGATATAATACTTCTACTGAATATTTTTTTTTCTTATATAAAGAAAAATCTGTTAAATATTTGAATCACGAATGTTGTGGATTTTACTTGCTTATGTATGCGAAAACAAATTTTTATATACATATATGAGAAAATCGATAAAATAAAATTTTGAAAACTCTTTATTATTTTCAAAATATCAAAATTAATGTAGTATTTCTATTAAATAACTTTTTATTTTATATGCAAAACACCGTTCAATGTTTGCACTGCACCTGTTGCAGATTTTATGCATTTTATCTGCAGAAACAAATTTTTATGTAAATATAAGAAAAACCGATATGATAAAATTGTGGAAACTCATTAATATTGTCAAAATATAAACATTAATTTAAGGTTTCTAATTAATAATTCTTTATTTTATATGTAAAATACTGTTCAATATTTGCACCGCACCTGTTGTAGATTTTATGTGCTTATATATGCATAAACAAATTTTTATGCACATATATGAGAAAATCGATATGATAAAATTTTGAAAACTCATGACTATTTTCAAAATATCAACATCAATGTAGTGTTTCTATTAAATAATTTTTTATCTTATATTTAAAACACATTTGAATATTTGCGCCGTACTCGCTGAGGATTTTATATGCTTATATATTTGCGCCGCACTCATTGGAAAGATACGCGTAATTATCATGATAATATTTGGCTTTAATAACAAATTGACTTAGTTATATAGAATTAGTTAAAGTTGTTGCGTGAAATTGGAAATAAAACCTGTTTGGAATTACGATGGTAACAATTTTTTTTTTTTAAATATAGGGGAATTAGTTAGGTTTAGAAGCGATAAACAGAAAAACTTAATTTTTCAAAAAATGAATAAATTAGTTTAATGTTTTACAAAATAACCATTAGACACATAAAATTAAGAAGATCATGAGTTTAAAAAATGACAATTATGGAATTTCACTTGATTATGATTTTTATATTTTGTTAGGATGATTTTTACATAAAATAAAATTAAAGTTGTTGCGTGGAATTGGAACCAAACTTAGCGGTAATTATGATGATAATAAATTGTTTTTTTAAATCTAGGGGAATTAGTTAGGCTTAGAAGCGATAAACACAAAAACTTAATTTTTCAAAATAAATAAATTTGTTTTATATTTTGCAAAATGATCGTTAGTCACAAAAAATTAAGAAGATCATGAGTTTAACAAATGAAAATTATGGAATTTTGCTGGAGGACAACTTTTATATATTGTCAGTAGATATGCAAAAATCCGTTAAATATTTACACTGCTTGGTGCATATTTTATGTGTTTATATCTACAAAAATATTTTTTTTGTGCGAATATAAGAAAATCGTTATGATAAAATTTTTAAAACTCATGATCATTTTTAAAATATCTGCATTATTGTAGTATTTTCTTAATAAATTCAATAACACACATCGGAATAAAAATGGGATAGCACTTGTGTGACGTCAATGTCATGTGACATTGGCCAACCACAATGTCACACGTGTCACCATTTACTTTAAAAAATAGAAAAAAGCAAAAAAAAATTATAAAAGAGAAAGAAAAAACCACTTGTCACATTGTGGTTGACCAATGTTACATGACATTGACACCAGAATGTCACACAAGTGCTATCTATAAAAATGTGTGTCTTTTCATGTCATATTTTCTATCTGTTTTTTTTAAAGGACCAACTGTTCCCATTACTCCCTCCGGTTCTTATAGAAACAAAACCAAAAAACATCAAAACCAATATAGTCATTAATTAATGAAACTTTTTGAATATTTTTACAAATATACCCTCATTAAAAATTGTGAAACATTCAATACATTCACTAATATTAAAAGGAGAAGCATTAAATGAGGGATAAAAATGTCTTTTAAACAATAATTATACCTTAAAAGTTGTGACATTTTTTTATAAATAGGACCAAATTTTTTTCTAAAATTTTTCTTATAATAAGGACCGGAGGAAGTAATTATTAACGAAGCGGGGAAATCATATTTTTTTTTTGCAACTGCCTCCATTGGTACAATTTTTTTACCATGTGTTAGCTTTAGAACTCACTTGCAAAAGAGATGTTGAATATAATCGACGTTAAATGTTTTTTCTTGGGAACCGAAAGAAAAGCATAGTCAAACTTAGGTAGTATAGTGTAATTATTACTAATAACTTTAAACAATCAATTAACTTGAGAAAATGACAAATTAGTCCATCATATTTGTGTTTTTACGAAATTAGGGAAGGATAATGAAGGAAATTAAATAGTAATAAGTTTTCTTATATTTATAGTAGATATAAAGATGTATAAGATTTCAATAAAAAAACTCGTAAATCCTAGAAAATAGAAATTTCACAGAGGAGTAGATTAAAGAGTTGATAAAATATCCAATTGGTTTAGACCTTTTCGATCATGATCTCTCAAGATTAATCAAGCTTAATTAATCTCAATCCACTGGTGAATTAGATCACATATAAATATGATGTGAAGCTACACCGACATCACAAGTGATTTCATCAACACCACATGATGAAAAGAAAATGTTGGTCTATAAATTAAACTATTAGGGTAAATCTGACTCAACAGATTCAACGAGTTTTCACCACGTAACTCTAGAAGTCATCCTATAGAAGGGCACTTGTGCATAGTAAGGTACATCATTCCCTAATCACAAAAAAACCTATTAGACACCACACCCACAGGGGCGGACCTGAATAGGTCCTGGTGCGGCAGGTGCCACACCAGCCCAAGCTGATTTTTTTCACCACCGTCCACCACCAGTGAACGTTCTCTCCTCTCTCAGCCGGTCCATCTCCTCTTCTCTCTCAGCTGTGTGCCAGTCCATTCCCAGCTCCTCTCTTCTTCTCTTTCAGGTCAGTTTTAAAATTGAAATTGAAATTGAACCATGATATTGAAATTAAAATTGAATTAAGATAGTGAGAGTAGTAGTGATAGCAGTACTGAAATTGAAATTGAAATTGAAATTGATTTTAACTTTTAGGGTTTGGTTACTAAAATTGATTTTGTATTGTTTGAAGTTGAAGTTGAATTAGGATGTATTGTTTTGAATATTGTTCTTGGTCTGCTTACACCTATGATGGTTTTGGAAGTGAGAGTTATTTATTTCTATACCTTAAATTATATACTTGATTTTAACTTTTAATAAGGCATCCCTTGTGTCATTTATCTTACTGATGATGGTGCTAATGTAGATTTTGATAACTAACTTGGTGTGTATGAATGAGTTAACGTGGTATTAAAGCCTTGAATCCCTTATCTTGTGAAAACCAATTCTAAATGTGTTTGATAATGTTAAAAGTATATAATAGTAATTGATTTGAACAACTTGGTGTTCTAAGGTAGTCAACCTTTTTGTCTTAGTGAAGATGATACTAGTGAAGTATAATGTATACAATGTTGACTTTTGATGCCTTAAACCTTATAGATCACCTTCACTTATAATAGTAATCCCAAAAGTGGTGATTTATTGCTCTCAATGTAATTTCTATGAATTCCTCTTAAATTGTCATGTTTACTGTGTAACTTTCTTCTTAGATATTACCCCACTGATATTGGAAGTCCAGGTCCGCCCCTGCATATCACCACAACCCTTGCCGTCGATCTAGGTTCACTTCGGATTAGACACTAAAACCTAATATGCATGCAAAACACTCCTCCAATTGGCCATGTGTAGAAAAAAAAAAACTAGCATTAAAAGCATACTCTTAATGTTTGGAATCTATTAATATTTACGAAGATTTGAAAAAACTATTTTTAGTTTCAATATTAACATATAAAATCGATAATGATATGCAATCAATTATTAATCCAGCCAAAGAAAAGAGTATTCCAGAAGCACTTTATCATGATTTTTTAAATTGTTCAACTACGTATGTATAGAGTAGTAATTATAAAAAAAACAATACTAATACGTATGTATACTTGCAGAGTTCTAAAACTACGTATGTTGCATGACTTTTAACATGTTAGGCAACATTTGAAAGGAAGAATGGCCATTTAGAAGCCTCTTAACATTTTCTTCAACTATATTCTTTTTTGCTTTGAAATGATATATGTGTCTATATTAGTGTCATATTCAGATTTGGAGAGGTTCTTTTGGCACCTCATATCATTTTCTTAATAATGGCACCTCACATTTTCTTCTGCTTTCATTTTTACGTTCGTTTTCATATGTCGGCACGTATCAAAATGTAATATTTTCAATCACTTACTAGATAATGAATTTTTGGATTGCAACTATTTTATTTTATGTTTCTGTATTTTTAATTGATTTGATTATTACACTATTTTATTTTATGTTTCATTATTTTTATTTAATTTTATTATTACTTATTTTATGTGTGTGTGATTCAAATATGAAATATGTTATCATAAATCATCTGTATTTTGTTAAATTGGACTAATTTCCATATGTATTAACTAAATTATATTTCTAACAAAAAAAAATAAAAAATAAAATATATAACATGACGAGAAAAGCTATTAACATGAAAACCGTTGAAGCATAATTAACCTAATTGGTAACCAAGTCCACTCAAACATTCAAATCTAGGAACATGATCTCAAGTAATCTCACCAAACAACAACTCAAATGTCTGTAGTTATAACTAGTCTTCTACAAAGCTGCTAGGTCAAATGTAAGACACGTGAATCAAAATAAAATAATTACAATGTAAAATAACAATTTTCTTTAAGTAAATGTTAAGTGACAATTATTTTATTGGTATTTCTTAAAAAAAAATTATTTTATTGGCATTAATTACACGTACATAACAAAAATGAAGATTGGCCCTCTAATCATTTTTTATGAAGGTGACAACTTGGGTACCCATCAATAAAAGGTGGGTAACACAACCCATACTGAGTTGACACCAATCAAAGTTATTTGTTTGTTTTCTATTATTTTTAATGTTATATAAATACATTGTTTTGATTGGGCCAACTCAACTTGGGTAGTATTACCCACCTTTTATTGATGGGTAACAAGAATTTCCCTTTTATGAAATATATTAAATTAGAAAGACATCGGCTTCTTTGATTTCAAGATTAGAAGATCCTTCCTTCAAAAAAAGATTAGAAGATCCTATCTTTCAACAAATTATTACCTACCAACCACGTTCACTTCAACAAACAAGAAACCAAGCACCAATCAAACTTTTCCCTCAAAAAAAAAAAAAAAGAAGCACCAATCAAACTTTAGTATAGTAGCTTGGACCAACGCAACCTAATCTCTAAGACACCTTTTTAAGCTTTACTTTAACCAAATAATTTTATTTGAGGGTTTCAATTCCGAACAAAACTCTTATTTTTAATGAGAGAAAGAAATTACAAAAGATTATGGAACTGCTGCATCTTATTAATTAATATTAAATTGAAACTTAAGATGTAAAGACAAACACAAAGATTAAATAATCGCTCAAATGAGGTGATCAATTCATTCAAATAAAGCTTTAAAACGACGACAATGTGAAAATGTTCTCTATAAATGGTTAGTATAGTTTGAAACGACTGATCGAGTTATGCACTTATTTGGTGAGATCTTTTTTATGATATTAAAAAAAGTTTGATTCGGTCGATGACAGTGGCGGAGCTAGACAAAAAAATCTGGGATTGCCGCTATCAAAATAAACTAAAATATATAAATCATATTGTATACAACACATTTAAGTTGTAATAAACATAAAGTCGATCATCGATAATTTAAACAACATAATATATAAAGTTGATCCTTAAATACTTAAAGTGATACGTTACACATCTCAAGTGACTTGAGATCATCAATAATTGACTCGAAACTAATACATGTACTAATTTCCCTTTGAATATAAGACCATTGTGCAGCTTAAATAAGAGCATTTCAACTACAACATTTTTTGGTACAGCAAAGAAAAACAATTGCATCAACAATGTAAAGAATATATACTAACAAAACCATTGTGCATAAACGATTCAACAGCATAATCACAAAATTAATTTGCTCAGTTTCAATTTCAACCAATATAATATATATTCACAATTTCAATTGAATATATATTCAATGGTTATAGGAGAGTTTAGATTAATTGCTTGGTTATAGGAGAGTTTAGATTAATTGCTCGAAGACCCAATAACATAAACCATTCAACAACATATACGATTCAACCAAATATAGCAATTGTTGTGTCTGTATTCACTCTTGGTAAATGAAATGTTTCATGCGGTTCCAATGGTGGTCTCCTTTGCAAATCATTATTTTGGGTATTTTGTTCTGCAAAAACCAAATATAGCTGAAGTTTTGAACTTTCACATATATGAATGTATTTGATAAATTAGATCTTAGAAAAAAGTTTTATTAATTAGAAGAAATATGATGCCTCTTAAAAAAAGGAAGAAGAATAAATATGGTGTAAGATTAAATTGCATTTTCAAAGCACCACTATATATATATATATATATGTAGATGTTGGCGGCACGGCGGTTGCAGACAGCGGTGGTGTTGGTGAGTGGTAACCCGTTTCATCACGTGATGGTTAACGGAAGAAAGGAGAGTTAACAGGACATTAGTTGATAATGAGTCTTATGTGGATTAAGTAATCCACTTGTCCTTATTTTATTGGAAAACAGTTCCAACATCACCTAGGGTACTGTTTCTAATATTTCTCCCTCACAAAACCACTTTTTTTTTTCTTTTCTTTTTTTCATTTTCACATGCCATAATGTAACAAAAATTTAATTTGCTCAATTTCAATTTCAACCAATATATCTTCATAGTTTCAATTTCAGTTGCTATTTCCCTTCCTATTTTCCCTTTTATTTTGATTAAGGTTATGGAAAAATTGAAGGTGAAACCAAATTAAAAACCAAAATAATTAACAATTAAAAGGAAATTAAATCAAAATCAATACCAAACAAAAGGAAATCGAATCAGAATCACTAGGGTTTGTGGAGAGAGATGAAGACAGATGAAGTCTAAACTGTAGAGATTGATACAGAGAGAATAAGATAAGTGAGCTGTGTGTGAGCTTCCATGGAGAGTTCGGAGATGGAGGGTGTCACCATCGCGGCATGAAAATCAGAGAGAAGATGCTTGCGGGGGCGCGGAGAGGATAAATGGAGTATGAGTCGCGCTTCAGCAAAAGGAAAAAAATGAAATTGGCCGCTGTAATTTTCTTCTAATTAAGCTCAAGGGCAGTATAGTAGTTTCCATCAAGGGCAGAATAGATGGGGTGGGCGTGGCTCCCCCGTCCTCACGTGGCTCCGCCACTGGTCCATGACATATGAAGAAATTAGAGCACGTATGGATATATCCGATAAAGAATTTAGTTTGGCTGATCGATGATCTTGTTTGTGTTTAATTATGTTGTTGGAATTATCCTTGTTAATGTTTTAACATGTTGTATTATGTTGTTGAAATTATTGTGGTTAAATTATGTTGTTACTGTTGAAGTATAATGTGATTTAAGGACAAATTTTTCTCTTTTTTGTGTTATAAACAATTTCATATTATATATTCTGAAATATGTAAAAACCATTTCAGATTATATAATTCAAAAAGATAAAATATGAATTTTAAAGGGTGGAAAAATAATATCTCTGGCCACAATGGAACTCCACAAAGATGAAGAGATATAGCCCATTATTATTATTTCCCTATTGTTCTGCGGATGAAAATAACCAAATTAAAATGGCCACCAACTACTGTTGTCAATTTCATGCAAGTCTCCCAAGATGCCGGTTCATCTTGTTCTGTTTGAATTTTGAATGATTTATCGAGTAAGCGATTTTTCTTCAGATTAGTTAGACTATGTCATATTGGAACTATTAATGATATACGGCTACTTCAAATAATTTTGTTCGCTAATAAATCAATAATAAATTGGGTCCATAAAAAGTTTCCACTCCATTTTATATATCGAATGTCACACTAGTAAAAAAAAAATATTTTTTCCGGTTTTTTTGTCAAGAATTGTTCAATCCAGGAATCGAATTCAGATTCGACTGAACAAGTTATTCTTTAGTAAATTTCATTAACCACTTGAGACTAATTGTTTGGTTAGTAAAAAATATATATTTTTAAATAAGTGTATGGTTTTTGTAACATCCGGTGGCTCCCAATGGGCTGGCCTCCCTATCTTTCATGGGCCGAGATGTACTCATGGTCTTCTCCACCCCCCAAGTGGAGTTTCATGCCTTCCGTGGGAATCGAACCACGTACCCTGGAGGCTATAAGTACATGGCCAATGCATTCCCACTACCAATTGAGCTAGTAGCCTCCAGGGTACGTGGTTCGATTCCCACGGAAGGCATGAAACTCCACTTGGGGGGTGGAGAAGACCATGAGTACATCTCGGCCCTTGAAAGATAGGAAGGCCAGCCCATTGGGAGCCACCGGATGTTACAAAAAAGGCTTCTTTTTCTTTTTAGATTTCATCCATGTAATTTTAAGTTTCTTGTTATTTTAGTCTTTCATGTCAGTTAGGTATTGAAGAATGACCTCCAAATGATCTCCATCCACTTCACAAGGCATGCAACTTCCTCATCTTTCATGTCAGTTATGGGTGGGTCATTGCGACGGAGGCCTTCATACATATGTCTTGCGATGTCTTTCATCCTCTATCTATTCTTTTGTAGAAACTTGAACCGTTCTATGTAGGGCTTCCTTGTTGTGGAGAAGAACAACCTTTTTCATCTCATACTCATCGTCCATCCTCCTCTTCACTTTCATCTTCCTCTTCTCCATCGTCTTCTTCACTTTCATCATCCTCTTCGGTATCATCTTCCTGACTTTCCTCTTCAAGTGCTACTGGATGCCCTTCAAAAGGTCTCCAGTCCACAAACCGATCAACTTCCTCAGTTGTCCTTTTCCTCATGTGCATGACATTGAGGTTGAGATCTTCCCACAAATCTCTCATTTGATCTTCTAATATCTGGTCTTTCTCCACGGCGATTTGCCAAATTCTACGTAAAGCTACCATACCACTGAGAAGAGAATCCAATTTTTGCTCATTCGTATCTGGCTGTTGGTTTTGAGCCTTAAGATGCCTCCAAATTGGCCTCACCCTTAGGTGTATTCCTCGTTTATGAGTACTTTGTTGGAACATTGGTGTGATGTTGGAAGGAAATTGGAAAATTAAACAACAAGTAATAAGACTTTGAGCTAGGGTGAGGTGAATTGAAAAATTAGAGAGTGGGGGTCCCACATAAAATAGAACGCACACATTAGTAGTGTTTAAATTGCGGTATCTAATTTTAAATACTTGATAATGATAAAAATAATAGTAATTATTATTTTTATTCATGGATACCACTTCCCACAATTTTAGTTTATGTTGGTTGTGATAAGGTTTGAGAATCCAACTGAATTTCCTATCTTTTCTTCATTCATATCCAATGAGTTTGTTTCCTCCATTTTTGTGTATTTGTTTGTTTTTTATCATATCCACAAGTGTTGTTGAACGGATCAGTGGTTAAGTTTTCTTTTGATCTTATCCATTAGAGTGACTGTTGCCGCAATTTTAGCTAAAACAGTTACAAAATCTCTATATAAATAGAGGACTCCACTCAATTCAAAAATCACACCAAAGAGTTCTACTGAGTTGTCGAGAAACGTCTGTCAAGTAGCCTAGTGGCTAGAACTCACACATTTTTTAAATGTGGAGAAGTGGGGTGTCCGGGGTTCGAACTCTGGCCCCTACATATAATATACAATATCCCTACCAACTGAGATAAGCTCACGGAGATAAGCATTCACAATTTTAAAAACCATATTACAAACAAATTGATGCAACTCTCAGATAGTCTAATTATCAATAAGGCTTAACAAATTTTTCTAACTTTCTTTATCAATACTCATAGGGCCCGTTTGGATTAGCTTATTTTAGAGCTTATATAAAACAACTTATGCAAATAAATAAGTTTTTATGTATTATTTATAAGTTTTTAAGGTAATTTATGAAAAAACAGATTATGAAGATACAATTTTCGTTAGTGAGAACTTATAAATTAAAATAAAAGCTAATTTATTTAAATAAGCTATTTTTCATAAGCTCAAAAAATAAACTCAAACCAAACGGAGCCATAGTATTTCACAAATTCAAGAATATTAATCAAACTCATTATAGGGGCCACATCATCACTTTCGAAGTAACATCAAATTTAACATTAGACCATTTACAATGGTTAATACATTCAACACCCCTTCAACACACATTTTTTTAATTCCCAACACTCCACATCATTTTCTCTCTCTTCCACATAATAATTCAACATTCATTCAACAAATACCCTCTCCAATGGTTTTTCATTCAACACTCTACCCCACCACTCACTCTACCCCACCACTTTTTATTTCATATTCTTATTTAATTTTATATTTTTGTTTTTATAATTACATAAAATTACAATTATCAATTATAATTAAATTAAAATAATAAAAACTTAACAGTTTATTTTTTAGTGTTTTTGTAAAAACAAATTTATTTAAATAATTTATTTTTATTTTCTTAAATTAGAATGCAATACAATAAATTAAACACGCGGCACACAAATAACTTAAAATGCAAGACAACAAACTAAGCACACGACACACAAGTAACTTAATTAGTATGATACAAATCATCTTTAATCATGAAACATTCCAAACTTTTCCCACATGTGCTTCACTAGATCTGCTTGCAATTCGCGATGAACATTTGGATCACGCAATTCGGATCTAGCACGCACATGATTTGCAAAAGCGGGTAACACCTCGGTCGAGTATGGTTGCGGTGTACTAGATCCACTTGCCTCAGATTGCTCAAAATCGGTCCAACGTTGAGCATATGTATCTCGTTCATCCTCAACAATCATATTATGTAATATGATGCATGACCTCATGATGATACCCAAATCGGCTATGTCCCACAAGCGAGCTGGTTCACGGATGATTTTAAATCGAGCTTGAAGCACTCCAAATGCACGTTCGATGTCCTTCCGACATCCCTCCTGAACTTTTGCAAATAACTTATCGGGTTCACTTTGAGGAAGTCTAATCGATTTGACGAAAGTTGGATAAGAAGGGTAGATACCATAAGCTAGATAGTATGCCATGTTATAGGGACGTTGATTCACAAAAAATTTCACACTTGGAGCCTTTCCTTGTGCCACATCATCAAACACTGGTGACCGGTCTAGAACGTTTATATCGTTCAACGTTCCCGGACATCCAAAAAAGGCATGCCAAATCCATAGATCATGAGATGCAACTGCTTCAAGAATAGATGTGGTGGTTCCCTTATCCCCCCCCTAGTAAATTGACCTTCCCATGCTTTAGGACAATTTTTCCACTCCCAGTGCATGCAGTCAATACTCCTAATCATCCCTGGGAACCCCCGTATTTCACTTACATGTAGTATTCTTTGCAGATCATCTTGGGTTGGTACTCTCAGGTACTCTTGCTCATACAATCGTATGATTCCTTTACAGAATCTACGTAAGCACTCCAATGCTGTAGTACCTCCTATTTTGATGTATTCATCGACCACATCTGCTGCCACACCATATGCTAACATTCGCATTGCTGTGGTACATTTTGCTAAGGGTGATATACCTTCTTTATTGGCTGTATCAACTCGTTGGGTGAGTAGTTATCACTACTTGAAAGGTCCCCAACAATTCGAAGGAAAACATATTTTTGCATCCGGTACCGACGACGAAACATTGCATCGTCATATGTAGGCTCATTGGCAAAGTAGTCGTCAATTAGTCTTTGGTTTGCCGCTGCATGATCTCTATTGAGATATTTTCTACTACGAGGTGCACTATCTTCCAATATTTTGTTTCGACACTCTCTGAATCGGTTGGCGATATAAGTTTCTTCCATTTCACATTTTTGTTTGTAGGCTGGGATATCAAAAGGATATTCTGATGGATCCATTAATAGTTTTTTGTGATATTGAAGTAGATTGAATGAGATTTGGGATATTGGTGATTCAATGTATGTATCTATGAGTCCCTATATATAAGTACATTAAGTGGTGGACATTGACGGATTCGAAATAAGTTATTGTATAAAGTTAATACACAGATAAGGATTAGATTCCAATTGGGTGGTACATATTCAAACACAATAACTCATACATTAAAGCCAAAAGTCACGGGCAAGCTCTTTCTGCAAACACAACAGACATCACTGACAATTATTAAAGCAAACACTACAGCCAAAAGTCACGGACAATTATTAAAGCAAACACAACATACATCACTGACAATTATTAAAGCAAACACTACAGCCAAAATCACGAACAATTATTAAAGCAAACACTGGGGACTTGACACCACCGACAAGTTTGACCGAATACAGACAAATACTTGATTGAAATTAATTTCCAAACAGCTCTTGGCTCAACATCTCCAACAGCTTTTGCTTTCGATCATCGAGATTCTCCTCGGAACTTAGTTTTAGATACATTTTCATTTTCTTAGCATTAGTCTTTTCTTTCATCAATTGGTTAGCCTCCTGTCGCACCGACGCTATCTTGTCCAATCATTCAAGCTCTTTCTCCTTGAATTGTTTGAATTCAGCCCACTCGTTATCCACCACCTCCAACACAGCTTCCTTACTTTTCTTTTTACCTTTTTTCTTAGCTGCCTCCCTACCCATTGGACGAGCAGTAGATCCTACAGAGTTTGAGCCACATGCATCACCGTCGTGAGATCTCTTAGATCCACTACTGCCTGAGCCAATATTTCCTACTTGACTACCATAACGTGGTTGATCACGGAGAGCGTGCCATTCTGCCATTAAAGTAAATTGAATATTCTTCTCACTTGCGTATAATTCCTGCGCTTTTGCCAAAATATCATTCTCCGACCAACCACTTCCTTGCAAACGCTTAGCGCTTTCATAAGCGCCAATCCATTTATTCAGTATTTTGTTCATATAATTAAAACGGTTTCGGCATGCAACTTCATCGCGCGGATGATCGAATGAGCAATGCTCATTACAATACTCAGCAATTTTACCCCAATATGTTTCACCTTTCTGATTTCTCCCGACAACAGTGCTTGTTCCATATTTAATCCACCCACTAATTAGCACCAAATTTTGTTCAGTGTTCCATGTTGGTTGCTGGGCTTTCTTGCTCTTAGGAGTTGAATCCTCTGGATTTGGAGTGACTTCATTAGCACTTGTCATGCCACCAAGAGTTATTTGTGTTGAAAATTTAGGAAATTCAGGTGCACCAACACTCGGAAAGTTTTCATTCCCCATTGGCATATAACCATTAAACGGGGGTGTTTGAGATGGATATCCCATCATAGATCGATAATATGGATTAAAGTTTGGAACAGAGGATGGGTGGTTGAAATTTGGTGCAAAACCAAAATTAGGCATGTTTTGAGGATGTTGGTTTGGAAATTGATTTGGATGTTGATAATTGTTGGGATTTTGGTAGCTAAATGGGTAATTAGAAGAATTCTGGGTGTTGAAATTATTATTATTGGGATTCATTTCACTAAAAAGAAGTTTAAAACTTCAAAATGAAAGCTAATAGAAGGATAATAATAAGATTAAGATACTGAAAAACTTGGTTTTTTTTGTGTCCAAATCAAATGAACCAAATCTCTATTTATAGAGGAAAAAAATCATGAATTTTGGTAAAAATTTTTTAAAATTAATTTACAATGAAATAATTGAGTTGAAATTATTAAGATAATAAAAATCCAGCAAGCCAATCAGAAGCTCACACGTGTCTACCTTTATTCAAAACAACATCTTCTCTCTCCGGCCTCTGCGCGTGATGCGCCCTGTCGGCGCGTGTTGCACACGCGCCTGGTTTCAGCAAGTGGCAAGCTGCCACGTGTCCTCGGCGCATGCTTTCATCACAGTTGAATCAATTCAACTCTTCCCTCCTCCACATCACCATTCAACACACACTAAACACACCATTACATCACTTTTCATTATTCAACACACACTTAAACACACCATTGCAAATGGTCTTGGAAAACTCAACCAAAAGCCACAAACCCAAAGTGTAATACTAATATTCACAAATCAAAGCTAGGAACGCGATACTTATAAGCGTAATTGCAAGACCATAATATCAATTTGGTAAATAAAAGACTACACAAAAAGGGGGCCAAATTAGGTCACAATAATCCATTAATTCCTCAATTATTCTTTACCACAGAAAAATTCATAAATTTGAAGTAAAAAACACGCATTCCTAACTTTAATTTCATATCCAACCAAAGAATATGATAAATCAGTATATAACACCAAAACCCCAAACAAATGAATCTTCCGCCGTAATCACAAATTCAAGTTTAACAAATCATGTTTGATCTTTTTCAGAATAAATAATTAAGTAATATTGGAAGATTATTGTTTAATAAACTATAGCATAAAAGAATGCAAAAGAATAGGAAAGAAATGAAGAAAAAAAATAGTAACAAGGTTAACTGAGAAGAACGATGAAAGAGAAAGAAGAAAACTTGAAGGAAACAAAGATGAGAATAGAGAATAATGAGTGTTGTAATGGAAGAACACTCATTCCATAAACACAATCTAATCCTTTACCGGCCACTAAAACAACGCCTACCAATCTCATCACCACAAATGAGCCCAATTAAACGCCTGAAAATGACTTATTCCAACACTCATTCAGATTCCACCACTAATCGACCCCCAGTCTGTCGGTGAAGACACCGTAACAAGCCTAAAAAATTTGAGTCAAGAAAACTGACTCCCGATCTCGAATCAAAAGCGATCGGTCCACCAGACTCTATAAACAAATCATTAAGACACCCCTTAACTTCTGGTCCTCCGGATAAGTTACCTTAACCAACCGTAAAACTTGAAACTGGACACTAACTTCCGATCTCGAAGCAAAAACGATAGACCCATCAAAGTCCAGAAGACAAATCTATAAGACAATCAACAAGTTGAATGATAGTGCAAACAGAACCAGCTCGAAAACAACCCATAATCGAATCACCAAATCAAGCCACGAACCAAAACAGAAACAAGCCCAAACTGACAGAAGTAAGTGGCAACAGAGATAGACCTAGTTATGAGGTCACCATGAACAAACAATGAAAAAAAAAAACTCCCCAAAGCAAAAATCACCCACAAGCTCCTCATCATCAACACGACAACCAAAATCTCACCAAAGTCCATTTGATAACCAAAAGAACGAGTCTCTAGTCATAAACTGCTATCACCAAACAAAACACACCACCGCCATCAAACACCACAATCAAAACCTCAGCATAGTCCCTTTGATAACCAAAATAACGAGACTCTAGTCACCAAACAAAAGACACTATCGCCATCAAGATTGTGACATATAAGTCACCACCACACAATAGCATATTTATTGGTTTATGTAAATTAAAAGGCTAGTGAGAACCGAAGTGAAAACAACAGCACTTGTTGGCCTTGTTCACAACACGCTTCAGATTACTATGTGTTGTGCTTTTATTATGTGTATGATGTGTTATGCTTTGTTGTGTATTGCAATTCGGCACATGCTTGCCAAAACATGTGTTCTCTGTCACAAATACTTAGGTTCTCTAAGTTTTCATATTTTAGATTCTATATACGAATCTATATTTTACACATTCAGATTATATAATTAGAAATGTGTCAACATATAAACTACAAGTGCTCTACTAAACTAATGAGGTGGTTTGACACAGTTTGAATTACATAATTTGAACTATAAATATTTTTTTGGATTACATTTTTCAAATTGTTTTGAATCAAAAATTGGAGGAACTAGGGTAATTTGTAGACGTTTATGAGTTTTTAGAGGATTCAAATTATATAGTCCGAAATATTATAGAAATATTTTGGATTATATAATTCGAAGGGGGTAAAATGAGAAATCTAGAGAGCGGCGAGAAGGACGGAGAGTGGAAAAAAAAATTCTCAAATATTTTTGCTGGGGGCAGCAATAATGATTCCCCCCAAATATTATTAATCTTTTTCTTTTTTAATATTTGATATTTCAACATATATTAAGGTAACATTTACTCTTCTAATAAAATTTTACATTAATTTTTAAAAAATAGTTTATCAGTAATAATCAAATTAATACATAAATTTTCTAACATTACATTGATGAAAGTGGAACTAGACTTGGATATTTTAAACAGTTTTTGGTCTGAGCCATGTGAGTGAATGTGATTGGGAGAGGGGTGACCCTAATAAAGGTGGTTAACCAGGTTCTTTGGCGGAGATTATTTTTGGCAAAAGTTGAAGAAGTTTGATAACTCAATTGATTTGAGCTAAGAGTTAAAGGAATTGGAGGTCCTGTGTTTGAACCAAAGGAAGGAGTAAAATATTACTCTAACTACTACCATTTGTCATTAAAATAAAATTATGGCCAATTTTTGTGGATACTTCACACCAATAATATAATTACTTTTGAAAAAATAATACGAAGTTGTAACTTATTTATATTTTTCCTTTTAATATCATGTTTTATTTTTATTTAAATTTCAAAACAAACATGCAAGCCAAGAGTTATGGTTTTAGTTGATGTCTACATTTTTTTTTATAATTATAGTATCATTTTATATTTTTGTTTATCTTTCAGTCTTTTAGACTTTCAAAACAAACATGCATGCCAAGAGTTATGGCTAAAGTGATAGTGTCATGCTATTGATCTCATTCTACTGCAGACAGTGGAAGGTTTAGTAGGCCAAAGGGTTCTAAGTGTAGAGTCAAAGGACCTATGTGCTGCTACTATGTAGTGTACAATTGTACTCTATTCTCCCTGTTACTAAAATTTTCTTAAGGCATATAGTTAATAAATTGTAAGAAATTAAGAAGTTAAAAGTTGCTCATTTATCACCTTTTTCAGGATATACATTGGAGAGTTATTAGGGTAACCAAGTATTTATATCAAGTTATGACAGA
The DNA here is from genome assembly GCA_018208015.1 of Medicago ruthenica. NCBI lineage: Eukaryota > Viridiplantae > Streptophyta > Magnoliopsida > Fabales > Fabaceae > Medicago > Medicago ruthenica. Next base: position 47,223,298 of record CM031373.1, on the reverse strand, counting down.
ATATGCAGAATTAGACATGAGAGTGTAAAAAAGACATATTTAGTCTAACTCAATAGTAACATAATTAATTTGAAGGGTGATAACCATGGTAGAATCCACGTACGTTGTCCATAAGAGATGGTTGATGATCATATTCACTAATAGATGACATTCCAAGGAAGTTATGTGGCCATCCTTGATTCCCTTCAAGACTTGCTGGCCTCTGCCATTTGGGATATTCATTGATTCCGGTAACATTTTCATTGGCCCCATTGTTAGAACTTTCACAAAACAATGATGTTGTTGGTGTTGCCAAATGCTGATTGATATTATGATTATAAAACCATTCAGGTCCATAGCTATCTTTGTCATAGAAAGTAGGAATCATATACTGATTTTCAAAGGCACCATTATTGTCATTGATATCATCATGATCTGTGTGTTCTTGATTGTAATCTTCATTCCAAATTTCTGCATGTTTACCCAATTTGGCTAACTTTTGGACCAAAGTTGAAGGATTGACAACTCCTGTGACAGTTACCTTTTGATCTTCTGCATCAATGGCTACTTCATAGACACCTGATACAAATTCACAAGTATGTAAGAGTAAGATTAGTTTGGAAGATTAACATCAGAAAGCGGCTAAGTTATGTCTTCTCTTCTATTTGTATATTTTGAAGTTGAAAATGGAAAGGGAAATATAATTTCACAGGTGTTATGTTTGGATTTGCGGTAAGTTTGATAAAATCACAGTGAGTCGCCTTAGTTTTGTAAAAGCTATACTTTACAATTTCAACAATTTGACAAACCCGCCTTGATACCAAAATGCATATGACATGTTTGCTTTATCAAAGTTGTGGCTATATGTTTTTTATTAATAAATAAAATCTCACAGCTTAAATTGCCAATGGCTTGTTAGTATGTATACTTAATTTCCAATGCTTACTCAAGCTTCATTTAATTTTCATTATATTCTGAGATTCTTGGACATGAACTGTATATAAACTATTGCAACTCTTATTTTTTACGACAAGGTAGCTTATACACAATGGTTCAAACCTTTTAAAGAGAGCTAATATATAGAAATCGAAAAATAAGAGTAAAAAATTTAAACTTTACCTTTAATTTTTTTTAGTGCTTTCCTGACTTTGGTCCTACACCCTTGACAATTTATATGTACTTTGAGAACAAAAGTCTGCACCAGAGGAATTAAAAACACATCTCAGAAATAACATAATAAAATTAGTTATAAAATGTGAAATGAATTAATAAAAATGATTAGAAATGCAGGGACCTCAGTCTTTAATGACTCATGTTCATTTGTTGACATTTTTAGCAATGTTTGAAGCTAGAATATAAGAAAAGAATGCCTTCCTTGTTTTCTTTTTTCTTCTATGACTTGTGTTTGAAGAATGCACAAAAGATGTTTTATAGACAAAGAACATGTATAGAGACAATATGGTTAAGTTTTGGGTTGGTGAAGTGTTTTTTTGACCAAGCTTTGGGTCCTTGCAGTTTGGTCAGGCAAGGATTGTGTGCATGTCTTAACAATGATTTTTTGCACAATGATCATGTGATAGAGTTGTTCGGTGGATTTGTTATTTCAATCCAGCACATTGACCCTTTAAAGTGTAGAAAGAACACACTTTTTGTTTGCAACAGAAGTACTAACAGAGCCAAAATAGCAAATTAGCAATAGCTTAAGTATTACATTATTTTTTTGGATGTTTCATTGGAGGATATGCCCCTTATGTACTCCAAAAGACATATCTATACCCAACCTTTAAGAAACAACGGATGTAAAAAGCTACTTTTACCCCTCCCTCTTCAGGTTCTTAAAAAACCATAATATTATTATGTTTTACTAATTTTTACCCTCTTTGGATGACCTAATTTGGATAATTTACCCGAATTTTTACCCTCCATGGATTTTAACCCTCCAATTTGTGCATCCATTGTATGGCTGCTAGCAAGCTCGATACCTCACCAATAGTAGCATTCATAGTTGGTTGCAATCACAAAGTTTTTTTTCCCACTAACATCTCGCACTCGTCCCTTAAGCAAATACCAAGGTATTGCAAACATACATTTCTCCCCATTCTTTTTTGACCAATATGCATCAACTCTTTTTTGGCCTTGCTGAACCATTAGGATAGCCTCATGAATACTCTTCCAAACAAAACTCCAATTTTTGGCCACCATGGAATTCGACTTTGACATCGACTGCCACACTTGTTTTCCTAACAATCTCAAATTAAACATTAAATAAATTATTAAACCTCATTCATCCATCCTCCTTCTTCTGTATAGCAAGTTTTTCCCACGTTAACCACATAATTCCTTTATTTCGACCTCCTATATTACCCCACAAAAAAAAAAAATCATGATTTTTTTTTATATTTTTTATATTTCATCCTCCACTGAAGAAGAAATTAAAGAAATAAAAATATTATGAAATAAGTTGGAATAACTTGAAAAAACGAATTTTACTATCACTTTTTCTTTCGCTTTAGATAAAGAGGATCGCTTCATGAATTAATTGGTAGGGATTTAAGTTCCCAAAAAGTTAAAATGTTTCATAATGTTCACTTTTAAGTTAAATCCTTACCCCTCTTATGGTTTATCCACTACGAAATCAATATTCGTGTATGTGTGAATATTCTGAATTTGACAAGGATTATGATAAACAATGTTTGGCTATGATTTGGAATATGATTTTGTAGTCATGGCTGCATTCTCTAATCGGTTACTCAACGTTGGCTCAATTTTGAACCTTATCAATATTATACGGTGAAATTGTTTTTTATTTTTTATTTTATTTCAAGATCTAAGATTATCTTTGCTCATTTTATAAATCATCGGCGTATCCTTCTTAATGTATTGTTAGAAAGTAGTTTCGTTAGAGTATGACATAGTATGTATAAGTCTAAATGCAATTTAGGTCCTCTATTTTGGCAAAACCATGATTTTGGCCCCCCAATTACTAATTATGAAATCGGGGACTAAAAATTGCGGTTTTGTAAAAATAGAGATACTAAAATTACACAATTAAAAACATAAGGACCAAAATTTTGGGTTTACCAAAATAAAGGATCAAAATTGCGTAATTAAAAATAGAGGGACCAAAATTGCGGTAATGCAAAATTAAGAAACCAAAACTACATTTAAACATATAATTGATGGTAGAATCATTTGGTCTGTGCACAATTATTATTGTTTACCCCTTCTCCTCTTTCACTTTTTTATATAAGCTTTCTACCTTGGTTGTTCAAAAATCTTTTGTCCAAACACTTTGTGCTACCACGTGCCTACACGCTAAGAAGTATGTCTAATCTTGTGGCATCTAAATTTAAAAAGACCGTTTCTTTTTCCACCATATAAATTTCTTGCGCGCTCTATACAGTTCGGATTATACTATCCGAACGACATAAACACCCCATAAAAAACTTAAAAAACATGTTATTATGAAGAATGAAAATGTGTATTATTTCATGTAGAATCAGTGAATACAAAGGTTTATATAGATTGCTGATGCTGTGCAATAGGTAACTGTGAGATAGCAATCAGCAGATCAAAGGATAACTAGACTAAGCTAAGCTAATGTAAAGTAACTTGTACTCTAAGCTAACTCAGTCAACTATATTGTTGACTTCATTCTTCAGTCAACTGCATTGTTAACTTCATTCTTCTTATTATGTATACACGTTGAAATATTTCGGATTTTAAAATCCGAATAGGGCGTGTGAGAAACTATAGAGTGGAAAAAGTAATGACCATTTAAAAAAGTATACTTTTGTATTTGTTGGGTCATGAGAGGAGCCCAGTGGATCATTCACACTGGACATAAAACAATCACATAAGTGAGTAGAACACCACATCTATACCGAAAACCTTAATGCATTTGTTTATGATCCTCTCACTTATAAAATGTCCAACCTCTATTTTTCTAAACAACGTGGAACTTCTAACTCACATTTTCTACGCAACATTTTATAATTCCAATTGTAGTATTGTAGTTCTTTTAGAACTGTAATTGATTCAATTAAAATACTCATTTACTCTCATGTATTTTCTTTCTTCCTGGTCAAATGATATCCAAAATAGAGAAAAAATTTCGAAACCGCGTCTTTTCCTTTCTTTTTTTCTCACCATATATTGAGCTTCTTATGTCAAAAGAACTAGCAAACACTACTGAGCTAAAAAAGTAGAGAAGAAAAGAATGTAATGTAAGCAACTTGACTTTGAAAATTTCATTTTAAGAAAAAGGAAAGAAGAGTGTGTGTGTGTGTGAGTCAATTTGAAGCACCCCGCCAAAAGCTTCATCAATGCTGTAATAAGATAGTCTTTCTAAAAATGGCAACCAGGACAACCTTGTAATAAAGAGCTTTCCAAGAACTTCAACAGCAATTGTGTGGGATGACAGTTAAGTCACCTAACCTTCCATTATTTTCTTTCATATCAAAACATTATAAATAATTGAATGTGGGTAGAGTTATTGCTAACTTGCTATAATAAAACTAATCAAAGAGAATTACTTTAACTCCTCTCTTCTTCTATTCATTTGTTTTCTTCACACAGTGACATGGGTGGCTGCTTTAGCTCAAGGTTCAAAACTGAGAATCGGAGTCCTTCAAATATCACATTTCCCTTTCTTAATGATCCATCTTGTATGTTTTTGTGAATAAATTTTGCTACTTGGTAGGGAAATTTGTTTTAAATTTTTGAGGGGGTAATCTGTTACGGAAACTTTAAAAACTCCCTCTCGGTATGAGGATCTATCCCCACTGTCTTTGATTGAGTCACAATTTATATACTCTAAATTATTGAGAATAAATCTTGGATTTAGGTAGGAAGACCGTTAGTTCAGCCAATGTAAGCAGTTTACCATATTTCAAGAGAATGACCCTTTGGAGAAAAAATGTATTTTATATGATTGCAACAATGATACTAAATTTATACTTTCTTTGCTTCTACAGTCGCTGGCTTGTTATCCAAAAGCAAAATTATATGAGTGTAAAAGAGAATTGCATGACTTAAATCATTTGAAACATATAGTTGCTGACAGAATATGCTGGCCTAATTAAGTAGTTAATTCATGTTTTATTTTGACATGGACAGGTTTGGATTCAAAGGTTAATTGGAGAGAAGGTGATACTTTGATTGGTTTGAGCAGCAATGCCACCTCTTCTAGGACTTTGAAATGCTTCTCATTAAAGGAAGTAAAAACTGCGACAGGGAACTTGGTTCTAGATAGTCCGGTAAAAAGAGATGATGAGTTTTGTTGTGTAAAGGGGTGGATTGATGAGGCCACATTTGCCCCCGCTAAAGCAGGTTATGGTTTTACAATTGCTGTGAAGAAGCTTAACCAAGCGAGCCACCAGGAACACAGTGTATGGTTGGTGAGTGTCATTCGAAAACTTTGCTCAAAACTTGAGAACTAGTTGAATTTTGAAGTTGGGAAAATATCAACAACATGGGGAAGCTGAGTCATCCTAATCTTGTGAAACTGATTGGTTACTGCTTAGAGGATGTCTACCCAATTTTGGTATATGAATATTTGGACAAGGGAAGTTTGGACAACTGTTTGTTTAAAAGTATGTTATTATTAGCTTTCCTTCTTCTATTATTTTATTTTTTTTTTCAAGTTTTTTTATTTGTCGACTTCATTTTCTAGTTAAACCCCTCAAAATCTCATCTCTATCTACCTATTGTATATGGTGCAGGGGGTTCTGATTTCCAGCCACTCTCATGGAAAATGCGAATGAAGATAGCTCTTAATGCTGCAAATGGTCTTGCATTTCTTCACAGTGATGAAGTCAATGTGATACATAGAGATTTCAAAACTTCTAATATCTTGATTGATTCTGTAAGTGGATTCATTGATCTTACAAGCTTTAAAAAATGAAGAGTTAATATACTAGTTAGACCTGGTTTCTAAATACTTTATGTGAATAACAGAACCACAATGCAAAGTTATCCGATTTTGGGTTGGATAAATATGATGATCCGAACAACTGGACAAGGTTAAATATGATCAGATACGCAGCACCCGAGTATTTCATGACAGGTGGTAACTCAATCTTCTTCAAGCTAGTGTCAGCAAGTTATTGTTGCACACCATTTACCTATTTCACCATATGATAATGCTTTGCACATAGTGAACGAGTATTTAGACATAGAAGTTAATTATATGTAGATTGCAGAATAGTTTGTAACCAAAATATTATTTGTACCGGCAATTCCATGATGTTGAATCTGTTAAAAACAAGGTAGTCTGTAGTTTTTAGACCTTCATTTAGTTTTTCTTAGATACTTCCAGCTTTCTCTTTCGGTAGCTTTCTTATCATTGTCTTTTTATTTAAGGTCTCCATACCAAAATGAGTGATGTATACAGTTTTGGAGTTGTTCTGCTAGAAATTATGTCGGGCAAACGAGCATTTGATATAAATAGGCCGCCGTGTGATCAGAGTTTAGTTAAACGAGCATTTGATATAAGCAGGGCATCTTATCATGGAGAATAACAGCCTCTTTCATTTCATACTCATCGTCTTCTTCACTTTAGTCTTCCTTTTCCGTATCATCTTCTTGACTCCTCTCTTCAAGTGGTATAGGATGCCCTCCAAAAGGTCTCCAGTCCATAAACTGAGCAACTTCCTCAGATGTTCTTTTACTTAGAGGCACAGCATTGAGGTTGAGGTCTTCCCACAAATCTCTCTATGTGGTTTTCCAGTCTCTGGTCTTTCTCCATATGAATTTGCCACATTTTATGTATGACTTCCATTTCATGTGGAATAGAAGCCCAATTTTGTTCATCCGTATCTGGCTGTTGGTTTTGAGCCCTAAGATGACTCCAAATTGGTCTCACCCTTAGGTGTATTCCGCTTTTATCCGTAGTGGCATAATACATCACACTTCTTAGAGCGAAATCCGTTGCTGTCAAAGTTATGTTTGCAAGTGGATGAGTCACTTACCTTCCTCTTCTTTTGGCCTCTTTGAATAAGAAATCTAGGAGCCATGATTTTCACCTTCACCATATCAAAGAAACCACTCAAAAGCATGCACAATTTCAAAAACCATATTACAAACCAAATCATGTGATGCAAGTGGAACTGAACTTGGAAGCAAGGTTTCTGGCCCATACCATGTGAATGGAAAGAATGTGCAAAGTTGGTGGATATTTTGCAACACTAACACGACTGCATACTTGATTATCATGTTTTATTTTTATTTTTCTTTCAAAACATACATGCCAAGAGTTTGGCTAGAGTAATAGGAAATGCTATTAATTTCATGATAGTAACCAGGGACTTGTGATGTCAAGTCTGTGAGAAATTATTTTCATGATGTGTGATACTAATCTCACTCTATTGATTAAAAGTTATATTAATCTGATTCTATTGAAGAATCTTGATATAAATTGCTTCCCTGTCAACAGAGTCACTTAGCACTTTCTTTAGGATTAGGGTTTTCCTAACTTGTTCGGCCTGATCAATGTTGATTACCTCTTTGGATTGTTGGTAATTCTTTGGCCTATTATTTGGCACCTCTTGTAATAAAATAAAATCTCGTTCTATAATAATGAGAGGACATTGACTTTTTTATTGAGATTATAATATTTCACATTCATTGAATCATATTGGTGCATGAAGATATTTGCAGAGAAGATTAATTCAATGCAAGGAAGATATTTGCAGCCCACAAGTCAAATTTAAAGCTGTATTGTTAAAATTTTCTTAAAGCACATTGTTGAGAAGTTGTAAGAAATTGACAAGTAAAATGTTCTCTCAATTTTCTCCTTTTTCAGGAGTTATTAAAAGGAACTCAAGTATTTACATTAGTAAGACAGAATATGCAGATTTAAACATGAAACTGTAAAAAGGATACATTTAGTCTATTTCAATAGTAACATAATTAAAGTGCATAAAATCAATTTGAGGGGTAATAACCATGATAGTATCCATGTGTGTTTGGCATAAGAGATGGTTGATAACCATATTCATTAATAGATGACACTCCAAGCATGTTATCAGGCCATCCTTGATTCCCTAAGACAGAGTAATTAGTTCCATAAATATTCTCTTCAAATCTCGCAGGCCTCTGTCATTTGGGATATTCATTGATTATGGTAACATTTTCATTGGCCCTATTGTCAAAACTTTCATAAAACAATGATGTTGTTGGTGCTGCCAAATGTTGATTGATATCCTTATAATGATAACACCATTCAGATCCCTAGTTATCTTTGCCATAAAAAGTGGGAATCATGTACTGATTTTCAAAGTTACCTGGCTCATTTGTTACATACTCTTGATTATTGTCATTGATATTATCATGATCTGTGTATTCTTGATTGTAATCTTCATTCCAAATTTCTGCATGTTTACCCAATTTGGCTAACTTTTGGACCAAAGTTGAAGAATTGACAATGCAGTAACTTTCTGACTGTTACCTTCTGCTCTTCTGCATTAATGTCTACTTCATAAACACCTGATGCATATATGTAAACTAGTTTTGGAGATAAGCGTTAGAATATGGCTAACTTACATCTTTTATTTGTGCATTTGGAAGTTGAAACTTGAAAGAGAAAATGAACTGCTTATATCATGGATATGCCTCAACTGTTTCTTTGTTTTCCATGGTAAGATTTAAACATAAAATCTCAGGTTAAATTGCCAATGGCTTGTTAGTAACTTAGTATGTACTCAGTTTTCATTTTTTATTCATGCTTCGTTTTCATTATATTCTTAAATTCTTCGACATGACATATATATACTATTGCAACTCTTATTTTTCTTCCAACTTCCTTTTGTTTATGGTTATAAATTCTAACTTCTTAAAAGGTAATAAGAGTAAATATAGAAATTGACAATAAGAGTAGAATAGTTTAAACTTCTTAAGTTTTAAGTTCTAACTTGTTAAGGGTAGCTTAAATATAGAAATTGAAAATAAGAGTAAGAAAGTTTACACTTTAGCTTCAACTTTTCTAAGTGCTCTCCTGACTTTGGTCCTACACCCTTGACAGTTCATGTGAAGTTTGAGAACAAAAGTCTGTGCACGAAGTATTAACAAATATAATGAATTAATATTTGAAAATAAATTTAGTCATAAAAAGTGAAATGAATTAATAAAAAAGATTAGAAGATACAGAGACCTCAATATTTAATAACTCAGAGTATTCATTTGTTGACATATTTGGCAATGCTTGAAGCTAGAATATCAGAAAACAATGTCTTCCGTGTTTTCTTTTTTCTTCTATGACTTTGTGTTTGATGAATGCACAACGTTTTTTGACCAAGCTTTGAGTCCTTGCCGTTTGATCGGGCAAGGATTGTATGCATGTCTTAACAATGATTTTTTTGCACTATGATCATGTGATAGAGTTGTACGGTGTATTTGTCAGCTCAATCCTGCACATTTGAACCTTCCAACTGAGTAGAACACACACTTCCACCAATACCTATATAATTCGCCTCTTTTAGTCTTTTAAATATTTTTTATCTATCGCATTTTTAGTTATATATAGTTGAATGACTAACCATTCACTTCCTGGTCAAATCAAATGATATCCAAAAAAGTGAGAAAGTTTTTAGAACCACGTTTTTCCTTTAATCCTTTTTGAACCATATCCTAATCTTCTCTCTAAAATTTGATAAATGACTTGAGAAACACTACTGGGCTAAAAATGCGGAGAAGAAAACCTCACTTTATTTTTAGAACAAGTGCATAATCGAAGCGAAAAAGGTTGAATCTTAGTTGATTGTGACAGTAAGGCCACTATGCCACTTACAATAAAAGAAAACCTTGACATTGAAAATTTCCATTTTAAGACTTGCATACTTGCTTTTCTTCCCTTTCATTTCAAGACCTTATAAACAATGAGAGTTGTTTAGATAAGACTTTATAACTTGCTATAAATAAGGACCATGTTGTAGTGGCTTTTCTTTTCATACATTCAGTTGAACAAAATTAATCAAAGAGAATTTTAGTTCCTCTCTTCTTCTTTTCATTTGTTTTCTTCAAACGGTTAAAAGAGAGGATCATCAACAAGACAGTGACATGGGTGGCTGCTTTAGTTCAAGGGTCAAAACTGAGAGACAGAGTCCTTCACATAATGGTAATAACATTCTTATTCACTATTTTTTCTTTTGTGAAGGAAAAGAAAAAAAAAATAGTGAGATTTTCCTATATTGTATGTATAACCTGAACATAAAAAATACTTGCTTGAGACAAATAATATGTGATGAGCTGTGTTCTATTTAGTGTAGACTGTAGACATCCGAAGTATAACAAAAAAATATATATCAAAGCGGGACCGTATTTATTTTATTGCGGAAATTTGTTTAAAAATTCTCAGGTTGTATAATATGTTATTGAGACTTTTAAAAATCTCCTCTTGGTATGAGGATTTATCTCTACACTGCTTTTTATTGAGGATACATTTTGGATTTAGGTATGAAGACCGTTAGTTCAGAATTCAGATAGTGTAAGCAATTTACCTTATTTCAAGAGAACGTACTTTGGAGAAAAAATGTATTTTATATGATTGCAATAATGTTGCTAAATTTATACCTTTTTTTTTCTTCTACATTCTCTGGCTTGTTTTCCATAAACTAAATTATGAGAGTAAAAGTAAATTGTATGACTTAAATCATTGGAAAAATATAGTTGCCAGAATATGCAGGTCTAAGTAGTTAATTCATATTTAGATTTTGACATGAGCAGGTTTGGATTCAAAGGTTGATGGGAGAGAAGATTATACTTTGATTGTTTTAAGCAGCAATACCACCTCTTCATCTATTCTAACTTCTAGGACTTTGAAGTGCTTCACATTAAAGGAAATAAAAACTGCGACCAAAAACTTTGTTCCAGATAACTGGGTGGGTGGAAATGTATTTAAGGGGTGGATCAATGAGCACACGTTAGCCCCCGCTAAACCAGGTTCTGGTTTTACAATTGCTGTGAAGAAGCTGAACCATGTGAGTCACCAGGAACCCAGTGAATGGTTGGTGAGTACGTTACTCGAAGACTTTACTCAAAGCTTCATAACTAGTTGAATTCTGAAGTTGGGAAAATATCAAATTATTTTTGGAAAACTGTTTCATATAACTTCTGTAGCAAAATAGATGGTCCTTTTTTAGATATTTAAAATTTATTATGATGTGATTTTATTATAGAGAAAAATCAACAACATGGGGCAGCTGAGTCATTCTAATCTTGTGAGACTGATTGGTTACTGCTTAGAGGATGTCCACCCCATTTTGGTATATGAATTTGTGACCAAGGGAAGTTTGGATAATCATTTGTTTAGAAGTATGTTATTAACTTTCATCCTTCAATTAGTCTTTTTTTCAAGTTTTTTTATTAGTTGATATCATTTACTAGTTAGTATATTAAATCCCTCAAAGCCTCACCCCTACCAAATGTTTATGGATCAGGAGCTTCTCCACTCTCTTGGAAAATCCAAATGAAGATAGCTCTTGATGTTGCTAAGGGTCTTGCATTTCTTCACAGTGATGAAGTCAATGTGATACATGGAGATTTCAGAACTTTTAATATCTTGATTGATTCTGTAAGTGGATTAATTGACCTTACAACCTTAGAGATCATGCTTTGCACATAGTGAATGAGTATTTGGACCTAGAAGTTAATTATATGTAAAATTGAGAATAGTTTGTAGACTTTCATTTAGTTTTTCCCAGATACTTCAAGCTACCTCTCTTTGCAGCTGCAGTTTTCTTTACTATATCATGTTACTTTCACTATGGACCAACCCCAACAGATTTCTAAGTCTATGTCAAGATTTGAAATTACATATCTTCTTTTTTAGAAATGAAATTATATCTTTTTAAGTGAGAGATGATAAGAGAAAACTAAAGGGTTACAAAAATATGTTAAAAACGAAATTTAATATGGACAATCTTTAAAATTAGCCATAAAATAGAAAAATGAAATTTTATTTTGATTGTCCATCAAAACTGTTTTAAGGAAATTTAGTAGAATAGTTTCTGGATTTGAATAATGGCTAATAAGTTTAAAACCTTACACTTCACCAACGAAAGAACAAACAACTTTAAATAATCTTATAACTTATATTTACTAGTGTTATAAATGTTTTTTGTTTGGAAGCCTAAGTCTCTTACCTTAAGCTTGAGCTTGAGTCGATCAACAATGATTCTTGCATCTTACTACAATATCATAAAAATCAATATCTCTCGTAACTTTCTTCACATCGTGTTTTTATTCAAGGTCACCGCACCAAAATGGATGATGTATACAGTTTTGGAGTTGTTCTGCTGGAAATTATGTCAGACAAACGGGCATTTGATAAAAACAGGCCACTACGCGAACGAAATTTAGTTCAATGGGCAATGCCGATATAGAAGGCCAATACTTGCCGCGTGAAGCAATGAAAGTAGCTCACATTGCAATTCAATGTCTGTCTGATAATTCGAAAAAAAGACCAAACATGGATGAGGTGGTAAGATTATTGGAACAGCTTTATGATTCTAATGATACAGTGGTTCAGGATATTATAAAAGTATAATTGGAGAAGGCACTTCTAATTTGTGTTCATCAGCTTCTACACTTTGTGGAAATTGACATTATTTTGATTTTTGAATAAAATATTTAGAAACGTGGCTTCTTTACGCTTTGAATAAAATCGACATTTCTTTGTCATCAAGCTTAGTTATCATATTCTAACAATAACAAAGTGAATAAGAAAACAGAGAAGGCATAACAGACTCTCGGTTCTGTGAAAAAGTTAATTCAAAAGTAATTAGATGTCTATTGCAGTGTTTTTCTTGTCAAAGTCTATTACAATGTTATAGAACTAGTAAAAAGCATATTAGGTGAAGGGATCACTTTTTTTCGCAAATTTGTAATTACCAAAATTTCACACTATATAAGGGGATAAGTTATTTTTCCTTTCTAAAATAAAAATGCTACTCCAAAATGTTTCTAAAAATGAATAAACTGTGATTGAATTGTTATATATTTTTTTGGTTACATGAGAAAAGAAAAGAAAGAGAGAAAATAAAAATAAGGAATTACATCCTTACAAAGGACACCCCAAGAGCATCAGCTAGCAAAGCTAATGACAAACTACAAGGAGGCGCTTGGAGCACAATTAGAGGATCTACGTTAATAGCTCCCAACTTTGGTAGCACACATGCACAAGCATTTCCTTCGCGAAAGGTGTGATGAAGAGATATTGTCCAATCTTTTTTCATGAAATCTCTAGCTCATTCGCATAATGATGAAACTGAGATGTTCCCTCTGTGACAAGTTGAATCACATGCAAGGAATCTCAGAAACACATTACTTTCCTAAATCCAGCCTGCCAACACAGTCTGATGCCCACTAAAATCGCTTGTATTTCCGCATGGAGAATATTAGAGAAACCTACACTCCCATAGAAACCAAATTGAAATGTTCCATCATGGTTACGCACCAAGCCACCAATCCCTGCCTTCCCTAGATTAGTAAGAGCACTTCCATCGACATTGAGAATCATGGCATCCTCATCCCCTTTATTCCAACACACCTCACAAATTGTTCGATGGGAGTGGGAGGTTGGACTTTCAAATGCCTGCTTGGAAACCTGTAGCTGAGTAAAGATAGAGGTTATGATTTGGTACTTCACAGGAATTGTTCCCTCAAAAATAAATTTGTTGCGAGAGATCCAAATATTCCACATTATCAATGGAGCTAAAATACCCACTTCATCCACTAAGGTCGCTAGGATCTTTGAAATATTGTCTAGACCAACCTTGTGACACATTGCTTGAACATCATTAAACCCACAATCAGTCCAAATTTCAATTGAGCATGGACATAACATTAGACAATAAGAAATAGTTTCATCTTCATTGCAGAAAGAGCAAGTAGGCGTTAAAAGGACTCTGCGATGACACAAGATACTTCTAGTGGGGAGAGACTTGTGGCATGTTTGCCATAAGAAAAATTACACACTAGCTGAGAGATGTAACTTCTAAATCCACGACCAAGATTGAATTGTTATATGATTATATATATCATGGTATTCTTTCAATTCTTTTTAAAATCTTATATATATATATATATATATATATATATATATATATATATATATATATATATAGACACACACTCGTATGATAAACCTTGAAACTCCAAACAATCAACCTCCTCCAAATCAATTATAGCACTAAATCACATGGACTTCGTGAGCACACCCCATACTGCTAAACAAGCTCCTTCAACTCAATGTTGGAATTATTTATTGGTAAGGACGACTTGCTTTTGAAAATTATGGAAAAGTTATTCACAGCCAATTAAAATTAGGAGAAATATTTGCATAGTCACAACCCAAAATAAAAATCATTTAGACATACACTCATATAAAACATATATGATTCCATTGTTTCAAAAATAATATTTAATTCTTTTCTCATTCATACTTTTTTTTTTATTTACGTGTGTACCTAAATGAATATTATATATGCTTGTGACCAAGCAAACATGACTCTTAAAATTAGTCATGTGTCCTACTAACTTTGTCGAACATAGAATTATAAAATAAAAAAATGGTGGAATTAACGTAGCGGATTTTGATTGATTATGGGTAAATTACATACAATTTTTCAAAAACAACCTAAAATATACCTTATTTAAATATCCTCTTTTTTTCTGACACGCAAAAAGAGAATATATTAAACAACTGAAACAAGTCCTACAAGCATAAGGTGTATCAGACCAGACTTAATAAAAATATAATTACAACCAAGTGTCAGAGAGCAAAAGAAAGAAATGAGCTACATAATAACCGTTAAACAGGGTAAGGGATTACACCTCCAAAAAGATTGAAGCTTAATCCATTCAGTTAGCACCTGCAAACTCTCCTCCTTATGTTGAAAAATACGTCTGTTGTGTTCCTTTCAAATTACCCAAATCACAGAAAGTCAAATAATACTAAGGGCGAGGCAAACTTTTTTCGAAAAGCCTCCTAACCCTTCAAACTGAGATAGGTGATCCAAAACATTTCCACGTGAAGCCGAACAAAATCATAGCCAGCCGTAAATAATAGGCCAAATTCGACCAAAAAAGTCACATTGGAAAAATAAATGACTATTGTCTTCAATAATGACGCAATTTGCCGAACAATTCTGATTTGTATGAGCAATAATACGTCTCATGACCAAATTATCTTTTGTTAGAATACAGTTCAAAATAAAACGCCAAGCAAATATGGGTATTTTAAGAGGCTCGACCTTTATCCACACCATCAAAGTGAAAGTCATAGAGTTAGCTTCATCCACTGTAGTAAAGTTGTTATAATTACTACTAACTATGTATCAATTAAAAGAATGTAATTTTCAGACCCACTGATCCTCCACATACACCTGCAAAACAACTGGGGTTACCCTTTCAACACACTCCCCCACCATCTCCTCCTCTCACGCAAACAACCTCCTACACCACTTTCACGCCTCTCCGTTCACACCCCACCCCAAAACAAACATATCAGCTATTGTCGCCAACTTGTTATCTACTAACTCAAACAACCTACCAAACCTAGCCTTCAAAGGGACTCATCCAGCCAAGGATCACTCCAAAAAATCGCAGACGTCTCATCGCCCACCTTACGACTAATGTTGTCGAACCACAAACCACCATCTACCAACCCAACTCCCTCTCTAATGTTATTCACAGTGTTAGAAATCTTGTTTGTTGGGAAGAGACTGTTACACTTGAAATCTGAAAAGTTTAATGGTTATGCACATAAAACTCAAAGCATATGGGGTTGTCAGACTAACCTTTAGGTTCGATTCGCCCCTACCAATAATTGTATATTGGATGCAATAAGAATGACCAGCGAATCCCCTTTATGATACTATAAGTTCCTTGATGTGTATTGCATAATCACACCAAGCGTATCTCTTAACAGTATTTTACAGATTTATGGTTCCAGCAATTCACTCATGCATTAGAGAATTGATGGATGATTTAGAGTAAGAGAATGAGGGAGAATTATGCTATTAATGTAGCAAAATTCGTGTGCCTACTGATGCCCAAATGGCAAGCATTTATAGAGTCCATCATATGACCTTTCACATGAGAGAAAGCACCCCTTTGCCAAAGGTTATGATCATATACATCAGATTTTTGACTTGAATCAATGCTATGATTCATTATCTATCAGTAAATAATAATGTTCCAATGTATATGAATGATTCTCATGAAGAGTTACAACATTTGGAACCCAAAGCAAATAAGAGTTACAACTTTTGGTTCTAAAGTGATTCCATTATTTTTGAAATCACCAACAAACAGACTACCAACCCAACTCCCTCATCATTCAATGTTATGTTATATTTTTATATTAATTTATTTTAAAATAAATTAAAATTTTGAATGAATTTTACTGGTATGGTATGACTACCAATCAAACTTCAAAGTATTTAGGAATTTACCATATATCAAAAGTAGCGGTCAAGACAAAACATAAGACTAAGACAAAAAATTTACCATATGTTATAACATTATGATGAATTGGTTTAACAAAGAACTTCTAAGAAAAGAACCCATAAGACATATGAGTATATGACCCCATTCACACACACCACATACTTTTCAACACCTACTGATTATTATACACAACAACAGTTGTGTTGACTTGGTAGTTATGTCCTACGTCCTAACCTTTCATGTGTGGAAAAACTATTGTTTTCACACGTTCACGTTTGTTTTTCTTCTCTTTAATTTCAAGGCCTTGCTTATGCAAAAAAAAAAATTGTGTCAAATTGAAAAATTTCTAGTACTTGTAGCTGCTCTTCTGGTTGCATTGAGAGACAAGAACAGGTCCAATCCAAAAGTTCTTTGTTCTTGAATTAGTTTTATGTTCATGGCTTGCTGCTTTAGTGCAAGGGTCAAAGTTGAAAATCCTACACATAATGGTATGGTTAATGTTATTCTATTTTTCCCTTTTTTATTTTTTAACTTTCTGAATTTGTTCAGCTGGTATCTGAGCTCTAATTTTTTTTATAAACTAGTTTTGAGCTCAATTTTCTTAAAAATCTTTTTTTTAATACACCAAAAGACCTGCTTCAAATCAATAATATGTAGTGAATTATATTTTGAGATCCAATGTATTAAATAAAATAATGTTTTTGTACTTTCTTTTCTTGTAATGAGCTAGCCTCTATTTTCCATTTAAAAAAAATATCAATGTAAATGAGAAGTTGAGAGCTATATAACTTAAATTATAAGATTAATTGTATTGAATAATGGTAGCAAAATAGTTGCCAGAATATTGCATAAAAGTTAGTTCATGTTTCTATTATGACATGGACAGGTTTGAATTCAAAGGTTGTTGGAAGAGAAGAGGTTGTTTTGAGTGGTTTGAGCAACAAGGAATCCTCTTCAACTGTTCTGCTAACTTCAAGGACTGAGGGTGAGATATTACAATCCAACAATTTGAAGTGTTTCACATTCAATGAGGTAAAAACTGCTACAAGAAACTTTCGTCCAAGTACTGTAGTGAGTGAAGGTACATTTGGTAGCGTCTTTATGGGGCGGATCGATGAGCACACGCTAGCTCCTACTAAACCAGGTACTGGTTTTGATATTGCTGTGAAGATGTTTAACCAAGAGAGCAACCAGGGACATAGTGAATGGTTGGTGAGTGTCGCTTACTTTTATTTTGAAGTTAGGAAAATATCAAATTAGTTTATGAACCTAGTTTTTTTGTGCCAAATTAAATAGATGGTGACTAATTAAACCTTGTACTTCAGGCAAAAATCAATTACCTAGGGCAGCTGCGTCATCCTAATCTCGTGAAACTGATTGGTTACTGCTTAGAGGATCCCTATCGAATTTTAGTATATGAATTTTTGGCCAAAGGAAATTTGGATAATCATTTGTTTAGAAGTATGTTGTTAATTAACCTCCTTTTATTATTGTCTTTTTTATATAATGAGTTTTTATTTGTTGACTTCATTTACAAGTTAGTATCATACACCACTGAAAATCTCATATCTCCCTAATGTTTATGGAGCAGAGGTTTCTAACTTTCTGCCACTCACTTGGAAAATTCGTATGAAGATAGCTCTTGATGCTGCTAAGGGTCTTGCATTTCTTCACAGTGATGAAGTGGAAAAGATACATGGAGACATCAAAACTTCAAAAATCTTGATTGATTCGGTAAGTGGATTCATGGATTTTACAAGCTTAGAGATGGATCGTTTAATAGTTAACCAAGTTTGTAAATTTGTTTATGTGAATGACAGAACTACAATGCAAAACTATCCTTTTTTGGGTTTGCAAAAGGTAGATCAGATAGTAATATCTCCGACTACGATATGGTGGATATGGGCCCTCAAATTAACGCGACACCTGAGTATATAGACACAGGTACCTAAATCTTTTTCAAGCCAATATAGGCCATTGCAGATTTGCAGTTTTCTTTTTGAGAAATTATAATTTGATGTTAAATACGATGATGTCCTTTGATATGGGCCCTCCGCATATGTGATGTGGTATTTTGATGTTCAAATAACGCGACACTTTATTGTATTTAGAGTTTATATGTTTTCTTTTAACTCAAATTCAAAGGGCTTAGCTTAACGAAAACCATACACTTCCCATTCCCAACTAGTCAGTATGTGCCGTTGTTCTTCATTGTATTGTATTTTGGTCTATAGTAATGAAGGAATTAATGATTATTACATCTTACCAACAACAAAATATAACATAAAACTTACAATTTTACTTCTAACCTTTTTCTCATTGCCTTTTTTGTGAAGATCACCTAACCAAAGAGAGTGATGTATACAATTTTGGGGTTGTCCTACTGGAAATTATGTCAGGCAAACGCGCAGTGGATAGAAACAGGCCACTTCGGGAACATAATTTAGTCGAATGGGCCAAGCCATTGCTCAACAGCAAACGTAAAATCTCTCAAGTCATGGATGTTCGTATAGAAGGCCAATACTCTTCGCGCGAAGCAATGAAATTAGCTCATATTGTAATTCAATGTCTGTCTGAAAGACCAAAAGTAGAAGAGATTGTGAGATCATTGGAGCAACTTCAAGATTCCAATGACACAGTTGGTGGAGTGGGGAGCTCTTAATCTCAACAGCAGACAATCAACCATCAAAACAAATGGTCATTATCTCATTTCTAAAGCAGCAATGGTTTCGAACAACATGGAAAAAGAATCTGTGAATCTATAAGCGGAAAATGTAATTCTAATTTGTTTTCATGTGTCTCCTCGTTATAAGTAGAAGAGGAAAATTTTTTGACATACTTCACATACCTCAAACAATATACATTGTTTCATAGAGAATATACAGAGCTGGTGCTTCCTATGTTTAAGAATTAAATGAAATGTTATAATGTCATAATATAATGCACATCATGTTAATAATATAAATCTTAATCATAGTACGTAGCATGTCATGATCAAATTTTTTTAATAGCAAACGTTAGTAATTAGTTGTTAAATTGTTTTTTCTCCTTCGTCCATGTTTAAACCATAAACTTCAACTCCTTATCCTTTAGCTCGAACTAATTGAGTTATCCAATTAAAAAAAATGCATTTAAACTAAAAATAATGACATGAAGTTCAAACCACATGGGTTCCGAACCATGCAACTTACATGACGAAGTGGCGTGTTTATTTATTATTTTTTTTGTCAAGTAGCTCAGTGACTAAAACTCATCTCCTAAGTTGAATAAGTGGAGAATTCAGGGTTCTAACTTCGATCTCATATCAACTGAATTATGCTCACAGAGACAAGTGACATGCTTTTTAAAAAAAAAATATTTGGTTTTAGTCCCGTATTCAACAAAAAATAGTGTGGTTATAATTTCGTATCGATATGAGTCAGATTGCCTATTAAAAAAAAATCAATCTGAGTCAAAGAAATAATAATTTCTTATCAATCTTCTATGGAAGATTAATTAAAAACACACATAATTAGTTTATTGTTTTCATATAGGTAAAATACATATTTAACTACTATGCTTTTGTTGTGGTTCTTCTCTTCTTTCAACTTGATCATAAAACAACCAATTAAAGTAGCAGCCAGGACAAAAATAATTGTTTTCACACGTTCACATTTGATTTTCTTCTTTATAATTTCAAGGCCTTGCTTATGCAAACTTATGCAGCTGCTCTCTTCTGGTTGGATTGGAAATTAACAAGAGAGAAGAAGGGGTCCAAACTGTTGAAGCAGTATTTCATACAACAAAAGTAAGTATTTTCAATTATCGTCTCCACAGGGATTGGTGCGTTACTTCGAACCGTTCAACAATCGATATTGTTTTGAGTTAAGGTTTTGTACAACTGGTTTCATAAACTAACGGAATGTAAATGCGGGAATTAAAACGACAAAGAATTAGGGAATAAAAGCGTTGAAATTAGAGTTCATCAATCTTGCAAAGAATGTAATAAATAAATCATGCATATGAATTTAGCGTTTTAGCATAAATATCACGTATCGCTCGACAACGTCATTGATTTCCCAAATGACATCGTGAGATCGATCGTATCGTTTAATCGACGATTTCCCAATCAATCAAACGATCCGAAAGCATTACGATCCGAAACTTAGTGCGATTATCAAAACCCAAATCCATTTCTAGATTTTCTTATTTTGATAGAAGATTATTCTTAAACATAGATTCAAGGGTATTTGTCAATATCAATTGAATCAATCATGAGAGTGAAAAGCAAGAATAACTTCATAAACACTTAAATTGCTAAATCATATATTCACATAATCATTCATTACATCAAAACTAGAAAGATTACCTCTAATCCCAACAAAGGGATGTTAGTTGCTCATTTTCATGACAACTATACAAAAGATAAGAGAAAAGATGAAGATCATGACCCAAAGTCTTGATTTCCCAAAGCCCTTGGTGGATTTCCACAATTCAATCCTTTTGCTCCTTGAAGATCACTACTTCTAGCCCTAATTCCTAAGTCCTAAACTACTACTAAAGCAATCCTAACAATTGGAAGAAAAAGTACTCAAAGTTCTCCAACTGATTATATCAGAAAATGAGCCAAAAATGCTTTTAATATCTGAATTTTTGCACGCTCGCTACAAGCGATGAGCTGGTCGCTTGTAGCGAGGAAGTTTGTTAGCCAATGGGAGTCCTCCACGTCAGCATGGAGCCTTAAACCACCCTTGGTCGCTTGAAGCGACCAGTCCATCGCTTGTAGCGATGATCCTCTAAAAATCCCTGCCTATCCTCGCTTGTAGCGTGGCATCTGGCGCTTGAAGCGATGAAGCCTTCAAATTCCCTGCCTATCCTCGCTTGTAGCGAGGAAGTGTGCGCTTGAAGCGATGGCTTTGATAAAAACTTCATTTCTTTGCTCAGCATGTTCAAGCATGAATTTCCTGCAATAAAAACATGGGGTAAGACATAGGATCTCAAATATAGCATTTTGAACCATAAATATGAGCTTATCCTAAGATAACTTGTGAAATAAGTTACATAAGTGCCTTAATTAAATGAACATTTTAACCACTTTTAGGCACTTATCACACTCCCCAACTTAAATCTTTGTTTGTCCTCAAACAAAGGACACAACAAATAAGGAAACAAGCTTTAACCATGGCTTTGAGCAAGAATGCAAAAGAATTAAAAGTTTGAAGCAAATAAGTGACAGATGAATGATTCAACATGATTGCGCAAACTAGGGTTAAGTTTCTCATAAAACGAGATACATACTATGAATGTGAACTAGTTCTAAACACAAAGAATCAAATCATACAATCCTAAACAAGCAACATGTTTAAATTTGAACCAAACCTAACACACTTCTATATAAAGTATATGAACAATTTGAAATCTATTGTGAGGGTATGAACACTCATTCAACAAACATGATAACATTCCAATTAAATTATGTGTCCATCTAATTATCATTTCCAAAAGCATAAAAGGCATTGATCAAAAGGTCTTTAAGGGTTGTAATTGGGCTAGGTTACAAAAGAATTGTCATATGTGGGATATTTGAATTCAAATGGCCAAGCAAAAGGAAACATTCAATCTAATTACAAACTTCCTTCTTTTTCCAATACAACACTTGGTGAATTTCATACATTTCTATTCTTGATTGATCTTGACAACTTTTTCTTTGAATTATTGCAAACCTTTTCATTTTTTCTCTTTTCTTTTTCTTGGTTTGCTTTTCTTTCTTTTTTCTTTTCTCTTTTCTTTTTCTTTTCTTTTTCTTGTTGTCAAGATCAATTAACACATTCACCCTTACATTGACATAAACATAACCTCCCTTTCTCCCCAACTTATTTCAATGATACCCTAATCGAATGTTCCTTTATCATTATGGCAAAGGTCAATAAAAACGATGGATAAGGGTTCACAAGAAAACAACTATCAGAATTCAATAAAGAGTTAACTATGAACTGAAATTTTTTTACAAACTCCGGCAATTTAAATAAGCAGATGAGCTTATTAAAATTGACAGTCCACAGTTAACAATTCTGATTCAATAGGCTCAGATGGGTTAACAGATACTCACACATCTCACAGGGTAGGTTCATTTGGTCAAGTATTTCACTCAATTTCAAAAAATTGCCTTGATCACTTCAATGCTTTTATACAAATTAAAACAATAACAGATTTAACATAAAATAACTGAGTTAAACACGAAATGTTGGTCTCCTGCATATATACAATGGTTGAGGATTCCTCACATTTTGGCTAGTTCTATATTGGTTCAAAACTAAACAAATGCTTGCTTAAAACTGAATAAATTAACTTGTGTGTAAAGAACTTATTCACATTCAAGAATATACCTAGAAAAACAAGAAAACGAGTACCTTAGCTGCGCGCTTTTATCACTCATTCTATCATTATCCTCAAATGATTTAAGCTCAAGCACTGGCTTTTGAATCTTTCTTTTCAAATTGTTGGGATAATTTCAAAAAATTTTAAACATAAATAAATAACAAAACATAAATAAAATATAAATTATACTAAACATGTTATAATCAAGTTAAATAACATAAACCAAAAGATAACATCATCCAAGGTACAAAAGAAACATAACCAAAATAAAGTACAAAACATAATAAAATGTTAAAGTACAAAGCTGAATAAATAAAATGAAAGGGATGACAAAACAAAATCTGCAGCTCTGCATCATCAGTCTGAATCTGAATCCATGTCCTCATAATCTATCATCGCTGCAGCCATACGATCAATACTATTTGTAGCCTCCGATGAATCATCTCCAAGATCGTCATCAACATCAGCGTCGTCGTCACCATCATCACCGGCATCCTGATCACCCACATCTGGTGCAGCTGCCCCTCCAGGAAAGAAAGGCCTGTCCCCAGGCCAAGCTATGTGCTCAGAGAAGAAGGCTGGCGTCCATGGGCTTTGGCCACTGTCATGCAGATGACTCTGAATAGTCGTTAGAGCCCGGTGATTAGACGCATTCTGCGCCAACAGAAAAGAGCTCACCATAGAAGAGTCCCAACTCGAGAAATCCAGTGGTGGAATGGTCGGGCCCTGAGGGTGGCTAGTATGATGAGGTGGTGGTGGTGCACTAGAAGGACCGGCTGATGTGGATGGTCCAGCTGAGGAAGGAGGTGGGGCAATAGGTGTGGGGGTAGAGCAGTACCTATTGATGTACCTGTCATCAATATGGTTCTTTATCTCTTCATCGACCTGGTTGGGCATGTGTACCCTAGCCCGTCTACAAAGTCCCATAATCAATCCGGGAAAGGTCAGTGGGCATTTGGGTTTGCCCGGGGGTAAAATGCCTCTCTCAGCTACTACCCTCATCTCATTTGCTATAAGCCTAGCAACGTCAACCTGACGTTGAGTAAGGATATAATGAAGAAGAGGGGTAACGTCGAGGGTGGTAGAAGAGGTATGAGATTTAGGCCGGATATTATATAAGATAAGGGTAAGAACTACCTGAGCTGGAGTGGTCATGTCCTCCCTAAAGGCTCTGAAAGGCTTACCCGAAGCCTTACTCAAATCATAGTACTTCCCCTCCTGGAAGATGTCTCGTGCAATACTCTCGTGATCCCAATTCCCGCACCTCTGATGCTCAGAAAAGTCACATAGCAAAGTAGGTGCTAGTGGATTGTCCTCTTCACAAAGCTCCAAAGGTTTGCCCAAGTATGCATTGATGGACATTCGATCAAAGGTGATGGTGCGCCCTCGCACGTATGTAGTCCATGTGAACTCGTCAGATGGGTCAGCTGGGATCGCATTCGCGTAGAATTCCCGCACGATGTCATAATTTATCTTCCTTGGTGGCGTGCATAGAATCCCCCATTTCCTTTCGTTGATCATGTGTGTTATGCCTCCGTACTCTCCCTCTTCTGATATCTGGAACTGCTTCTCAGACCAGATTCTTCTTGTTTTCAACTCCCCATACCGTTCTTGGTTTCTGAAACTTAAGAAACGGCTCGTGTCGTGCGGTTGAGGGTTGGCTCTAGGACGAGATGACGAGCTCTCAACGTTCCTTTGTCGTTTGGATGAGGATTTGGGTGCCATTCCTACATAAGGGTTAAAACAGATAAAAATTAGGTAGGGTACAAGTTAGGATCAAATGAAAAGAAAAATAAAACAATTTTCTGGTTTCGTCGCTACAGCGACAGCTTGGTCGCTTGTAGCGAGCGAACCCAGAATTTGCTGGATTCCTGCGCTACAAGCGCACCGTAGCGAGGAAGACCCTTTTCAAAATTTTTGATTTTTCTCCATTCTAACCTACTTGTAGCATGCGAAATTAACCCTAAAGCTAGTATAAATGAACAGAAATCACTTAAACTTCATAAATCCTCAAAAACCCTAAATTATTTTGAATTTTTACAAAGGTTTTTTCCAAAATACGAATCTTATGAACAAGAGGATGAAAAGGGAGTTTTCCTAGTGATTCTAGGTCATTTATTACAGCTTAAACCAAGGCTAATCATGGGTAATCAACAGGGCATATCTAAGTTCAAAATTTTCGAAACCCTAAACCCTAAAATGTGTAATCAGCATGCAAGCACCAAAAATCAATAAAGAGCACATAAACAGCAACAGATAAGTACGAATCACATACCTGGTTGATGATCTTTGTAGATTGCAGAAGTGATATGCAAGATTTTGCAGAAATTTGAAAGAGAAAAATGCAGAAAATGGAATAGAATGGGAATGGAATGTTACAGAAGTAAATAGGATGCGAAAATATAAGTTAAAACGGCTAGAATATTAATGAAAGTGGTTGGGAGGTAGGGGAAGAGACAGTAGTGGCCTGGGAAAAATAAAATTGTTTTCTGATACGGTCGCTACAAGCGCGCGACCTGTCGCTACAAGCGCGCGACCTGTCGCTACAGCGACAGGCTTTAAGCCCATCGCTACAAGCGTGGTGTGGCGCTACAAGCGCAAGTGTGAAATCCATCGCTACAAGCGACAAGTGCGTCGCTACAGCGACGTAGTGCAAATCTCATCGCTATAGCGATGAGTATGTCGCTGTAGCGACCATGACAGGAAACAGAAAAATACAATTTTTGAGTCTTTGCCACTATCCCTAAATGCATGGATGGATGTTAAAAACTAAAATATTAATTAAAAACAAATAAACCTACACAGTTGGGTTGCCTCCCAACAAGCGCTTGTTTTACGTCGTTAGCTCGACGCCTTATTCGTTAGGGTGGCCAATATGAGACGGAAAGCACATCAGCTTTTATACTCGTTTGTATCGGGAGGAATTCCATGAATTTGAAGAACAGCTGATGTGGAGTCCATAACCTCCCTATCCAGAATAAGCTGAGCAAGGAACATAAGCAATCTTGTACACGTTCAAGTTCCACCTTGCTCACTTTCATCCCCTCATCCTTAGAAGTTTCTTCCTTGTTAAGAAACGGTTCCGGGTTCTCAATCTCCATAATTTCTTCGCTATCAACAACACTGGCCTCTTCAGTATCTGACCTTTCTTGAGGAGGTTCATCATTGTGTGGTATCTCTAATTCTTCCATTAATATCCTTATACCACATCCCTCAAATAACATCTCTTCCTCACTCTCATCAATATCATCTTCAACAATCTCTCCACATTCCAAAGTGGATTGATTGTTGGTCTGAACATCCATGATTCTTGGTAGATAATTCATTTGAACTTGCAAAACCTCCAATTGGCATGACAAAGCTCTTAATCTATGGTTGGTGTTTTGCATGTTGATCATGGATTGTTGCATGAACATATTCAGAATATTCTCTGTTCTTGCCATTTGTTCATCTTCAAACTGATATTGTTGATATTGTTGATAAGCTTCATACTCGTATGGATCATAGTAGTTGAAATAATCATGATGATCAGCCATGATTTCTTTCAATGAGAATCTGAAACACAAATAACTAACAAGAAACTTTTCTTTGCACAACAAAGAGGGTTAATGCCAAACAGTTATATATACAAAAGAAATGAAAGAATATTAACAAGGTATATACAAAAGCTCAAAACAACACAAACTATTGCGATGTTCAAAATAAGTAAACACTAATCCCCGGCAACGGCGCCATTTTGTTGAAGCAGTATTTCATACAACAAAAGTAAGTATTTTCAATTATCGTCTCCACAGGGATTGGTGCGTTACTTCGAACCGTTCAACAATCGATATTGTTTTGAGTTAAGGTTTTGTACAACTGGTTTTATAAACTAACGGAATGTAAATGCGGGAATTAAAACGACAAAGAATTAGGGAATAAAAGCGTTGAAATTAGAGTTCATCAATCTTGCAAAGAATGTAATAAATAAATCATGCATATGAATTTAGCGTTTTAGCATAAATATCACGTATCGCTCGACAACGTCATTGATTTCCCAAATGACATCGTGAGATCGATCGTATCGTTTAATCGACGATTTCCCAATCAATCAAACGATCCGAAAGCATTACGATCCGAAACTTAGTGCGATTATCAAAACCCAAATCCATTTCTAGATTTTCTTATTTTGATAGAAGATTATTCTTAAACATAGATTCAAGGGTATTTGTCAATATCAATTGAATCAATCATGAGAGTGAAAAGCAAGAATAACTTCATAAACACTTAAATTGTTAAATCATATATTCACATAATCATTCATTACATCAAAACTAGAAAGATTACCTCTAATCCCAACAAAGGGATGTTAGTTGCTCATTTTCATGACAACTATACAAAAGATAAGAGAAAAGATGAAGATCATGACCCAAAGTCTTGATTTCCCAAAGCCCTTGGTGGATTTCCACAATTCAATCCTTTTGCTCCTTGAAGATCACTACTTCTAGCCCTAATTACTAAGTCCTAAACTACTACTAAAGCAATCCTAACAATTGGAAGAAAAAGTACTCAAAGTTCTCCAACTGATTATATCAGAAAATGAGCCAAAAATGCTTTTAATATCTGAATTTTTGCACGCTCGCTACAAGCGATGAGCTGGTCGCTTGTAGCGAGGAAGTTTGTTAGCCAATGGGAGTCCTCCACGTCAGCATGGAGCCTTAAACCGCCCTTGGTCGCTTGAAGCGACCAGTCCATCGCTTGTAGCGATGATCCTCTAAAAATCCCTGCCTATCCTCGCTTGTAGCGTGGCATCTGGCGCTTGAAGCGATGAAGCCTTCAAATTCCCTGCCTATCCTCGCTTGTAGCGAGGAAGTGTGCGCTTGAAGCGATGGCTTTGATAAAAACTTCATTTCTTTGCTCAGCATGTTCAAGCATGAATTTCCTGCAATAAAAACATGGGGTAAGACATAGGATCTCAAATATAGCATTTTGAACCATAAATATGAGCTTATCCTAAGATAACTTGTGAAATAAGTTACATAAGTGCCTTAATTAAATGAACATTTTAACCACTTTTAGGCACTTATCACAAACCAAGAGTTCTATGTTCATGGCTTGCTGCTTTAGGGTCAAAGTTGAGAGTCCTACATATAATGGTATCGTTAATGTTATTCTATTTTTCCCATTTTTTATTTTTTAACTTTCTAATTAATTAGTTCAGCTTTTATATATCTAAGCTCTATTTTTTCAAAAAAATTTTAATACACCAATAAGACTTGCTTCAAATGAATAATATGTGATGAGTTATATTTAGATATCCAATGTGTTACATGATATTGCAATAATGTTATTGTACTTTCTTTTCTCAGCTTTCTTTTCCATCAAAAATATCAATGTAAATGAGAAGTTGAGAACAATATAACTGAAATTATAAGATTAATACTAAACAACAACCAACTTTTTTCCCACCAACTGTTGTTGGTTACATGGATCAAATTACGTCATAATATTCAATAAAAAAATTATATTTCAGTTCAACTCATTAATTTCAAATCTCTCTTAAAGAATTTATTTGATAGTTTTTCTACGTCTTCCTCTACTTCTAATGATTTGATTATCTTCAATCTCATCTATTCTCCTTACTATGGAATCTTATATTATAAGATTAACGGTATTGAAATTATTGGTAGAAAAATACGGCATAAAAGTTAGTTCATGCATGTTTCTATTCTGACATGGACAGGTCTGAATTCCAATGATGTTTTGAATGGTTTGAGCAACAAGGCATCCTCTTCATCTGTTCTCTTAACTTCAAGGACTGAGGGTGAGATATTACAATCCAACAATTTGAAGTGTTTCACATTCAATGAGCTAAAAACTGCTACAATGAACTTTCATCCGAGTGGTCAAGTGGATGAACATGGGTTTGGCAGTGTCTTTAAGGGGTGGATCGATGAGCACACACTAGCTCCTACTAAAACAGGTACTGGTTTTGTTGTTGCTGTGAAGATGTTACAAAGAAAGCAACCAGGGACATAGTGAATGGTTGGTGAGTGTCGTTAAATTTTATTATGAAGTTTGGAAAATATCAAATTTAGTTTATGAAACTTGCTTTTTGTAGCAAAATAGATGGTGGAGATATGAGAATTTTGATATTTACTATGATGAGACTAATTAATCTTGCACTTTAGGCAGAATTTAATTACCTTGGACAGCTGCGTCATCCTAATCTTGTGAAACTGATTGGTTACGGCTTAGAGGATAATTACCGGAGTTTGGTATATGAATTTTTTACCAAGGGGAGTTTGGATTATCATTTGTTTAAAA
The DNA here is from genome assembly GCA_018208015.1 of Medicago ruthenica. Taxonomy (NCBI): domain Eukaryota; kingdom Viridiplantae; phylum Streptophyta; class Magnoliopsida; order Fabales; family Fabaceae; genus Medicago; species Medicago ruthenica. The sequence continues at coordinate 47,194,207 of CM031373.1, read as the reverse complement.
GTATGTTACTAATTTTCCTCATTCTATCATTTACTAGTTAGTATCTTAAACCTTGAAAAACTCATATCTACCTAATGTTAATGGAGCAGGGGTTTCTAACTTTGAGCCACTCTCTTGGAAAATCCGAATGAAGATAGCTCTTGATGTTGCTAAGGGTCTTGCATTTCTTCACAGTGATGAAGTCAATGTGATACATGGAGACTTGAAAACTTCTAATTTTGATTGATTCTGTAAGTGAGTACATTGAACTTACTAGCTTGGACATTGAGGGATTACTAATTAGACTTGCTTTGTAAAATTCCTTTTCGTTTAAAACAGAACTATAATGCAAAAATATATGATTTTGGGTTGGAAAAAGATAGATTAGAAGAAGATGACGACGATGATGTCGAATTGGATAGGGTACCTACCGGCCGCTTTGTAGTTTATGCAGCACCTGAGTATCTAATCACAGGTATCTCATCAATCTTTTTCAAGCAAATATCACAAAAGTTACTATTGCATGCTACTTTCATATTTCATGATATATATGATCATACCTTGCACATAGTGAATGAACATTTTGGATTTGGAATATGTTATATCCAAAACCTTATTTGGACCATTGTGTTGAAACTACTATGAAAAAGTTGGTCCCTACTTGTTCAACTTGACATTTGATTCTTCACACATACAAAAAGCAACTTCAAAAACCCTAGCTTGACAAAAACCATGCACTATTTTTAGGTCTATAGTCAATTTTACTCCTAACCTTATTTCTCATTATCTTTTTTGTGAAGGTCAACTAAGCAAAAAGAGTGATATATACAGTTTCGGGGTTGTTCTCTTTGAAATTATGTTAGCAAACGTGCATTGGATAAAACAGGCCATTAGGGGAACAAAAAGTTGACTGGGCGAGATTTTTACTCATGAGCAAATGCAAGATCTCTCAAGCCATGGATGATTGTATAGAAGGTGAATATTCGTCGCCTGAAGCAATGAAAGTAGCTCACATTGTAATTCAATGTCTGTCTACAAATTTAAAAAAAAGACCAAACATAGATGAAGTGGTGAGATCATTGGAACCACTTCAGAATTCCAATGACACAATTAGTGGTGTGGGGAGCTCTTAATCTCAACATCAATCAACCATCAAAGTAAATGGTCATATCTCAAGCATTAGTGGTTTAGAACAACATTGAAAAAGAGCCAAATGTTAAGTGAAGAAATAAATGAAATATCGTAATAGCATCTTCAATGGAAGTATCTAAGAAGGTTTAATTATGATACGGTAGTATTGATGCAACCTACTTTGCCACCTCAGGTAGGTTAATGCAACCTACTTTGCACTCATTGGGGGGGAGATGCAACTCCATTCAATTATTGTCATATGTCCATAGACATATATTTATAAGAAAAGTTGAGAGAGGACCTGCTCTTTCATGTAAGGTTTCAATGTTCTGACAACTCTTTTATTAATGACCAACATGGTGTGACACAACAATTGATAAATGTTTGAATCGCTTAACTATTTGTCTCAAGGCTTGATTCATAAGTGGTGCATATAAAAAACATATGTTAGAAGATGTCTTATATAGGTCTCATTTACTATCATAGATTAGTTTATGCAATTACGCATAGATGATACGTTTAGGCATGGCAATGGGGCGGGGTGGGGACGGGTTTTACCTTCCCCGTCCCCATACCCTACTCTCATATACTTACCCGTTAGCCTACCCATATCCAGCGGGGATGAAAAATCGAATCGCATCCCTGTCCCCAACGGGTTCGGGTATCACCGCCCCATCCCCATCCCTGCAGTGGATAATTTTTTTAAATAAAAATAAAAGTATTTTTCAGCCCCGAGTGCAATGTTGTAATATTTTATCCAACAAAGAGATGATGACGATCAATGACTATATTGAAGGAGAAGAGAGAGGCCGAGAGTGTGAGATATAGAAGGAGAAAAGAGAGAACTATGATAAGTGAGTGTCGTTTGAAAGAATGAGACTCTGACTGTGTGAGTGAAATGATTTAGGGTTTGAGTTTCTATTTATATAAAAGGGGTAATAAATTGATTTTCTACATTCGGGACGAGTTTGGGTATGGGTTCGGGGTGGGTATCTATATCCCCGTTACCCGTCCCGTACCCCGTGTTTAAAATCGGGGAAAACCCAAACTCATACCCAAACCTAGTCAAAGCAGGGAAAACCGTCAAATTATGTTTGGTTCGGGCGGGTATGGGTTTTATTGCCATTCCTAGATACGTTGGTTTAAAAAAAAAAATTACTCTTTCGTGAAGAGTTGCAATAATTTCACTAATCATGTATCTATTCAACTATAAACTATACTATTCAAACATACTCATCACCATGTTATGTGTAATATTCATGACTATACAAGATGAATATTTCATGATATGTCAAGATATATATCATTCAACTAATTTATGTTTAATAATTTAATGGAAAATCAACACTTAAAAATAAAATTTCTAACATTCTCCAATTGGATGACATTGATTTATAAATGAAAAAATAATAATAAAACAACTTAAATCAACTTTTCTACATCACAGAAATACACAAGTATAGATGCATTGGGCGAGAATCGAAAAAAGGGATCAATAGGAATATTTGACCTAGTTAGTATGTCCAGTTCTCATAACAGTTTTTTAATAGACGCTATTAACAAAAATTATAATGTTATTTTTTAGGATCAATATTGAAGTATTCATGAGGTGTTGCAGAAGACATTCTCTTTGTATGATGAATGCATTTATTATTATTAAAATCTTGAAATGCATCCACATTCGTCGTGTTTCTTGGCTCATTAGAGCTCCTCTAGAGAGTGCTCTCAAACTAAACGCTGATGGTAGTTTTTTAGAAGGCTATGAGCAGGAACGAAGCCAAAAAAAAATTGTTGAGTGGGGCGGAAATAGCCCGTGTATTATTTGTAGAGTCATTTTCTTAGTTAATATCATATAAAGTATAAATTTGCATTATTTTTTTAACTCTTAAGTTTTAGGGGAAAAGAATTGGTAATCTAGGAATCGGATGGTATGGGTAAGAAAAGTTTGAGTAAATATTTTTTAATCGAACACGGTTACTTCTAATTAATTCGATATTAACTAAAATTCATAGTTATGTGATAATAGTGTGTGTTTGTGTTTGTGTAAGTGGAGTATGTTGACTTTAAAAATAACTCTGAGATGAATTATTATATTTAAGAACTCATTATACACATATTATCAAGGTTTAATTGGTCTTTTGGTCCTCTAACTAATTTTAAGTTTTCATTTTGGTCTCATTACTCGTAAAATCCACAATTTGGTCCCTTATATTTGTCTCCATTAGCCAAATTGATCTCATTCGTTAGTTTTTTAATGTCTAAAATTTTTGATGTGATTTTAACCATTTGATTACATGTCCATTATATTTAATAGTGAACTGTCAACACTTAATTTTTTTCATTTTTCATCATCTTCTCTCTTCTTCTTCCTCGGAACTTCATCAACCTTTTCCAGAATTTTTTTTCTTCCAAAAACCTAAATCCCTCTTCACCAACCTTTCCATTTTGCAATCTTTAATCCACTCCATCGAATTCTCACTCAATTTCCTTCATTAACAAAACCTAATCTCAATTCAACTCAATTTCCTTCATTAACAGTAGCCCACCGTCGTTTTTTAGAGTAGCAAAGATGGCCTTCAATTTCTCTTCACCGCTCTTACTCTTCGAAATTTCCCTTCACCGCTCTTATTCTTCGAAATTTTTCTCTTTCTTTTCAATTTCATATACATATCCCAAGATCTAGGGTTTCGTGATTCAATCGTTTTCCCCAATTTTAATTTAATTCATCGTTTTTGAATAAAAGAAAGCTGGTGTTATGCCCAATTTTAGTTTAATTCATCGTTTTCCCCATTTTTCATATACATATTGCAAGATCTGGTGTTATGCCCAATATTCAAAACCTGTTGCTGCCAAAGAAAGCTGGTGGTTCTTCCAAGGGTGTTGCTGATGACGAATGAATGAATCTTAGATGAAAAACTTGATTTTGCAGATGCAGTTATTGAATTTAGTTTCATATTTTTTGTTATCTGGTTTTAGTTTCAGACAGAGTTTATGATTGGGATTATTAGGGCTTGTTAGTGGTTCTGTTAGTGATGTGAATATAATGAATTTCAGATTGTTCCTTTTGGATGAGATTGGTGGAAGTTTATAAAATGGATCCCTTTCGGTTTTGATTCAATTCCCCTGTTTCTAGTTAATGATTTTGTTGCAATGATCTTCTTCAGTGTTGATTGTGTGGCTGAATTGGTTTTTGAAAGATTGATATGGAAATCACAACATTAAACATATCAATTTTGAATAGTGTTTCTGGCGTTTCTGGGTAGATGATGATGGTGTTGATGAATGTGATGTTGAAGATGATGAATAAGAGTGAGGAAGAAGATGAAGAAAAAGAAAATTGATGAGCTGTTGTTGACTCACCATAAGATAAAATAGACTTGCGTAATCCAATGATCCTCCATTAAAAAAAAGATCAAACAGTTTAAATTAATTGGATCTATGGTGGACCACTATTCGAGGTTAAAGTTAACGGTCAGAGATTTATTTGAATAACGGAGACAAACATAAGGGACCAAATTGTGAATTTTACGAGTTATGGGACCAAAATGAAAACTTGAAATTAGTTAGGGGACCAAAAGACCAATTAAGCCTATTATCAAAAAGAAAAACTCACTATAAACAATAAATTTCACTAATCCAACTATCTAATTATTAAATGCAAATTTCTTATCAAACTGATCCAACTCCGTAATTCAATATTTTTTTTACTTATGATTAAGATGTCTTATTTTATATTCCCTCCAGTCTTATATATAAGAAAAGATTATTTTTTAGGTTCATTGACTAATTAATGTATTTGTTTTAGAATGTAGACCAAATACATTAATTATTCAATAAACTTAAATTTTTTTATATATATAAGACATTCTAAAAAAAATACCTTATTTTATCCTATAAAAATAAAAATTACTACTCCTGTCTTTAAAACACGCAAATTTAATGCACACAAATTTTTAAAACTAGAAAGCACCAATAACATTATGAAAAGATGATGGAACGTGGCAGCACATGGAAAGTTTATGTAACTGTCTCGCGTGACATGTGTTACCACTTGAACATTGTATTTTGTTGATCAACAAAAGCACTCTTTCAAAGGGGGCGAGCATATATATATATATATATATATATATATATATATATATATATATATAAAGTTTAGTTTTTGGGGTGGCGACAGCCCCTAAACTACTATACGTAGTTCTGTTCCTGGCTATGAGTGCTTAGGGGTTAGTGGTATTGTTCGTGACCACGAGTCCATGATGGAGATTGGATATCTGGTTTTTCCCACTACGAAGTTAGATGTGACGTGTTGTTGGCTGAGTTGCGTGTTATTCAGATGAGTCTTGATTTTTGTCACAACAAGTTATAGTAACATTATTTGTGAGAGTGCTTGATTGGAAGCAATCAAGTTGTCTGATGTGGGTCGTGATCATATCTTGCACCGTTATGTTATTGACATCCTTCATATTTGAAATGTTTTACATGAAAATTTGTAACACAATATTGGTGCATGTTCTTAGGACACATAATGTGTGTGCCAATTTTATGTCTAAGGAGGACTTAAATTCAAGATGTTCTGCTCATTGAAAACTGCTCCCACCTGACATGGAGTCTCTTGATCCTAAAATATAAGATTGAAACTTAGTTGTTGATTTACTTTTTACTTTTTGTTTTGTCTTGTCTTGTCTCATTACTTTGTAACACCAAAAAAAATGTTGTAAGAATATATTTATCACGATAAATGTTGTTGTTATTATTATTTGGTTGTGTACCTTGTGTTAATCATAAATTTACTATTCATGCTTGTAAACTCATTTTATCAAATATTAACAAAAAATTTTTTTATCAAATATTAACTTTTGAGGTAAGTTATATTAGTAGACAAATAAATCTAGTTGTTCATTCATTGGCAAGAGTGTCTCGTTTTAATGTTATTCCCACGTGTTATGACTACCCCACCCCACAACATTGTATTGAAGACTTTATTGTGTAGTAAGTTTATTTACGCCAAAAAAAATGTTAAATATCAATATAAAATTTTATTGGTCTATTTACAATTAGAAATATGTTAGATTACTTTTCACAATTTACTAAATAATCTAACATATTTTTATTAGTACTTTTCACAATTAGAAATATGTTAGATTATTTAAAATTAAAATTTACTTATTACACAATAGTAGACCAATAAAATTTTTATTTCTATTTACAATTAGAAATATGTTAGATTACTTTTCACAGTAGTATTTATTTTATTGGTCTATTTAAAATTTTCTCTTTCACAATTTAGTACTTTTCACATATTCAACTACTATTGTTTTTGTTGTGCCCACATCTCTTTTTTTCAACATGATCTTAAAACAATCAATTAAAGTAGCAGCCATCACAAACCTGTTTTCATCTATCCTTCTTCTTTTGTCAAAAAAAAATGATCCTTCTCCTCGATGGTCTAACAAAGAACCCGATAGGACATATGACCCCATTCAAACACACAAATACTTTTCAACACCTATTTATATTATATTAACCAGCAAAAACGTGTTCGTCTTTCCGCTTTTTTTATTATGCTAACACGTGTACATTATCAACGATATTTTATAGAAATTTTTGTGTAAATTAAAAACAATATTTTATATAATTTTTTTGATATAGATTAAAACTATAAGTATAGATATTTGTGACTTTGAAATGTAACAAACTCAATCAACCATATTTATCTTTTTCAACGACAACAATAATGTAACAAATGTAATAAAAAATTATATTTTTTTAATAACACCTACAATATAACATTATATAAGAAAATTTGTTTAAGAATATAATTGGAATAAAAAAAACCAGTCCAAAATCTTCCCAAAACTCTTTATTTTCTTTATATAATAATAATAATTATTATTATTATTATTATTATTATTATTATTATAGTGTTGACTTGACAAACAATAGTCGGTTGAATTGACAATTATGCCCTTGGGTGGCACCTAACCTTTTATGTGTGGAAAAAATCATTGTTTTCACACGTGTGTGTATATTTATTTTTCTTATAAAAAATTGAAAAATTCTACTTGTAGCTTCTCTTCTGATTACACTGTAAATTAACAAGAGACAAGAAAGGATCCAACAATTCTGTGTTCTAATGATGATGGGTTGCTGCTTTAGTGCAAAGGTCAAAGCTGAGAGTCCTACACATAATGGTAATATTGTTATTTTATTTATTCTTTTTTTTTTAAACTTTTTTACTTGTTATCTCAGCTAAATTCTGATTGTTTGGATTTGAGTTCTTAATGATCTAATATGTGTTTTTTTTCCTTCATAATATAGTATGTTGCTTGTTATATAATTAAGGAAATTAAAATAGTTGTAGGATTCTCTATCCTTTCTGTATATTTATTATTTAATGAATACTATGTGATGAGTTAGTTTATTGTAACAATCAAAATGGAACTATACTGTTGGTTTGATTGAGGAAAGTTTGTTTAGAAATTATTAGGGGGTGATCATAGATCCCCTCTAGCTATGAGGATATTCCATCTATCTTTAATTTAATCATACTTTATATACTTGAAATTTGTAAGAATAAATTTTGCATGTAGGTTAGGTAGATTCAGCCATGCGGTGTTGTGTGGATTAAAATATGTGTTAAAAGAAAATTAGCATACACTAAAAATGAGTTTGAATATTTAATTCATGCAGTTCTTGAACTCGACGATCTTGATCTCATAACAAATGGTTTTATAGGTGAAAGGTAGAGAAATCAATAATACAGATAAATTTATACAAGAGAATGTAAGAAGTTTTCCTTTTCATGCACTTCTGAGATCCAACGCATTACATAGTTTATATGATGTTATTGTACCTTCTTTTCATCTACTGTGTTGGACTCAATATAGGATCAATCTTATTGGAATTATTGGTAGATTATTTTATTTTATTTTGCCATCGCCTAAGAAGTTTTTTATTGTGAGATAAACAGGTTTGAATTCAAAGGTTGTTGGGAGAGAAGAGGAAGTTTCGAGTGGTTTAAGTAGAAGGGCCTCTTCTTCATCTGTGCTTCTAACATCTAGGACTGAGGGTGAGATATTGCAATCCAACTATTTGAAGTGTTTCACTATCAATGAGGTAAGAGCCGCAACAAGGAACTTTCGTCCAGATAGTATGATTGGCGAAGGTGGATTTGGTTGTGTATTTAAGGGTTGGATCGATGAGCACACACTAGCTCCTACTAAACCAGGTACTGGTTTTGTTATTGCTGTCAAGAGGCTTAACCAAGAAAGCAATCAGGGACATAGTGAATGGTTGGTGAGTGTTCTGTAGGCTCAATAATTAAGAATTTTATTGCACTTTGAAGTTACAAAAATATCAAATTAGTTTAGGACACTCTTTTTTTAGTATTTAAACACAAGTTGTAATCTGTAACTTTAAGCTTGAATAATAGAAAACCACTGCAGCCACTATGCAGTTTGAGACGTAGGCACAATTGACCAAACTCTGTGATCAAATCTTGTGCGTTCTTTGTTTGCATTTTTCGAGTATGTTTTCTTTTGAGCCAGGGTTGTTGCTCTAACATTAACCTTGTATTTCATAGACAGAAATCAATTATCTTGGACAGCTGCATCATCCAAATCTAGTGAAACTGATTGGTTACTGCTTAGAGGATGACTACCGGATTTTGGTATATGAATTTGTTACCAAGGGAAGTTTGGACAATCATTTGTTTAGAAGTATGTTATTAACTTTCATACTTCAATTAGTCTTTTTCCCAGCTTTTTGATTAGTTCTTTCATTTACTAGTTAGTATATTAAATCCCTCAAAATCTCATCTCTACCTAATGTTTATGGATCAGGAGCTTCTTACTTTCAGCCACTCTCTTGGAAAATCCGAATGAAGATAGCTCTTGATTCTGCTAAGGGTCTTGCATTTCTTCACAGTGATGAAGTCGAAGTGATATATCGAGACTTCAAAACTTCTAACATCTTGATTGATTCTGTAAGTGAATTAAGTTGAAATTACTAGCTTGGAGACTAGAGAGATTACTAATTAGACTTGCTTTGTAACATTCCTTTTTGTTAACAAACAGAACTATAATGCAAAACTCTCAGATTTTGGGATGGCAAAAGATGGACCAGAAGGTGGTAAGAGTCATGTCTCTACAAGGATAATGGGCACCCCAGGCTATGCAGCTCCTGAGTATCTAGCCACAGGTATCTCAAACTTTTTTAAGCCAGTATCATCAAATTATTTTTGCATTACTACAAAAACAATTTTCATCTTAATAAAAATCACTTTTTCATGAATGTATACAAACATAAATCACTTTACATACAACTCACTTTTTTTACCAAAATCAATTTACTTCACCCCAAAACCATGAACACGCTGCAGTAGTTACACTTCCCCTTCCCAACTACTACGTGCTGCTACTCCTTGCTATATAGTAAGATCTATAGTCAGCAGTGATTGATTATTTACAACAACAGAATTAAAAAAAAAATGCAATTTCATTCGTAATCTTTTTTTTTCATTGTCTTTTTGTGAAGGTCACCTAACCAAAAAGAGCGATGTATACAGTTTCGGGGTTGTTCTCCTAGAAATTATGTCAGGCAAACGCGTATTAGATAAAAACCGACCATCTGGAGAGCATGATTTAGTTGCATGGGCCAAGCCATTACTCATGAGCAAACGCAAAATTTCTCAAGTCATGGATGCTCGTATAGAAGGCCAATACTCGTTGCGTGAAGCAATTAAAGTAGCTCATCTTGCAATTCGATGCCTGTCTGCAGAACAAAAATATAGACCAAACATTGAAGAGGTGGTGAGATCGTTGGAACAACTTCAGGATTCCAATGACAAAACAAATGGTCATAGCTCAAGCAGCAGTGGTTCAAAACAACATGGAAAAAGTGTCGATGAAACTTTAAGCGGTGAAGGTACTTCTAATATGAGTTCATCTGCTGCTTCTCCTCTATAGTGTACATTATTTTAAAGAATATATATTATTTTGGACATATTACACATACCTCAGATAGTATACATTATTTTAAAGAATATATATATATACAGAGATAGTGCTTCCTATATTCATGATCCAAATTATCCAATGGCATGTTTAGTCGCTCCAAAATGTTAGCAACAAGAGTTTTTTTTTTCTCTCATTCATTCCAGCATTTTTCTCATCAGGCTCTTCATTCTGTGAATATGTAAGTGAGTACAGGAGAAAATGCATAAGTATGGATGGTGAGTTATATATAAAAGCTGTTTTAAATGTAACAATGTTTAAGTGTATATTTAGATTTGCCGTGGATCACTCGTTGACACTTCTTAATGCATGAGCGCCCTGATTTTATTTGAAATTTTTAAATATAACTTTTGCCCTACTGTGATTTTGCACCATTACTCTGTCAAATTCATTGTCAGTCAAAACATACGCCGTAAAAGCAACATCATAAATTTCCGTGTAACTTATACAAAAATGTATCTTGGTAACGTTTGTGCAGTCTTGCACCAAGTCAATCGTAAATTTTCTTTTAACTTTTACGAAAAGTTTCCAAATCGTAAAGTAACTTCAATAGTACTATGACTAATAAGTTGTTTTTGAAAAAAAACAATGATATTTGAAAATCTGTTCATATCTGCAATGGTTTAGAGAAGAAGTTTGGTGGTCTTTGTAGCCTTCTTGGTGAAGCTAATGGTGATCTTATCATAGAAAAGAGAAACAAAGATTACTAGAGGATTTTTAATTTTGAGAGCTGGTTCTTGTGGGGGTGATTTTGGAGCTTTTGTTGCAAGATACTTATGGCCAAATTCCTTTACAATGTACAATTCAGGACATGGAGAATTAGGCACAGTAATGACAGATTCAAATGTCCAACATCGATAACTATGACTTTTATTTGACCTGTGAGAATCCACTAAGTTGAGTCAATTTGATTGATTCACAATTGTTTAATTTTGTTGATTCTCGTGGTTGAAAGAAAAAAATACAAAATTTATAAAATTATTTTTTTTTAAAAGAAAAATTTATAAAATTATTCTTAAATAAGTTTTTGGTCTTATAATTGTAACAATTTTGTTTTTAATCTTCATAAAACTTTTCAGTACATACTTGTAGTCCTAAAATTTGTTTAATTATGTTTAAATATTTGAATGATTTTTTACATACTTATTTAGAACATTATACAAAATTCATCTGCAAAATGTTAACTCAAAATTTGGTTTTTAGGTCTAGATTTTCATTACTTTAGTCTTGAAATTTTGACGTTTATAAAAATTCATATTTAATTCAATACATGTTAAAAAACTATAATTTTTTATAAAAGAATTTTCTTATAATGTTTTTAACATGTCTGTAAAAAATCATTCAAAAATTTAGAAGTATAAACATAATTAAACAAATTGTAATTTATCAGAGACTAAAATTGCATTTTAAATTTTTTTATAAGGACCAAAACATGTCACTTTTTTTTATAAGGACTAAAACCAAAAATTGTTATATTTATAGGGACTAAAAACTTATTTAACCCTATATAATATTAGAGTAAGTTATGCTCTTTTTTTCATAACAAAAGTTAGAATTAAACTCCCAACGATATATGTGATGTTTTTCTTGTAGAATTTTTTTTATGAAATACACTAATAATTAAATACAATTTATAATTTAAATTTAGTATATTATAATTATAATTTTTATCTTACTTTTATCTTCCGTAAATAAATTGTTTACTTCTATTGAGGTTAATTTCAAAAGAGTTCATTACTTCTGATTTGAAAATAGCTTTGAATAAAATTGATTGAAAATACTCACAACATCCTCCTTATTTTTCCCACAATTGTTCAAGCAATGAAACCATGAACAACAACTTTCTATCAAATGTGAGGACACTTCTCTCTTCATTGTCTTCCAATTCTATAAGAACTAGTTTCTTCAAGACGACTATCAGAGCAAAACTGAATCATGAAGATATGAATGAAGAGAAGAGAAAAACTGTATTATGATTACTTGGTTAGAAAGTTACAGAAGGTGAGCTTATATAGCAAAACACATATGCCAGCTCATTCTAACTAACTATTACACAAGTGCCAGCTCATTGTAACTAACTAAAGCTAAATGAAATTACACTTAAATTGTAATGTGTGTGTCATGTATCTCCTCTTCAGTCATTATTGCTGATACCCCCTCGCAAGCTGGAGGTTGGTAGATGTCTACCATCCCAAGCTTGGTGATACAGTCATGGAATTGTTTTGGTCCTGCAGCCTTAGTGAAAACATCAGCAGTTTGATGTTGAGAAGTAATGGGAAGTAAGCGCATCACTCCTGCCTGAAGCTTTTCACGAACTAAATGGCAATCAATGTCAAGGTGTTTGGTACGCTCATGGAACACAGGATTAGCAGAGATGTGTAAAGCACTTTGGTTGTCACAGTACAGCACAGGTAGCCTAGAAGGAGCTTGCTTTAAATCATGAAGCAGAAAGCACATCCACTGCAATTCTCTTGTAGCTGAGGCCAGGGCTCTATATTCTGCTTCTGCAGAAGAACATGAGACTGTTTGTTGTTTCTTGGACTTCCAAGACACCAGTGAGTTTCCTATAAAGAAACAATAGCCAGATATGGATCTACGAGTGTCCACACATCCTCCCCAATCCGCGTCACTAAAACCAAGTAGCTGCAAGTCAGAAGAATGAGGAAAGAACAGACCACGACCAGGTGAGCGTTTGAGGTATCTAAGGACACGTAGTGCTGCTCTATGATGTAATTCAGTTGGTGCTGCCATGAACTGGCTCAATTGCTGAGTTGCAAAAGCTATGTCAGGGCGTGTAGTTGTTAAGTATAACAAGCGACCAACCAGCCTTCTATATCCAGTGATGTCAGAATAAGGTGTGCTATTATCCTGGTAAAGACGAATGGATGGGTCAAGAGGCGTGTTAACTGGTTTACATCCAGTGAGACCTGAGTCTTCAAGCAATTCAAGACAATACTTGCGTTGACAGAGTGAAATTCCTTTGGAGGACCGTGCCACTTCAAGCCCCAAAAAGAATTTTAGCCTTCCCAAATTCTTAATGCGAAAAGTATTGTCCAAGTCTCTCTTAAGTTCATCAAACACCTCTAAAGAAGTTCCAGCTAAGATAATATCATCCACATACACTAGCAGCACAGTAAAGGAAGTAGAAGTAGACTTAGTGAACAAGGTGTGGTCAGAGGCAGCTTGGGTGAATCCATGAGCATATAGAAACTGAGTTAATTTTTCAAACCACTGACGGCTTGCTTGCTTCAGACCATATAAGGATTTTAGTAATTTGCAAACCTGGCCAGGCTTAGGAGATAGAACTCCCTGTGGAACCCTCATATACACAGCTTCATGCAAATCTCCATGAAGAAATGCATTATTGACATCCAGTTGATGAAGGTGCCATCCATGAATGGAAGCCAAGGCCAATAAAACTCTGACTGTAGATAGTTTTGCCACAGGTGAGAAAGTTTCAAAATAGTCCAGTCCCTCTATTTGATTAAAACCTTGTGCAACAAGTCTGGCTTTGAATCTCTCTACACTTCCATCTGCATGTCTTTTGATTTTGTAAACCCACTTGCTACCAATTGTTGTTGCATCAGGAGGTGGATCAACAAATTCCCATGTATGATTAGCATTTAAGGCTTCAATCTCTGTGTTCATAGCAGTAACCCATCTAGGATCCTTGTTAGCAATATGAAAACCTGTTGGCTCAGTCTCATGAAGGATAGATAAAGCGTATGCTTGATGAGAAGGGGATAAGTTTGAATAATTGAGACACTTATTCATGGGGTAACTGCAATGTGTTGTGTTGCAAACATAATCCTCTAAATGTTTTGGTGACTTGATATGCCTACTGGATCTCCTAGGCTCTTCATTTAGAGGAGGTGCAGACAAGGTGGTTCCCACAGCTTGATCTTCATCAGTTGAATCAGGGACAAATTCAGAACCTACTGTATCTGCATCAACATCAGTGACAGGAGCAGAAACTTGTTTTTCTGCAGGTGTGGCAAAGCTTTGCCTATTATTTAGATAAATGTGGGTATTTGGGACAGAACTGACTGTAGAAGAATGAAAAGGAAATTCTAAATCAAAGAATTTCACATTTCTAGAAATGATAATCTCAGATGTATGAACATCTAGCAAGGTAAAACCTTTAAAACCTGTCTTGTAGCCTAAAAAGGCACATTTCCTTGCTCTAGCATCAAACTTGTGCCTGTTGTTAGGTAAGGTAGAAGCATAACACAAACAGCCAAATACTTTGAGCTGACTCAAATCAGGCACTGTACCATATAAAGCTTCATAAGAGGATTTATTTTGTAAGACTTTTGTAGGTATTCTATTGATCAAATACACTGCATGTTGTACAGCATAAGACCAATATCTCTTTGGTAACTTTGATTGAAACATAAGGGCTCTACTTATGTTAAGTATGTGTTGATGCCTTCTCTCCACTCTACCATTTTGCTGTGGAGTATACACACAACTTCTTTGATGTAAAATACCTTTTGCTTCATAAAATTCCTTCAACATAAACTCTGGTCCATTATCACTTCTAATGGCTTTTACTTTCTGTTCAAACTGAGTTTCTACCATTGCAATAAAACTCTTAACTTTCTGTGCTACTTCTGACTTATTTTTCACCATAACTATCCATATATGCCTTGTACAATCATCTAGAATAGTTAAGAAATATCTATATCCATGCACAGAAGCAGTGCTAAACGGGCCCCAAATATCTAAATGTACCAAATCAAACACAGCTTTGGCATTTTTATTACTTATAGGAAAAGGTAAAACTTTTTGTCTACACATTTGACAAACATCACAAGCAGTATGAGGACTAACAGTCACATAGCTATACATTTTACTTATGCACTGCATTCTATCATGAGAAAGATGTCCAAGTCTGAGATGCCACAATACTCCAGAAGGCATAACATGCTCAGCTTGTTCATGCAATCCTGCAATACTAGATACTAGACCACCTTTATTCTTTTCTTCTCTCTTTAAGTAATAGAGTCCATCCTTCTCTTTAGCCAAACCAATCCTCCTCAAATGCTTCTTTTCCTGTATTATGCACATATCAGCTTCAAAACTCAAACAGCAGTTTTGTTCCTTGCATAATTTTGATACAGAGATTAAATTCACAGCAAATTCTGGAAGATACAGAACATTATCTATGCACAAATCATCAGATAATCTGACTTGTCCTGTATATTTAGCCTCTACTGTACTTCCATTAGGCAAGTTTATATTGATAGGTTCAATTTTATTTTGACTAATGAACCAGTTCACATTATGACAGGTGTGATGAGTTGCTCCTGTATCTACAATCCATCCTGTATCACTATGCTTACTATTGAGATGAGCAACATTACCTCCATGAGATGTGGAAGAGGAGCTACCTTTCACAACATTGGCTGAATACTTTGCATCTGTATTGCTCTTCTCAAGCAATGCCATTAAACTCTGATATTGATCCTTTGTCAGATTCATTGTTGCATTGTCATCATTCTTAACAGCAGAGTTATTCAAGGACCTATTCTCAGAATCCTCCCCATCAATCATATTTGCATAAGAGTTTCCACCTCTTCCAAAATTTGGTGGATAACCATGCTTTTTATAGCAGGTTTCAATTGTATGTCCCATTTTTCCACAAAATGTACACTGCCTTCCATTACCTCTTCCCCTTCCCTGAACAGAGTTACCTCCTCTTCCTCTTCCATAAGGACCATTACCAAACTGCTTCTGTCCATCAACAGCATTAACAAGTCCTGCATTTTCTTCAATAGGGGTGGCAGGTACATTGATTACACCATACTGCAGCTTTCTTTCTTGCTGCATAACCATAGAAAACACTCTATTTATGGGAGGCATAGGATCCATCAACAGAACTTGAGAAGCAACACTCTGATATTCTTCATTCAATCCAATCAGAAACTGTATAATCCTGTCTTCAGACCTAAACTCTTTAGCATTTCTCATAGCAAAGCATGTGCAAGGAATAGGACAATTACACTGTGGCATGGGTCTGTATTGATCTAACTCTTCCCACAATCCTCTCAGCTCAGTAAAATAATCTGTAATCTTGTGATCACCTTGCTTCAAATTTGCAATTTCCTGATACAGTTGTGCTACTCTAATACGGTCTCCTCTCATAAACCGATCCTTGAGATCGTTCCACATATCTACTGCATTCTCTATGAATACTACACTTTGAGCAATTGAAGGCGAAATTGAATTAATAATCCAAGTATGAACAAGATTATTGCACCTTTCCCATGCTACACGATTCAAATCACCTTCATCCGGAATTGGAATTGAACCATCAACAAACTTGAACTTGTTTTTCATTGCCAAAGCTCTGCGCATCTTCATTGACCAAGCATGATAATTGTCACCAGATAACTGCGGCGTTACACTCACAGTAGATGAATTTTCTGAGGGATGAACAAAATACGGATCAAGACCTTGATCTTGAATCTGAGAATTATTGTTTCTCACCATGATTATACTATTCTTGAACAAGATTAACCAGAAAAGAGGAAAAGAACGCTGAATCAAATCAAAAACCTCGAAAATCAAGAACAAACGAAATCGAACAAGAAACGAACGAAATCGAAAGAAACAAACGAAACTCAATCAACAATCAGAAAAGAAATCACATTCAATCTCTTGCGTAGCGGAAGCAGAGCAGGTTCGAACCTGCTCTGATACCATCAGAGCAAAACTGAATCATGAAGATATGAATGAAGAGAAGAGAAAAACTGTATTATGATTACTTGGTTAGAAAGTTACAGAAGGTGAGCTTATATAGCAAAACACATATGCCAGCTCATTCTAACTAACTATTACACAAGTGCCAGCTCATTGTAACTAACTAAAGCTAAATGAAATTACACTTAAATTGTAATGTGTGTGTCATGTATCTCCTCTTCAGTCATTATTGCTGATAGACTATAAACACGGTAAATGGTTTCTTTATAGAGAAACTTGTGCCGTCGCATGATCTTAGACACAAGATTTAAACACTCGTAAAAATGAAGAAAAAAAGAAGAAATGTAAAAGAATTAAATAATAATATATTTTTAAAAAATTAATTGATATTTATTTTTATGTGAATATCTAATTTTTATGTTGAAAATCTTGTGATCATACATAGTTGTGATGATATTACTGTACCTTATTTTCTTCTACTGTGTTGGCCTCAATTATAGGATCAATGTTATTGAAGTTATTGGAGAGAAGAGGATGTTTCGAACCTCAATGAGTACACCATTTAAACTATATCACGTAAAAGTGATTTTTTATGCCAATTGTCCATTCTCCAACCACCATCTATGCCAATTGCACTCTTTCTTTGTATTCATTATTGGTTTTTGGAGCTTGGTGGGTAGCTTTGTAATGCAGACTCAAATGGACATCTGCAATGGTTTAGAGGACAATGACCTGCTTGGTAAGGCTAATGATGATCCTTTAAGTATTGTTAGTGTTGGACTGGTACTTGGGTTTTGGCGGAGTGTTTTTGGAGCTTTTGTTGCAATATGCTTATGGACGATTCCATTACAATCAGATGTGGAGGAGAATTACTAAGACAATTGTCCCACATCGATAACTATCAGTAAAATAGAGAGGAACTTTGGTTATAAAACAAAAACTATGAAATGTTTTGCCGGCAAAGGCTAGGGTGCACGAGTAACATATGTCTTGCACGGTACGCAAGTGTTTATCAACCACATGATACATTGTTATCATGCACCTCCAAATATCCAATTATGTTCTTTGACTTTCTCTTTCCTCTCTCACATTCTATGATCATCTGCAAATATGCAACTATCTTTATCCAGGCTGAAAAAAACAATTAGTCTCCCAAATCCAAGATTCATCTAATAATTGAAACATTTTCAGCCCCAAATTTTTATTATTCATTCCTCCCTTTTTCTTTTATTTTTTGCATTATTATATGAAACCGGATATTAGTGAAGAAGGGTGATTATGAATTGAAAGACCAATCTAAATCTGTTCTTGCAGATATAATCATCAAATCTAAGCGCATATCTCCTCTAAATAAAACAAAAAAGCCCAAACCTCTGCAGGCAACACTACAAACTACCGTTCTGAATTTGCAAAATTTTGATTTGGTTCTAAATCGAAAAATCATTAAATTTTATTTGGTTTGGTTCATCATTCCATCTGATTCAATGGCTTTTAAAAACAATTAGACTTTCTCCCTAAAATAAACAAATAAGATTCCCCTCCCTCCAAAAAAAAATGTTACAGCCACCGCCACCCAGCATAGACAACCCATTCGGGTCATGGGTCGCTTGGACCTAAACCTAACGCTCCTCTTGTGTCGACGGCTGAATAGCCCCTCCTCCGTTGCCGCTCGTTGAGGATTCTCTGCATGTACAAGATTTTCAAAAGATTGCCTCTTGCTAGGGCCGGCCCTTGGGAGGTGCAAACAGCTCTATTGAGCTGGGCCTCCCAAATTTTGAGGCCCAAAATATTTTTTTTATATGTATAATACATGAAAAAATCCAATATATATTAACAACACGCTAGCATAACAGAAATATTTAGATGACCTGGTGGTAGAGAAGCACATCTGAATTGTAGATGTCATCGTTTCAACTCCCAAAAGCCAAATAAATACTATTTTTGCTTTAATTATTTTTTTCAGCATGATTGGGCCTCACTTTATGCCTAATTTATCATGGATTTGAGTTCTAAATATCCTCAATACTCTCTTTTTCCTTAAAAACAAAATATAACTTTTTATTTTTATTTTTTTAAACACTTGTAACTTTTAGATCATAGTTTTTATGTAAAATAGCAAAGCTCTAATTATAATTTTTTTTTATCTTTTAAAAAAAATTGTGTTTTTTTTATTAGGGGTCGATCTTTACTTTTAGAGCCGAGCCTCCAATTTCGTAGGAACGGCCCTGCCTCTTGCCACTTGCTTTCGTTACCAACATACCGCTCTATTTCCAACAAATTTATGGAAATGTTTCAGAGATGAAATAGTAATGTAAAATACCATATCCTAGTTAGTATCTTTTCCAACAAAATTGAAATAAAAAACAGTAACGAATAAGTGGCTAACAGTTTGTAAACAAAAATCAAAATCTACCATTTTTATAAAAAAAAAACAAAATCTGCAGTTTTTAATCAAAGAAAGTCAAAATCTTTAATCATTATCCAACCAAAGTTTGTTTTAAAATCACATAATGAAGAGCTATTTGAGGGGTCGTTTGTGTTCCATTGAAGTTATCTGGGTTGTTGAGTTGTTGCAGAGAGAGAGTGGAAATTGCTATGGTGTAACCAGGTGTATCATGAGCCCGGCTCATTTTGACTCGCGTACCGTATGTGATATATGTGACTCGCGCACCCTAGAGGTCGCCATGTTTTGTCTAAAATCACATAAGAGTATTTATTGACGGGTCATACATTGACTCTTAATATTGTATTGAGTGTCTATCAAAAAGTTGAATGAATTTATTTTTTCGACTTCAAAATAAATTATTTTTGTTTAATGGAATAAAATTATTATTAATTTTTCTTTCAAAAGGAAACTATAATTAATATTACTTCCTTCGTTATATATTATATGTCATCTAACAATAGCAATTTTATATAGATTAAAAAATGTAGAAAAGCGTAATTGTGAGTTGTTTACAAAAATATTATTCTTTATTGGTATGGAAAATATAAATTAAAAAACAGGTATTACTAACAAGTGTCCTAAGGGTATTGTTTAAGGGCTTTAAGGGTATTGTTTAAGGAATGTATAAAAGGAAATTTTGTTTTGAAAATACAAATCAAATACTTTTTAAAGTAATACTTACATCATTATCTATGTAAAAGTTACTTATTTTGGTTTCTTAAACAACGCCCTAAGAGCCATTCTTAACATTTTTCTTAGAAGAATTGAAAAAAGATAAAGTAATAAATAATAAGGGGCATAATCTGAAAGTAAGCATTAACGATTCTTTGATATGGTAAAGTGACATATATAATTTGAAACAAACAAATTTTGCTAAAATGACATATAATTTGAAACATAGGGAGTATTTCTTTTATTTATTTGAATTAGTTTAAAGAGTTTTTCTATCATGTGCAAATTTACATATGTTAAGAAATTCAAAATAGTAAGTTTGTATCGGAACTTTTGCATTTTGTATTAAATATATAACTTTTTAATAAATAATTGTTGTTTTTCATAAGATATTGGACATAAGATTTGAACACATTCACAAAAATGAAAAAGAAGTAGAAAGATAAAAGAAGTAAATAATATATATTTTTAAATAATTAAATGATATTTTTTTTTATGTGAGTGTGCCTAAATTTTATGTTGAAAATCTTGTGATCATATAAGTATTTTCCCTCTTTATGTGCCGAGGAGATATCTCAATCTCCCCTACCCTCGGTCGGCTATTTGTCCAAGATGCAACCAAAAGAATATCCTCAGAGTTTTCTTTATCCAAATAGGCTATATTTGGTATGATATGTGCATGTTTCGTTATTCTATCACTCTCTCAATCCAGGTATTGATACAAGTTCTCCTAAATTTCACGAATTTAATATGGTCAATACTTCTAACCCTAACCTGCTACAAAAATCCCTTTTAGCTTAATATTATCTTCATTACTTCTTTTGAGGCTAATTGCAAAAGATACACTAAATGCTAACTTCTAATTTGAAAGTCGTTTTAGGAAATAAATATAGTATGGTATTGTGGGAATTAACTTATTCATTGAACATTGATCCATTGGACGCCGCAACCTTAGTTTAAACTTCAATCTCTCACAAGTATGTATGAATATCATTCCGTCTATTTACAAAAGCAAAAAAAAAAACTATAATGTATTTTGAACATTGTATTTGAAAATGTCATTGTTTTTTTCTTTTACAGGAAAAGAAGCATCATTCAAATGTTAAAATAGCGAGAGTACAATCAAATTGTGCATAAATTGCAACATCCCCATCCACATTTTAAAAGCCAAATGCATCCTATCAGCACACATAAATATTTTAGAAGTCAAAAATACATTAACAAATCAAACTCTTAATCCTAATAGCCCAACTAAGTTCTTCAACGAATGACCAACAATCAAGGATAATAAAAGATCCACAGTCTTTAATCGCATCCATCCGGTAAAAATATTATTGTTAAATATAATTTAAAGTGATCCAAATTTCCATTCATGGTAGTCTATATATGTATTTTGACTAAATATTAAAAAAAAAAAACTAATATGCTAGTTTTATGTTGCATACGGTGTTCTAATATTTTAAGCAATTTGATATGCAAAATAGCCTGAACCATCAGCGATGCCGTCTTAGCTCAGTGGTAGAGCGCGTGGCTTTTAACCACGTGGTCGTGGGTTCGATCCCCACAGACGGCGAATTCGTCTTTTCTCTCAAACATTCCATTTTTTTCTGTTTTATAAATGATGACTCATCAAGTGCTCTCACTTCCATAGCCGCTCCATGAGCAAAAATTCATCACGTTGAAATTTTATTTCTTAGCCCTTGTTTGGTTGTGCGTTTGAGAGCCTCAAACGTTAGTTTGGATAGGCAAACGTGAGTTTACTAAAAAAGACATGTGTTTGGGTAACTAATTTTTAAATTGATTCAGGCCTAAAAATCGATTTATACCGAAGCTCATATTCGTAGCTTTTGCGTTCACGGTGGGAATTGATTCAATTTAATTTGTTATTTTTTTAATAAAAGCTGCTCTAGTTTTCCATGTCTATCCTTACTTCCTTTTAAAAAAGCTGCTCTATATTTTAAATGCACACATATAAAAAAACCCATTTTGGTCATTTACACAACCAAAATCAATTTTGACACAAAATAGTCAAACAACATTTTTCATGTAAATCACTTCTATCGTAAAGATGTCCAAACATAAATCACTTTTCACTCAACTCACTTTTAATCAAAATCAATTCTAGAAAATCAATTCTATCAAAATCAATTTTGTCCACCGCACAACCAAACACACGCTTAATATTCCAATCAAAGAAAACCACTAGATAATTATCTTATCATGATATCACCATTAAAGTTGATTAATAATCAAAATTTTATATGGAGTGGCCCAACGAAGCATGATACTAATTATAGCATTTAATGTTAGATGTACTTTTTAATTCAATGCAAATTATTCAGCGCCTTCTTCTATTCTTACTCTCTTTCCTCTCATGCTTTTTCTTTTTTTGAGAAACTCTCTCATGCTTTTCCTTTTCCTCTTTTAACTTTTCCTTTTCTACTTTCATTATTAATTTAGTAATAACTTTCTCTTTTAATTTAATCACTTTTATTCTCTCTAACCTATTTTTTTTCATCATTAATCCAAAAGCCACCATTTTTCTGTTTCTTTAAGCATGGATCTGGAGCAAAATTCATCACCACCGCTATTTTCAGCATTCAACATCCAACAATTAATCTTACACAAATCTATTTTTTTAACAGTAAGCTAAACACATTAAAAAAATTACCCATCAACCCATTTCAAATAGAACATCGGTACTATCATGAGCAAGTAAATTAGCAGCAAAAGTTTAATCACACAATCAAATTAAAATCAAATCCAACATAAAAAATAAAGAAAATTTAATTTACAGATAGGAAATTTAAAGATATAAAATAAAATAGAGGATCTCTCAGAAAAAAAATAGAGAGGAAGACAAGATAGAGAAATGGAAATGGAATGCAAACTCGAAAATGAGAATGAAATAAGCATAGATAGAGAAAATCTAAGTAGAAAAATCAAAATAGAAATAGGATCCAAAAAAAATGATTTCTTCTACTTAGATTCTACCGCATCCGTAAGTAGTTCAAGGAGATATAGATTTAATTTCTACCGGCATGCATGGAATTTTCTCCAACTCTAACACCGTTTAGAGAGTCTTTCCGGGGAAGAAAGATGAATGAAATTAACCTTAATTCCGTTGAAAACAAACTAAAACAATATGGAAATAGATATCAATCTAGATAAGATACAAAATAATCTTGAAATTAACCTTAGCTCCGTTATATTTATTTATTTTAATTTAAAAGGCATCAATATAAAACTTGTTTTAGGCCTCTAGAGATATTGGGTCGGCCCCGGCTGCTTCTTTGAGGACAAAGCCACGACACATGAGCTTAATAAGAACGCATATTTTGACGTACTCTTTCGATCCTAAATGTCTCATACATTGTCATCGTTCGAATAGGCCATCAAACTTTCTTCTCTTCTTCTCTTGTAAAGAATCCCTAACTCAACAATGCCTTTTAAGTATCAAAAGATCATTTTCACTGTTTGTTGATGCATTTATGCTGGCCTGTCCATGAATCAGCTAATTAAACTCACCACATATGCCAACTCCATTCTAGTGGTGCTTAAACAGATGTGATTGCCTACCATTTGCTTATACGCAATAATATCAATATTGGTACCACCTTCATCCTTCACAAGTTTAAGTCATGGAAAAATTGGATTCTTCACATAATTGCAATGCTTCATGTCAAATTTGTCCACCACTTCTTTAGCGTGTTTTCTTAAATTTATGAAAACTCCCTTGGTGCTTAGTACAGTACCACTTTTTTTTTTGTTACTTAGTACAGTACCACTTCAACATCAAGAAAAAAATTCATTTTCCCATGATCCAACATATCAAACTCCTGTTTTAGAGAGTCCTTCAACCTTTCGATCATTGTTGCAAAATCCCGATTTTTTTTAAAAACTCGGTATCCGGTCCAACAACCGACTAATCCGAGGGGACCAATTCCACCGTCCACTTGCGGGGGCTCCATTTAAAGTCAAAGTAAAGCTTTGTATGCACTTGCCCACCGAAATTGTGTCAAAATCCCGACTTAAATCTTAAAATCCAGGATTTTGCGACTTTATTCACCTTCAACGACTCAAATCCATAGCAGAATCCCAAAATAGGCAAAATCCGAGTAAAATCGCATCAAAATCGCACAAAATCCATACAAAATCGCATGATTTTAAAGGGTTTTGAAGGATTTTGTCCATTTTTTTAGTCATTTATGTATAAGTATTTTGTGAACTTTAAACTAAGTCATTTATGACTATATACAATTTATAACATATGTTTAACATTATTTTTGTTCTGGTAAAATCTATCGATTTTGATAACGATTTTACGATTTTTTATATCGATTCTACAAAAGTAGTTGAGTAAAATTCTTCGATTTTGATTGCGATTTTACGATTTTCGATTTTGCTCTTCCCTTTCGACCTAAAGCAAAATCCCAATTTTGACAACCTTGATTCATCGTTGCCAATGGAAATGAAATCATGAACATACAAGTTGACCACAAGAAACATTCTTCCTCCTTTTGCTACAAGTCGGTCTTTATATTTATCAACCTTGCCATTTTCATTCATCTTTATCAGAAATAATAGGATCGAAGAGATGTAGATTAGCTTCATAGGAGAAGTATGATTGATAGGAAGAAACATAGGGAAAACCCTTAGAATTCATATTGAATTGTATTGAAAAAGATTGAGAGTAATGAGTACATGGATGGTCTTTTATAGACCTCAATTACACTTAACCACATGTGTAACTAACTATAGTTCTAACTAACACTTAACCAACTCTAACTACCTTAACTAACTCTATTTATCTCAACACTAACTCTAGTTATCTCAACATCCCCCCTCAAACTCAAGGTAAGAGAATTCTTACTTGAGTTTGAAATACAAATCCCAAAAAGAATAATGTTGTAACTAAACAAAAGGGGTACACTTAGTAAAAGGAACAGAAAGGCAAAAAATGAAAGATGAGTACCCCAAGCCCAATGCAAATTCCAGGTTCTTCAATTGAGCAGCCCAGACCCAATACAGAATACCAGCACCTTCCTATAACCAGCTTATGCAAAACGTGATTTTCCTCCTCAAGCCAGCTTATGCAAAACGTGATTTTCTAGAACAAGCACCACAATTTTAACTTTGCATTTTGTTCCTATGTTGAAAACATGACTCTCCTCTGAAAGTTTTGGAACCAAAATTGTCTTTCCAAACGTGTTTCTCCAAACACGCTTCTGTAAGGAAGAACAAAAAAAATAGCTTATCCAAACCGCAACTGAACCAAATCAACTTATTCAAAACACACATTTGAATACAAGATTCTTCAAACTCGCTTTCTGCAAAGCAATTTTGCCACCTTACCATGCAAAGCAAATCTGCAAACATGCTTCTGCAATCCAAACAAACTTTCTGCAAACGCGCTTTCTGTGAACACCCTTCTGTAAACGAGATAATCTAAAAATAAGATTCTCCAAAAACGCCATTCTGCGTCATAACTTGAAACATGATTCTCTGAACAAGATAAAGCTCGTTTGAATCAAAATAGCTTGACCAACCTGCAATTTCAAAGCACTTATTCTTCATTCTGATTGAAAACTGAAAAATTGATTCATCAATTCTAGTGTTTGATTCTGATGTTACATTCAAAAAAAAAACATAACTGTACCGCCAACTTCTTGGCGACATCCGTGTGGCGACATTGCATCAATCACTTCGCCTCTTTGATCCTCGTGCTTCGGGGGATGTGTACCGTCATCCTATTCCTCAAAGGATACGTGGCAGCCTCCCCTAGTAAGCTGGAGCCCACACCCCACGTGTTTGCCACGTGGGCGAAGTCAGGGTCCCGCTAGAACAACACGAAAAGAAAGAGGGCCCCAATAACGGGCTCCCCACGATGAAACCCGAACTCAACGGCCCGTCTACTAAGTCTTCCCCACGTTTTCGTTGGAGGCCGAGATCCCTGGGGGTGGACCAAGTCACAGCACCAGGTGGCTTGGGAACCCCGGAAAGGTCGCTCCTGCTTCCCTTAGCTCAAGGGAAGTATAAAAGGAGCTCGGAACATTCACACAGATGATCAGACTCATTATACAGAAAAAACCTAGAACCAAGCTCTTGAGTCCATCGATTGCTCAGGGGGTTGGTACCATTGTTCTTTTAGCAGGAACAGTTGGCGCCCACCGTGGGCCCCGGTAAAACTGACCTGGGCCACACTTTAATCCATGTCGGTGAGGTAACCGCCTTGTTTGACGCCTCTATCACTGACTCTGGCATCTACCTCATCATCGACGCCGCTAAGAATGACATCGTTATGAACCCTATCAACGTTGTCTTCAAAGTGTGTATTGGAAGCTACAGGTTTTTCGAAACGTTTATTTCAGAAGTGCGATTAATTAGCCAAGCGACTTCAAGTCTTAATCAACAACGTCGCCGGAGGAGAAAAACAGGTGCTTTCATTCTGATTCCCATCGATGGTTTTGTTTTTGGATATGGGCTATCGTCTTTTCTTCTCATGAATTTCATATCTCTATGTGTTTTGTTAATACGTTTATCAGTTTTTGAATTTGATTCAATTTGATTCAATCTATGACATGTAATTTTCTACCTTCTATGGCGTGTCTTGATGCACTTGTTTGGAATATAATTGGCTATTCAATGTCACCATTGATGCGTGATTGTATTGGCTATTCCATGTTGGTGCTGCACTTGTTTTATTGAATTGTTTGCTTTTGTGTCTTTTGAATCGGGCGATAGTTGCTCCTTAGTGTTTTGCTACTATAATGGACAATTGATAACTATGATTGGAACTTATCCTTGCTATCATACTGATAGCTATCCAACCACTTGTTTTATTTCTATATTGCAGCGTGTTTTTTACAGTAGGTGTTCCATTCAATTTTAGATGTTTGAGAACAATGTTGTCGTGGCTGTTCTATAAAATTAAAGAATCCATCTCCTGCAGGTTTTTAACGAGGCGTCTCAATTCTAATATATATGTATTTACTTTATTTATTTTGACTGTATGGGTTTAAAGGCGATAAGACCCCTGTGGCGCTAAGACCTACAACTTAAGGCGATAAGACCCCTGTGGCGCTAAGACATACAAGTTAAGGCGATAAGACCCCTGTGGCGCTAAGACCTACAACTTAAGGCGATAAGACCCCTTTGGCGCTAAGACCTACAACTTAAAGGTGATAAGACCCCTGTGGCGCTAAGACCTACAACTTAAGGCGATAAGACCCATGTGGCGCTAAGACTTATCGTTTCAAGGCGATAAGACCCTTGTGGCGCTAAGACGTTTCATTTAAATAAAAACTTGGTCAAAATTCCACTAAGTTCCCTAATTAAGTTAAAACACTGCGCCCTAGGTGGGCTAGACTTGGTACATGTTTTCCCACAATGGCCTACCATTTAGACCTATCACTAAAGGGCGATGCTCTATTACAGTAAAGGGACTTTAGACCTTTAACAAATAAAAACTTGGTTCAAATTCCATTAAGTTCCCTAATCATGTTAAAAACATCGCGACATAGGTAGCCTAAACAAGATACATGTTCTTTAAAAGTGGCCCGTCAAAGTAGCGCAAAGGAGCTCAGGTCGGAGACAATGCTTGAAGGGAAGATAATCCACCTAAGCTCTTGCCTGCTATAAATCGTAGAGTGGCATAGCCGTATAATCCCCATCTAGGGTGTTGAAATCTCGTGATAAGAACAAATGTATGAAAATCAAATCACTGAGGTCGCCATGGCCCGTGGGTCGCTTACTCAAAGGCGTCATAATTAAACGGAACAACGTTGGACTAAGATTAAGAGTTCAAGTCGAATAAAAGGCGAAATAGAAGTGGGCGAAGTTGAATGCTTTTGTGTACCGCCAACCTCTTGGCGACATCGGTGTGGCGACATTGCATCAATCACTTCGCCTCTTTGAGCCTCGTGTTTGGGGGGCTGTGTACCGCCAACTTCTTGGCGACATCGGTGTGGCGACATTGCATCAATCACTTCGCCTCTTTGAGCCTCATGTTTGAAGGGATGTGTACCGCCAACTTCTTGGCGACATCGGTGTGGCGACATTGCATCAATCACTTCGCCTCTTTGAGCCTCGTGTTTGGGGGGCTGTGTACCGCCAACTTCTTAGCGACATCGGTGTGGCGACATTGCATCAATCATTTCGCCTCTTTGAGCCTCGTGCTTGGGGAAATGTGTACAGTCATCCTATTCCTCAAAGGACACGTGGCAGCCTCCCCTAGTAAGCTGGAGCCCACTCCCCACGTGTTCGCCACGTGGGCAAAGTCAGGGTCCCGCTAGAACAACACGAAAAGAAGGAGGGCCCCAATAACGCATCCGAAGCGGGCCCCACGATGAAACCCGAACTCAACGGCCCGTCTACTAAGTCTTCCCCACGTTCCCGTTGGAGGCCGAGATCCCTGGGGGTGGACCAAGTCACAACACCAGGTGGCTTGGGAACCTCGGAAAGGTCGCTCCTGCTTCCCTTAGGTCAAGGGAAGTATAAAAGGAGCTCGAAACATTATACAGATGATCAGACTCATCATACAGAAAAAACCTAGAACCAAGCTCTTGAGTCCATCGATTGCTCAGGGGGTTGGTACCATTGTTCTTTTAGCAGGAACAATAACAGATATTCCACCAGGATTAAAAACCAAGAAATAACAATGACAGAGTGTTAGTATCATCGCAAGGAAAAAAAGATGAAACACCAACGCAAACACGGTCGACGAAAACAGAGAAACTCGGAAGGAATTTGTTCTACCATGATCAAATACGAATGCAAAGCCTCCGCCACGAAACAAGCGCAACAACGAACACAATCGATTGTCGTTGGAATAAAAAAACAAAAATACTAACAGAAATAGACGAAATGCAAACTGAACTTGACAGAAGTGAGGGCGATGAATTGCAAAAATTACCACCGGGATCAAATACTTTGATGTAAACACCACGAAGATGGTAGAAGAAATTGACGCGTTTCGGAAGTGTAGTGGTTGTTGCCGAAACCAACTTCTCAAACTTGAAGCATGAAAACTGAATCAAACTTGGAGTGGAAAACAAGAACTCAGTGGTTCTTGAATCGGTGATTTTGTCAATCTTGATCGAACTGTTCACAGTGACACCGGAAAACAGTTGAGGAAGATCAAACCAATTCTTGCACTCCATGATTCCAGATTCAAGAATTGAATCTTGCTGCTTTGAGAAGTTAAGGAAGAGATAAGTTGTCTTCTTCATCATCTGCGAAACACGGCCATTCTCCATAGCTTCTTGGAATGGTGATGCTTGATGCAGAGATTCAGAGGAGCAATCTTCATCTTCGCTTAGAACTTCATCATCACAGTCAGAAACAAGTTCCATGTCTTCATCTTCGTAAGCCAAATCTTCATCTTCATGATCACTATAGCTTGATGCACAACGGTATTGCTCTAAGACCATATCAGAAATAATAGGATCAAAGAGATGTAGATTAGCTTCATAGGAGAAGTATGATTGATAGGAATAAATATAGGAAAAACCCTTAGAATTCATATTGAATTGTATTGAAAAAGATTGAGAGTAATGAGTACATGGATGATCTTTTATAGATCTCAATTACACTTAACCACGTGTGTAACTAACTATAGTTCTAACTAACATTTAACCGACTCTAACTACCTTAACTAACTCTAGTTATCTCAACAATCTTGGTCTTAAATATCCATTTCACGCCAATATTTTTGGCTCCATTAGGTAATGTCGTCAACTTCCATGTTTCATTCTTAACGACTTTGATTTCCAAATCCATTGATTTTCTCCATTTTGAGCATTTCCCCGCTTCTTCATAGGACACATGATCAACAATTGAAGTAAACTTCACAAAATTATTCTTTTCCTCCTCAGACAACCCTTCACCACTTTCATAATTATCCATCCATTGTGGTGCTCTTCTTATCCTCCTTTTAACATGACTTGGAGAATTATGTTCAATTGATTCATTCAATGAAGAACTAGTAATGTTTTCTTCAACATGCTCTTTTATTTATTCTTTGTGACCATCTTCTTCATGGTTCTCCTCTGATTCATCTTTACATACTCACTCAAGAACATCATTGTTGTCTTTTTCAACAGTTGCAGTCCAATTCCACTTCTCATCTTCCTTAAACACACAATACATAACATTCCTCTAGCGTTATATCCTTCATTGCTAATGTAGTAATGAAGTTACAAGAAATTGTCACTCTGTTTGAAGTTAAAATTACTGAGTTGCCCTTTATGTCACGTATGCCAATAAAAATGTGTAGTTTCATTCTAGATCTTATTATTCAGTGAGTAGGTAGGACTTGTATAATGGACAGATAAAGCATGTGTTTGGTGGTATGGTGGAGAAAATTGATTTCGACAGAATTGATTTTGGCTAAAAGTGTGTGTGAAAATCAATTTTAAGATCAAAATGTACAAATCTTAACTTTAAATAAAAAATATAATCAATTATACTCAACAATAATCAAACATATCTGAATCAATTATACGGGTAGAAAATCAATCTTGGTCTATTCAGAAGTGAAAACAAATATACACAAAATGAATTGTGTGAATTTGTATTGAGAATAAGGGGAAACATAACTGAGTTTGTAAGGGAAAAAAATACACTCAATTGGAAAAAATGAATAATTATGGTAAAACTGAGAATAGTTCCAAATTCCAATGGAGTTTTGCATATTAAAAGAGATGTTTCTCTAAAAATGTTAAAAAAAAGTTACAGTCAAAAAAGGAAGAAAAGGTTAAAATAACGTTGTTCTCATTTTGCTACGCACACATAGAAAACGGTAATAACAACACCACAACAAGGGTCATATCCCAATCCCACACACAATTTGTACGATTACGTGTCGCACTATCACACACACCCCCACAACTTTCTCTACGTTACACCCCCCAATCATAAACAACCAACTCATCCACCCACCACGTGTCATCATCATACGCAGTGAGAGAAGTCAAGACCACGAAGATAAGGTAGACCTCACCTCACAAGAAGATTCCCCAAGTGTTGTAGTGCGTGTGTAAAAGTTGTCACACACAGTCACAGTGTATAGCTGAACATAGCAGAGAGAAAGAGATTCCATTGTCAAATCTCTAAATTTTCAGAACCTCATCATTTTGTTTTTATGACCTAAACTCTCTTACAGAGAGCGTTAGGTCATACTTTCTTTTTCCAGATCCATTTTCACTCACCTTCCAATTTTTCTTAGGTCAAAATTTCACTCAATTCGGCAAATTCCATTTCTGCATTTCTCAATTTTCTCAGGCACCCCCTTTCTCTTTTTGTTTCTTAAATTCTCCACTGTTTATTCGGTTTAATTTCATGATATAAGTGAATTTAATTGATTTTTAGGTTTAACATGTGAATTAATGTATTTTATTTTATTTTATTTTTTAGGATGAATTATTTTGAAGCTCTCATTTTGATTATGAACTGAATTGGGGGTTTCATAATCGTTTGATTAGTGGGGAAAACAGGATCAATGTTTCAATTTTATTTTATCAGATTTTTTTATGAGTTATTTGTTAATTGTTGATTACTGAATGATTAGTGATAATTGTAGATCACTGCATGCATGATTAGTGAAGAATGTCTCATGTTGACTTAAGGGGACTTGATGCATGTTATTAATCTGAAGTTTGAACGATTTTGGAGATTTTACTTTTTGTGTTTTTTATTCTTAAATTGAATTTAGATGGTTTTTTTGGTTGTTTTAAGGTTGTGTGAGTCTGTTATTTAGTATTCAGTCCCAGTCACACATTTGAGGGAATGTTTTAGTTTCTAATTTTTCGAAGAAATGGAGCAATTGTTCGTGAACTTTCTGTTCTACTTTGATTTTTTGCTAAGGCTTGGAATAAGACAGTGAAAGGATTTAGGGCCTGTTTGGATAAACAGCTTATTTGCTGCTTATAGCACAAGCGCTTATCATAATAAGCACTTATGCATAAGCTTACATAAGCAATTTTACATCAAAAGATAAAATGAAGTTAAATTGCTTTTGTATATGCTATAAGCTGTTTTTATAAAATATATTGGAGAACTTATGAAAATAAGCTGAAAAAATCTTGTGAAAATTGTCATAAGCTGTTTTCATAAGCTCTATCAAACAGTCTCACAAAACTTATGCCAGTAGATAAGCTCAAATTTGTATAATCTGTGAAGCAACAGAACAATAGTCAGTACTAAGTACTAACACTGAATTTGTATTTCAGGTGGTATAAAGGCTAGGAGAAACTACAATGTCTCAGAGCTCCGAGGAGGATACTGATATAAGTGATTCTGAGATAAGTGAGTATGAGGAAAAATGTTATGAGGAACTGAAAAGTGGAAGTCAGAATGTGAAAACCTCAGATGAGAAGTTCACTTGTCCATACTGTCCTAAGAAAAGAAAACGGGATTATTTGTACAACGAACTCCTGCAACATGCTTCTGGCGTGGGTCAGAGTAGTTCACAGAAGAGAAAGCCAAGAGAAAAGGCTACTCATTTGGCTTTAGTGAAATATTTGGAAAAGGATCTTATGAATATAGATACTCCATCGGAATCAACTGATATCGGTGCTGATAACGGTGACACAGACACTTCTATTGATTCTGATGAGCAGTTTGTGTGGCCTTGGATTGGAATTATAGTTAATATTCCCACTAGCAAGGCACAAGATGGGCGTGCTGTTGGGGCGAGTGGTTCCAAGCTTAGGGATGAGTACAGACGCAGGGGTTTCAATCCATATCGAGTCAATCCTCTATGGAATTTCCGAGGTCACTCTGGTACTGCCCTTGTGGAATTCTATAAAAACTGGCCCGGCTTAGATAATGCACTCGCATTTGAAAAAGCATATGCATCAGACCATCACGGGAAAAAGGATTGGTTTGTTAATA
The DNA here is from genome assembly GCA_018208015.1 of Medicago ruthenica. Lineage (NCBI taxonomy): Eukaryota > Viridiplantae > Streptophyta > Magnoliopsida > Fabales > Fabaceae > Medicago > Medicago ruthenica. The sequence continues at coordinate 47,161,363 of CM031373.1, read as the reverse complement.
CAGAGCCAAAGTCGGGTCTTTATGCATGGGTTGCCCGAGCTGATGACTACAAAAAGAACAATATCATTGGTGAATATCTGCGAAAGATGGGCAATATCAAAACCATACCTGAACTTATGGAAGAAGAAGCTCGAAGGCAGGATAAACTCGTGTCCAATTTGACCAACATTATTCAGGTAAAAAACAAGCACTTACATGAGATAGAAGCAAGATGCACTGAGACTACAGACAAAATGAATTCTGCAATGACAGAAAAAGATCAGCTCATTCAAGCTTATAATGAAGGTATCTATATTTATTGAGCCCGAGTTACTTTTCAATAATTTGGATAAGGACTTGTGATAGTTGTGGGTGTTTAGTTTTTTGTGTTTCTGATTTGTGTCAAGTTCTAGAAGTCCAGTTATGTAGTGCAACTTGCAACTGGTGCTTTGGTTACACATACAACTGCCAGTGTGGTGGTTTCTGGACCAAAGGGTTAATTCTGAATTTGACAATTAAGGGGGATCTGACAGGTCCGGAAATAGCCACATACTGCTAGGATCGTTGCAACGGTTGCACCACAAAGAAAGTTTGGCATCGTTCAATTGATTTCTGAAGAATATTATGCTGGAACTTTATTTTACACTTTTAAGAATTGATTATTATTTTTAAATTTTGTGATCTTTTGTAACAACATTGTTTTATGCAATGATTCCTTGTATTTAGAGATAAAGAAAATACAGTCAAGTGCTAAGGATCACTTCCAAAGGATTTTTAATGATCACGAAAAGCTTAAGTCGCAACTGGAAACTCAGAAAAGTGAGCTTGAGTCGCGGAGAATTGCATTGGAAAAGCGTGAAGCACATAATGAAAGTGAAAGAAGAAAGTTGCTAGAAGAGATGGAGGAGGTATACTGTCTTGATTTTTGCTCCATCCCCTCTAGCATACTATGATTGGGATTCCTGTAGAATTTGTATTGAAGAAACACGCTTTTTGTTTTAACATATTGATTATTATTAATATGGTTTTTTGTCAAATTATTGTCCATATGATTGAAACTTTAGATGTGTTGGTGCTTTCAATTAAGGCTTTATCAACCAAGTTTTAATCAATTTCCACTTTACTTAGCATGTTTGATGATCATGGAATGATTGGTTGGAAAATCATTTTCAGTTGAATCTATGGATGATGAATTCTGGAAAGAGTCGAAAGACTGGCAATGTGATTAAAACTGGTTTCTGTTTGAGTAGTATGTTGTTAAAGGGTGTGAATCCAAAACAAGTTAGTGTCTGGATTGTTGATGTATTTACTTTCAAAGGGAAAGTATCTCATGATTCAATTCTCAGTGGCGGCATATAATCTGTCTATCTGTGTTTAACGGTCTGTGCCTCTGATTTTAATCTAGGCAGTGATCGTGTCCCTTGTTGCTTAAATCACAAGTGATGTGGAACGGATGGTACCAATATTTAACAGTAATTGTTGGCTGTACTTAAAATGGCGAACTCCAATGAGTGGTTATATGCGGTTATATGCTATGCTTTTAATGATATGAAATTCAGGGAATGAGGGAGAATAAGAGTCTTCAATATAGAGTCGTATGCCAATGATTTCACACTAGGGCTTTATTTTCCTTTACTTTTTTCACCACCATTAAGACTACGTCTGGACTGCCAGGAAGAGCTGGAATGGAAAATGGAAATATCCTAGGTTTTATTGTTTGGATTTTTTAAATAGGATGCATTGCAATGGAATTTTATTGAATGCATTTGTTCTGTTCCACCCTGTAAAACTCTTTTCCTCCCTCCAATTTGGGGGTATGGGAGTAACAAGTCTTTTTCTCCTTTCCATTCCACTTACTATTAGATATTTAAACATAGCCTAAGAAGAATATTTCTTAAGAAGCCTATAAACTACAATTTTGACATGATATGGTTTTACCGTGTCTCTGAGATTATTTAAAATAGTAATTTGCTTCAGAAGCTTGCAGAAAGCTTTGTTTAACTCTGCTGGCATTTGTTGTCTATGCAGAATGCAACGAAAAATAGCTCTCTTCAGATGGCTTCTCTGGAGCAACAGAAAGCAGATATAAATGTTATGAAACTGGCTGAAGATCAGAAGGTCTGTATTGCTTTTCTTTTAGTCTTGTTGATGATCAAAACTGTGCTTGTCAGGTTCAGAGTAGCATGGTATTTATACTAGTTGAATTTCTATTTATACAGAAACAAAAAGAACAGCTCCATGCTAAAATCATTCAGCTTGAAAGACAACTGGATATGAAACAAAAGCTGGAACTGGAGATTCAGCAACTAAAAGGATCACTAAGTGTGTTGAAGCACATAGAAGATGACGAAGATGTAGAAGTTTTGAAGAAGGTAGATGATTTGCATATGGGTTTAAGGGAGAAGGAACAGTCACTTCAAGACTTAGATGCACTGAACCAAACACTAATCATCAAGGAGCGTAAGAGTAACGATGAGCTGCAGGAAGCTCGAAAAGAATTGATTAATGTAAGTACTTTTTTCCAGATACATCTTCGTATTCCTGTTTACTGATTCATTATATCAATTTGGAAGATCATCTGTGCAGAAGAGGCCAGGTTTCCATTTTCCAATTCTTTCATACTTGAATTATTTGGATCATTGACCTAATATTATTTTTTTGTTGATGATTTGACTTTCTTGTTTAAAGTATTATATGAAACACAGCAGTATATATGTGTCTGTATACACGTTGCATTTCTCTTCCTATATATGCAAGTTGACCTTGTGTCAATATTCATTATTCACTGCTTATTTGTTGCATTGCTTTTATTAGGGACTTAATATTTTGAAAGCTCTTGCAATTTTTAAAAGCTTTCGTATACTTTTTACTGTCCAACGTGGCTTGAAAGGTTCACTACTTGTTTTTTACATTATTTTATAATGGACTTGGTGTTCTGAAAAATTCTTGCAATTTTCAAACCTTTTTTATACATTTTACTGTTCAATACTGCTTGAAAGATTTAGTAATAATGCTTTCTCTATCTTGTAGGGCATTAAAGATATTGGAACTCGAGTCCATATTGGTGTGAAGAGAATGGGGGAACTTGACACTGGACCATTCCTTGAAGCTATGAAGAAAAGATATAACGAGGAGGAAGCTGAAGACAAAGCTTCAGAACTATGTTCATTGTGGGAAGAGTATCTAAAAGACCCAGATTGGCATCCATTCAAAGTTGTCATGATTGAAGGGAAAGAAAAGGTAAGTTTATGTTAAACATTTAGTTGTCATAAAATTATCCAGAAATATACATGCTTCATTGCATATATCACTTTTAATCAATTTTGGTTAAGTTTTTACATGAAGACAGTCAATATTTTGGTTGACTATGTACTCTTGATTGGAACTATTTGGCCTTCTGAACCTGTAAATGTAATTCCTTCACTTTTTGTATCTAAGTGATTTACTGGTGTCGAAAAAAGTATGTGCTGTTTGGAAATGTCATAGGGGATTAATAGGAGAAAGAATGACCAGACAGCCAAGAGTAGGCTCCAATAACTGTATTTTTAACTTTGGAGTATGCATTCCTTGAGAAGCAACTGCACTTTCTCATTCTGCGTTTGTAAGCCTGGAAGGTTTGAACAACACAAAGTAAAATACTCTGCAAAAATTGCAGATATGATATGTTTAAATATGCAAAATCCTTGTTACTTATGTGTATTATACGGGGAAAGTGATGGGTAGTAGTAATGCTGATAGAGTATGAGTGACTACCAAAACGAGTGGTAGTGCGAGGAGTAGGAGTTAGTTTGTGGGAAACGAGAATAAAAACAGGAGAGGAAGGGTGGAATATAGAAGAATTGAGGTGAATATTTGGTAAACAGATCCCTTAAAGGACTTGTTGCATTTTCGTTCACCTTGTATTTTTCTCTGTTTCCCAGCATCAGAGAAAGTGAGAATGAGAGATATATAATGTGAATATATTTTTTTTTACAATATACCATTGTAAACTGTAATCCCTTCTTTGATAATGATCAGATTAATATTAGTTCAGAAGAGGGAAGTCTGGTTTGCGAATACAGTAATACTCATAGCTGATTCCGATTCCCTATAATATCCTGAGATTCTTGATGTCACCTTATAGTTAATTGCTCTTTATTCAACTATTTTAGAAGATTCCTACTATCAAAGGTGACTATATTTAGGAAAGTCTGTCTGAAGATCTTAATAATGTGCTTTGGCCACCGTTGATGATTAAATTAACAAGGACAAAAAAGTGCACCATTAACTTTCATTTCCCTGCACTGCTTTAGGACAGTTTATTTCTAATATATCTATTTTATCTGTATAATGGTTTCAGATTCATTTTGATCTACAATTATCCTTCTTTTTCTATTTTGTTTTGTGAAACTCCTAACGATTGCACTTGGTTATCTGGTTCTACGCATTTTTCATTCCAGGAAATTATTAAAGATGACGATGAAAAGCTGAATGGACTGAGAAAAGAAGTGGGTGAAAAGGCATATAGTGCCGTGGTGGCAGCTTTAACTGAGATTAATGAATATAATCCTAGTGGGAGATATGTAACCTCAGAGTTATGGAACTATAAAGCGGGAAGGAGAGCAACTTTGCAAGAAGGAGTGAAGTTTTTGTTGGACCACTGGAAACGCAAGAAGAAAGGAATATTGTGAAGGTTTGTTTACAACTTTATTACTTTATTTAGGTTACTGTAATTTTCTCATGAGCATCATAGATTGAAGGACTTGAGGAAAAGAAATCGAAGACCAACTGTTGTATCTTAGTTACTTAAAAGTAATAGCCACCTAAGTTAATTCTTTGGATCTTTTCTCTAGAAATTACAAGTGATTTATGATCACCCCCTTCCATATGATTACTTTTACTATAAAAGGGCGATGATTAGAATGAGAGAGGCCTTAAGTAGGAAATACCCAATTCCATCGGAATATCAGAAACCAAATCTATCAATATCAAAAAAAAAAAAATATATATATATATATATAGGTCAGAAACTGAAGGTGCCGTCACACCCTTTTCACCAAAGGGTTTGGCTATGGTGTCTCAGATTCTGTCTTGTTCTTCTTTCTCCTCTTCCTCTTTGTCTTTCCTTTTTCTTACAGTCCCTTTAATGGAATTGGTTTTTTCCTACAGTGATAGATCTTTCAAAATTTACACTTGATATGAGCCCTTCAATATTCTGATTTTTTTCTTTCTGAGTATTATCTTATTTTTATTATAAAAATATCGTTTTGTTTATTGTTGGAGTTTCTTTCTTTGCACTGATTTTGTTTTTTATGGGGAAACACCAATGTTGTTTTCTTGTTGAAGATTTAGTGCGTACGGAAAAAGCTTGATTATAGCTACATGTTTCTGATGAACATGTTTTCCTTAACCAAAAAGGATCATTTTTTTCAGAAACATTGTGGATTTGTTGAAATTGAGCAGCGGCCAGACAACCGTAGAGATGGAATCCACAGATGTTGAGTTTTATTATCTCTCCACTCTACTAATTCCATCTCATATTTTCTTATTTTTAGCTGCTTAATTGTTCATTTTTATGTAATTTTTAATTGTTGACATAACTTTTGGAGATTTCTTGGGTTTGTAATTAGGAAGAGATAAAGTAGTATGCACATGGATCCTTATGTTTGGAATCAGTTTGCTGCATTTTCATTTGCTACTGTTTTAATTATCATTTCATGTTTTTTTGATGGCAGGAATAGTCATGTTGCATTGTCTGAGAATAATTTGTGCATGGCGGCTGGTTAGCATGTATCCATATTTGTAGAGCTGCAGACCGAAGATTAAGGTTGTGCATAAATCAAGTAATTTATGATCATGTTAAACTGGTTAGTTTCAACTAGACAATTAGACTGTCTTGCTGAGACTCAAACTGCTTTTGTAGTGTCTGCCTTTGTATTATCTCTAGCATGGGAGAAGACATATATTGATGTTAAACTTGTATGACTATATTATTTGTTCTTTATTAGCATGTTTTTCTTTCTGTTAGTGTGAGATGATTTTGTTTTGCGTATCCAGGTCTTGATCAAAACTAAGTAGTGTGTGCTCGCGCATGCAATTCATCTGTTAGCCTTCATGGCTTCGTGCCAAGAGTATGTTCATAGCCTAATTGACGGGCTGGTTGTTGTGTATTATAAATAAAATTTTCCAATCAAAACAGGTTATGGCAACAACCTTCAACAAAAACAGATGAAACGAGTTTTGAAATTTAGGTGCTGATTTTTTTTTGTTGGTAAAAAACAATTTTTTTTTTAAATTGAAATATATACCCAATCACAAGATGTCCCTAGGAAGAAAAACACATACAACAGTCTGCATAAATTTACAGCTTCTACCATTTCTACCCTATCTAAATGACCTGGAGTTCACGGATATAATTGATTACAATTTAAATTTAGCAAATGAAAGAGGGAATGAATGTATGATTGCAAGCTTGCTACATGCCTCATTTTGGAATAGACTCGATTAGCTTACAATCAAGAAAGTCACTAGTCTAAATATCGAGAAAGTCTTACATAGATACAAACACAAATAAAATTATTTAGAAATACACACAACAATAAATAAAATTAAATGAAAAATAATTTAGACACATCATTCAACATCATTAAACCAATTTATCTTTAAAAAAAAAACATTTGTGTGAGTGTGTCCAAGCCTTTTACATTTAGGTTTGTACCTAAGTAAGTATTTCTCCTAAATATCCTCCTCTAATCACACCAATTCAGCTTGAATTCACCTAACAGACTACCTAACACTTAAAGAGTACTTCTCCAATTTACTGACAGCAAACCAATCCGCAGACCAATTAAGAAAGACTTGCAATATGGTACTCTCTAAACTAATTTTTATTCAGCAAAATAAAGATCTAATTTGGAAACAGATGCAGAAAAAACGTGACCCTGCAGTGCAAACCAACCCCTTCACAAACCACCTACATACTGCCTGAAGCATTCGAAAATACTCAACACTTCTTGACGAAGACGACAAACCGAGACAAGCGTTTGGATTCAAACACTATTGGAAAATGTTGTAATCTTTTCAACACAAATTTCCTTATTTTAAAATAGTTTAATGTGTCTTGCCTTTCAAATGTTCCAAATGCACGTGAACCGCACCACTTTTACTCTCTTTGAATAGGATCTACCGCTGTCAATTAGCCCCGCAAACTTATCCAAATAAGCCGAGCAATCCTTATGAAGAGCATTATAGATGTCAAACCACTCAAAATTTGTACCAAACTTTTGCAAACACTATAAACTCATCTTCTGTATAGATGAATGTTTGTAGCAATCCTATTTTGAAATATTCTCCATGCATGGTATTCCAAGTAATAAGTACATAGCCCTATTTTTTTCCCTCCAAACTTTATGGTTGAATTTATTAGAAGACATGGTTGAATTTATTAGACGACAAGTGAATGTGTCAATTTACATCCTCACTGGCTATATATATATATTGGGCTTGGCTCTATGTTTTCGAGTCGGTACTTATCAATATTTTTGATATTATATTGATTTATAAATACAATGTATTTTTTTGAGTGAAAATACAATAATTTTATTGTAGTTAGAAAACATATGAAATGAGTTTTTGTAAACTAACATATGAAGTGAATGTAACATAAAATATATATTTGGCTGAGAATCCTAATTTTCATTACCTTAAATTCCTAAAAAAGAAATACCTTAAATTCATTATAATTATAATTTGGAAAATACTAACTAGTGCTCCAGGATACGGGTTAAGGAAACAAGTATAATACTAATTTCTTAAAATTTGTGTAATCAAATATTTAAAAGTGTAGAAAATCTTGTTTTCAATGCAAAAATACATTTTTTGTTTTTTTAACTAGTGTCTTGGAGCACTAGACATGACCTTTATAATTTTCAACAGTGGGCAACATCGACGTAAAAAAATACTTTAACGAAACACTAGCATGAAGTGATATAGTTGATCAGTTATTTATTGAATCTTTTAATTTTAATTATGTTGTTTTTTTTGACAAATTTAATTTTAATTATGTTGTTAGAAATTCAATCTTTCACCACCGATGCATATGAATTTTTTTATTATTCTTAATTATCCATTTCTTATTATTTTTTTATATAAATAAATAAGAGCATATAAATGAAGATTTTTTAATTAATTTATTTATTTTGTGTCAAAAAAATTAATTAATTTATCTATCTATCTTTGTTTGACAAAAGGAGTAGTATTTATTTTTCAACATCTAAAATTCTAAAGATTAAATCTAAAAAATAAATAAATGTTTAGGAAAGGTGAAACCCTAGAAAAACGTGGTGGTTTATATAAAGTGTGGGTGAGTTTGATTGTTCAATGCCTTCAGCTGTTTTGCTGAAGGTGAAATGGGCGATGATTAGATTACAAAGAGAGAAGATGTCTTATGTGGGAAATAATACCCAATTCCATCCATCGCAAATGCTATGTGGGAAATAAAGAGCAATTTTCTAAATCAGAAGTTGAAGGTGCCGCTATACCCTTTTCACCGAAGGGGTTTTGGCTTTGGCATCTTCAGATTCTGTCTTCTTTTTCTCCTCTTCCTCTCTCTCTTACTGTCCCTTCAAATTGAATTGGGTTTTTTTTTTCTACAGTGATAGATCTATCAAAATTTACACTTCATATGAGCCCTTTCCATTGTTACGATGATTTTAGCTTATTTGTTTTGTAGTTTTTGTTTTTTCTGCACAATTCCTGTTTTGGATGGGAAACCTTTATTTATTTATTTATCTATTTTTGCTGATTATAATTGGTGCTTGTTTCAATTTCTCCAACCATTATTTGTGATTAATGTATTGGATTCATCGGGTATGAAAATCACAATGTGAAGCCAGTTTGATTAGGTTGTTGAAAATTGAATAGAACGACCCACTAAAATGTTTTTATTTTTATTTTGTAATATTCTGTTCTGTGCGGACAAGGAAAGTTGCTTGTTTCAGTTTTTCCCAATCTAATCAAACGGATTTGACATTATCTTTTGTGGTTTTCATATCTGATTAATCGAGCATGAAAACCATAAGCGGTATGTCTGCACTCGGTTTAGTTAGGTTGTTGAAGATGAAATCAAACCAATGAATTACTAAAATGTTTTTGTGGGTTTCGTTGTAATTGGACAGCATAAGCTTGACAACCATAGAGATGGTATCCACAAATGCTGAGTTTTTTTGTTTCATCGTTCTACTAATTCCATCTCACATTTTCTTATTTGTTTGTATCTGCTATTTAAATTTAGTTGTTTTGTTTATTCTTATTTTTTATAGAAAATTTGGGGTTTTATAACAAGGAAGAAGACATTAAGTAGTGTGCATATGGATACAGTGTATGGAATCAATATCAATTTGTTGCATTTGCACTTTTTTTGTTCTATTTAAATAATTTGATAAAAGTTATTGAGATATGTGGGGACAGTTGACAATTGCATGTTTTTTTAGACATAGAATTGCATGCTAAGTATTGATCCTTCGAATTTGGTGAGACTTGATGACATTGATGAGCCATTACAGTGTGAACTTGGAGTAATATGTACAACGGTTGAAGTGTCAGCTTCAGAAATGTTTACCTAATTTCTTGTAAGTGGAATGCATGCACCATCTCCTACATTTACCTTTTTGTTTACATTCGTTGAATCAGTTTAAATTGGGAAGTGAACATTGAATTGAAACATTTGTAGAATCGTAATTAAGTCTGTTCAGTGGTGCCCTTCAATTCAATATTTTTGAAGTTATATAAGTAAGTTATACTCCATACACTTGCTATTAAAGGTGTGGCTATTAATAATAATTTCAATGTAGTACTTGATATGAAATGTGAATAAAGAGTAAATAAATCTTAAGAGTGGAGTGTACAAACCAAATAAATATCATTTTTCAGTATTGTAATTTGTTGTTTAAGCCTCAATTAGTTGCTCTTAAAGATGAGTCTCTAGAATGGATAAGGAGTCATTGAAGTGTGATATCTTTATTTGTCTCGGATTTGTTTTTTTGGAGCCAATTATGTTTTCAGATAATGTTTTTGCTCGTCGTCCGAATGCAGCAACTATGGTTACATTACAAGAATAGTTTGTTGGGCTGAATTTGAATCATGTCTCTTTTATTCAATCATCATAACCAATGTATTATTTTCAGATAAATTGTTCATTGCTTTCAGCTGTTTTGCTGAAGGTAGAAAGAAAGGGCGAGATTATAATGAGAGAGGCCTTAAGTGGGAGAATAATATCCAATTCAATAGAAAAATTAGAACCCAACTTCTATCAGAGTTAGGATTCATTCCATATATCAATATCTACAAAAAAAAAATGAGAAGAAAATGAAAACAAAGAAGGTCTGAACTTGAAGGTGCCGTCATACCCTTGTCACCAAAGGGTTTTGGCTTTGGTATCTCAGATTCTGTCTTCGTCTTCTTTCTCATCTTCTTCCGCTTTCTCTTACTTACTGTCCCTTAAATTGAATTTGAGTTTTTCCCAGTGACACATCTTTCAAAATTTACTCTTGCTATGAACCCCTCAACCATCTGATTTTCTATTGTTATGATTATTTTGACTTATTTCATTTTAAAATTTGTTTTGTTCGGAGTTGTAACTTTTTTTCCTGCACTGATTTTGTTTTGGACAAGGAAACATTTTGTTGTCTTCTTGTTGAAGATTCTGTGCATACAGAAAAAGCTTGATTATATCTACTGCTTGTTTCTGTTTTTCAGAAACATTGTGTGTTTGTTGTAATTGGGCAGCGGCCAGACAACCGTAGAGATGGAATCCACGGAGTGTTGAGGTTTTTTGTCTCACACTTCTACTAATTCCGTCTCACATTTTTTGTAGTTTAATTGTTCATTTTCATGTAAATTAATAATTTTTATATGAACTTTGGGGTTTTATAATAAGAAGTCAAAGAATAATGGAATCAATTTGCTGCTTTTGCATTTGTACTCTTTTTGTTCTCTATTAATTTAATAAAAATTAATAGCTTTCACATTTTTCTATTAATCAAAATACTAAATAAAGTTATCTGAGGATAGTATAGAATTGCATCCTAATACTAAGTTGTTTAGCATATGTGCAATGATAGTGTTATAGCTTAAGAAATGTTTATACCATCTCATACATTGACCTTTTATATTTGTTTTGTTTATTCAGTTCAAACTGGGAAGCATACATTGAACTCCATGTTTTTTGGGTTATAAAAGTAAGTTATCACAAGTATACATACTAGTGAAGGTGTAGCAACTTCAGTAGTTTCAATGCAGCAGACATTTGATTACATATTAAAGAAATCTTCAATAAGGAACTGCTTGGTTAGAAGCATAATGCTGGGGTTGTTCTGTTTGCAATAAGGAACTTCTTGGTTAGAAAACATTAGATGAAGATGCTGTCGTTTTTATACTAATGTTATAGGAGGTTGATATATAATATAGAGTGCTGTAATATATCCTTAGTAAACTGATTGAGCATGAGTTTGTGATTGTACTATTGGTCTACTCATGGCATTTCTTTTTTCTACATAAGTTATTAATAAAATTCTGTTTGTTCAGTTTTTGTTAGTCTTTGATTGGGTTTTCGAGCCAACGTTTTTTTTTCAGGTTGATAGTCACCCTTGTGCAACAGGTTGCTTGATTGATGATTGGAGTGTTTCATGAAAATGCTTCACTGGCTTTTTTGTGTGTGAAACTTACAGTTGCTGTAATTAATATTCATAGTGCGAACAGTGCTAGTACCAGCGTTTATTTGTTTTTTCGGAAATTAGGAAATGCTTTTGAGATGTTTTGTTATAAAATGGAGGACGAAGCTGAAGTGAGAGTCGAAGCATCTATTTCAATTTTGCAGAATATATTTTTGTTAAATACACCTCTGTCCCTCAATACAAGATTCTTGAGAAAAAAATTTGTCCCTTTTTATAAGACTCCTTTGGTATTTTCAAGTGCATTAATTAATTCTTTGCCAACACACCCCTATTTGTTTTATAACTTTTTCTTCAATCAACATTAAATACTATATTGAAAACATACACTAAGTCTCTCTCTTAAATGATAAAATTGTAAAAATAACACAAATTACAACCAAATTTACTACCACTTTTAATTTTCCGTTATTTTTTCAAAAGGGTCCTATAATTAGGGACGGAGGTAGTTTGTCAAATTTACTACTATCATAAGAAAACTAATTACTACCATTAATCCATAATTACCCTTCTTATTTCTCACTAAATCCCTTATTTCATGGGTATAATAGTCATTATCTTTCCTTAATAAGTTTTAACCATCTCTCCTAAAGAGAGTAATTAATACATACTAAATTAGTTTTGTTTTCCAAGCAATTTTTAGTCAATCCATATACACCTTTTTTTTTTCAAATCATTGAATAAACCTTACATCTTCTCTTTATTCTCTTTCGATAATTACTCATTGTTTATTTTGTGCAATGCATTTTTATTTGATTTGATGGAGAAGGTTGAGGAAACTAAACCAATGCAAGTAGTTTTTTTTTCTTCGATACTTCATTTGTTTCAATAATAATATGGAAGACTCTAGATGAGTTTCTTTGTTGAAGAACTAGATGCTGAGTTAGCTTTATATTTCTCTTTTCAAAGGATTTCTATCTTCTTTTTGATAAATAAAATGAGAACTTCAATATGTAGATCTAATTTTAGGATGTAAAATATATTGAGAAAATAAAATAAACATTTCCATGCTCCAAAAACGCAGAAAGAAGCTCAGGAAAAAAAGTTTAAGAGTGTGTTTGGATAAGGTAATTGAAAATTTTGCAAGTATTTAGAATTCTAGACAATTCAAATGATTCAATTAAATTGTCTTCCATTTTAAATATTTTTTTGATAGAGTAATAAAAAAAATTCATAGTTAACATTTTTGGGCAACTTTTATAAATTTTAATTTTTTTTGGACAAATTGAAAATTGAAAAATAGGGACCGACTTGCAAATTTCAAAAATTTGAGGGGTCAATTTAGAAATTTCAAAAGAAAAATTAGGAGTTAATTCACATTTTTTTGAAATTTTTGGGGTCAATTTGAAAATTTTGAAAAATACAAGGACTACAATGCAAAATTTTAAAAAAAAATATATAAGAATGAAGAAATTTGAAATTCCTAGCTTTTTGGTGTCATTTAAAATTCTCTAAATTTAACTTGAACAAAATACTTCATAAATTTTCATCATTTTAAAAATTCTCTAAATTATCATCCAAACAATGAAATTTACCTAAAAGTATTTGAATTCCCTAAAAAACATTGCATAGTCTCAAAACATTTCTCCATCCAAACACACTCTAAAACTTGAAACTATGCTCCAAATACGCAGATTCATGAATGAAGATTAGCATCCCATTTACTTCTTTTTATTTATTAGAAAAAATTCATAAAAATTATCAGCATCATCCCCATCCAAACATACTCTAAAACTTTAAACTATGTTCGAAATACGCAGATTCATGAATGAAGAGTAGAATCTCATCTACTTCTTTTTATTTAACAGAAAAAATTCATAGTAAAAATTATCAGCATCGTAGAAGTATTATTTTTATTTAGCAACAAAAAAAGTCTTCTTTTTGTTCACAACAAATTGTACAAAAAAAAATACAAACAGACCAAATAATGTTTTAGAAGGGCTACCAAACATTACAAATAGATCCAAAATGATCTATGATAAACAAGATTTGACATGGTCTTCTGATTGTTTTTTTTTTTTTGAAAGAATGGTCTTCTGATTGTTGTTTGTATATGGCAATAGAAAACAAAAAATTTCGTGGCAAAGATGACTCACCAAGAGAAAAAGAAATAGATGAAGACGACCCCACTATAGTCGGAAAATTCACTTCTAACAGTGGCTAATTTTTAAGTTATGTATTAGATTTTTTTTATGTGATAGAAAGATAGAAAAGAATGAGATGATGAATAATATGTAGTTTATTTGGTCAAGAATTGTTGGAAGGAGGTTGAGGGTGGTCGGAAATTAATCAGTTTTGGTTGTGGCGGAGAAAAATAAAGGAAAATATAAATGATCAGAGAGATAGAGGAATGTGTTTTCTCATATAAAATCTATGATGAGCGTGGTGTAAATATTTAACGTATTTTTATATATAAAGTAAACAAATATTTAATATAAATACTACATTAATGTTTATATTTTGATAATAGTCATACATTTCATAATTTTATCATATCGACATTTTCATTTTGGTATATAAAAATTTGCTTCAATAGCTTGAGACGTCGTATGAATCAATTGTTAATCCAAGAAGATGCTTTTTGGAGACAACGTGCTAAGACTCATTGGCTTCGAGACGGTGATCTTAACACCAAGTTCTTCCAGGCCGCTGCGTCTTCTAGAAGGAAAGTGAACAGAATTAAGTCCTTGGTGGCGGCAATGATGTTAGAGTTACTAATGAAGAGAAACTTTGTGAAGTGGCCAAAGATTATTTTGTGGAACTCTTTACGCCTCAAAATAGTATTACGGCTCCTGTGCTAGAAAATATTCCTCAAACTATCACTTTGGAGGATAATAATATGCTGGTAGCTCCCTTTGAAATTGAAGAGTTCAGAGCTGCTATCTTTTCTATGAAACCTGATAAATGTCCTGGACCCGATGGATTCAATCTGGGATTTTTTCAAAAATTTTGTCTTCAGGTATCTTCCCTTCATCCTTAAATTCAACAAACATTGCCCTTATTCCTAAAGGAGATACTCAGACAACTATGAAACACTGGCGGCCAATTGCGTTATGTAATGTAATTTATAAAGTGGTAGCCAAAGTTCTAGCTAACCGGTTAAAAGTTGTTTTAGATAAATGTATATCAGATACCCAATCTGCATTTGTACTGGGGCGATCAATACTAGATAATGCTATGGCTGCTATTGAAATCATACATTACATGAAATCAAAAAGTAAAAGGAAAAATTGGAGAGGTGGCTCTCAAGTTGGATATCAGTAAAGCCTATGATAGGATTGAATGGAAATATCTTCGAGAGGTTATGGAAAAAATGGATTTTTCTACCCAATGGATACATTGGATAATGCTATGCGTGGAAACTGTTGATTATTCAGTTTTGGTCAACGGTAATGTTTCTGGACCCATAATTCCAGGAAGAGGGCTGCGACAAGGGGATCCTGTAACACCCGGGATTTCCTTTCAACTGGCTTGCCCAGGTTTGCCCCGCAATGTTACTCATGGACTTCTCCACCCCCCAAGTGGAGTTTCATGCCTTCCGTGGGAATCGAACCACGTACCCTGGAGGCTATAAGTACATGTCCAATGCATTCCCACTACCAATTGAGCTAACTAGCTCAATTGGTAGTGGGAATGCATTGGACATGTACTTATAGCCTCCAGGGTACGTGGTTCGATTCCCACGGAAGGCATGAAACTCCACTTGGGGGGTGGAGAAGTCCATGAGTAACATTGTGGGGCAAACCTGGGCAAGCCAGTTGAAAGGCAAATCCCGGGTGTTACAAAAAAGGCGCCTTTTTTGTAACATCCGGTGGCTCCCAATGGGCTGGCCTCCCTATCTTTCAAGGGCCGAGATGTACTCGTGGTCTTCTCCACCCCCCAAGTGGAGTTTCATGCCTTCCGTGGGAATCAAACCGTGTACCCTGGAGGCTATAAGTACACGCTCAATGCATTCCCACTACCAATTGTTTTCATGCCTTCCGTGGGAATCAAACCGTGTACCCTGGAGGCTATAAGTACACGCTCAATGCATTCCCACTACCAATTGAGGCTCAATTGGTAGTGGGAATGCATTGAGCGTGTACTTATAGCCTCCAGGGTACACGGTTTGATTCCCACGGAAGGCATGAAACTCCACTTGGGGGGTGGAGAAGACCATGAGTACATCTCCGCCCTTGAAAGATAGGGAGGCCAACCCATTGGGAGCCACCGGATGTTACAGATCCCTTGTCACCATACTTATTTATTATTTGTGCAGAAGGATTAACTGCGCTCATCCGGAAAGCAGAGGCCAGAGGTGAAATTAATGGTGTTAAGATTTGTAACAATGCACCGATTGTTTCACACCTCCTTTTTGCAGATGACTGTTTTTTGTTTTTCCGTGCTAATTCGAATCAAGCTTTGAAAATGAAAAATATCCTCAATATTTATGAGCAAGCTTCAGGTCAAGCCATCAACCTTCAAAAATCTGAGATATTCAGTAGCAGAAATATTTCAAGCACGGAGCACAATAACATTGCTAACATCCTTGGAGTTCAAGTTGTGATGGGCACAGGTAAATATCTAGGTATGCCTTCTATGATAGGTAGGAATAAAAAAGCTACCTTTAACTTTATTAAGGATCGAATTTGGAGGAAAATAAACTCATGGAGCACCAAAAGTCTTTCAAAGGCAGGAAGAGAAGTGCTAATCAAATCTGTTCTGCAATCTATTCCAACTTATTTTATGAGCTTATTTACACTCCCTTCGTCTTTATGTTATGAAATTGAGAAGATGATGAATTCCTTCTGGTGGGGACATTCTTGTTCTCAAAATAGAGGTATACACTGGATGTCTTGGGATAAATTATCTATGCACAAGAAAGACGGTGGCATGAGCTTCAAAAGTCTAGGTACCTTCAATCTGGCTATGCTTGGTAAACAAGGTTGGAGGATTTTGACAAACCCAAACACTCTCATTGCACGACTCTATAAAGCTCGGTATTTTCCACACTGTAACTTCTTTGAGTCAACTCTAGGTCATAATCCTAGTTTTGTTTGGAGAAGTATTTGCAATTCCAAGTTTATTTTAAAGGCAGGCAGTAGATGGAAAATTGGTGATGGTACTTCTATACCAATTTGGAATAATTACTGGATGAAAGATAATATGACTCTTTTCCCTCTTCAGGATGTTGCTTCTACTTTGGCAACTATGCGTGTCTCAGACTGCATACATCCGGATTATAAGGCTTGAAATGTCCCCCTTTTACATACAATGTTTAACCAACAAATTGTGGAACATATTATTCGTACGCCTCTTTATCCCTCCGTGCATGAAGACCGGCTTCTCTGGAAAAGGAAGAAAATGGTGAGTACTACGTTCGTAGTGCTTATCGTGTGTGCATGAATGAGCTTCTTGATACTTCACATTTCCAAAAGCAAGGGTCGTGGCAACTGATTTGGAATCTCAAAGTTCCACCAAAAATCAAAAACCTTCTTTGGCGTGTGTGCAGGAATTGCTTACCAACCCGTGTAAGAATCCGAGACAAGGGGGGTTAATTGTTCCCCTATCTGCGCTTTATGTAATACGGATGAGGAAGATAGTCTTCACCTTTTCTTTAAGTGTCCAGGCAGTAGGAATATTTGGAGCATGTGGGGTGCCTTTTCCCTTATCAGCGGCATAACAACTCAGTATCATGATATTAGTGCTGCCATTTTTAATATTTTACAGGTTCTAACCCCTGGGGATGCAGCACTGTTTGGTTGTGTTTTGTGGAGTATATGGAAGCAAAGGAATAACAAATTTTGGAATGAGATAACCGACGCTCAATCCTTTGTTTTCGACCGAGCTAAGAATATGCTGGAAGATTGGAAGGTAGCAAGATCTATTCAGGATACTTCATCTAATCGTAAGTGATTGGAGCGAAATGTAAAATGGATGAAGCCAAGTGCAGGCAGAGTTAAATGTAACATCGATGCCTCCTTTTGTGGGCTATCTAACAGAGTTGGTATAGGAGTTTGTATCAGAGATGAGAATGGTACGTTTGTTCTAGCAAAAACAGAATGGTTCAACCCTATTTGTGAGGTCCATGTTGGAGAAGCTCTTGGACTCTTATCGGCCTTGGAATGGGTACATGTTCTTAACCTGGGACCTGTTGATTTCGAGCTGGATGCTAAGAGAGTGGTTGATAGCTTTCATTCTCAAACGACGGATGCTACAGAATTTGGGAATATTTTTTATAATTGCAAATCTCTCTTTAGGAATTATTATGAAAACTCCCGTATTGAGTTTGTGCGGAGACAAGCAAATGAGGTTGCTCATACTCTATCTGAGGCGGCCACATTAGAAGCTAGTTTCCAAGTTTTGGTAGAGATATCATATTGTATTGAACACATTTTGATTAATGAAATGCAATAAGTTATTTCCTCTAAAAAAATAGATATAAGCAAATAAAATCAACAACGAATATCATGCAAATATTTAACGGCGTTTTGCATTTTAAAAAAAAATATATTTAATATAAATATTACATTAATGTTGATATTTTAAAAATAGTCTTCTATTAACAATATATAAAAATCATACTCCAGCAAAATTTTATAATTGTCCTTTTAAAACCCATGATCTTAATTTTATGTGCCTAATTGTCATTTTGCAAAATAAAAAACCAATTTATTTCCTCTTTCTTCTCCTTATTATCCAATTCCCTAAAATATATCTACTATAATAAGTATATAAAATTTGTTTCGGAAGATATAAGCACATAAAATCTCCAACAGGTGAGATGCAAACAATGAACGATGTTTTGCATATAAAATACAAATTTATTTAATAAAAGCACTACACTAAATTTGATATTTTGAAAATAGTCATGAGTTTTCAAAATTTTATCATATCGACTTTCTTATATAAGTAAATGGCTTAATTGAACATCCGGTCCCTTAACTTATTTCTTTTTTTCAAAATGGTCTCATAACTATTAAAATGTTCAATTTGGTCCTTTATTTGTGTTTCAGTAGGTCAATTTAGTCCTATTTCATTAATTTTAACTCCCTCAAAAAGGAGACCGTTGGATAAAGAAGGTCTATGAAATTTAATGGTGTATCACCAATAACTAATTATTCTGTTTTTCTTCATTCTTCCTTCATTCGATTATTCCAAACGAGTAATGCTTACCATTTCCAGTCTCCAATTCCATACTTGATTTTTACACTTTTTTCATCTTCTCTTCATCATCTTCAAATCACGTTCGTCATATTATGCAGAAAGGAAAAAACATCAAATCCTAAAATCTCAAATACCTCTCCTTTTCAGTTTCTTAATTTTTAACAAATTAAAAAAGAAAAAATTGTATACTCATCTCAAACTCTCTCGTTCGAACCAATTCCAAACTCTATCTCTTTCTTCACCAATTTCTCATTTCTCACCAATTGCACATCCATTGCTGTGTGTGTTTCTGGGTCATCAGATACACCATAAATCGTGTATAGATCTGAACATAAACAATGAGGGGAAACTAAATCCATTCAACTTCAACACAAATCTCTAATTTTCAAAGATTCAACCTCTTCCTATCCGCAATCCTAAAGTTGATTTATTTTTTCGTATGGGTTGTTCCTAAATTTGTTAAAGATCCGATTTTTTCCTGTTTCCCTGCTGCGAAATTGCTAGAAATCAAGAGAAAAGAGTGATAAAGATGCGATTAATTTCTCGGTTGAGAATGAATGGTGCCTCGGTGTACTCGGAAGGAATGCTGGTTCAAGAGACTAATGTATGTTTTCGGGGTTGGGTGGTTGTACCGAAAAAATAATATGAATAGGTGGAGGCCTGGAGGGATGGGAATTGAAAGGGAACATTGGTATAATGAAAGCATAAATAATTAAAACAATATTATGACTAAAGTTGTACAGAGAGATTTGGTGGTGGTGAGGGAACATTTATATTTTTGTTTTTCTAGGTTTTTTTAAATGAATATTGATGAAGATTATAAGTAGAGGATGAAGAAGAAGAGGTTTGAAGTTAATGGCTTTTCTGGGTTTGAAGTTCATGTCTTTTCTGGATTTGAAGGTTTGAAGTTCATGATGCAGTTGTTGTTGATAAAGAATGAAGAAAAACCGAATAATTAGGTATTGGTGATACACCATTAAATCTCATAGACCTTCTTTATCCAACGGTCTTCTTTTTAAGGGAGTTAAAATTAATGAAATAGGACTAAATTGACGTACTGAAACACAAATAAAGGACCAAATTGAACATTTTAATAGTTATGGGACCATTTTGAAAAAAAGAATTAAGTTAAGGGACCGGGTGTTCAATTAAGCCTAAGTAAATAAAATTTTCCCTTAAAAAAAGTTGTTTTCGTATATATAAGTAAATAAAATCCAAACTGACGCGATTCAACTATTTAACAAATTTTTGTATACTCTTTCAAACACAAATTTTTGTATATCTAAGAGAAAAATATTTAATAAACATGTTACATTGATACTATAATTTTTATTTAATATCTTTAAACATTTGACAATATTAACAATCTAATTATTTTTATATAATTACCGAAAGCACGGGTCTTTTACTAGTTTCTTTATAATTTAAGGGTTATGTTTAGGGAACATGATAAGGATCTTACAAATAGTAGGTGTTTGTTGGGAAAAAGTAATTTTTAAAATTTTGAGAAATAAGTTGGTATAATCTCCTATACATAATTTCAATTTTTGGTATATTAACATGCGTTCTATATGTTGACATTTCTCTTATTTTAATTGTGTGATCAACATATCACAAAAGTGAGAGTCTTTCTTTAGGTAGTGATAACTAATAAGTATCAATTTTTTTCGTACTCGATCGATATTTGTAATATTTCCTCTGTCTCAAAATAAGTGACCTAGTTTGACTAAATGCACTGTCCATATAACATAATTTGACTGTATTTTCTAGTATATTATATAAAGACAAATTGTAGCATATATGATATTGTTCGATTTGTCTCGATGAGTATTTTTAAAATATCAAATTTTCATAACTCTTTCTAATACATAATTAAATATATTAAAGATAAAAAAAATTAGCATTAACATGTGTGCAGCAATCAACAAGGTCATATATTTTTTGACGGATGATTAGTTGGAGTCTCTATTAGGTTAAGAACTTTTGAAGGACTAGGGAGATATAGTGCTAGGGGTGTACATGGGTCGGTTTGGGTTGAGTTTGGCCAAACCCAAGACCCAAACCATATAGGGTACTCTGGTTTGGGTTAGCTAAAATAACCACCCGTTACGTTATTGAGTTGGGTTGGGCAAACCCACTAATTTATGGTTTAGATTGGGTTGGGTAGTGGGTTACCCAAATTTTTTTTTCTTCTG
Organism: Medicago ruthenica; assembly: GCA_018208015.1. NCBI lineage: Eukaryota > Viridiplantae > Streptophyta > Magnoliopsida > Fabales > Fabaceae > Medicago > Medicago ruthenica. The sequence continues at coordinate 47,140,335 of CM031373.1, read as the reverse complement.
TTTTTTTGTTAAATTAAATGACTAAATGACGAGTCCTCGTATTTTTTCATAAAAATGAAAAAATACTCATATTAACATGCGTTCTATATGTTGACATTTCTCTTATTTTAATTGTGTGATCAACATATCACAAAAGTGAGAGTCTTTCTTTAGGTAGTGATAACTAATAAGTATCAATTTTTTTTGTACTCGATCGATATTTGTAATATTTTCTCTGTCTCAAAATAAGTGACCTAGTTTGACTAAATGCACTATCCGTATAACATAATTTGACTGTTTCTAGTATATTATATAAAGACAAATTGTAGCATATATGATCTTGTTCGATTTGTCTCGATGAGTATTTTTAAAATATCAAATTTTCATAATTCTTTCTAATACATAATTAAATATATTAAAGATTAAAAAATTAGCATTAACATGTGTGCAGCAATCAACAAGGTCATATATTTTTTGACGGATGATTAGTTGGAGTCTCTATTAGGTTAAGAACTTTTGAAGGACTAGGGAAATATAGTGCTAGGGGTGTACATGGGTCGGTTTGGGTTGAGTTTGGCCAAACCCAAGACCCAAACCATGTAGGGTACTCTGGTTTGGGTTAGCTAAAATAACCACCCGTTACGTTATTGAGTTGGGTTGGGCAAACCCACTAATTTATGGTTTAGATTGAGTTGGGTAGTGGGTTACCCAAATTTTTTTTTCTTCTGTTTTTTTGTTAAATTAAATGACTAAATGACGAGTCCTCGTATTTTTTCATAAAAATGAAAAAATACTCATATTTTTTATTTTTTTTAAATTGCGTAACCTATTTTCACTATATTTTAGAGTCATAAAAAAATAAATGATAATATCAAATAATAAATTTCATCATAAAATACTAGCAACAAACTAAAGTTGCATGACATAAATTACATTAGTATCAAAATAACCAAAAAGTGCAACATCCTAATTTGTAACTCTAGCATGTTTTAATTTTCAATATAGATGATACATTTCAACATCCTAATTTGTAACTCTAGCATGTTTGAAAATTAGACTTGATTTATGATCAAAACTTTTTGTATTCTCCTTCGTTCCTATGAAATAAAAATTAAAATGTGGGTATTATTGGGTAAGTGGGTTTATTGGGTCTGGGTCTGGTTTTACCCGAAACCCATTATTTTTTATGGGTTTTCCATTTTTTAAAACCATACCCACCCAATAACCCAACCCAACCCACTTTTTTGGATTTTTTTTTGTGGGTTTGACCGGGTTTTCTGGGTTGACCCAACCCATGTACACCCCTATACAGTGCTATTGTTAGCATAACACTAAAGATAATTTAAATAAGGGTCTTGTTAACGAGTACCCTCAGGGCACTCTTTAAACATCCTAAAATAAACAATTATTTTTTGAAAAAGTCAAATGTTTCGATTTCCAATGATTACACGTTTTTTCATAAATACTTACTACTTATGGTCCTTAAAGAGTGCACTATGAGCACTCGTTAACATTTCCCTTTAAATAATTAACAAAATTAATTTACAAATTTTAACAAAGTTAATTAATTTACATATTTACCCCTAACACACTCAAACAGAAACTGAAAGGTCTCTTAAGTTGGGAAGATGGAAGTTAAAATGCTGTTGGAGTAATTGCAATTGTCATGATTTCATTCATCACATTAATTACAAAACAAAACGCAGTCGTTAGTACTAAAAGCATTATGCATTGCATTGAAATGGAAAAAATAAAAATAAAAATAGAAAAGAAAAGGAAACGGCACATTATTATGCACACTGTAGAAAAAGAAGCTATCCAAAAGAATTTTATAAACTGTGTACACAAGAATGAGTTCCAACATTGAAATATCCATGCGATGTTTGAGTTCTGAATTTTCTGAAATGAAGAGCACTGTTCAAGATACGAAGGAGCGTCAGAGTTATGATGAGTTAGTCGTCAAGTCTTTGAATATATTTCTCCATGTATTATTACTACTTTGATGAATGAAATTAGTCAGGTCTTTGTCTTATGTCATTTGGACGACACTGTCTTATTTTATGTGCTTATAGGACATACCAAACTTTCGAATAGGGCTGAGCAACATTTTTTGATCCGACCGAGAACCGAATAAACCGTGACCAGAAATGATGCAACGGTCGGTTAAACACGGTTTTCGGATTTTTTCCGGTGAACAATATAGTCAAACACGGTTATGTGTGGTCGAATTCGGTTACGTTTATTTCAAACCATCGGTGGCCGATTTCGACCGAAACTAGTATAATAATAGTAATAATTACTATAAACAATAGTAATAATATGGTTCTTGTCAAAAGCAAAAGTAAAATATGGTTTACTTCATTGTTTGGTTAGTGGTGGGCCATTGTCTGATCCAGACAGACATTTTGATGGGAGAAGAAAACACCTATGCTATTATAGTCTGAATCTAAACAATAGAGTACTAATATATGACTAATTTTTTATCATTAATTTACTTCATTCCATTATTATTGTTACTTTAGTAACTTTTTTAAAAAAAACTGCAGATATCACGTGTGCTACTAGTGAACTTTACAATCCTTTTGTCTCCATAGACTTTTCAACGACTCCATCCATTCACATATCCCACATCATTACACCAACTTATGAATTTCACCAGAGAAAGAACTTAAATGAGAAACTCCACGCCCCAAGAAAATTACCATCCTCCATTCGCACCAGCTCCGCCCCACAAAAGGTACCCTCTATCGGATACGGCGTACACAAGATCAATGAACAAACTACCTTTATATATGTGGCTTGGAGGCATGGTGCTTGGTGGGGCGTACTCACCCTTGTGCAAGCTCTCTTTTCTACAAGTGGATCTCTCTTCTTGCTTCCACGATATCTTTAATTTCATTCCTCTGTGTTTTCATTTTCTTCATTTTCTTCTGTATACCCGAACAAATCCGCCCGACTTGCCCGTCACTTGAAACAACCGAAACCCGATCTAACTGTATAATATTATGGTCGGAAATGGGTGAAATTCTATGTTGCTTGGTTTTCCTCGGATTCAGATTATTTGGCCAATACCCGACCGTACCCGACCGATGCTCTACCCTACTTTCGAATATATTCCTACATGTATTATTACTACTTTGATAAATGAAATGAGTTAAGTTTGTTGCTGTTAAAAAAAGTTAACAAATCGATTATTTAATCCAAAGTACAAAATTTAATATATTAATAGTAAGGTCAAATACCTCTTTTGGTCCTTTAAGTTTGACAAAAATACCGGATTAGTCCTTTAAGTTCTTAAGTTTCAAATAGGTCCTTTAAGTTGTTAATTTATTACACCGTTACCCTTTTAAGGACCTATTTGAAACTTAAAAACTTAAAAAACTTCAAATAGGTGCATTAAATAAACAACTTAAAGGACCTATTTTAAACTTAAAAAACTTAAAGGACTAATCTGGTATTCTTGTCAAACTTAATGGACTAAAAATGGTATTTGGCCTAATAGTAATAAAAAATATCCTTCATATTCGCTCAAGTAGTTCGATTTGTTAGGTCAAAAAAAACTTTTTTTATGGCTCGTCATCTGACATATATCTATCGTTAGATATATTTCTTAAAAAGTTTTAAGTTTTTCCTTGTAATAAAAATTCTGGCAAGGTTTGGATTTAACGTAGCCTAAACCATAAGTTTTATCAGATAACTAGTCGAGATACACGTGCTATAGCACGGGTAGCGCGGCGCAAGCGCCGTGCAAGGACGATTTTGATAGTTTATGTATTGTGTAATAGAATATTTGTTAATTTATAGAGAAGTTGTTTTTGTTTAGGACACATATTAAAATATAGAATATTTAATCTAAATGTAATTAGTTGGATATATATGATTATAAGAAATAGTAATATGAATTTGAAATAAACGTTTGCAATTTTGAAATTATTTATTACATTAACTTGGAGCATATTAACAATGTCGAGAAGATTTATTACAATAGAATAAAGCGAAATGGAAGAGTTTATTTATTACATTAGAATAGAGGTAACTGCAAGAACATGATAATGACAATATTAATAACGTCGGAAATATTTAAATACGATAACGATGTTTTTTGCCATGACAGAGTCACATTTAAACTCTAGAGGAGCATTAGGAGCAATGCGATTTGATGAGCAGAATGTTGTCCATCCGCGTCCAATAATCACAGTTGTTGTATTTGTTTCAGGATCATTTTGGAATAACAATTTGCAAACAGTGATGGTGTTTGATGGTCCACATAATCTGAGGTATTTGTGGTTTTTCAGTTGTAAAAAATTCCCAAGATCAGGTGGTAAAACCTGGAAAAGCAATGAATAGAAGAGATAAATGTAAAAGATTTATATGTGGAGGAAAATATTTTTATAAGTATTATCAATTTGAAGAAGAAAAGTGTTACCAATTTAGAACTAATTGGAAATTTGTTTGGAACTTTGACCTGAAATGTTAGATCTCGAGCAATGAAAGTAGTCAACCTATGGAAACGTGGATATTCATTTGTTGGTGTAGAACCATTGTAAATTTGGATTTGGAATACACTATTTCCAGAATATGTGAAAGAAATAAGGGGATTTGATGTGATATTATAAAAATCTCTGAATCGGTGCCAACCTTCGGTAAGTACTGGTATAATGAGAATTTTGTTAAATTCAACTTGATGACAATTCCCACAACCATCTTGCAACATCCATTGTTCTTCGAGTTCATCGTAATATTCTGCAACAAAAAGTGGATCTAATTCGCAAATGATCTGACATATAAATAAAACATTGTTAGTGGATTATATATGGAATTGAAAATTTTAAAGAATTAGTTTGAAAAATAAAAAGTAATATTAGCAATACTTTTGTGCAGACGGCCATGAAATAAGGTCTACTAGATTCCATTGTTGGGTGAATTGATGGTAGTTGAGTAATAGATGAAGACATATTTTTGTAACTGAATTGGAGTTGAGAATATGATAATGAGAAATGTGAGTTGATCTGTGAGGGAAGGTGTATTTATAGGAAAATATTTTTTTGAGTATGATATTTTATTGAATTTAATAGTGTAATGCATTATTCGAAGCATAGCTTTGTTTGTATGTTGTTGGTCATTACTGTTGTGTTGTAGTAAAAAGAATATATTCCTTTTTGTTTTTTACAGGATTTTTGGGAAGTGAAATTGTATTATTGTATAGAGCATATGTCAATCAAAGGTAGAAGCGTGCATTGGAATAGTGGTGTTTGAACAACTTGTTTGAATGCAATAAATTGTAACATATAATAGTCGTGAATATATTTACAAAAAGAAAAATCATTGGAAAGTAATAATTTGAAAATTAATAGTGTATTGAGTAGTATATAATTAGTAAAAATAGTGTATAAATTAATAGTGCATAAATAATGAATAAATAAACTATTGTAGTAACAAATAGAACAATAAATAAAAACATTATAATGATATGAATGAAAGCATTTAATCAAAAGCAAAATAAAACAATAAATAAACACATAAGATTAGATAATAGTTATTAGGACCGTGAGTCAATTAGAATATTACAACATTTTGATGGTTTTAAAGATACAAACAATAGTATTAAATTAGGTGAAATAGGAAATGACATAACTGATTTAAGAAGAGTTAATCTTAAAGACATAACACTTCTCAAAAGGATTGATGTGAGGAAGTTTAAATCTAATAATATCTTCAACTTTGAAGTGATTAGTCCAGCAAAAGAAAATGTTATTTGTACATTGTCAGGAATGACATAAAATTGTTTGAGTTCGACCAAACCTGCGGACAAAAGTGGATAAACCACATCTTGGTTGAACTTTAAGATGTAGAAGTTACCTTCACTGTTCCACACACCCCACTTATCTCCGAGTTCATGATAATATTTAGAGACAAACTATGGTTCAACTTCAGCATAGTTCTAAAAAATTGAGAAAAAGAATAGATTAATGATTAATTTGAAGTAGTATTAAGATGAAAGTATAAATACTTGGTTAAAAACCTGAGATGAGAGTTGAACAGCTTGCACATAACATAGTGGATCAGATTGCAAGAGTTTGCTAAGTTGAGTTTCTATTGAACAATATGATGAGAGTTAATATGTATGAGAGGTTTGGTTGTACTTATAGTAAGACTGAGGTGGTTGAGAAAGTAATTATTGTTGCAATTGTAATATATACATATTTTACTAATTTATTTAATTATTATTATATTTTCGACATATAATTAATATTTAAGATATATAATTATTATATAAAATTAGAAAATATGTAATACATAAATTAAACATTGAGTTGATAGTAGTTGCAATTGATTACATTACTGGAATACAGTGATTTGATAATAGATGGTGGCAGTTACATGATAGGAATACATTATAATTGACATAATAAAAAACAATAAAACACATTAAATAGATGCATTTGAAGTAGATGGAGATGGTTGAACCGGATACACGTGACATTTGCAATGTTTAGTGTTATCAAATTTGAAGCGGATTTTTTGGCCAATCTTGAACTTGTTGGACTTGCAGAATTTATCCCAGCCGATTCCAAGTTGAGTTGTGAACTTGTGATCATTCAACAAATAAACTTCAAATTGCGCTTCTATGTCATTATCCCCACAAAGTATTATACCTTGGATACCATTTTGCTTTAAATACATGCCAAAATCATCTGATACAGGCTGAAAAATAATTAATAGTAATTAGGATAAACTTAAAAAATAATTTAAAGAGAGGTAGTTTAATAATAGAAAAAGGACAAAATTCAATTATTTTTCTATTCAAAATGCAGCAATGTCTTTTTGTGTAAGATTTTCCATGATTGAAGGACTTTAGTTAGTTGAAGTGCATGTGAATATTAAGAAGAAGCTGCAGAAAAAATGTTTGAATTAAAATAGTATATGTAGGGACCTTTGGAAAATAAAGCAGCCATCTAAAAATTGAATATTTCTCTCCATGAAGTTCCTTTGAATTTGAGTGTGGTTTGAATATAATGTTGTATGTGTGTGAAACCTGTAAAATGTAAGAAATGGATTTATTTAAGTAATTTAATCCAAATCTATATGACTGACTTGTCTTTGTTGGAAAATGTAGTCTAATAATAAATTATATATTTGTAAAGATATAGGGTGGTTTTTGCGGTGGCTATAGGCTATATTTCACACTTTAGCAAATAAGTCATACCTATGTGCAACAGTCAAATCAACCAGCAGTGTCCAGTTTGCAAGCAACCTATTTTCTTATTTGATTGACATGTAATTAGGCCATAAAAAATTGTTTGTATGGTGATAACTGTCGTTTTCCTTTGGACAATGACAAGTTTAAAGAAAAATGGCCACTTGAGCATGGATGTACATAGTTTGTGTCTAAAGATCAAGTTTGACTGGGTTGTCGTGAACACAGGAATATAGGTTGTTATGTATGAAGATGAAATACTGATTTAGAACGTAGGTGAAAGTAAACTTTTATGTATTAATGAATTTATAGAAATAATTAAGATGGATATACCTGGATTAGGAATTAAACACTAATTTTGGTTCACAAATAATGAAAATAATAATTGAAATTGAAATAATTAGAAATAATGACTTGAATAAGAAATAATATTAACAGGAATATATTTTAAACAGAATTATATATTAATTTTAATTAATACCGATAATATCTGAATACAATTAAAACATTGGAAGCCATTACAAATCTTCAGAGTCTGAACTTCAGACTCTAATATTCAAACTCTGAACTTCAGACTCTAGTCTTCAGACTCCAGTCTTCATACTCCAGTCTTCAGACTCTGAACTTCAGACTCCAATCTTCAGACTCTAGTCTTCAGACTCCAATCTTCAGACTCCAGTCTTCAGATTCAGACTTCAGACTCCAGTCTTCAGACTCTGAACTTCAGACTCCAATCTTCAGACTCCAGTCTTCAGACTCTGAACTTCAGACGCTGTTCTTTAGACACTGCTCTTCAGACGTTGTTCTTCAGACAGTGTTCTTCAGACACTGTTTATAATAATTGTATAAAATCGGTTTTTCATAAACTTTTTACACTAAAAATAACATTTGGCTTTGATTTCATCAAAAGGACGAGCAACTTCAATATGATCTTCCATCTTAGAAAAAAGATTGCAACAGTAATCAGGAATTGGAAAACAACTTAGGGGCAAAACATGAAGGGTAAAATAAATCCACAAAATAAAAATAATTAGTTCATTGTTTTGGAGCATGTCATGCATCTTACTAATTGATATCAACTTAGCCACTTACTAAAAATTTAATTTGTAAAAGACTAATATGAATCAAATTAAAAATATTCAAAATGTCATGCATCTATTTGAGAGCACCTTGCAAAGTCAGAGACGAATTTTTAGATTTAGTCATTTTCAAATATAAAAAACAATCCTATAAAATATTCCACTGTTGAGAATGAGGCCAGAAACATAATAGTAATTTAACAATTCAATTTATTAAAACATTAAAAATCTAACAATTCACATGAAAATATAGCAAGAATCAGTTCTACAATTCCAATAGAAAGAAGACAATGTATCAACAATCAAGAAGCATTGTGGTTCAGTTGCTGACATTCAATTCAACTAACTAATCCATTCATTTACAACCATTTGAAGAAGAACAATCACATCACAGCATCAAAATGACTAATTAACTTTTACCCTTCATTATGGTTTCAGTTTAGATTGAAGCATGAAACAAAAAGATATTCCATAAAATCATTTTTAATGCATGATCTTTTGTGTTATTATTATGTTATTTCAAAAAAATCATCTTTCACGAAGACATTTAATAAGCGTGAATTAGTGTTTTTTACTTATAAATTACTTCTTACTACAACGCTTGCACCCGATTGAGAGCGGAGAACTAGGCAGGAGGGATCCGTTTCTTTATAAATATATTTGAGGGACCGAAAAAGTTTTTTTTTTTTTTAATAAAAAGTGAATGACTATTACCTCCGTTCCTTTTTAATTGTCACATTTTGACATTTTACACAAACCAAGACAAATTATAAATGTCACTACTTTTGATACAATAATTTATATTTTTACTATAATAACCTTATTCATTTAATATATAATCTCATATATTTCTCTCTCCGTAATAAATAACTAAGGATAATATTGGTAAAACAATATTTAAAGTTGCATTGAACTTTGAAAGTGACAGTTAAAAAAGAACAAAATTTTTTTTTAAAAGTGACAATTAAAAAGGAACGGAGGGAGTATTTTTTTTGTGGGTGTGCAATTAATTTTTGCGTTTCCCTAAGACACGCAGTTAATCCGAGACTCAAAGGTCTCTTGAGTTGCTTTCCCGTGGCCATATGTTGGGCAGAGCGAAGTTAATTAAAAATTAAAATAATGTTGCAGTCAAGGAATGCTCAATCCTCATCATTACATTCATTCATCACATTAATTACAAATATATATATATATATATATATATATATATATATATATGACATTTGCATTGTGAACGAACGAACTAGTAGCATTTTGCAAAGAGGATTTACTCTCTTGTCAGTGTCCACAGAAATGAGTTCCAAGATTAATTCACTAGAAAAATCCATTGAATTTATTAGTTCTTCTGAAAAGTGGATGGAAAAACAAGATGTTGATGGATTCCACAATCAAACTACAGGAAAATTGGTAGAGAACAGTAATGAAATGCAAAGTTCTGATTCTGAAGAACATCATCACCCTCTAGGATGGATTGCCAAAGCTGTAAAATGTTTTAAGGTGCTCTTTTTAATGTCTTTTTTTTGTAAAAAAAGTTTTGTTTCTATTTAAATGTTTTCAATGCAATATTAAATGTTATTTTACCAATATTATCTTTAGTTATTTATTACAGAGAGAGAAATATATGAAACAAGATATTAAATGAATGAGACTATTAATGGAAAGAGATAGTAAATTACTGTATCAAAAATAGTAACATTGATTTTCTTGGTTTGAGTAAATGTCAAAATGTAACGGTTGATAGTTCTCAACTGTTATCCATTTTTCCTACTTTGCTAAATATTTTGTTTGATGAGCATGGAATGATTAGCTACATAACTATTTTTTGTTTCACGATCTGTTTGCTAAATTATGATTTCATTCTTCTTCCTTTTGTAATAGGAAAAACTGAATGCTAAAACCATTGAGCTTGAGAAGCAAGAGAATATGAAACAAAAGACAAAATCGGAGATTCAGCAACTAAGAGTATCACTAGGACTGTGGAAAGACTTAGGAATAGGAGGTAAAGAAGATGAGCGGCTTTCGAAGAAGATAGACGCTTTCTTGGATTTAACGGAAAAAAAAGAGTTACTTCAGGACTTAGAAGAACTGAACCAAAAGCTGGAATTGGAGATTCAGCAACTAAAAGTATCCCTTAGTCTCTTGAAGGATTTCACAGATGAAGAAGATGAGGATCTTCTGAGGAAGGTAGATGCTTTGCAGATAGATTTAAGTGACAAAGAAGAGTTAATTGAAGGCTTAGAAGATTTGAACCAAACACTAATCATTAAGGAGCGTTGCAGTAAAGTTGTTGGATGCTCGAAAAGAATTGATTAGTGTAAGTGTTTTTGTCCCTTCAAATTTTACACATTTGATGATCAATGATCATCTAGTTTACTTTTTTTGGCTCATGGGCTGATAAATTTTTGTTCATTTTACTTTTAATATGATTTTACATGCCTGTTTAAAGTTGAATTAATAACATCTATGGTGTTGTGTGTGTGTGTGTGATCAGAATAGTGAAATCTAGTTACGAATTGGCTTGTTTTGCTCCATGTTTTTTCGTTTCGTCTGATTATGCAGACAAGACTAAACTGTGCTTGTCTCCATATTCACTTCTTGTTTGTTACATTACTTATAGTATGCATTCTATGTTTTGAAAATACCTTTTTACTGTTCGTTATTTCTTGTCTTGACAATCATTAAAGAGTTTTTGCATCTCCCAGATTATTAAAGAAATGTCAACCAGTGACCAACATATTGGTGTAAAGAGAATGGGGGAACTCAATACAGAACCATTCCTTGCTGCTATGAAGAAAAGATTCAAAGCGAAAGCAGCTAAAAATAGAGCTGCAAAATTATGCTCTTTGTGGGAAGAGAATATGAAGGACCCGAATTGGCATCCATTTAAAGTTGTTTTGGTGGATAGACATGCACAAGTGGTATGTTTTGCTTAAACATATAGTTCTCCTCAAATTATTCTTAATCCTGCATGCCTTATTTCATAAGACTTTTTTATCAAATTTGCTTCATTTGTTACTATCTTTATTATTACATCTTTATGAGGACTATGAATATTGCTTTAGAACTTTTTTTGGCCTTATGAATGGTTTTCACAAAATTTTATTTTAGGCTATTATTTACATTGATCCATTCCCTTTAGGATCTCATGTTTGTTAGAGTTGAGGAATATATGCTGTTTTTTTTTCTTAATTCGAAAATGTTAGTGGTTAGTTTGTTAGGTCGAGGAGTAAATGTTAGTAACAGAGTTTGAACCTTGGTTCTCCTACACATAACTCCTTTCCTTCAATGTCCCAATCCAAAACACTGAACAGACTACTGCAAATAAGAGCCAACATGTTAAAATTTTGAACTTTGGATTGAACAACATAGAGTTATACATTACTTGCTAATATTGTAGATATACTAAGTTCAGATGTGAAAAACCCATGTTGCTACAATTGATAGAGCATATTGGAATTCCAAAGAGTAGTAGGGGTAAAATGAGGAAATTCTTTTATGGTAAATGTTAACGTAAAAGAAGTAGAGACGAAGTTTGAGATACAAACAAATTGAGGTTTGGGATAATGAGATACTTGATGTCAACTTTAGATTAATTTCCACTTTTTATATTTTGTTGTAATTCCTAATTCTTTACTTACATTTGGATATCTGTTTTCACACATTTGTTATTGTAGCAGGTTATTAACGAAGAAGATGAAAAGCTGAATGAGGTGAAAGAAAGCATCGGTGAAGCAGCATACGATGCTGTGGTGGTAGCTTTGAAAGAGATGAATGAATATAATCCTAGTGGGGGATATCCAATCTCAGAATTATGGAACTACAAAGAGGAAAGGAGAGCAACATTGCAAGAAGGAATACAATTTCTCGCCAACAACCAATCAAATAAACGCAAGAGGGGACGAACACAGAAAGGGTGACCTGATGCAGAAAGGGTCGTTGAAGTGTGATGATGGGAAGAGACATGCTGCATAGCCAGAGAAAAACTCTTTGCTTCACAGTTTGGTTGTATGCATCCATGTTTTGAGAGGTGCGAGTCGAAGGTTTTGATCAGCGTAAGTAATTTAGTTTCACTGAACAATTGGCAATGATCTTGCTGAAAATCAAACTGCATTTACAATGACATTTTTGTACTATCTCTTGCACCGTAGAAGATTGATGTTGAATTTATTATTAATGTTATTTTGGCGCCATATTATTATGACATTATTATTTTGCCTTTCACTTGTGAGCATTTTGATACGGTTAATTTTTACTGCCTCTCTAATTCTTTCATGCCAAAAATATGATCCTTGCGGGCTTTTTTTTTCCGATTTTAATTTAATAATTTTGCTAGGAATGTTGCTTTGGAATATGGAGTACGTTCCTTTCACGGTTTCATGTTCGAATCTTTTGGTGTCAATTTTGGTCGAATAGGCCATATAAATCTTGCTCCGATTTTAAATGAGGTCCCTTGCAAGTGATGGTGATATTGGTCCCCTCAGATTAGTCTCTCATTGGGTCGGATACCAAGTTATTTTTTTTAAACATTCAAACAAATTATCTTCTTATACTAGTGAGACTTGAATTTATAGGTTCGTCTCTAGAATCCATTTTCTCGTCTCAATTGGTATCTCAAGCCTTTAATTGGCCAAGTAGAATTGTTGCTTCGGAGTTTGTATACCTTTATCAAGAGTCCTATCTTTTCTATGTGGGACTTGGGCATTGTATATGCGTTGTGTGTATGTCTACACACACGTCTATATATAATAGCACCGATCCTATTTGAGATTCTTGATCTATCTTTTGATTAATAGTTCCTTGTGCTATGATGTGATTTTAGTTTAGTGCCTTACTTCTGTTGTCTTTTTTTCCGTTCATTGTTTGAAGAAAATTTCCATGCATGTGACTTTAGGCAAAGTTCTAAAAAAAAACGACGTTAATAACATTGTTTGCTTAATACCACACACAATATTTTAGCCTTTAATAACTCACATTAGTTTAGTGATTTTCTGCTTGTGGTAATGAGTTGTTCAATAGTGAATTGAGTAAGTTGATATTGTGTAATTAACTAATTTCATTTTTTTACAAGTTTATGGTATTAGAAGTCTGTTTTTGGTGAAAAGTTTATTGGCTTTATATAGTATGCCCTGGTGTGGCAACAAGAGCATGTGGCCTAGTGGGTCCATAACCTACAAGGATTAGTGCTCTGAATTTATTTTTTATATGATAATTTTTTTGCTGATGTTCATTGATGGCATGATGAATTAACCATACTCTTTAGAGGTTGCAAATAGCCTCTTTTTTTTATTGAAACAAGGCCAAGTTGTTATTGTGGTATCATTCATTGAAGAGTGATTTTCACCTGTATTCATAGAGAAGGAAACTATTTTGTTGATGTTTTGGCTAGGCATGGTCACATTTAAATGACTTCTTTTGGTGGGATGAATTATCTTCCTTTGTTAGATACTTTTTCTTTAGAGATCATTTAGGTATGTCTTACATTAGGTTTACATTTTGATTGATTGGGTTTTGGTGCATGTCCCTTCAATCCTTGTAACTTTTTTTTTTGTTGTTATTAATAAAATTTGTTCATTTGATAAAAAAATCATTGTTCACTGTTATTTGTTGCATTTATTTTATTTTGTACTTTATATATTATTCGAAAACTTTTTTAAAAAATAAATATTTCTTATACTTTTAATTGTATAAAGTTGATTGTTCTTCTAAAAAATTCTTTTAATTTTCAAACAATTATACATTTTACTATTCAATTTTTTATTACAAGATTTAATAATAATGATTTTTCATATTTTGTAGGGTCAAAATTGATGGCAAAAATAATTCATTATTTCACGCCCAAACCATTATCAGACGCAAAAGAAACAAAATTCTCATAATTAGGCTTCCATATTTTGATAGCTCCATTATTCAACAAGATGCTCAAAATTACTTCAAAAACCTCTTGTGTAGCCCTCAACTAGTAAAGAACTTGTTTCCCTACGACCACTTACCCCCGCATCAACCTCTTTGGCCTTTCCACCTTCACCAATCATGTTATCAAAGAAAAAGTTACCTTAGCCCTCAACTCCGTGAAACTCTTCAAATACCCTAGTCCTGATGGTTTCACGTGCATATTCTTTAAGCAATACTAAAACATGGGGTGATGGCGTTTAACCTTGTCTAAAATGTCTTTGCCTTTGGTTACTTTGACATTGCTATCTTAGAAACCCTCATTGCTCTCATTTCCAAATTTGGTGACAAAAATAGTTCCTTCTTCCACACCCAAACCATTATCAGATGCCACATAAACAAGATTTTTAGAATTAGGCTTCTGGATGGTCTTTGGACTTTTGACAACTCATTATTCAACAAGAAGTTCAAACTCCATCAATAACCTCTTTTGTAGCCTTTCAACCACCCAATAACCCATTTGACTAAGACAATTCATCCCCACATTCACCCTTTTGGTCTCTCCACCCTCACCAATCCCATTACCAAAAAATAAGTTATCCTAGTTCTTGTTAACTTCATCGAACTCTTCGAAGTCGCCGATCTTGATGACTTCTAATGCATCTTCTTTAAGAAGTATTGACATCTTTAACCTTGTCCAAAATGCCTTTGGTTCTGGTTAATTTGACCTTGCTTTCTCAAAAACCCTCATTGCCCTCATTACCGAAGTTGACATTCCCAAACCTTTAAGAAACTGTATACATAACTATTTCCCCAGTCAATCATTTTCAATGTAGAATAGCCACAACAAGATCAACATAAGCAGTCAATTTCCAAGATCTATGCTTTGGAAACCAATCCATCAACTTGGTTAAAACTTTAGAAGCATGAAAACTACCCATGTAGATCATCTTCCTATGCAAAACAAACACTAGTAATACATGATGAAGGAACATTAGAGATTCTTTAGTTAAGGGGTGGAGATTGGCATATAGAGTTGGTGTGCCTAACTTCAAAATAAGAGGAATATAAATTGCAAAACAAGCACTTTCCCACATGCTTTTTTCATTAGCTAAGGCAGGTTTTGTTGGATGACAATTGCAGCATATTAAGAATAGAACATTGTTGGAAGCTTGTTGCCAAGTTAATCACATGTGAGCTTAATTCGTGGTTTACCAATAAAGCAAGTGCATATATAACCAGCTTTTTTTTTTAATGACAAAGTAATAATATATAAATAGAAAAGGAGGAAGGAAGTCCCAAATAGTACAGAGAAAAAGAACCAAAAAGCAGAACACGAAAGCACTAACAGACGCTTAGCTCAGTGTACCAAAGGTACTCCAACAAGAAAAGGAAACAAAAACTCCAAACTACAACCACCCTCAAAAACCCTAAAGCAAGAAACAGGCAAAACAAAAAGAAAAAACCTCCTCAAAAAGCCGGACAGGAGCGGCAGACACTCCACCACACCCCAACCGAAGGCCAGAACCCATAACCCAAACACCCTACCAGAACCAGCACAGGACAGGTTGCGCCTCCCACTCATATAAGGAGCAAAGGCTGACAAAACTCTTACCTTGGAACCACTTTCAGGATGAGAGCTTCACCTTATCAACTAAAAGCTCGACAGCTGGAGTCCCTCCAGCAAAAATGATATCATTATGAGCGTTCCAAACAGCCCACACAACAACAAGCCAAACCAAAAGGAGACCTAGAGCAACTCTCTTACCAGAACCCAACCCTAAAAAACTAAGAAAACTACCTAGAATACTCGAGTGCGGCACTAACTCACAACCCAACCACCTAGAAATACCATACATAACTCACAAAATTGCCTTATAGGAGCAGAACAGATGGTCTGTCGATTCCTCCGCTACCCCACAAAACACATAAAAAGTATCATCCTGGACATGGATAACCCTCCTCCTAAAGAGATTGCAACGGGTAGGCACCCTATCATGAAGGAGCTTCCACACAAAGGCTGCTACTTTGGGAGGAGCTCTAGACTTCCACACACGCGCCAGAGCTGAAACCAAATTAGATGGGAGGGCCGTCGCACCTGCCGAATTTTTAGATAAAAACAAATAGGCTGCCTTAATCGAATAACCTTCACTGGGATCCAAATTACAGAACCACCTGTCCTCCGAGTTAGGTCTCAGTAAGCCCTCCAGTAAAATACTCAACTCATTAACTTGGCCCAAATCCTCCTCCGACAGATCCGTAGACCATCTAACAACCCAAACCCACCTCCCGTCCTCCCAAGACCCCATTTCCCCCACTTTATCCCCCCACTGCTGGGAGGCACTAAAAAGGACTGAAAACTTTACCTTCAAAGGAATACCAAGCACCCATGGATCAAACCAAAAGGAAGTATTCCAACCATCCCCAACCTTTACAGCCACACACTCCGTAAACCAGTCATACCTTGTATCCTCGTTGGTACCAAGAAGAGACACATCTTTCCACCACAGCGAGGACCTCCAGAAGCCTCCAAACCTCCCCCCAAGATGTGGAGCTGGGACCATGGAGTCGTATCTAGCTACAATGATCTTTCTCCAGACACTTGTTTCTCTTTGCAGCAATCTCCACCTCTACTTACCCAACAGGGCAAGATTAACCAAACGAAGGTCTCTCACTCCTAAGTCAGTTTCTATCTTTGGCTTGCACACATCATCCCAAGCAACCCAACAAATCTTCTTATTGCCAGTCGCACCTCCCAAAAAAAAGATCTCTGAATAGCCACCACCTTTTTCCATACCTTAACTGGCATCTTCATGAATCCAAGGAAAAAGATAGGGATCACGCTAAGAACCGATAAACCTATTTCTCCAGGCGCCCAACCTACTCGAAATAGTGTCAATTAACGGCTTCTAGGTATGGTCTTTCTGGGATTCGCCTCTACAGGAAGACCCATATAGACAAAAGGAATGCTTCCCCTACTGCAATGAAAGAATCGCTCGGCCACCCCTAGAAACTTGTCACTGACATTAACTCCAAACAATCTGCTCTTTGCAAAGTTAACTTTCAGGCCCGAGGCTAGCTCAAAACAGTGCAAGATGGTCTTTAGGGACCAAAGATTTTCCACTGTTGGTTCCCCTATAAAAAGAGTATCATCCGCGTACTGAAGATGAGTAACTGACAGACCCGAGTTGCCAACTTTGAAGTCTTAGTAAAGTTGTCTACCTTCAGCACTCTTGATATCCCCGCTCAAGAAAGGGGCTAGAGGGTCACCTTGCATCAGACCCCTATGAATATTAACCTCTTCGGTTGGGCTTCCGTTAACCAAAACAGACAACTTACCAGAAAAAACACAAGCCTTAATCTAGCTACGACATTTGGACCAAAAACCCAACCTCCTCATCATGTAGTTTAGAAAAGTCTAGCTAACTGAGTCGTAGGCCTTTTCAAAATCAACTTTAAAAATTAGGCAGCCTCTCCTCGACTTCCTAGCCAAATCAATTATCTCATTAACAACCACCACTCCATCCACCAGCTTTCTACCTTTGATAAAAGCTGATTGATTAGCTGAAATCAACCTATCCATCACAGTTGCCAATCTCCCGGCTAACACTTTGGCCACAAGTTTATAGAGCGACCCCACTAGGGAGATGGGGCGAAAATCCCCTAGGCACTGAGGTGAATCCACCTTCGGGATAAGAGTTATGAAAAAGGAAGAGAAACTTTTTGGAAGATTAGCCGCAGCGTAAAATTCATCAAACATAGTCCCCACTTCCCTCTCCAGAAGGTCCCAACACTTTTTGAAAAAGGAGAAGTTAAACCCATCTGGACCTGGGCTTTTACTCCCATCCACCTTCATGACCACCTCCTTAATCTCAGCTAGCTGGAACGAAGCAGACAAAGCCATGTCCTCCTCCTCCTCCTCCTCAGATATCCCAGTAAAAGCAACCTCGTCCAGCAGAGGTCGATCCTCCAAAGTCTCGGCAAAATGATTAGAGAAATAACTCACAATCTCCGACCACACCTCCTCCACGCTCTCCACCCACCTATCCCCAACTAGCAGCAAGAGGGAGTTTGTTGATAGGACGTTCCCCAACTTGTGAAGCCTCCCACACGCAATGGCAGGTGACTAACACCTGACGCCTTCTGTCTCCATCACTTTCCTCCTCAGACTGATCCTCATCCAAAGTAGATAACACCTCCCACCTATTATACCCAGCAGCTCTATGACAGTCCCTTTTAAACTCATGATTGGAAAGTTTCCTGCAGCACCTTAATAGCCACCACTTAACCGCCCAAATCAATATCTACTGCCTCATCTACCCCACATGAAGCCACCGGTAGCCTGACTCTCACCCTTCCATAATCGAAACTCCCTGCCGCAAGCGTTCCAGTATCCACTGTAACCATCTCCCCAAATAAGCCACTGATCCTAGAGAACACGTCTTCCCCCCAAACTGAACTGAAACCCCCCAACAGTGTAACTAGACCTCTCTCCAGTGTACCGTCAACTCTGGTGTCCACCTCAAGACCTTACTGATCCATCGTGACCATTCTTCTTCACCCAAACCTGCAAAGTTAAGCAGCAATCCCTCATCGTCTGAACTTAGCAAAATCATATCTCCACCTAAAGCTCTTGCCTTAATCTCTCCAAAACCTCCAAGAACAAGTGAATCACAAAAAGACTGGATATGGGTACTATCTCTGAGAAAGCCCACAAAGCATTTGGGGAGATATTCCAAATCTGCAGTAGACGCTTCAATCTTCACTGTGTGAATCTTCGGAGGTGGTGGTAAATAATCTGCATTGGTTGGCGTAGGAGAAGGTTGTTGACGGTTGCTAGCGACATCACAGTACGACCTTGCCTCCATGAAGGCAACCATTATGGTGAGTTTCCCCCCTCCTTCTAGCCGGGGATGGGTTATCACATTCTCTCTGAGGTTCATCTCTTCTTAATCTTGAGATATTAACCTTCAAATTGTAATCATCCACCCACACTTCTTGCAGGTTATCTAGCAGTGCTGGTACATTCCATACATCTTTGAACCGAACAAAAGCAAATCTATCTCCTAGGGAGTTACGTTTTTTCGAGAAAAAAAAACACATCAAAAACCACACCAAAACGTAAGAATGTGATTCT
Source organism: Medicago ruthenica (assembly GCA_018208015.1). Taxonomy (NCBI): domain Eukaryota; kingdom Viridiplantae; phylum Streptophyta; class Magnoliopsida; order Fabales; family Fabaceae; genus Medicago; species Medicago ruthenica. The sequence goes on along the minus strand of CM031373.1, from coordinate 47,121,053 downwards.
CAACACTGTTACATTTGCCCTATTAGGAAAGTTTGTCACATAACATGAGACACAGTTCCTCTCCTCTCCATTTGACACCCCCAGTGATTAGCGTTCCGTCTATCCATTTGTTAGCTCACCCTCATTCACGGTGAATTTGAGTTCCGGCGAATGAATTATGGTTCCGGCGAGAAAAGGGAAAGGTCATTAGCTCACCTAGAAGCGAAGAGATGGTGGGGGTGAAGTCCTAGATAGCTAGAAGAGAAGTTACGAAAACATGGCTCAATAGTGAAAAGGGTCGGTGATAGAAGGCGAGAGTTAGTGAAAAGGGTCGGTACCCTGAGATCCGGCGTGGTGGTGGTGGTTTAGATCCGGTGTGTTCCGGCTGAGATCTCACCGGCCATAACTGAGGTGAGGGAGAAAGAACAGGAAGGAAAGGGAGAGATAGTGAAGAATCAAAGAAGGAAATATGCTTTTCGAGGTGAATGATTTTGTTATATGGGTTGGTTTATTGTTGGTTAGAATAATCGGATTTGGTTGTTGGAGTGTGCGAGGTGTATGAGGTTGTTTGCATCTTGGATCGAAGCTCGACGAAGAAGTTGCTCGCCAATATATGATGTGGGTGTAGCAACTTTGGAACTGCAGAAGGATGATATTCACATCCTTGAGAGTTAACTTTGTGACATTGAACATCTTTAAATTAATTTCCCTAAGGCCAACATATTTTAGCACACTTTCACATGATACCAATTGTAACAGATAAATGGATTTTAGGGACAGACCTATAAAATCCGTACTCAAACTCAAGGAGCTCAATGATTGAATGAGATCCAATGATGAAGACTGAAATGAGAAATATTAGAGAGTTTCCATAGAGAAAAAAAAGTTTTTAATGAAATATTGATTGATTGCAAATGAGCCGCAAATGCAAACTTAAATACAACCATTATAGATAATATAGTAAACTAAGATAAAATAAAATACTATTTAAAATAAGATATTAGACTACTAATTTCTTGTTACTGAAGAATGTATCCATAAACCCAGGTAGTTAATTTTTTTTTAGGGTTGTGTAGTTAAATTCTTAAAATATACTCCCTCCATCTCAAATTAGGCTAGGAGGATGTAAGATAAATTTGATTATGTAAATTATTGTCTTACTTTATCTTTTGGAAAGATACTACTCACACCTCAAAAAATCTAAGTTACACCTAAAAATTACCAATATACCCTTAATAGAGTTCACGCGTTCATGCACATTAGTTATATAAGTTAAGTAAACTAAGTTTGCGTGTACATGTATAAATTGAGTTCACACGTTGACGCATATATATATATATATACGTAAACTCAATTTACTTAGTTTATGTAAACCGAGTTTACATCAGTTAAGTAAACTAAGTTTACGTGTACATGTATAAATTGAATTCACGCGTTCACGCACATTAGTTATATATACGTAAACTCAATTTAATTAGTTTATGTATACTGAGTTTACATAAGTTAAAGTAAACTAAGTTTACGTGTACATAATAAATTGAGTTCACGTGCTCACGCACATTAGTTATATATACGTAAATTCAGTTTAATTTGTTTATGTAAATTGAGTTTACATATGTTAAGTAAACTAAGTTTACGTGTACATGTATAAATTGAGTTCACGCGTTCACGCACATTAGTTATATACACGTAAATTGAATTCACATGTTTGCTACATAAACTTAAATTACGCTACCCCTATGTGCTACTTAAACTTAAATTACGCTACTTTACTACTTAATACGTAAACTTAAATCACGTTACGTTATCTTACGTAAATAATACTTGTTTAATCTAAATTCACGTTTACGCTATATGTCACACACATATCAGAACAAAACGAAAAAACGATATCGAACAAACAATAAATAGAAACTCTTCAATGAAGAAATTCATGAAATTCACTTACTTATATAAATAAAGTACGGATCAATGAAAAAGATATTGATTCAATCTTTAATCTTGGTAGATATTGGTTGCACATCCATGGTGGTTTGTGAGTGAAAATAGGTGAAGGTTCAAAGTGAATGAAAAAAAGGTTTTAAGAAATTTACATGGAGAGAACAATTTCGGTATTATTGTAAAATTTTAAATAAATTTAAGTATAATAACTAGAAGGGTTAAATATGTTTTTGGTCCCTACATTTTACGCCCCTTTGACAAATAATCCCTACATTTCAATAAATGTTTTTAAAATCCCTACATTTTTGCTCCGTTATCATTATTAGCCCCTGCTGTCAAGTTTTTGCCCAGTCATCAAACATAATGGTGATGTGGCTTTTTTTACTGTGTTTAAATGAATTGGGCCGCACGAAATGGGTATTGACCCGACCCATGGACCCAAACTATTTCTTCTTCTTCTTCCAATCCCTAAAACCCCAAATTTCCTCTTCTTCATGCGTCCTGAAAAACTCTTCTTCTTTCCCAAATTTCTTCTTCTTCCTCCTTTTCGATCTCTTATTCTTCCTTCATCCTTCATCCATGGCTCGGAGCTTCCTTCATCCTTGTAGGGCCTGTTTAAGTTTTTCACTGCAATCTAGACCCAGAGGCCGAAAATGTAAGTGTGGTGTTCCAACCATTTTGTTGCATGCTACTAAGCCTCCAAATGTAGGGAGGCCTTTATGGAGATGCCGATATTGGATGGTATGTGAAAGCCGTTTTAGTTTCAATTTGATTTTATTTTCAATTTGATTCTGTGGGTAAGTAGAATTTGATTTGTTTTCCAGATGAAAAGTGTAACTTGCAATATGTTCATATGGGTTGATGATGAAATAGAGGAAATTGATGAAGTTACATCAAATGAAGCAGTTCAAGTTGATTCAAAAATTGCTGCAGTTGCTGTAGAGTTTATGGAAGAAACAATAAAAAAAAATGCAAAGTTTTCGAAGAAGTTAAGTGCTGAGAAGATGAAAGGGAAATTTGTGATTTTTCTACTTGTTGTATCAGTGTTTATCAACGTGTGTTTTGTAGTGGACTGTAGATCTTACCATTTAGGCCTTTAGGCCCTACAAACAAGGGCTTGAACCCTTAGAGTCAGGCTGAGCGCCCTTCAGAAGGGCACAAGGCCCACCTGACATCCATATATAACCTTAGGGAGTTTTCCTAAAAAGAGATCCTCTGGGGGCGCCCTCAGCAGCCTATGAGGGCGTCCTAGTCATAATTTTGGCCCTATACAATTTGGGCCAAAAACTATGATCGGATATGCCCAAACCGAGGGTACAAATAGTAACCTTGGGATCATTCCCAAGGCATGACATAAACAGACTCTGAAACCCTAGTTTTCATACATTGTACTCACAACCAGTACAGTTGGCGCCCACGGTGGGGCTACGGTAAAACTGACCTAGCCACCATCACTGAAACAAGAGCAGTGGATTTGCGGCCTCCGAACATTACCAGAACGCCGTGAATCCACCGTATCTTTGAGAACAACCCGAAAACCTCCGAATCCGCCGCGATTCAACCCTAAATCCATCCTTTTCCCGATAAACCCTGATTCTAATCAAACGTTCAACCCATTTTTTGTTCGAAGAACCGATCCAAACCCTGAGATTCGCGAGCCCAATCATTAATCTCCAACCGCCAACCTCTATACCGACTCAAACAACCGTCATCGCCACCACTGATGGCGGACCCGGCGGCCTTGGAAGCTCTACAACAACAGATTCAGCAGCTTCGCGACCACAACGAAGCCCTGCAACCGACAATGGAGACAATCCAGCAACAACACGCTGAAGGGAACGAATCCCAACAAGACGAATCAATAAATCCAGGTCCGCAACCACTTTCCGCCGAAGTTTGGAACGCGCCAGTCCCAGAAAACTTCAAGCCACCCTCTCTTTCACCTTTCAATGGAAAGAGCGACCCGGTGGAGCATGTGACAGCTTTCAACACTCAAATGGCCATCATCGGCGCCGCTGACTCGCTCAAGTGCAAGCTGTTGGCAGGAACACTCAAAGACGCCGCCCTCAGATGGTATATGAACCTACCCCGTTTTTCCATCATCAGCTACCCAGACATGACACGCAAATTGACGCACCAGTTTTCAGCAAGTCGCCACCGCAAAGTATCATCCACCAGACTCATCAACGTCCGTCAAGGATCGAATGAGTAATAGTGCCAAAACCATCAGAGTTAAATATTTAGTGGTCAACTCGCCTTGTTCTTACAACATCATAATAGGCCGCCCAACTTTCAACCTAAACAATAGTGGAAGACAGATATGCTCAGCGTCAACCCCGCAGAAGTGTGTCATCGCCTAGCTGCAGATCCAGGATTCAAGCCGGTCAACACGCTAACCTGGCGTCATGGTGGTTTCACAAAGAAAGCTAGTGAGACATGCCCCCCACATGGAGCGAACTCAATTCAAGAACTACACAAACTCGCCCACGTCCCAGACTTTGCAGCCAACAGAGAGACACTCGCCATGACAATCCGAAGGGCGATCTTAAAAGCTCGTGAAGCCGTCACACTGGTTATCTTGTTTTAGTTTCATGTACCTTTTGTTTAATGTAAAAAGCAGGGAGCACTCTTTTCCCCCGCAGTAGCAGAAGTTTTTAATGAGGCACCCCGCTTTCTTATTAAATTATATCTATATCATCTATTTTGTATTGCAGACACCACCCGCAACAGATCAACAACGCCAAGAAAAAGAGATCGCCAAACCCCAGTGAGGGTTGCCACCTAATTCCTTAACCCTAAAAAGGGCTCTAAGACGTCGTGTGCTAAAAAGAGATCGCAAAACCCCAGCGAGGGTTGCCACCTAATTCCTTAACCCTAAAAAGGGCTCTAAGACGTCGTGTGCTAAAAAGAGATCGCCAAACTCCAGCGAGGGTTGCCACCTAATTCCTTAACCCTAAAAATGGCTCTAAGACGTCGTGTGCTAAAAAGAGATTGCCAAACCCCAGCGAGGGTTGCCACCTAATTCCTTAACCCTAAAAAGGGCTCTAAGACGTCGTGTGCTAAAAAGAGATCGCCAAACCCCAGCGAGGGTTGCCACCTAATTCCTTAACCCTAAAAAGGGCGCTAAGACGTCGTGTGCTAAAAAGAGATCGCCAAACCCCAATGAGGGTTGCCACCCAATTCCTTAACCCTAAAAAGGGCTCTAAGACGTCGTGTGCTAAAAAGAGATCGCCAAACCCCAGCGAGGGTTGCCGCCTAATTCCTTAACCCTAAAAAGGGCTCTAAGACGTCGTGTGCTAAAAAGAGATCGCCAAACCCCAGCGAGGGTTGCCACCTAATTCCTTAACCCTAAAAAGGGCTCTAAGACGTCGTGTGCTAAAAAGAGATCGCCAAACCCCAGCGAGGGTTGCCACTTAATTCCTTAACCCCCAAAGAAGGCTTTAAGATGTCGCTAAAATAGAAGGGTCCACACAAAAAGGTGCCCCAACAAAACAATAACGTTGAGAATAAAACGGTTTGACAATTTTTAACAAGTCGCGAAATAAGCACAAGTAATGTCCATCGCCCAGGAGGCATTTTTAACATCGCCATTAAAAAAGAAGAAATTTGAAGCTAAATAATAGAAGAACGGCTAAACAACAAAAGCGAATAATGCATCATTATGAATTTAAAGAGCTCACTAAGTTCAGAGCAAAATTAAAAATTACAACAGAAAGATTATGGTTCGTCCGCTAGGGCGCCATCTAGAACAACCGTAAAAGAATCTAGAGAGGAGAGATCGATGCCGGGATGTAGAAAGGTGACCTGTTCTTTGGCATGGTCAAACTCATTTTCAAAAGACATAACCAGCTCGCCCTTGGCTTCTGAGATTTCAACCTTCAGCGCCATCTCCCTCTCAACTCCAGAGGCAACCTCGTCCTTCAACTGCGTAATCACCGTGTCCTTCCCAGCCAATTCAGCGTCATGTTCAATCTTCAGATCATTGATTCGCTCATCACATTCAAGCTTCATCGCCTCTTTGGCTCCTTTAATCTCTTTCTCACTAGGGCACGCCCTAAATCTAGATCCCAAAGAGGATCACTCCCCATGGTGGGCTAGTTTTGGATTGGCGATCTAAGCCACTCAATAAGGTCACCTTTTTACACAGTTTAAATCACTTCGCATCGTCCCAAAGCTCGTGCTTGTTGGGCTATGGATACTCTTGTTGGGCAAGCACCCACCAAGGCCCCAAGACAAAAACATGGAGCTAGCACCCATGTTGGGCTAGCGCTCCTATTGGGCTAGCACCCACAAAAAGCACCCATGTTGGGCTAGCACCCACAAAACTTCTAATATTTTGTACACCCCGTAATTCAAAATTTTTCACATAGTTTCGCAACCAGTAAGTCTCACTTGCTGGGCAAGAAGTCATAGACAAATTCCCCGGCAACAGTTTAATCACTTCGTCTTGTTCCAAAGCTCGTGCTTGTTGGGTTGTGGACTGTAAATCTTACCATTTAGGCCTTTAGGCCCTACAAACAAGGGCTTGAACCCTTAGAGTCAGGCTGAGCGCCCTCCAGAAGGGCACAAGGCCCACCTGGCAGCCATATATAACCTTAGGGAACTTTCCTAAAAAGAGATCCTCTGGGGGCGCCCTCAGCAGCCTATGAGGGCGTCCTAGTCATAGTTTTGGCCCTATACGATTTGGGCCCAAAACCATGATCGGATAGGCCCAAACCGAGGCTACAAATAGTAACCTTGGGATCATTCCCAGGGCATGACCTAAACAGACTCTGAAACCCTAGTTTTCATACATTGTACTCACAACCAGTACATGTAGCTAAGCTATTTGTTTAGGTTTTAAGAAAATGTCATTAGATGGTCTATGTACTGTTTGTTTGTGATTTTTGTACCAAAATGTATTGAGTTAATGTTTGTGTATTGGTATATCAAGTTGGTTTGTGTACTGTTAGTGAATGTAATGAATTTGGTTTGTATACTGTTAGTGAATGTAATGAATTTTAATGAATTTGAGAATCTCATTATCAAGACTTGAATTTAATGTTTTTGTACTGCTTTATAAAAAATTGTCAAACAAAAATAGACAAAATCAGCATGACCACTACTATATTGGTTTATCAAAAAGTGACACTTGAATAGCAAAATGAACACATCCATTAGTATTGCATAAAATGCAATTGGCATTCCAATTGTATATCACAGTGAACTTGGAATTGGTACTCCAATTGTCTACATTGGAAATGTTTAACTAAAAACACAAAAAAAGCCTGCAATAAGTAATAGTAGTTGGACCTAAGTTAAGCTTCATCACATAATTCACAAAAAAAGATGAAGCATTACACATCAAAAGCTTGATTACATGAAGCATTACTGTATCACCCATACTAATTTTATCTAGAATATTAGCATGTGCATTAAACTGATACTGGATACATCAAGGTTTTCAATAATAAAAATACAACACAACTGAAAGAATACAAATTTGCTCGTTATACAACCAAACTAGTACCATAATAAATACTTATACAAAAGTCTGATAAGCTCCTGAGCTGATACATGACGAGCAACTGCACTCCATCCAACATCACCCTGATGATCCTCAACACGATCCTCGTGCTAACCTGCAAACCTGCACCAGAAGGATTTGGATGAGACATAATGTCTCAATGAGCTCCACCCAACCTACTGTTGGCAACCTCTGGGAACCTAGGGTCGCCGTGCCTACTTTTGGCAATCTTGGAGATTCCTATGATCGCCAAGCTTTAACTCTTCCCATATAGGTTATACCTGCCTGTTCCTGCTATCTTGTGTAGTCATAATAACTAAACTACATCCTGCTAAACTAGTGATCAAGGGGAAACCTAGGATCACTGCCTGAGCCTGATAACTGAATAGTCATGAAATCTAGACTATAACCTGATAACTTGGTGATCGAGGGGACTCCTAAGATCACCACTTGATACCTGCCTGATAGGTTACCTGATAACATAATAAAGTATACTGATATTATTATGTTAGATGTTAGCGTTGAACAAACATTATTATCTGAGTTGATTTTACGGAATGCCCCCGAGTGGAGTAACCCCGGAGCACATTCCCCTGATAATCGGTGAAAATTCCTATAGTAGGCTAATCACCGGACTCCTCTTGCTTGTGTGTGTGGTTATCCTCACGGAAAGTTCCTCCCATTCCAGCTATAACTGGAACCCTCTGTGCTCTAACTAGCGAGAACACAGAAGACACACTATAAACTTATGTGTGGTTATCCTCGCGGAAAGTTCCTCCCATTCCAGCAATAACTGGAACCCCCTGCGCTCTCTAACTGGGAGAACCCAGAAGACACAAAGTTTATCCTGATAATTAATTATTCCTTTAATATATATATTTATATAAGAGTCGTCATGTAGGCTCCCTAACGAGCTGGCCTATCCAGAATAAATCTGAAGCGTACCTGTGCCAAGACTTGTCAACATACACACACACACACACACATAATCTGTATGATTCCTGATAAAATCCTTGTACCACTAACTAGGGTACATCCTATCCTGAACTGATACGTGTACCCTCAGTGTCACTCTGACGTGAACATCTGAGGCACGTCCTGATGTACATATAAATGTACCTGCCTGGTTAAGGGTATCCTGAAAACTAACCCTTAACATACCTGATACTATTCTCATAAGAATCCTTGAATGTTAAGAAACATTCCTAGTACTCATGTACTTCTAACTGAATACCTCTCAGTTCCTGATAACCTATTAAAGGTTCTAGACATATCGTTGTCATATGTCATAATTATGGGCTTACTATCCCATCTATAATAACTTCCTGAAATCCTGTGGGTAAACTACCCATCACTCTGTATGACACATATCTTTATCCTAGGTTAATCCTGGAAAGTCTATGAGTATCTTCACCCCATAGCATATCAAAGATCATTGGCATGGTACATCTGTTTGTTAATAAAAAGTCATTCTGGACAACTTCGCTTTGCGACCCTGGACTTCGTTCTGCGATCACCTGCGTTTGAACCTTCAGACTCTGAACATTCAGAGTCTGAAGCTTCGCAGAGCGTCTGAAAGCTTTGCTCTGCAAACTCAGCTTCTGATTACTTTGCAGAGCGAAGTCTAGGCGATGGCTAGGCAGTAGCAAAACTCTGCTACTTCGTAGAGCAAACTCCTGGTCGCTCTGCGACTGTAGCAGGACTTAGAATTTTTCTGAAAACGTGTTTCAATCTTAAAAACCTTGATACCCAACTGCTCAGTGATCTTTGAAAACATGCCAGGGACTCATTTTAAACTAGAAAAACATATTGTATCCAAGGATTAACTGGAATCAAACATATGTATCAAAAAGGGGAAAACTACTATCCTTTTATTTCTAAACCTTAGCAATTGTTGTGAACCTCACACAATAATGACCCAAAGGGGAAATCGCTACTCTAAGGAACTCACCTATTACTTGCTGATCATTGACAGCTTCCTTGTGCCAAAACCCTAGCTTGGTCTTACTCTTTCCTTAAGCTTCCACTTACTTGAAACTTTTCCCAAAACTTGCTTGCTTTCAGCACCAGAAATCAGGGAAGGAAACTGGTGGATCAAAGCTGCTGCTGATGCTGCTAATCGAATTCTAGAGAAAAAGGGAGAGAAAATCTGATTTAGTGAGAGAAGGAAATGGGGAAGAACGAAGAAATATTCAATATTATCCCTATTTAAGCCCATTCCTCTCAAAATTACCATTTTGTACCTACTCACTCATAATTCCTCTGTTACTGATAAAAGTTACGTCTAAGCGGGATATTACAATTACACATCAAAAGTATTATTAATCTAAGTTATAATTTCATGCTTCAATTTCTTTCACCCTTCTCCTGGATTTGGTGTCTTTCCCACTTTATTATGCCATTTGACGAGCCTATTCGCCAACTCCTTCACTGTTGCTAGCCTCATTGTTGGGGTTGTTACTTGAGCTAGCAGTAGGCTACATAACAAAATAATTACAATTAGCATTGTATTAAGCAGTAACATAAAGTAGGCTATATCAAGCTGTGAAATACCTTGGTCACTTTGGAGATATTATGATTCCAACTAACTAGCCCATGAACTAATCCACCTATTGTCTCTTCAAAAACATTTGGTGGTAAGGCTTTCAATCCTTCCACCATGGTTTCAGCTACAATAAGATCAGACTGCAACAATTTCATTCATAAATAAAATTTTTCTCAAACAACATATTCTCTTAAACAAATAAATTTTATCTTAAATAACACTTACAACATCAATAGGCAGCTTGTTGTTTCCTGTGACAGGTTTAGTAGATTTAGCATTACTAATTTTCCTTTTCTTGGGTGCAGTTTGTTGTTTCCTTTTCACAACATCACTAGGCTCACAATCATCAGCATTGACACGTTTTTTACAAGGCCTCCCCTAATATTCAAGTTGACAATCATTAAGTATTACATAGAATGCAACATGTTAAAACATAATAAAAAGAAAAAAAATATAATCATACTCTTTTCTTGGGTGCGGCCTGACTTGACTGAGTAGGTGCAGCAACAGCTGCTTGGCTTAACTGAGTAGGTGCTGCAACAATGGGCTGGCTTGATTGAGTAGGGAGAGGTTGAACCTCATCAATACTAACTACAACATCATCCACACTAGGAAGAACTTCCTTACAAGTTCTTTTGTTATGTCCAATTTTCAAGCATCTTTTACACCTGGTTGTAGTATGTGCTCTTGACCACTTACCATTTTCCATCCTTTCTTCATCAGGTTCTCTCCTCCTTAACTTATTAGGCCTCCCAGGGCCACGCTTGAATTAAGGTGGTAGAACCTCTGGGTAGTTTGTCTTAGGCCACTTATTTTGACCATTAATTGGTGAAATAATTTGATCATAACATTCTTGATAACAATCTTTGGTGTAATACCTAGGCACATAAGTACTAGGATCACCACCCTTAAAACTAATGGCTGCAACTGCATGCCTACAAGGGATTCCCACCAAGTCCCAGAAGTTACATAAACAATTTCTTTTGGCTAAGTCAACCACAAACTTATCAAGAAAAAGTGAATGTGTAACTTCAAATTTTAACCCCCCTGCCCAAGTAGCAAACCAATTTCCACTTTTTTCAATCTCCCAATCAAGTCTCTTCCTAGGTTTAGGCATTACAGTCCCTTTATATTTTTGTGACTTTTCCTTAAGCTTAGCAAATCTACCAATTAAGTATGTCCTAATCCATTCAAACATGGTTCTAATTGGTTTGTCCCTTTGCAATAAAATTGTTGCATTAAAACTCTCACTAAGGTTATTCATCAAAACATCACACTTCGTATGAAATGAAAATGCATGTTTGCACCAACCTTTTGTAGGGACAACCATCAACCACTCATATGCAGGTTCACTAGTATTTTTTATGTTTCATTTTCTCTTCCCATGCCTCCACATATGTAGCCTTTGCTGCAACCATCATGAGGTCTCTTATAAGTGTCCCACCACCAAACTTCTTTTTGAAATTTGCATATAGATGTCTAAGACAAAATCTATGCTCTAGACCACCAAGCATCATCAAAAGTCTGGATCAAGCCCTACACCATCAAATGCAAGGCACATAAATATTTTCATAAAGCAATAACAAAACAATTGAAATATTTTCATAAATACAATAACACAAAGTTACCTTTTGTTGGTCACTTATGAATGTCCACCTGCTGTCACCAATATCTTCAAGTAGTAATGTTAAAAACCATGTCCATGTTTCCTTACTTTCAGTCTCAACCACTGCAAAAGCAATTGGCAGATATTGATCATTAGGGTCCACTCCAATTAGTAATTGTCCACCATACTTATTCTTAAGATGACAGCCATCAACACCAATGAATGGCCTACAAGCATTTCTCAAAGCCCTCTTGCAACCATCAAAGCATACGTAAAACCTTCCAAACCTAGGCTGCAACGTAGGGGCAAGCCTCTCAATGTGCAACTTGCAAGTGTTACCACGACACGCTCTTCGTAGTTCCTCACTGTAGGACCACAACAACGAATATTGCTTGACACTATTCCCATCCACAAGCTTCCTTGCTATCTGTCTCGCTTTAAAAGCTGCTGAAAATGTTATGCCAGTAGAATACTTGGTTCTAACTTCAGTAATCACATCATTAATTTGCATCCCTTTAGAGTTTTTCATCCTATCATAAATAACCTTAGCTACCCAATCAGATTTAGCATTCTTGTTATCAAAAACTCTCCCGCATGTGTGTTTTGGGGAAAGAGGTGACTCCTTACCACCCTACTAACAAACACAGTGTAATCATAAGTGTCATTAGACTTACAAATGACCCTAACCCTATTTGCATCATTTTTCTTAAATTTTACCTGGAAACCATTCAGCACTTTGTGTTCAAGGATTACATCTTTGAATTGCTTGAGTGAAGAGAATACCATGCCCACGGTGAACTTAAAGGTTTTAGTAAGATCTTCACTTCTAAACTTGGGATATCTTGGCTTAACCTTAGCACATCCATCTCCACCAGAATCAAAAGCACTATCAAGATCTTCTGAAACATAATCATCTTCATCAGCATTACCATCATCAGCACCATTACCATCATGAGCAGCATTACCATCATCAGCACCATTACCATCATTGCATCTTTGAACTGGTTTTCTAACTGCAGAAGCAGAAGCAGAAGGTTCTTCACCAGCGAATTCAATCAGCCCATCTTTAAATCCATCATCCAACCCCAAGTCCCTCTCCTCTTCACTGTCTTCAAAGTTGACATCCAATTCTGAATACTCACTGTCACTATCATCAGCTTCAGAACCAGACTCATATGTTGGAATAGCCACGCCCTTACCTTTGTTATCTTTCACAATGTTTTCATTGTCCAAACACACAAGATAACTTGCATTTGCATTAGCTTCATTTACATACTCCACATATATCTCAACTGTAGCATTGTGATCAATTGCATACTGGTAGCATCTTTATCATCACCAACATTGAACACCCCAGAAACCAATGAAATTGTTGTAGGTTTCCACCACATTCTAAATTTTCCAGCATCTTTATCTAACTCCTTCACAATTCCTTCAATCTAAAAAAAAGGCCACCTATCATCGTCCAGATTTTCCATTGCATGAGTAGCACCACCCACATACTTCATTCCATTGTCACTTACAAAAAAGCCCTTAACAAAAAATACAGCTTTAAAAGCCATACCTACAAAAAAAGGGCAAAACGGTAAGTTCACACATACAATATGATTTTAGGGCAAAAATGGAAACACAATTGAAAGCATCTTTTGATTCCAAACCGGCAAACATAAAGCTATGCATTCCAACATTACTGCTCTACCCCACATGTATTCAATACAACAACAACAAAGCACCAAAAAAGCCCTTTTCCCACAATATTCAAATCGAAAAATACAGTAAACAAAGGCAACTTGAAAGCAAAGGACAAAAATCAACCCAGTAGTTTATTGAGTCAACAGTAAACAACAATAACCAACCCTTTTAGACCACACAAATCATCGAAAGAACCAAACAAATATTAAAGAATAACAACCCTAAAAGTGAACATACCTGGACTGTTGGAACAAAATTTGCAAACAATGCCTCTTTGAGTTTTGATGATAACAAGGTATTAAAAAGACAATTGGATATGCTAATGCTTGTTCTAAGTGTACATGACCATAGACTAAAAATTATTCAAGTATCAATCAAAGTTTGGTTCTGAAGGAACAAGTTAAGAGCAATGGTAAGAAGCTTGTGTTGCAAGTCAGAATCTGAAGTCTGAAGGATCAGAAGCTGAAGACTCAGACTATGAAGTCTGAAGGATCAAAAGCTGAAGACTCAGACTCTGAAGTCTGAAGGATCAGAAGTCAATTGGTGTCACTGTCATCAAGGACAAAGTACAACCACGACCTCTGCAAACTTCCCAGAATTAGAAACGTACTCTGCAACTTTGTCTCCTTGGAAAAGACATTCAATCCATTTTAAGGAAATGATTCAAACGGTATTCTTCATGGTACGTAGTCCAAATCAAGGAACAAATCAACGTTGGATCAAGCTTCATATCAAACGACTCTTTTGTTGAGCTGGCACAAATTCAACGTCTCTATTCCTTACCTCTATATAAAGGATTGAAGACTTGAAGAAAATATAAGACTCTATCAATTTGAAAAGTGTCAATACTCTACCAAATTCAAAGCTCATCAACTTCTTAGAATTTCTCAACAACTTTCATATCTTAGAAATTCTTAAGTCTTAGAGTCTGTAATCCGTGCTGTATTTTGTGAACACCACTGATAGTATATCAAGTGTTCAACTCAAACTTATTTGTTAAGATTACATTAGAAGTCTCTTACTTGTGTGTTTGAGCATTAGAAGTCTCTTACTTGTGTGTTTGAGCATCTGAAAGTCTCTTGCTTTTGTGCTTGAGCAATTGTAATCTTTTGATTATAGTGAAAAATCTCTTGTAAGTGACAATGAGACTGGACTACTTCCGGGTTGTGGAAGGAACCAAGATAACTTGCTTGTGTCTTTCTTCTCTCTCTCTCATTTACTTTTAACCGCTGCATCTGAACTCTGAACTTAGCTTCAGACTCTGATCATACATCAGAAGCTGAACTAGTACTTAGTTTTTTGAGAAGAAAAAGCCAACACAATTCAGCCCCCCTTCTTGTGTTTTTCTCACTTTCATGGACCACAACACCACAGATTCAACTCGAAAATCAACTAACACAGTCAACGCGAAATCAAACACGAACTCAGAACGTGAAATCGAACGCGAAATCGGAACTCAGAACGCCACACGGTGTTTTTCGCTGGAAGGAGAAGGAAGAAGGAAGGACGAAGGGAAATGACGAAGGAATTTGTTAGGGTTACTATTTTTTTTCTTTGATATTTGTAGGGTCAATTTAATTCCTTAATTTCTTATTTTAATTGGATTTTTATGTTAATTACTTAATTAAACAAAATATTAACACTAATCATTTTAATAATTTACATTCATTTAATGTGTGGGACCCATTGCCACATATACATCCATGTGTACCGTACATGTTGATTTTTGGCCACATCATAAAAAAATTGGGGCACTTGCTGCCACGTCAGCATCTCGTTCAAAACTTGACAGCAGAGACTAATAATGCTAACGGAGCAAAAATGTAGAAATTTTAAAAATATTTATTAAAATGTAGGGACTATTTGTCAAAGGGGCGTAAAATGTAGGGATCAAAAATATATTTAAAGAATCATATGAGGTGAGACTAGAAAAAGTATGTCTTTCATCTAATTTAAGAAAAAAAAAATCGAGTATACAATTTACATAAGGGCCCTCCCCAGTTAGGAATTAGGACTGGCCGGTCTTTCTCTCTAAAACCCTGACTCGTCGATGTTGATATCTATCTCTGTCGACCGTACTTCCGTCACACGCGTTCTTCTTCGAGTTCTGCCGATGTGTCGTCGTCCTTGGTGAGTTTCTTTCTTGCTCCTTTTTCTCTTCAGATTCTTACTATTTATTTTTTTGCTAAAACTCAAATGTAAACATAGATAAATCTCAAACATTTTTGGATCAAAGAACGGATAATTTTTAGTTAAATATTTAGGAAAAGTGAAACAACCCTGGAATTTGGTTGTTCTCTATTTCTTTAGAGAGGGCTTTTAGTGGGTAAATTGTTTTCTGTTCAGAGTTGTAGTTTTTACGATGATCTTGTTTTGTTTTGAATGAGAAACATCTGTGTTGTTTTCTTGTTGAAGATTCCATGCAAACATCTCCCCCAACCTAACCAAACTGGGTTTGACTAGTGTCTCTGGTTTTCGTGCCCAATTAATTAACATATTCATTAATCGGATATGAAAACCACAAATTCAGTTTGGTTTGGTTGTCACTGAACATGTTTTTCAGAAATATGGTGGGTTTGGACGTTTGGTTGTGATTGGGCAGCAGCCAAACAACTCTAGAGATGGAATCGGCAATGCTTAGTTGTTTTGCCCCACCATTCTACTAATTCCATCTTACATTTTCTTATTTTTAGCTATTAATTAAATTTAATGGTTCATTTTCTCAGTTTGATTGTTCATTGCCTTCAGCTGTTCTGCTGAAGGTGAAAGGGGCGATGATTACAAAGAAAGAAGATGTCTTATGTGGGAAATAATACCTAATTCCATCCATCGCAAATGTTGGGTGCCTAAAGAGCAATTTTCAAAATCAAAACAAAAAATAATAAACAAAACAAATTATAGGTCAGAAGTTGAAGGTGCCGCTATACCCTTTTCACCAGAGGGGTTTTGGCTTTGGTATCTTTAAATTCTGTCTTCTTCTTTTTTCTCCTCTTCCTCTCTCTCTTACTGTCCTTTCAAATTGAAATGGGTTTTTTCCTACAGTGATAGATCTATCAAAATTTACACTTCATATGAGCCCCTCAACCTTCTCATTTTCCATTCTTATGATCATTTTAGCTTCTTTGTTTTAAAAAAATTGTTTGTTCAGGGTTGTAGGTTTTTGTTTTTTTGCACTGAAATTGTTTTGAATGGGAAACATTTTGTTGTTTTCTTGTTGATGATTTTGTTTTGAATTATCTAAAATAAGCTTGTTTCAATTTCCCCCAACCTAACCAAACCGGATTGACACCCGAGTCTGTGGTCTCTATCCTGATTAATTGATTCAGTTAATCAGGCATGGAAACCACTGACTTGGCTTAGAATCTTATTCGGTTAGGTTGTTGGCGATTGAATCAATTCGACCAACCACTGAACATGTTTTTTACAAATATGGGTGGGTTCTGTTGTAATTGGGCAGGTAGAGATGGAATCCAGGGATGCTGAGTTTTTTTGTCTCACCATTCTACTAATTCCATCTCACAGTTTCTTATTTGTAAGTATCTGCTATTTGAATTTAATTGTTTATGTATTTTTATTTTGACATAAAATTTGGGGTTTTATAAGTATCTGCATTTGTTCTCATTTAGTAATTTGATACAAGTTATGGGCTTTTACACTTGTATATTGGGATGGGATAAAATTGCATGTTTTTAAGGCATAGAATTGCATGTTAAGTATTGATCCGAGAATTTGGTGAGACTTGATGATATTGATGAGCCATTACAGTGTTATCTTGGAGTAATAGTTAGCCAGAGCATATGTGCAATGGTGAAAGTGTCCGATTCAGAAATATTTATACTAAATTTTTTGAAAGTTGAATGCAACCACAATCTTAGAGTAATAATTAGCCATACCTAATGTTTAGACCTATATTTACCTTTTTGTTTACATTTGTTGAATCACTTCAAATTGGGAAGTGAACATTGAATTGAAACATTTGTGGAGTCTTAATTAAGACTGTTCAGTTGCCCCCTTCAATTCAATATTTTTGAAGTTATATACGGAAGTTATCACAGATATACTTGATATTAAAGGTGTAGCAAGTTAAATGATTTCAATGTAGTGCTAGATATGAAATATGAATACAGACCTAATAAGTCTTAGAGAAAAATGAAAAAAAACATATAAATCTCATTTTTCAGCATTATAATTTATCATAGTTTAATCATCAAACAATTGGTCTTAGAGATGAGTCTCTAGAATGGATGAAGTAAAAATAGGTTTTGACTGATGTGGGATACAAATCCGAATTATCCCTTGATAGCAAGAGAAGGAGTCATTGGAGTAGGATACCTTTATTTGTCTCCGATTTGTTTTTGGAACCAATTATGTTTTCAGATACTGTTTTTGCTCGTCTCCCGGATGCATCGACAATGGTTACACTATAGAATAGTTTGTTGTTCATAATTTAACTTGAATCATGTCTCTTTCATTCAATCATAACCAATGCATTTTTTTTAACATGTATTCATAGTTTATACTGTCATCCGCAAACAAGAAATCGTGTATACTGTGAGCAAGTCTTACATGGATACATGATTCATTGTACATTGCTTTCAGTTGTTTGCTGAAAGTAGAAAAAGTATAAAAATGGGGCGATGATTACAATGAGAGAGGTCTTTAGTGGGAAATACCCGATTTATTCAGAAAATCATAACCCAACTTCTATCACAGTTAGGATGCTCTCCATTTATCACTATCAACAAAAAAATGAAAAGAAAAAGAAAATGAAGAAGGTTAGAACTTGAAGATGCCGCCATACCCTTTTAACCAAAGGGGTTTGGCTTTGGCATCTCATATTCTATCTTCCTCTTCTTTCTCCTCTTCCTCTTTCTCTTACAGTCCCTTTAAATTGAATTCGGTTTTTTCCACAGTGACAGAGCTTTCATAATTTACACTTGATATGAGCCCCTCAACCTTCTGATTTTCCATCATCATCATCATCATCATCATCAGATGTTGAGTTTTTTCTTGTCTCACACTTCTATTAATTCCATCTCACTTTTTTTATGATTTGTTATGTGCTAATTAAATTTAATTGTTCATTTGGATGTAATATTTTTAATATTGACATAACTTTTGGGGTTTAATAAAAAGGAAGAAGACTTGAAGTATTATTGAATCAATTTGCTGCTTTTGCATTTACTCTTTTTTTCCTTTCTTTTAATTTGATAAAAATTAATAGCTTTCACATTTTTATATTAATCAAAATACTGAAGAAAGTTATGCGGGGATGGTAGAGAATGGCGTCCTAAGTTAAGTTGTTTAGCATATGTGCAATGATAGTGTTAACTTAAGAAATGTTTATGCCATCTATTACATTGAGCTTTTATTTACGATTGTTTATTCAGTTCAAATTGTGAAGCGAACATTGAATTGAAACGCTTGTAGATGCCTATATGACCGTGCAATCACCCCGTTCAATTCAATGTTTTTTGAGTTATAAAAGTAAGTTATCACAAGTATACTTACTATTGAAGGTGTAGCAACTTCATTAGTTTCAATGTTTTTTAATCTGTTTTGGTTAACTCTTATTTATTTTTATTACCCCTTTAAAAAGACTGAATATCTTTTTTTTGGATCCTTACTCTTAAGATTAGAATTATTGGCCTTATGAACATGTAATTTAAGGGCATTTGATCCTTTCACTAGGGTATGGGTTCTATTGGAGTTGAGGAAGGTCAGTGGTGATTATAAATGTCATATAGAATTGGATATTTGGATATGGGAACAATAATTAGTTTGAATTAGAAGACACTAGTATAACACAATGAATCTTTATTTGTTCTTGACCATTGGTCATATGTTGGAAAAAATAGTTTGATTGTTAGGATTAAGATTTTGGTCTGATAATGGTTGTCTACATCTGAAATTGTTACGTGTATCAATAGCGTGTACTTGATTCTCAACATATGGATGAAGAATGTCTATTTATAGCTAATTTTAACTTTACTCTCATGATTTAACATGTAGTTTAATTTATTCTAAAAACATCTCAACATTTGAAATATTTTGATGAGAACATGTGGAATTTTTTATTAAAAGAAAAACTAAATCTTTACAAAGGTGAAACCCTAGAAATGGCCGATACTCTACTCTTTGTAAGTGTGGGTTATATTCACTGTTCTGCCTTCAGCTGTTTTGCTGAATGTAGAAAGAAAAGGGCTATGATTACAATGAGAGAGGCTTTAGTGGGAAATACCAATTCAATCGGAAAATCAGAATCTCACCTGAGATTGGCTCTAACTTCCATCAAAATCCAAAAAAAAAAAAAAAAAACTAAGAAAGTCTGAAGCTGAAGGTGCCGCCTCAGTACCCTTTTCATCAAAAGGGGGTTTGGGTTTGGTATCTCAGTTTATGTCTTCGTCTTCTTTCTCCTCTTCCTCTTTCTCTTTCTCTTTCTCTCTCTCTCTGTCCCTTCAAATTGGATTGGGTTTTTTTCCTACAGTGGCAGAGCTTTCATAATTTATACTTGATATGAGCCCCTCAAGCTTCTGATTTTCTTCTATGAGTATTAGCTTATTTAGTTATTTTTGGTATGAAAAAAATGTTTTTTTTATTGTTGGAATTTTTTTTGCATTGATTTTATTTTGGATGGGTAAACAGTTTTGTTATTTTTTTTGAAATTTCAGTGCATATAGCAAAGGCTTGATTATAGCTACTACATGTGTTTTTAGAAACAATATGGTGGGATTTGTTGTAATTGGGCAGCGGCCAGACAACCTAGAGATGGACTCCACAGATGCTGAGTTTTTTCCTGCAGTGGCAGGCAGATCTTTCTAAATTTATACTTGATTTGAGCACCTTAACCTTCTCATTTTAGATTTGTATGATTATTACCTTTATTTGTTTTAAAAATTTGTTTTGTTTAGAAATAATTTTATTTTGCATGAGAAACATTTTTGTTGTTTTCTCGTTGAAGATTTAGTGCGTACATGAAAAGCTTGATTTTAGCTCGTGCTTGTTTCAATTTCCCCCAACCTAACTAAACTGGGGTTGACACTAGCGTCTTTGGTTTCTATGCTCAATTAATTGACGTATTCGATTAATCGAGCATGAAAACTACAAATGCTATGTGTTGAACCGGGTTTAGTTAGGTTGTTGAAGATCGAATCAAACCAATCAACCATTAACATGTTTTTGTGGGTTTTGTTGTAATTGGGTAGCGGCGGTTAGATAACCATAGAGATGGAATCCACATATGTTGATTTTTTTGTCTCACCATTCTACTAATTCCATCTCACATATTCTTATTTGTTAGTATCTACTTATTTAAATTTAATGGTTTTATGTATTGTTTATTTTGACAGAGAATTAAGGGTTTTATTATGATAAGGAAGAAGACATAAAGTAGTATGCATTATGCATATGGATACTGTGTTTGGAATCAATTTGCTGTATTTGCACTTTTTTTTGTTCTCTTTAATAATTTGATAAAAGTAATGAGCTTTCACACTTGTATATGAATCAATACTGAGGTATGTGTGGATGGTATGGAATTGCATGTTTTTTAGGCATAGAATTGCATGTTAAGCCGTTACAGTGTGAACTCGGAGTAATAATTAGCCAGAGCATATGTGCAACTCTGAAAGTGTCAGCTTCAAAAATGTTTTTACCCAATTTCTTGAGAGTTGAATACATCCACCATCTTCTACATTTACCTTGTTTACATTTGTTGAATCAGTTCAAATTGGGAAGTGAACATGGAATTGAAACATTTGTTGATGCTTAATTAAACTTCTTCTGTTGTCCCCTTCAATTCAATATTTTTGAAGTTATATAAGTAAGTTATCAGTTATCACATATATGTGTTCACTGATTTCAATGTAGTACTAGATATGAAATTTGAATACAGACTAAATAAATCTTAGAGTAAAGTGTACAAACCAAATAAAACTCATTTCTGAGTATTATAATTTATGGTTTAAGCCTCAATTAGTTTTGCGTACAGTTGAATCTATAGAATGGATCAAGTCAAAATAGGTTTTGGCTGATGTGATACATAACCGAATTATCCTTGGATTGTAAGATAATGGATCATTGAAGTTGGATATCTTTATTTGTCTCTGATTTGTTTTTAGAACCAATTTTGTTTTCAGAATCTTTTTTGCTTGTCACCCGGATGCAGCAACCATGGTTACAGTACATGAATAGGTTGTTGTGCGGAATTTAACCAATGTATTCTTTTTAACATCCGCAAACAAGAAATAGTTTATATATTTTTTTGAATGGAAGGAAATAGTTTATATTGATAGCAAGTCTTACATGGGCACATGATTCATTGTTCATTATAAGTGTGGGTTCGATTAATTGTTCATTGCTTTCAGCTGGTTTGCTGAAGGTAAAAAGAAAGGGGCGATGATTACAATGAGAGAGGTCTTTAGTTGGAAATACCCAATTTTTTCGGAAAATCTTAACCCAACTTCTATCAGAGTTAGGATTCTCTCCATTTATCAATATCAACAAAAACATGAAAAGAAAATGAAAATAATGAAGGTTAGAACTTGAAGGTGCCGCCATACCCTTTTCACCAAAGGGGTTTGGCTTTGGCATCTCATATTCTATCTTCCTCTTCTTTCTCCTCTTTCTCTTTCTCTTACAGTCCCTTCAAATTGAATTGGGGTTTTTCCTGCAGTGACAGATTTCATAATTTACATTTGATATGAGCCCCTCAACCTTCTGATTTTCCATTATTATGATTATTAACTTATTTGTTTTTAAAATTTGTTGTGTTCAGAGTTGTAGCTTTTTTTTTTTTTTTGCACTGATTTTTGGATGGGGAAACACTTGCATGTTGTTTTCTCGTTGAAGATTCAGCGCTGAAGGAAAAAGCTTGATTGTAGCTACTGCTTGTTTTCTGATGAACATGTTTTTCAGAAACAATATGGTGGATTTGTTGTAATTGGGCATCGGGCAGACAACCGTAGAGATGGAATCCACATATGTTGAGTTTTTTCTTGTCTCACCATTCTACTAATTCCTTCTCACTTTTTTCTTATTTGTTATTGCTTGATTAAATTTAATTGTTCAATTTAATGTAATTTCTGTTATTTTGACATAAAGCTTTGCGGTTTTATAATGAGTTAATGAAGAAGAAGACATAAAGTAGAATGACATTGATGCTGTGTTTGGGATCTAAATGATGCATTTGCTTGCTTTTTTTTATTTTATATTTATTTGAATTAAATTAAGAGCTTTTTCACATATATATTAATCAATACAGGAGGAAGGTATATGTGTGGATGGGATAGAATTGCATGTTAGTAATTGATACTGTGAATTTGGTGAGACTTGATGACACTGTATACTTTGTGTTTGTGGCTTATTATATTTAATAATATAAGTTGTTTACCTAGGTACATGAAGTTGTAACCTGCCAGAGCATATATTGCAATGGTGGTCTCTGCTTAAGAAATGTTTATGCGGAATAATGTCTTGAAAGTTGAATGCATCAATCATCCTACATTGACCTTTTTATTTACATTTGTTGATCTTACCCTAATAGAAATGTGTGATGCTGTATACGTGAGTTGTATTCTTCTACCAAAGCTTTTAGGATTTCACCAATTTTGCTGAGCCTAAAGATTAGGGCAGTGATTCGAATGAGAAAGCTGTTTACCTATTATTGAAGGTGTAGCAACTTCGGTGGTTTCATTGCAGCAGAAATGTATACTTCTTATTAATCAATGCTCCTGAGAATGGAAAGGAAGTTGTATAGAATTGCATGATAAGTCTTTACAGTGTGAACTTTGTGTTGTGGCATATTGTATTTAATAATAAAAGTTGTTTACCTAGTTGCATCAAGTAGCGATTTTCCAGAAAATATGTCTTGGAAGTTGAATGAATCAGCCAGCTCTTAAATTGACCTTTTGTTTATGTTTGTTCATTTAGTTCAAATTTGCAAGTGAACATTGAATTGAAACATTTTTAGATGCTTAATTAAGACTGTTGATTCGGCCCTTCAATTCAATTATCACAGGCATACTTACTTTTGAGTTTTGAAGGTGTAGCAAGTTCATTGTTTTCAAAGTAGTAGACTAAATAAATCTCTATAGTAGAGTTTACTGACTAAATAAATACTATTTTCCATTATAAAGTATAATAATTTGTGCATGTCTACATTTAAGCCTCGATTAGTTGCCCTTAGAGACGAGTCTGTAGAATTGAAGTAAAAACCTGATGTGGGATACAAAGCTGAATTATCGCTGAAGTGTTTGTAGATAATTTTTTCAGGTTACCCTTAACCCTCATGCAGCAACTATGTGTTAGGGTATTGAATAAAGGGAAATTAGAGTGGTTAAAGAAGCTATGATTTGTTAGGGAAGTTAGTTAGTTTGTTATTTGAGTTGTAGTTAGAAGTTGTTAGATGCCCTGGCTTTTAGGAGTCAGTAGCTTTAGGCTTTGTTTGTGAGTTTGTAGGGGAGGAGAGGGAAGGGCTTTGGAAAAAGGAAGAAACAGACAAGTGGAAGAAATAGAGGACTTTGAGAGGGGAAGGCTTTGATGGTTCATTTTTCTTCATGATACAAAGTCCCTAATTTTGGGGAACTAAAAAAATTGTATTGGAGGAGGGTTTTGGAGGGTTTATGTGAATCCTTCAAATTTAATCTATGTTGTTATAATATTTTAAAAATTAGATATATTAATCATAAGCATTAATTTATCATTATCTAAAAAAAATATTCTTTCAAAACATGTGAAATATTTCTCCATTTTCTCCTATATTTCCCACTCCCAAAGCCCTCCCTTTCCCTCCAAACTCCCAAACAACGCCTTAGTTTTCTGTTACAAAATAATCTGTTACCAAGGCAGTTATGGGTTGTTAGATGCCCTCCCTTCTCCCTTATTTCCTTGTTTAGGAAGTCTATAAATTGACTTCCCTCCTTTTGTTAGAAGGATCTTTGACTTTTAGTTTAGTTGCTGGGAATCACCAGTAGTGGGTAGTATCTCTCCTTCACCCAGTCCTGTTCTAGATCTTATCAAGAGGACTGTAACACTAGGGTTACAGAAATAGTTGGTTGTGTAGAAATTAATTAACTTGAATCGTGTCTCTTTCATTCAATCATCATAACCAATGTATTCTTTATACCATATATTTATATATTTATCTCGTGATCCCCAAAAAAGAAATGGTGTAAATAATAATTGAAGTCATAAATCATGTGAGACTGAAAATTTATGTACAACAAGCTTTGGCATTTACATACAACCAAGCTTTTAGTCATATCTGTTTTACTGTTATTATTTTGCTTGCAATCACGTAGTCTACTATAAGTTATTTTGTTTGCAATTAAGCATGGCAAATGACATGTATCCGCGCATGTATCCATCTAACCCGTCCCAACAGGCGTGAGTGAAAAAAAATTGTAAATTTAAATAGAGGGTAATTTAGCATATTGTTTTATAGTATACTACTTGTATCCTAAGTGGGTTCTTTGTTATTTTTGTTTTTATTAATTAGATCTTTGTGATTTTTATAATGTCAGTATCAATGCTATGGACCCAAAATCAAGGAATATTTTGCAGCTATTGTGTTTTAGACAGGTAATGTTCAGATTGTTTTTTTGTTCTTGATGGGTATTGATTAGTAAATTCATTTTGGATTGAGGAGTTTGTCAAGGGCTGTCTGTACCATTTTTTAAAGTTAAAATCATGTGCTGGTGATGGAAAAACATATCACTTCTTTGTGACTGTATATACAAGCAAGTGCTGTACTTGGCATCTCTTTGTTCTTGCATGAAATTATGGATATACTTCGTCTTTGCAATTTGGTGAGTGTTGATTATGTTTTTGAGGTGCTGCTTCAGATATCATGCAATGCACATATGGTTAAGTATTTATTCAATAAGTTATTCTAGGAAAAGGATATACACATTTAGAAGTTAACAAGTTAAACATTGAACTTGCTGATTTAAGTTTCAGCTAATGGCCAATGCTCTATTCTATATAAAGCGTGGGTTAGATTCATTATTCATTGCTTTCAGCTGTTTTGCTGAACGTAGAAAGAAAGGGGCGATGATTATAATGAGAGGCCTTTAGTGAGAAATAATACTCAATTCAATCGGAAAATCAGAACCCTAACTTCTATCAGAGTTAGGATTTGCTCCACTTACCAATATCAACAAAAAAATGAAAAGAGTGTGAAACTAAAGGAGTTCAGAACTTGGTGCCGTCACACCCTTGTCACCAAAGGGTTTTGGCTTTGGTATCTCAGATTCTGTCTTTGTCTTCTTCCTCCTCTTCTTCTTTCTCTTACTGTCCCTTCAAATTGAATTCAGCTTTTTCCCACAGTGACAGATCTTTCAAAATATACACTTGATGAGTCCCTCAACCTTCTGATTTTCTATTCTTATGATTATTTTAACTTATTTCTTTTAAAAATTTCGGAGTTGTAGTTTTTTTTTTCTTCAATGATTTTGTTTTGGACGAAGAGACACTTTTCTTGTTTTCTTGTTGAAGATTTAGTGCATACAGAAAAAACTTGATTATAGGTACTGTCTGTTTCTGTTTTTTCAGAAACTGTGTTTGTTGTAATTGAGCAGCAGCCAGACAGCCGTTGTGATGGAATCCACAGATGTTGAGTTTTTTTTTTTCATGTCTCACACTTCTACTAATTTCATCTCACATTTTTTTGTTTGATTGTTTATTTTGATGTAAATTAACAATTTTGATATGAATTTTGGGGATTTATAATATGGAAGAAGACAAAGTATTATGGAATCAATTGGCTGCTGTTGCATTTGCACTCTTTTTGTTCTGTTTTAACTTAATAAAAAATTAATAGCTTTCACATTTTTCTATTAATTAAAATACTGAATAAAGTTATGTGGGGATGGTATAGAATTGCATCCTAATATTAAGTTGATTAGCATATGTGCAATGATAGTGTCAGCTTAAGAAATGTTTATGCCATCTCTTACATTGACTTTTATCAACGTTTGTGCATTAAGTTCAAATTGGGAACCAAACATTGAATTGAAATGTTTGTCAAATTGGGAACCAAACATTGAATTGAAACGTTTGTAGATGCTGATGCCTAAATAAGACTGTTCAATCACCCCTTTATTATTGAAGGTGTAGAACTTCAGTAGTTTCAATGCAGCAGATATATGAATACATATTAAAGAAATCTTTAGAGAAAAGACCTAATAAATCTCGGTTTTCAGTATTGTGAGGAGGTGAGCTTGAAGCATACTGCAGGGGTTATTCTGTTTGCAATAAGTTGCTGCTTGGTTAGAAAACATTAAATGAAGATGCTATCATTTTTATGCTAATGATGTTATAGGAGGTTGATATATAATATAGAGGTAAAGTAGAGTGCTGTAATATACCCTTGTGCAGCAACTATGGTTACATGAGTAGTTGGTTGTTTGATCGAGAATTGGAGTGTTCCACGTAAATGCTTTTTTTGGGGGGAAAATTAAGAAATGGTTGTGTTGTTTTGTTAAAGTAAAATGATAAAAGGAGGACGAGGCTGAAGTGAGAGCTGCAAACTTATGTTCGTTTTGAGAATACTACATAGAAGGGTATGTTTTTGTTTAATTTGACATATTGTTCTTTTGATTCATTTCATTTTTAATCAATTTTGTTTAAACTCTTATTTATCTTCATTACTGCTTTCAAAAGGCTGAATATTTTGTTAGATCCTTTAGAATTATTAGGAACAAGAATGACCACAAATTGATGAACAGAGGCCAACCTGTTAATATTTTGTATTTTATTTTATTTTTAGTTTTGATAAGGTAAGATAAATAAATTTTCAGGAAAAAGTGAAACCCTAATAAAAATGGGTGATGCTATATAACTGTGAGTTGTATCATTTGTTCACCACTTTTAGTGTTTCAGCAGTTTTGCTGAGCTAAAAGTGCCAAGGCAGTGATTAGGATGAGAGAGGCCTCGAGTGGGAATACCCAATTCCATAGATAAATTCATAGATAGAAACATTTTTATTCTCTTCACCCTTCAAAAATCAAACAAAATAAAATCAAACAAGAAGCTTTGAACTTGATGGTGCCGCCAAGCCTTTTTCACCAAAGGGGTTCGGCTTTGGTATCTCAGGTTCTATCTTCGTTTTCCTTCTCCTCCTCCTCTTTTTCTTTCTCTTATCGTCCCTTATAATTGGGTTTTTCCCACGGTGACAGATCTTTCAAAATTTACACTTGATATGAGCCCCTCGACCATTTTCTAATATTATGATTATTAACTTATTTGTTTTAAGAATTTGTTTTGTTCAGAGTTGTAGTTTTGTTTTTGCACTGATTTTGTTTTGGACAAAGAAACACTCGCGTGTGTCGTTTTCTTGTTGAAGATTCAGTGCTCACAGAAAAAGCTTGATTACAGCTACTACTGCTTGTTTCTGATTTTCAGAAAAATGGCAGGTTTGTTGTAATTGGGCAGTGGCCAGACAACCGTAGAGA
This sequence comes from Medicago ruthenica, assembly GCA_018208015.1. Lineage (NCBI taxonomy): Eukaryota > Viridiplantae > Streptophyta > Magnoliopsida > Fabales > Fabaceae > Medicago > Medicago ruthenica. The sequence goes on along the minus strand of CM031373.1, from coordinate 47,093,331 downwards.
TGGAATCCACAGATATAATAAGTTGTTTTCCTAGTGAAGTAACAACTTGCAAGATCATATGTAGCTGTGAAATGGTAAAAGTGTTGGCTAGCTAAGAGATGTTTATACCTAATATCTTGAAAGTTGAATGCATCTATTATTTATCTCGTACAATTGAACTTTTTTTCTACATTTGTTGTTGCAGTTTAAGCTTCAATTAGTTGCTCTTTAAACTCATTTATCCCTAGATAGCAAGGAAGGAGTCATTGAAGTGGATACCTTCATTTGTCTCTGATTGGCTTTTTTGGAGACAATTATGTTTCAGATGATTTTTTTTAGGTTGCTCATCACCCAGATGCGGCAACTATGGTTACAGTACATGAATAGTTTGTTGTGCAGAATTAAACTTGAGTCATGTCTCTTTCATTCAATTGTCATAACCAATGTATTCTTTATAACATATTTATAATGTCATCCCCAAACAAGAAACAGTGTATATTGAACTCATAAATCACGTGTGTCTGAAAATTTATGTACAATATGCTCTCACTGCTTCACACAAAACCAAAGCTTGTGCAACCAATGTTTCACTCCAAACAAAGTTTTTCATCCTTATGTTTTCTTGGTTAATATAGCTTGGTAGTTCGAAAAGGGCTTGAAGCATTAGGGTGTTGTTGTTTGTTGAGTTGCATAATTTTACTCATGAATGGATTGCATTTCCTCTGTCTTACCGCCAGTACTGGATCATTTGCTTTCTAATTGAGGTGTTGTCTTTAGCTCTTGGAAGCTTCTGTCATGGGTTGACAGTAGCATCTTTGCTACCTAATAGTATCATCCAAAACTACAATGGATCTCTTGGTCATGTTAAACTACTAAATTTTCGCATCAAGTATTATACTCAAATTAGTTGGGAAGCCAATTCTTTTACAGACCTTGATACTGAAGGATCTATTGGTCAGACTCTACTAATAGCAACAGCCTTGTTATGGTGACAAACTTATTATAATGTTTTGAGGTGAGCTGATAAGGGGCTGTGTGAAATGGATGATTTGTGTTGCTGCTGTTGCTGGGATAAGTGCTACCAAGCCTGTGATCAAGATTAAAGGTATAATGATGACTTTGGAGTGTTATTAGGCTCTTGTATAGTGTTTCACCTTTGCTTTACGATTGGATTTTGTAGCCAATAGTGTTTTTAGATGATTTTTTCAGGTTGCTTGTCACCGTGATGCAGCAACAATGGTTACATGAATGGTATATATTTTTGTCATCCCCTAACAAGAAATAGTGTACGTATTAAATCATGTGAGACCGAAATTTTTTGTATTTTTGACGCTTCACACAAAACCAAAGGTTGTGAGAGTGCGACCAATGTTATTTTTTTTAATCATCTCTTTTATATTATTACTGTGTTAGCAGTCCTACGGTCTCACATAAGTTGTTAGTTTGTTTGCAATTCTGCACTGATAGTGTGTACAATTAGATATTGCTTATCTGATAATTTTGAAGGTATCTAAGCGTGGACTTGTGAACCTCTATTTGGAGCATGTGGATTTTTTTTATCAATCCATGTTGTGTGATTTAGACATTAAGATTTGTTTGTTTTTGAGTTTGAAGGTAAATGGAAGAGATGTCATGTAGAGAATTGAAGAGAGGAAAGGAAACAGTCACCTTATTAGAATCATTTTGCCTTTTGGAGTAGAAGGGAGGAATATACACGAGTAACATTATCTTTACTGGTGGCATGCCCGTTTATTCGCTTTTTTACTGTGTATAATTGTATAAAAGATATCTAATTTGGCAAAGAATCTCTTTGTAGTTTATGGTGATAGTGTTCGTATTGTAATGGAATAGTTTCTATTTTGATGAGATTTAACTTTTTTTTTAATTTAATAATTTAAATAATATTATAAAATGGATAAACTAGTAAATAAAATTGTTAATGTATTCTCTTTATATATAGGTATAGATTTTGAGAGTTTTTTGTTTTTTTTTTAAGGAAGATTTTGAGAGTATTAAAAAGAAGCAAAATAAATTAAAAAAACCCTAAATAAATAACTAAAGATAGCTAAAGCTTGGAGTAGGTTTATTTATTTATTTCGTTAAGTAGTCTACTGGCGAGAAATTCAAATTTTTAATGTGAATAAGTGGGGTGTCTGAAACACCGATCTCTGCATATAGTATGCAATGTCCCTTACCAACTGAGTTAAACTCGCGGGGACCAAATATAATTTTTTAAAGCATATTCATGAAGTCCTAATATATAGCATCAAGATGTTCCTATAGTCCATCATCTTTGTCATCCAATTGAATCAGGGTTGTATTGATTGCATTTACTTGTTAATAATTCAATTTGACTGAAATAAAATTTAAAAAGTTAAGTGTTTTTTCAAATAAGTGATTATCTATTTTTAGCTTATCATTAATATCTTCAAATTAATTGTATCTCAATCATTTAATTTGATTTATTCACTTGCTTTTCGCTTATTTGGTATGTTGTGTTTTGCATTGATCTTCGTTTCGGTTAATTTCTTGTTTGCATGTTCGAATAAACACTTTTGTTGCATCAACTTTGAAAAATATGAAAATATTTTTACGTGTCTATTCAGCTCCCTCTAGATACAATTATGCCATCACGTAACGATCCAACATGCGGCATTAGAGTGCTTGGACATTTTACTAAAGGGCATCACCGCCTTTAAAAAATCGAGCTATGGCTACTAATGTTCCAAAGGAGTCACAAGATCTCAACACTTTGGACTTGCCAACTCTTTTTGGCAAATTGGAGGAACATGAGAAAGAGCTCAAAAGATTGATTAAGATTAAACATGAAGAAAGGTGAATAAAAAGATAAGAGGATGGATAGAATAAAAGCATTGCACCAAAAATAGGTTTGTGCAATGGAATGGTGATATTTCCCGTGTGATGAGAAAATGGGGTTGTTCGTGAGAAGGTAAAATAGGTTTGTACAAAGGAATGGTGGACAACATAGCACAAGGAATCTCATCAACTTCATAAAAGCTACATTAAAGGAAGATCAAACAAAGAAGGAAGCTAGTTCTCTAAAATGCTTTGGATGCAGTGAATTTGGTCATATCAAGAGTGGTTGTCCCAAGTACAGCAACAAAAATGGAAAATCACAAGTCAACCAAAAGTTTGGAGGCAAAGCAAGGAGAACTTATATTGCATGGGAGGATGATGACAATGTATCTTCAATCTATGTTTAATGACACGTCGCCAGGATCGTGAACATGTATATACTACTTCTATATTACCTTCCTATAAAGATAAAGAGATTTTCGTGAGTTTCGTGATGAATCCCAAAGGGGAATTAAGAAAAATGCACCTCAAAGAAGGGTCATACTTTCTTCAAAGGAAAATTATTAAGAATTTGAAGAAGAATTAAAACTAAATCCAAAAAAGAAATCGTTGAAGTGAAATATGATTCTACTTGGATGGACTTTGCTAGTTGTGAAAATTATCCTAATTTGTATAAAGAGATTTCATATCTAAAATGAAAATTAGAACAAACTTCAAACCTAAAATGGATTTTGTTATCAAAGATAAGAATTTTGATAAGCCCTTAGAAAAGGCCATATAAAAAGTATTTGTTTAATGAAAAGGTCAATAATAAAATTCATAATCCACATATTGTTTGTCATTATTTTTATAAGAAGGGTCATACCAAACCACATTGCTTTGTAAGAAAATATTTGATTCCCCAAAGTAGAATGGTTTGGGAACCCAAGGAAAACACCCTTGCTATTAACCGGTTAGAACCCAATGAGAATAGGGAACCTAAAACCTCAAATTTTTAATGTTTTTTTTACAGGAATGTGTGACGGCCTCATAAAAATATGATATCTTGATAGCGGCCGTTCTAGGCATATGATGGGTGACACGTCTAATTGTATTTAGGTTAAAGCGAAAGAACGAGGGCATGTTACTTATGGTGACAACAATATAGATAAAATTCTAGGTCTTGGTGTTGTGGAAAATACCTCCACAACAATTATTGAAGTTGTATTACTTATCAAGGGTCATAGACAATATCTATTGAGTATTAGTTAATTACGCGACAAATAAATTAAAATTAAATCAAAAGAAACAAACTAAAAAGTAAAGCGAATTGTCTTGTTGAAAAGATCAACAATTCCCGACAGCGGCGCCAAAAACTTGTTGACAAATTTGACAAGTACACCAAACCGTTCCAAGTAATAAGGTAGTAAGTTATCATCTCCACAATGATTGGTGTTTCTACTGTGAAAATTACAAAATATATGATTAAAAATAGTAAATTGGGGGGAGTTTGCAAGATTGTTGTTTTGTGATGAAAATAAAAAGATTTGAAACAGAGTTTGACAGCGATTGAGATTTTTCGAATCCCCTCTATGTTTTTGTTGTTTTAATTCACGTTCCTATATCAAATTTCTACCTAAGGTTTATATTCATGGTATTTAACAAAGTAAGGTTTCTCCGTCTCCGATTATGCGCCCTCCGATGTCATATTGCTTTCGAACTCTAAAGTTGGAACTTATACTTGTATGAGGTGTTTGAGAACGTTAAACCTACTTATATACTAGTCATACAAGAGAAATTTCCAATCTCTCGATGAACATCTCCAGTAAATTATATGTAACAATTCTGGTTAAAACAAGGAGCGATTCAAGTTCTAAGGAATTTAAAAACATTAAGAACGATACATATAAAATAAATATAATTCAGATAGAATTGATAAAGGAAATTGTCATGCATTTGTAAAAAAAATATGATAAATAATAGAGGTTCATCTTTTAACCCTAATATTAAGTGTTTAGCTACTCATGGTAACTAAATACATAATCAAAGGAAAAGAAATAAGAACATACTTTGATGATCTAGTCGTTCACTTTTGACTTTGAACTGTCAAGTTGCTTAATGAATATTTCTAAATCAATACATGCTTTAAATAGGTAAAAATCTACGGACAGCATACCCAGGACGCATGGAAACAGGCCATGGGCTTGTAGCCCCAATAGACATGACCCTAATCTTAACTAGACTCTAACCCGTGCGATGCACGGGTTTTGTATTGCTTCATATATGACTATCAAATGACTATATTATTACTTTTATAGTTATATTCAGTATTATGTTATCAAACTATCTCAAAAAATAACAAAAATAAAAGATGGACTGCAATAAAAATGACAAATCAAAAGAAAAAATATATACAAAAGCTAGCACCAAGAAATTGATCCTAACCGCAAAAGTTGTTAATCGAAAGAAAAAAATAAGGAAAAGGAATTGTTATTTAGTAACCGAAAGAAAAAAAAAAAGGAACGTTACGTGGTAATTGAAATAAAAAATAATAATAATAAAAAGGAACCGCTAATAATGAAAAGGAACTACTATCAAAAAAGGAATTGCAATGACGTTAGTGACTTTTAAAAACATGACATTTTCATGTGTTATCTGATTCAATTCCTTGCATATTTTTTTTCTTCATAAAAATTAATTAGGTCCGTCAAAAAGGGTGGTGTTATGGTTATTAGGTTCAATTGCAAGATGGTGAGAGAGATGAAAGTGAGTGAGAAATGATTTAGAAATTGTGAGATTGAAAGAAAGAGGACCCGAGATTTGTGTTGAATACACAACATTGAAACAATCACATGTCATAAAAAACATCAGTACCTTGGTGGTAAGAGTTGTGAATTGAAAGCATGTGGTACCTGGTTCGATCCCCATCCGAAGTTTTTTTCATAAATTTTTATAACTAAAAAGTAGGGCTAATCATTAGGGTTAGAGCAGCACTACTTAACATTTAGTATGAAAAAAAGAATAATGAAGAAAAAGCTAAAATTCACACAATCACATAACAAAATCAATAATTTTCAAACCCTAATGTCAAGGATTCGAAATTAACAAAATTCAGACAATCAATATCAACATTGGTCATAATTTTTTGTCAATTCGATGAAAGATGGTGTGAATCGGTGAGAGAAAGCGAGTTATCGGCAATGACATTTACGGCAGTCAGTTGTTGGTGAGGTGGCAGTTGCGGCGGCAGCGTGATGTGTGTGGATCAGTGAGAGAAAATGATTTTCTAGCGGTGGTAGTTACGACGGCATGTGTTGTTGAAGTGGCAGTTGCAACAGTGGCGGGATGTTGTTATTGGGGTCACCGGCGGCGGTGAAAATGAAGTTGAATCGCATGATGTGTGTGAATGACGTTCAATTCATGTTCAAATGATGTTGGAATTCAGGGTTGTGAGAATGACTTAAAGTGAACTCGCATTTGTGCTAGATAAATAAAATGAAAGCAACTATAAGTCACAAAAAACTTTAGTGATCTAGTGGTAATGGTTGTGATCTACCAGAACTTGGTCTGGGGTTCAACTCTAAATGTCATTCGGTAAAAGATGAATACAAAAAAGTGTATAGTGGGTCCTACCACTAAGTGGTCCCACTATTATTAATTTTTTTTTTTAAGTTTCGTGTCTTTGTCCCTTCAAATAGAAGAAATGAAGATAATTCTAAACATAAAGAATCCTAACTCTCTTTTATCGGCTCAACCATTATTTTTTATTCTTCCCCATTTCCACCGCAAAAAAGATTGGTTAAAAAAAATTACAGAAGATCAAAAGACTGCTTCGGAAAAGTATGTAAAGTAAAATCAATAAAGATGATTAATTTACATATTTAACAATATATAAAAAAAGGGAATGCTAAGAAGTGTCTCTAGGATACTCTTTAAGGGTCTTAAATGATAAATTTTTATGAAAATTTGTGCATTTAATACATTGGAAATTGAACTATTTAACCTTTTTGAGGAATAATTACTTAATTTATAATACTTAAAAAATGTATTGGAGACACTTGTTATTAAGACCTTGACAACAAAGAAATAAGACAAACAGTACTACATTTGTCTCAAATTATAAGTCGTTTTGGAAAAAAAATTGTCCCAAATTATAAGTTGTTTTACGATACCAATGAAAAATTAATGTAACTTTTTCAATTATACTCTTGACTATTTATTATTCTTTTTTCTTTAAGGAAAATTTTATAAAACAACTCATATTATCTTTTTCTACATGCAAAATCAATTACATTTCTTAATACATGTGAAATGCCCAAAACGTCTTATAATTTACGACGGAAGACTACTAATTATATTTTATTTTTGCGTTACTAGGGGTGTTCAAATCCAAACCGATCCAAAATAAAACCGCAAACCGATAAAAAAACCGAAAACTGCAAAAAAACCAAATATTTTTGGATGCGTTTGGAAGTTGTTTTGTAAAAACCGCTAGGATCGGATCGGATTTCGGATCACTTTTTCAAAACCGAACCAAACCGCAAAAATAAATATTAACTCTTATTTATTCTTTTATTAGTATTATATATTGAATTGTTATGTTGCATGTTGGTTTTTAATCTTATATATTAAACTAATTTACTCTATATTATCATTACTTTACATGTTTAAAAAACAATCGATAATTTTGATACTATAATTTTAATTTCTTAATGTATTTTGCATCAAACCTATTATTTTACCGTGTTTGTGTAATATTAATATTAATAAAAAAATTATATTCTTTGAAAAAAAGTAAATAAAAAAAAATTACATTTTGGATATCCAAAAACCGATTCAAATTAAACCGCATATATTTGGATCATATCAGTTCGGATGCCATGAAGAAAAGATACCATGCGGGAGCTCAAATTAGAGCTCTAAAACTATGCTCTTTGTGGGAAGAGAATATTAAGGACCCGAATTGGCATCCGTTCAAAGGTTGTTTTCGTTGATGGCCGAGAAAAGGTATGTTTTGGTTAGACATATGCACTTTTACCACTGTCTTTATATATAAGACTCTTTAGTTAAAAATTAGTGTCTCTTTTTGCATGACAAATATGATATAAATTCTTATTTTATTAATATATAAATATTTTCATAGTACATTTACATTAATTGAAGTTTATTACACAAAATTGTTACACCTAATGTTAATTTATTAAACACTTAATGTTAAACATATGGTGTAAGAAGATGGAGGGGGAAAGAGGTTGGGGTAAAGTTTGTTTTTGTTGGAACAAGAAGGGTCTTATACAATTCCTCTAAGGTTTTGATGATAACAAAGTATTGAAGAACAATTGGAATACTAACATATGTTCAAGTGTGCAGAATCAAAGATAGATCTATCATCAATGATGAACACATGAAGAGCATCAGAAGGAACAAGAGAAACTCAAAAGACTATGGTAGAAGACTTGAAGGAAGGTGAACTAGAAGTCAACATCCTAAGAAGACGGGTACCACACAGATTCTAGAGAGATAACTCAACAGACTCTGTGTTGGTCATCAGACTCAGAAGCAGACACTACAGACTTGGATCACCCTTAGACTTGAGTAAGTTATGAGAGACCCATAATCCACGTAGGTTTTGTCTTATTCTGTGAATTATCACTATCAAGGATCCGATATGTACAATTCTTTTGTCTTCTTCTGTCTACGTGTACAAACAGACAAAGGACCTCAAGAACAAAGAGAATGTAACTGATATTTCTTTTTTCAACAAAGGAAAATTCAAAGACCATTCAACAGAATTATTCATATCTAGGAAAGGGTCAACGTTCTTGATTGAAGTTTCTCAACGACTCTATTTGAGCTGACACTCTTCTCCAACATCTCTCAAATCCCTGTCTTTAAAAGGAGCTAAAGACCATGAAGAAGATTAACAAGACTCTGCTATTTTACTATGCCATTACTATGTCAAATCTAATAGCGCAAAACACTTATGATTTTTGTATCAAAGTTTATATCTTAGAAATCCTAGAGTTGTAAGAGAGTTTGTCCATTTGTTCATTATACACTACCAATTGTTAAATCAAGTGTAGAACAAATTAGAAGTCTCAACATGTGAAACTAGAGCGTGTAAGTCTCCTGGTAAAACCTTGAGCAACTAGAAGTCTCTTAGGTGTGCCCTTAGAGCATTGGAAGTCTCTTGCCTGCGTGCTTGATCACTTTTAAGTCTTTTGGAATTGTCCTTGAGCAAGGAAGTCTTTAGGAGAGTCCTAGAGCAGGAAGTCTTAGGCAGGTGTGCTTAAGCAAGGAAGTCTTTAGGAAGTGTCCTAGAGCAGGAAGTCTTGAGCAGGTGTGCTTGAGCATAGGAAGTCTCTTGGAAGAGTCATTGAACAATTTGTAATCCAGAGTGATTATAATGAAATCTCTTGGAAGTGCAAGGGGACTGGTCTACTCCCGTGTTGTGGGAGGAACCGGTATAAAATTGTTTTGTGTCTGCTTTCTCTCTGTCTTTATCTTTGTGTTTTTGTACTATATCCGCTGCACTCAGACTATGTATCAGAATTTGTATTCCTCAGATTCTAAACAGGTTTTTAACACCAAGAAAAAGAAACCAGAAAAAGCCAACAGAATTCAACCTACTCTTCTTGTGTTTTTCTCACCTTTAGTTGGTATCAGAGCATGGTCTGTGCTCTGTCACTTAACCGTGCCACATAAAAAGATCCAGAGAGAAAAACATGTCTTCTGTTAGTGAAACCTCTACTATTGATGTCAACAACACCTCCACTAGTGATAAAAACAGTTACTCTGTCAAACTCCATCTTTCAATGGAGATGCTACACAATTTTCATGGTGGAAGAGCAAAATGTATAGCCACATCATAGGAGTTGATGATGAAGCTTTGGGATATCATTGAAGAAGGAATCAGTTTTGAAGTTGATGAAGAAGGAATGGTGGCAAATAGGAAGAAGCTGACAGCCACTCAGAAGAAGATCTACAAAACGCACCACAGAGTGAGGGATTCTGGTGGATGTTTTACCTCATGCAAAATATATGAAGATTGTGGACAAATCAACTGCTAAGGCCATCTTCGAATCTCTATGCTCTACCTATGAAGGGAATCAGTAGGTAAAGGAAGCTAAGGCAAACCAACTGGTTCATCAGTATGAGCTATTGATGAAGGAAGATGAAGACATTGAAACCATGTATTCTAGGTTTCAAACTCTTGTATTTAGGCTTCAAGTCCTGAAGAAAAGCTATGCTGTATCGGACCATGTCAAGAAGATTCTTAGGAGTCTTCCTTCAAGGTTCAGGCGAAAGGTCACTGCCATACAAGAGGCAAAGGACCTAGACAAGCTAAGCCTGAAGAACTTGATAAGCTCTCTCAAGTGTGGAAAATGAAGGAGTGAAGGAAAAATGAGGGGTTTTGGTCATTATATATGCATCTAAAAATTACTTTAATGCCCTTCCATAGAAAACATCTTTCTTTGATACGTTTAACTGACACTGCGAGTTTGAGGTAAAAGAGCGGGATATTACAATTCGAATTATATAATTTGAATTGTTTCACAAAATCAATTTTGATCCAACTTATTTAAACAACATGAACTGATAAGAATTAATTTCAACGTTTTGTGTTTATTCAATTTTTTTTCGTCTACAAGTTTTAATTCGAGACTGGACATGCTTTTCATTGGAACTGGGCATGCTGGACAGTGGACAGAACAAAATGAAGGTTGAAGCAATCAATCAATCTATCAGTGAAAACACACTCACACACTAGATAAAAAGTTAACATGCATAAGATTTTTTTTATAGGAAAATGCTAACAAGTTCCCTAAGAACACTTGTTAAGAAGTCTAAACTCAGTGTTCCCTAAGAACACTGAATGTGTTGGAGAGCGTTGAAGATGACGAGGAGGAAGACTTAGAAATTGTCAACAAGCTTGATACTTTGCAGAAGGATCTAAGAGAGAAGGAGCTGTTAATTGTAGAACTGGAAACTTTGAACCAAACACTAACTGTTAAAGAACGTAAGATGAATGATGAGTTGCAGCAAGCTCGAAAAGATTTGATTAATTTAAGTGATTTTTTTCATATATATCTTTATTTTTCAGCTTAATCATTTGTTAAATCCATTTGGAAGGTTATATTGAAGGATAGGTTTACAATATATAACTATGTTGTTAAACTTTATGGACCAGTACATGCAAGGGAAAAAAAGTGGTTTGTGTAAAATTAAAACCTCATCATATATATTTAACCTATTTGATCTAGTATTTCAAAAAATGTCTTTTAATAGTCCATCTGACTATGAAGACTGTGTATATGTTTGGATTGGATTCATGGTAAATTTGAGAGTAAATGACAGTCTAACTGATTTTGTTGAACTTCCAAAGTATAGTTTTGTCGAAATCCAATATCGCGATGGGGCACCTTGATTCCACCCAACTCACCGCCAATCTAAATATGCATTCATTTTTTTTTTTTGGAAATTTTGTCTGGTGATTAAAGCATTGTTGTACATTTTTTTGTCAAATATTGCTTGGAAGATGTAATAACAATGTATTTTCCTTTCCCTAAAAAAAACAATGTATTTTCCTATTTTACAGGGCATTGAAGAGATATCTTTTCCAACTAACATTGCTGTAAAGAGAATGGGGATCTTAATGGTGGTCCATTCCTTGAACATACGAAGAAAAAATACAAGGAGGATGAAGCTGAAGTGAGAGCTGCAAACTTGTGTTCATTGTGGCAATACTATATAAACGCCTCTGCATGGCATCCATTGATGGTGAAACGAGGGTATGCTAATTTTATTCAACTTATTATTCTGTTGATACTATCCTCGAGTCTACTTGTTGCGCTGCATGTCATTTTTTTTTTATCAATTTTGGTTCATCTCTTATTTATCTTCTGTTTAAAAAGATTGAATATTTTGATTGACCTGACTCCAAGATTAGAACTATTTGGCCTTATGAAATGTTAGGGAATATTCATACACATCTAGGACTAGGATCTTAGTCTTTGACGAGAACACACCACAAAGAAACAAAATAAGAAATCACACAATAAGATTTCAATAAACTTGTCCCAAATTGTGTATCACTCTTCAAACACAAGTACTTTCACTCAATAGTTATTAGAAATGATAAAGTGATAATACACTCACTACAAAAGACTCTCTCTCAAGCACACCTGCTCTCTTCTTTTGCTCTTGGACAAGATGTATTTACAGAAGAAGAGTGTGGCTTCTTTAAAAAAGTGATCAATGGAGGTGAATTTAATCTCCACAATTTCGATGAACTCTAGAAACTCCCAATTCATTCTTCTAAGTTGAATGTGCATTTTTGAAGGTTGAAATAACAATTTCTAAAACATTGGAATATCCATCCCCATTCCCATGCATTAATTGGAATTTCAAACATAAAATGTGAATCTGTAATTTAAGGTTTCTTTATACTGATACTTTCACTTTAGGATCTAGACTGTATTGGATTTCAGGAAAGTCAATGATGATTATAAATGCTATGATTATTAGGAAAAATAATGACCAGGAATTGATGAACAAGGGCCAACTTGTTATTTTGTAGTAGTAGTTTGGAGTATGAACTCCCTTAAGCAACTGGCATTTTCTGCTTTTGAATTTGTAAACCTGGAATGTTTGAACAGGGAAAACATTTGATTTCCCCCCATTACTTTGGGACAGTTTATTCCTAGTGATTACACTTGGATTTATAGTTTCCTGCATTTTTCATTTCAGGAAATTATTGATGATGATGATCAAAAACTAAAAGGACTTAAAAGAAGCTATGGTAAAGCGGCATATACTGCTGTGGTGGCAGCTCTAACAGAGTTGAATGAGTATAATCCTAGCGGACAGAAGAGCAACTTTGCAAGAAGGAATTCAGTTTCTGTTGGACAACGTATCAAATGAACGCAAGAGAGGATCATAAACAATGGGAAGGTCAGTATTTAACTTTATATACTGTAATATAATGTATACAAATGTATTTATATTGCAGGAAGGGGGATTGAGGTTTGATAAATGGAAGAAATTGACTCAAGAAAGAGCATGGTCTGGGAGGAGTTTTTTTTGCATCACAGCTGCGTATAATTTGGTTGCGAGTCAAACCTTTTGTTTATATAGTTAAGTAATTTGTGCATGGTCTGAGAATCAAACTCCATAAATAGTAGTAACATGACATCTTTGTGCAGTGTCTCATCCTATGAACTATAAAAGTTGGCAAGATTAGCAAAAAAGAAGTATTTCATCCTCTTTTATCAACATGTTTTGGAATATCAATTGAAAAAAACTTGTTAACTAGGTAAAAGCCCACAAAATAGTTATAAAAATACTGATAAGTCAATTCACGGTTGAAATCTGCTTCAATAAACTTTTCTCTGGTTTGTGAAATTTCATGCAACTCCTTATCGTACCATATAACATTTTCCTAATAAAAAAATATATGATTTTATATTAATGCCTTTTAGCTGTATGTATAGTTTTCTAAAAAAAAAAAGTTGTATGTATAGTAATAATTTTGTTATAGGATCAAATGATTCACCTATTAGATCTAGTACAATAATATCTCAAATTGAACACCAAAATATATTATATTGAGTACAAAAATATATTATTCGATACAAAAAAATATTATTGAGTATCAAATTATATTTCATATTAAGTACCAAAATATATTAGAGGGACAACTATTACCCACATCTAAAGGGACAATTTAGTACTTCTTATTCATTGCTACTTATTTAAATACAACCTCATCGCGTTTAGTATTCATAGTTGATTTTCTTCTTCGTTTTCTATCCCCCTCCCCGCTCCCTCGTTCGTTGTTCACCGTCCTGCGGTTTGGTTCCTCTCTCGTCTTGATTTGCTCAAAGGTATTTATTTTCATTCATAATAATTCTCTTGTCTGTTCTGTGAATTCGGGCTTCTTAGGGTTTGTAACCTTTTTGAATTTAGGGATTTTGAGAACAAACCTTCAATCACACTAAATATTGTTTAATTTATTTCTATCGGTTTTAAGAACTTTGTTTGTTGTTCTTTCATATTATTAGTTGTGATGTGTAACTGTCTAACCTAGGTCACAATTTGAATTGGTTCTTTCTTGTTATTCTCAGACGTCAAAAAATGGAACATCCTCCTTCGTTTTCTGCTGATCCTGCTGTCCATGGTGATTCTTATTATTTATTCACTTTAACATATTATTATAGCTTCTTGTACAAATTTATTTATACTAACCATTGTTTCTCTGCTTTTCTATCAGATACGTCAAAAATAAAAAAAAAGATTACAAAAAAAACACCTATTCAGGAGTTCAGATTTGCTCCATATAAGCCTCGTACCAATGAGAAGATCTTCATTGCTGATAAACGTTTCCAACCAAAAGTGGATTTTTCCAAGATTGTTTTCAAGCCGGGTCCCTTTTTTGACGTACTCAAATTTCATATCCCTTGACTAGCTATTTCCTTTTATGATCGTTGTTCATGTTACAATCCTAAACCTTTTTTCTTCTTTTTGGTAACCCTCAACAGGTTTTTGATGCCAAAAATCCTCCTAAAGGTGCCATACCACAAGATTTCGAAAAGGATCCTTCCTTGCTTCGTAGGCTAACCAAATGTGCCACTTTGGCAATAGGGGATTATAATTCACAAACGAAGTCAGACTACCGATTTGTCAACATTGAGATGGCTACCTGGCAACTAGTTAATGGATCCTTTTACCATATCACTTTTCAAGCCAGGAATGCTGAGAAGAAATACGAAACTTTTGAAGCCACAGTGTTCTATAATTCACGGGTGAGAGAGGTTAAGCAAATCAGGATGAAAGGGAGCGATTGGTAATTCTTTTCTTTTTTTCTTTCTTTCTTGTTTTGCAATTTATTTTAATCTTAATCTCTAGATTGTTTTGTCATTTTTCCAATATGTTTCTGCATCTGAAATTAATTGATACATAGCAATGGTTTCCACCACCACCACCCCCCACCCTATGTTTAGCCTCATTTTTTTGTAGGTTGTCAATTGGGGTTTTTAATTTGCCATGTTTAGCGTCCTTCTTCAGCTGCGTCTTGAATATGTTCATGCATGACATTTTGGATGCGATTAAGTTATTTCAGAACAGTATGGCAATGTGATGCCTTACCTGCTAACATCCCTCCTTTCATGGGGCTGTTGGCCGTATTCCCTTTTTTCTCTTGAAAAACTAGATCCTTGTCTATATATAAGGAAATAAATTTAATAGAGTACATATTAGTCGTTTTGATCAAAGTAATTTTTTTACGGCCACATAATTTATGCATTTAACAACTCGACCCACATTTTCTTCTTTTTCAACCTGTGCTCCAACTTCCCCGCCGGCCACTGAACAGTTTGGCGGCAATATTAGAGTCGCCGGAATCTTCTACCAACTTATAACACCCCATCCTTCTCTGTTTCAACTCTTAGCTTCCTCTCCATTCCATTCGTTGGTGGTAGTAGAATTGCCTTCCTGTGTGTCCTTCCCCCATCTGCAAACAAGGGATCGTCTAATTGTTGTCGGTAAGTTGTTGGGAAATGAATGGTGGGGCAGGTCTGCATGAACAGGGCTGGAGGAACCTTTGTCCGGATAGGGGTTGCGGGGTGGTGGAGCTCTACTGGACAGTGACTTTTGTCTCTTGTTAATTTTGTCAGCAATGGGTGATGGGCTGCCTCCTACTCAGCCATGGAGTTTTCCCATGGAAGAACAGTACATGCTTGATGCTTGGACTGTGAATATATAATTCTGTGTTTTAGACGGAATAATATGCAGTTTACCATTTTGCCCTCAGCTACTATACATTTCATGTGAATAGCAATTGAGTTTTTTGTCCAATGAAAAAGGGGATAAGGCTAATCTCCCCTTGCAGTGGGGGATGTTAGCTAATTCCTAACAAAAATATCTATTTGCTTTTCTACTATTGCATTTTTTTTGTCTTTCCAGTTGTAAATTTAGACTATATAACCTTAACCTCGATTCTTGGAGAGCCTTCTGTATGATTTAGCGTATATTCTCATTCGATTCTTGTTTACATAATTATGGGTCTTTTGATAGTTTTTTTTTGTTCAGGTACGATGGCACTCTCAGCGAGCTGGTAAATTAGGTTTTGGATCTCATGGAATCCGATCCCCTTATCTTTTATTTTATCTGTTATTATGCTGTTACATCATTTAAGAAGTTATGTTAGCTGCCCATACTGGACATACTATGCCTTTGGTGATTGTTGGTGAATGTTTTTGTTGTGCCAAGTAATTCATGATAATCGTTGTTGATTTCTTAATGCTTGGAATATAAATGTTCATTTAAGAAGTTTTGCTAGCTGCCTATATTGGACATACTATGCCTTGGGGTGGGCGGAGAAAGTTGTTTTCTGCATATCCATCGTCTTCTATTTCACAATATAAACTTGGATTACAAGGAATCAATCAAACTAACTGCATACCCATCGTCTTCTATTTCACAATATAAAATTGGATTGCAAGGAATCAATCAAACGTTGGGTTTTTGTTTAAAAGTAGGTCTTTCTTTAAACTCTCGAGAATGGTTTTTGTTTTTTTGTGATTTGTTTTTTAATTTGTTAGTTTTGTATAATAAAAATTCAAGGGGTCACGAGATAGTGGAATGGTTAATCTATCTATTTCTTTTTTCTTTTTAAATCGAAAAGAGAGACAGAGGAAAGAGGGCCGCCCCCGAAGACAAACAGCAGTAATAACAATTGTTCTGGGAAAATTGCTTCTCACATTCAAAACTTCTATAAAGCACATTGAAATCACGTAAATACCTCTAACGGTAGTTAACTTCCGTTCGGCTTTTATCCGGTGTTAGTTAACGGTCTGCATTACCAAACCAAGCCATTTTTGGCCTGTTTTGACCTGTAATTAAAAACGGCAATTCCAGATGAACTAAAACAAATACAACAACTACCACTAAGTCAATGGTTTACATTTCTTAGGAACCTTGTGTGCATGTGTGGTTGGCATGCTTTATTTTGGTCAATGGTTTATTAACATGCTTTATTAATCTTGAATTTTGTTTTTTTTATTTGCTTAATGATTCTGGAAGAGATGTTTAATTTTACTTCTCTTTGAAAAAGTCCAATGAGAGGAACTAAGAATGCAGTGTGTCTTCATACCTTGGTGGTGTTGACAAAGGAAATTTAGTTATTTTTTTTCTCATTTTGGAGACAAAAAAAAATACCCAATGAGGCAGGGGGGGATTATAAAGAGAGGTGGAGGGGGAACCTGTGTGGATTTGTCGTTATTCCTTAATTTACAATCAAAACAATTCCCAAGTTGAATGGAAAGTTGAAAATGGACCTATATAGTGTTGGTTTCATCTACATCTATAGACAATGGATTCATAATGTAAGTACTTTAGTTCTTTTATTTTTTCATGTTCCAAACACCCTTAAGATGTCAAGAACTCTTTGAGTTTGTGTGTACAAATCTCATGCTGACATGGTTTGTGCTTTCAGCAGTCAGCACCCATGTGCAAGTAGTTTCTATGGTCATAAACAGGGAAAACAAAAGTGTTGTTGCTTTGGCTAATCTGAATGGCAAATAAATGTTTTGATATCTGATTATTTTCAATCTTACTGTCTATTTATGAAATTATGATCCATCCAACCATTCCATATGTCATATAATTTGTTAAATCTAATGAAAAATATCATAAATATGCATTATCATGCTTTATAATTGATATTAAAACATGATGGCTAGAGTGAACTAACCAATGAATTCATTACTTGGGAAGATAGTTTAGTTATTTACATGAAATGAACAATAAAAATGAAGAAATAGAAAACTAATTAACTAACTTATGTCAGTTGTACATACAACAAATAATTAACATAATTAGAGAGTAGCTAAATGTTGTTTTTAATTCAGAAAAGTATCTTTTAAAAAGTAGAAATCACCATCGAAGATATTATCGGGTTGAGTCACGACCATGTCGCTCTCTTTAAGACGTTTCGCGGCACTACCCGAGTTTTTGCAAGGTAGACTAACAACCGCACCGCCTCCAGGATAAAACAGCCTAGTTCACTTGTTCGATTACGTACTACAACGTAAGTAATCGTTTGAGAAATTACACCCTCAATATGGTATCAAACCACTCTATATGATACGAAGACCACTCGAAACCAAAGGGACAGAAGGAGTAGAAGAAAGGAAGAAGGACTCGTCAACACAAGTCGAAAGAGGGAGAAGAGAAGAAAAGCACATGAAGCATCAACTGTGATTTCGGTGTGTAAAATGCACTATGTGAATTCTCTATTTATAGAGAAAATTCACAACTAATAAGTGATAAACTTTGGGAACAAATGATTCACCTATTAGATCTAGTACAATAATATCTCAAATTGAATACCAAAATATATTATATTGAGTACAAAAATATATTATTCAGTAAAAAAAATATTATTGAGTATCAAATTATATTTCAGATTACGTACCAAAATATATTAGAGGGACAACTATTACGTACTAAAATGGCATACCCTACTTATTTAAATACAACCTCATAGCGTTTAGTATTCATAGTTGATTTTCTTCTTCGTTTTCTATCCCCCTCCCCGCTCCCTCGTTCGTTGTTCACCGTCCTGCGGTTTGGTTCCTCTCTCGTCTTGATTTGCTCAAAGGTATTTATTTTCATTCATAATAATTCTCTTGTCTGTTCTGTGAATTCGGGCTTCTTAGGGTTTGTAACCTTTTTGAATTTAGGGATTTTGAGAACAAACCTTCAATCACACTAAATATTGTTTAATTTATTTCTATCGGTTTTAAGAACTTTGTTTGTTGTTCTTTCATATTATTAGTTGTGATGTGTAACTGTCTAACCTAGGTCACAATTTGAATTGGTTCTTTCTTGTTATTCTCAGACGTCAAAAAATGGAACATCCTCCTTCGTTTTCTGCTGATCCTGCTGTCCATGGTGATTCTTATTATTTATTCACTTTAACATATTATTATAGCTTCTTGTACAAATTTATTTATACTAACCATTGTTTCTCTGCTTTTCTATCAGATACGTCAAAAATAAAAAAAAAAGATTACAAAAAAAACACCTATTCAGGAGTTCAGATTTGCTCCATATAAGCCTCGTACCAATGAGAAGATCTTCATTGCTGATAAACGTTTCCAACCAAAAGTGGATTTTTCCAAGATTGTTTTCAAGCCGGGTCCCTTTTTTGACGTACTCAAATTTCATATCCCTTGACTAGCTATTTCCTTTTATGATCGTTGTTCATGTTACAATCCTAAACCTTTTTTCTTCTTTTTGGTAACCCTCAACAGGTTTTTGATGCCAAAAATCCTCCTAAAGATGCCATACCACTTGATTACGGGTCTTTTGATTGTTTTTTGTTTTGTTTTGTTCAGGTACAGTGACACTCTTATGGAGCTGGTAAATTAGGTTTTGGATCTCATGCAATCCGATCCTCTTCTTTTATTTTATCAATTATTATGCTATGGCAAGCCGCGACTGCGTTCGTTCGTTACATCATTTAAGAAGTTCCATTAGCTGCCAATAATGGACATACTACGCCTTTGGTGATTGTTGGTGAATGTTTTTGTTGTGTCAAGTAATTCGTGATAATTGTTGTTGATTTCTTAATGCTTTGAATATGAATGTTCATTTAATAAGTTCTGCTAGCTGCCCATATTGGACATATCTTGTTTAGAAAAAATACTTAGAACAATGAAATGGGTATCAGCTTCTTCCTCATGGATCAAATTTGGATCACAACAAAATAGAATAAAAAAATGGGAACAAAAAGGAACAATTTAGAAAAATGTGGCATGATTTCAAATTTACAAATATTTTCACTTCTCAACATTTAGAGTGAGTTCCATTGTTAGACTCAATGAAACATAAACAAACAACGTTTAGTGTGAGTTTCATCGTTAGACTCTATGAAACAAAAACATGTTTAGAAATGCCGATTTGTTTGGTTTAGACGATTTAAAATAGAAATGATTACTACTTAAAAGTTCTTTGATGTATCATATTATGATGGGGAAAATCCACACACCTAACACCTAAAATCCACAAACCACAAAAGAAACAATAAGAAGCAAAATGGCAGATATCGTGGTTCAACCCTTTAAGATTACAATAATATTAACCACTTCGATTTTCGTGCAATAATATTCTCTTTTTGAAACAATTTTCAAAAGTTTGATTACCAAACAAATTTTTTGATGTTATCATCAGTAGAACAATTTTAATAATTAGAATTTCAAATAATTTTTTTCTTTTTTTTGTCAAATACAATTTTTTAAAACCAATTTTAAAAAACTAAAAACGAAAAGTGATTCAAACATTCCTCTAGTTTACGGTACACAAGTATACTTTCTTCTCATCATATGAAGATCATATTCAAGGTGTTAAGAGTACCAGATGAGAAAGAACCACAAGCGCTACAACTAATCTTTTGTTGTTTGTTTTAGATTACTTCCAAACATACCTTTCATCATGGATCCAAGTATTCTCAATTCCTGATATCGTAATAAATAAAACATGTGATAGATCCTAGTTTGTATATATACTCATATATTTTCCGCACTAAAATATTATTATATTTTTAATCTTTATAGAACATGTCTTTGTGGATGAATTATTAAATTAATTGTAACACACGACAGTTCCACAATGAATAACATTATCTTCTCTTTTGCGGTAAAAACATTATATTCTCTCTCATTTTATTTAGAATAGGTGAAGAGAAAAGATGGGGCAAAAATATATGTATAGACCCTATGTACATATTTATTTTCATTTTTTAAATCAAATATCACAATATAAATGTAAATCAAACAATAAAAATGTATAGTAAATATTCTTAATTTTGTGTAAAAAATTAAATTGATTAAATAAAATTGGATACAACAACTGTCCCTATTTAATTATAGACAAAATATCTCTTTTGGTCATTTAAGTTTGATAAAAATATCGTATTAGTTCTTTAAGTTTTTTAAGTTTTAGATAGGTCCTTATTACCCTTTTAAGGACCTATTTGAAACATAAAAACTTAAAAAACTTCAAATAGGTGCATTAAATTAACAATTTAAATCTATTTGAAACTTAAAAAAACTTAAAGAACCTATTTGAAACTTAGAAAAAATTAAAGAACCTATTTGAAACTTAAAAAATTTAAAGGACTAACCCAATATTTTTGTCAAACTTAAAGGACCAAAAAATATATTTTGCCTTAATTAATTTAGTAGAAAATATTAGTAACAATTGGTTTTATACTATTGTTGTAAAAGATAACAATTAGTAAATATGAAGACTCAAGTTTTTTCGTTCAAAACATAAACAAATGAACCGAGTATATACATGCAAAGTCTTATAAGAGCGAGACCACATAAAAAGTCGTGTAGTTAAACCATAACTTATGTTAGATTCCTACGTTTTTTTATGGTGTACTTTGCATTTATTATACAAATAGGCTAAAAATTTGGTAGCACTAAAAACACTAAAATATTTTCTCGGTCTAACTAGTGCAAAAAAGTAATAGTATAAAAAGATCGAACCTACTTGGATTGTGACGTTGCTACTTTCTGCAGCTTTTCAAAGAGAAAACTTGTATGTTAAAAAACAAAATAAATCATTCACGGTCTCAATGATAAAAATAAAGTTTAAAAGCAATAAAATACTTAAAGATTTCAGATGGAAAAATATGTTTAAGAACAAGATTTAGTTATGAACAAAGATGTGCAAAGTAGTGTTAAGTTACAACTTCATACAAATTCCTCAAGACCAAGTGGTCATAGCGATTTCTCAACACAACCATCATAGTTAACTTAGGGGTACTACTCTCTTGAGGTTCCTGACGGGCAAGTTAACCATGCAACTTTATTAAGGTTATATCTTAACCATTTTCCCCATTGAAAAGTTAAGTCTTTTTCCTATGACAATAAATCTAGAACACTTTCAAATAGTCTTTCAATGTCTTTATCTCCCTCGAGCATACAAACGTTTCTCATATTACACAAGCATTTCCATCCCCATCCTCTCCCAAGCTCAGGGAATTTGTTAATAAAGATGAAGTGGATCAAGTTCTACTATTGATAATATTTGTAAGCACACTCTAACTAGGTACCCATCCTTTCAAAGAAGGTACCCATCCAACTATTGATGATATTGGTAAGAACACTCTAACTAGCCCTATCACAAAAGCCAAGGTGTTGACAGCCTTGAACTCTATGAAACCTTACAAAGCCCCGAGACCTGATGGTTTTCAATGTATTTTCTTCAAACAATATTGACACATAGTAGGAGAAGACATTTTACAATTGGTTAAAAAGGCCTTCCACACAAGTTATTTTGACCTCGCTCTCTCTGACACTCTGATTGCTCTCATTCCCAAGAGTGAACCCCCAAACACCTACAAAGACTTTAGACCGATCAGCCTTTGCAACATTGTTTACAAGCTCGTCACTAAAGTTTTAGTCCACCGTCTTAGACCAATTCTTGATACTATTATTAGCCCTACCAAAGCAGTTTTCTGCCAGGTAGAGGCACTTCTGATAATGCCATTGTTTTGCAGAAAATCATCCACTACATGAGAAGATCCAAGAAGAAAAAAGGTTTTGTCGCCTTTAAACTAGACTTAGAGAAAGCTTTTGATAACGTTAACTGGTCTTTTCTCCAATGTTGCCTTGTTGATTTGGTTTTCCAGATATTACAATCAAGCTAATCATGCATTTTGTCACCTCCTCGACTCTATTTGTACTCTAGAATGGGAACAAAATGCCTCATTTCAATCAGTTCTATAATTGTTTAACCGGTTGGACCAAGAACCGAAGGTGACAACGGTTCGATCTCAGGTAATTTAAATACAACCTCAAAGGTTAAAATGGTAAAATGACATAACCTAAAACTAAATCCAAAGGGTACCCCTTCTTATTGCTACTTAATTAATTATTGTTATACATACACTCGCTCATCGCGTTTTCAGAATTGATTTTCTTCTTCGTTTTCTATCCGCCTCCCTGCTTCCTCGTTCGTGCTTCACCGTCCTGCGGTTTGGTTCCTCTCGTCTTGATTTGCTCAAAGGTATTTATTTTCATTCACTCTTTTTACCATTCATAGTTCTGTGAATTGGGGCTTCTTAGGGTTTGTAACCTTTTCATTCACTCTTTTTACCATTCATAGTTCTGTGAATTGGGGCTTCTTAGGGTTTGTAACCTTTTTGAATTTAGGGATTTTGAGAAATTGAGTGTCTTGTCATGGAATTGAACAAACCTTCAATCATACTAAAGATAAATTAGTATGAAATTGCTTGTCATGGAATCATTTGTTTAATTTATTTCAATCGGTTTTAAGAACTTTGTTTGTTGTTCGTTCATATTATTAGTTATGATGTGTAACTGTCTAACCTAGGTCACAATTTGAATTTGTTCTTGTTATTCTCAGACGTCAAAAAATGGAACATCCTCCTTCGTTTTCTGCTGATCCTGCTGTCCATGGTGATTCTTATTATTTATTCACTTTAACATATTATTATAGCTTCTTGTACAAATTTATTTATACTAACCATTGTTTCTCTGCTTTTCTATCAGATACGTCAAAAATAAAAAAAAAGATTACAAAAAAAACACCTATTCAGGAGTTCAGATTTGCTCCATATAAGCCTCGTACCAATGAGAAGATCTTCATTGCTGATAAACGTTTCCAACCAAAAGTGGATTTTTCCAAGATTGTTTTCAAGCCGGGTCCCTTTTTTGACGTACTCAAATTTCATATCCCTTGACTAGCTATTTCCTTTTATGATCGTTGTTCATGTTACAATCCTAAACCTTTTTTCTTCTTTTTGGTAACCCTCAACAGGTTTTTGATGCCAAAAATCCTCCTAAAGGTGCCATACCACAAGATTTCGAAAAGGATCCTTCCTTGCTTCGTAGGCTAACCAAATGTGCCACTTTGGCAATAGGGGATTATAATTCACAAACGAAGTCAGACTACCGATTTGTCAACATTGAGATGGCTACCTGGCAACTATTTAATGGATCCGCTTACAATATCACTTTTCAAGCCAGGAATGCTATGGACAACTATGAAACTTTTGAAGCCACTGTGTTCAATAATTCACGGGTGAGAGAGGTTATGCAAATCAGGATGAAAGGGAGCGATTGGTAATTCTTTTCTTTTTTTCTTTCTTTCTTATTTTGCAATTTATTTTAATCTTAATCTCTAGATTGTTTTGTCATTTTTCCGATATGTTTCTCTGCATCTGAAATTATTTGATACATAGCAATGGTTTCCACCACCCCCACCCCCCACCCTATGTTTAGCCTCATTTTTTCGTAGGTTGTCAATTGGGGTTTTTAATTTGCCATGTTTAGCGTCCTTCTTCAGCTGCGTCTTGAATATGTTCGTTCATGCATGACATTTTGGATGCGATTAAGTTATTTCAGAACAGTATGCCAATGTGATGCCTTACCTGCTAACATCCCTCCTTTCATGGGGCTGTTGGCCGTATTCCCTTTTTTCTCTTGAAAAACTAGATCCTTGTCTATATATAAGGAAATAAATTTAATAGAGTACATATTAGTCGTTTTGATCAAAGTAATTTTTTTACGGCCACATAATTTATGCATTTAACAACTCGACCCACATTTTCTTCTTTTTCAACCTGTGCTCCAACTTCCCCACCGGCCACTGAACAGTTTGGCGGCAATATTAGAGTCGCCAGAATCTTCTACCAACTTATAACACCACATCCTTCTCTGTTTCAACTCTTAGCTTCCTCTCCATTTCATTCGTTGGTGGTAGTAGAATTGCCTGCCTGTGTGTCCTTCCCCCATCTGCAAACAAGGGATCGTTTAATTGTTGGGAAATGAATGGTGGGGCAGGTCTGCATGAACAGGGCTGGAGGAACCTTTGTCGGATAGGGGTTGCGGGGTGGTGGAGCTCTACTGGACAGTGACTTTTGTCTCTTGTTAATTTTGTCAGCAATGGGTGATGGGCTGCCTCCTACTCAGCCATGAAGTTTTCCCATGGAAGAACAGTACATGCTTGATGCTTGGACTGTGAATATATAATTCTTTGTTTTAGACGGAATAATATGCAGTTTACCATTTTGCCCTCAGCTACTATACATTTCATGTGAATAGCAATTGAGTTTTTTGTCCAATGAAAAAGGGGATAAGGCTAATCTCCCCTTGCAGTGGGGGATGTTAGCTAACTCCTAACAAAAATATCTATTTGCTTTTCTACTATTGCATTTTTTTTGTCTTTCCAGTTGTAAATTTAGACTATATAACCTTAACCTCGATTCTTGGAGAGCCTTCTGTATGATTTAGCGTATATTCTCATTCGATTCTTGTTTACATAATTATGGGTCTTTTGATAGTTTTTTTTTTGTTCAGGTACGATGGCACTCTCAGCGAGCTGGTAAATTAGGTTTTGGATCTCATGGAATCCGATCCCCTTATCTTTTATTTTATCTGTTATTATGCTATGGCCAGCTGCAGCTGCGTTCGTTCGTTACATCATTTAAGAAGTTATGTTAGCTGCCCATACTGGACATACTATGCCTTTGGTGATTGTTGGTGAATGTTTTTGTTGTGCCAAGTAATTCATGATAATCGTTGTTGATTTCTTAATGCTTGGAATATAAATGTTCATTTAAGAAGTTTTGCTAGCTGCCTATATTGGACATACTATGCTTTGGGGTGGGGGGAGAAAGTTGTTTTCTGCATATCCATCGTCTTCTATTTCACAATATAAAATTGGATTACAAGGAATCAATCAAACTAACTGCATACCCATCGTCTTCTATTTCACAATATAAAATTGGATTGCAAGGAATCAATCAAACGTTGGGTTTTTGTTTAAAAGTAGGTCTTTCTTTAAACTCTCGAGAATGGTTTTTGTTTTTTTGTGATTTGTTTTTTAATTTGTTAGTTTTGTATAATAAAAATTCAAGGGGTAACGAGATAGTGGAATGGTTAATCTACCTATTTCTTTTTTCTTTTTAAATCGAAAAGAGAGACAGAGGAAAGAGGGCCGCCCCCGAAGACAAACAGCAGTAATAACAATTGTTCTGGGAAAATTGCTTCTCACATTCAAAACTTCTATAAAGCACATTGAAATGACGTAAATACCTCTGACGGTAGTTAACTTCTGTTCGGCTTTTATCCGGTGTTAGTTAACGGTCTAGCATTACCAAACCAAGCCATTTTTGGCCTGTTTTGACCTGTAATTAAAAATGGCAATATGAACTAAAACAAATACAACAACTACCACTAAGTCATAAACAACAACATTACATAATTTATAATGATTCATTAACATTACACGAATACGACATTATGTTAACGTTAAGCAACACATTACACAACATTACACTAAATGACATCAAATCTCTTCTGACATTCTGGGCACTTTTAGTTGGAACGAACGCTGAGATATAAAACATTATTTTTAACCATCGACTTGAACATAAATCTTACATCGCTATCGCCACAAATAACTCAAGGAGAATAAATTGTTTTCCACATATCTTCATCTTTATCCGCCTCAAGATCTACACATGGTACTTGTACAAATATATGAGATGTAGTATGATCTTCACCAAATATACAAAGTATTTGTTAAATTGGTCTTCAAGTCGTCCATTGTGTCTTGCTGAATTAAGTTTCAGCTAATGGCCAATGCTTTATTATGTATATAGTGTGGGTTAGATTCATAGTTCATTGCTTTCGGTTGTTTTGCTGAAGGTTGAAAGAAAGGTACGATGAGTATAACGAGAGAGGCCTTTAGTGGGAAATAATACCCAATTCAATCAGAAAATCAGAACCCTAACTTTTATCAGAGTTAGGATTTGCTCCATTTACCAATATCAACAAAAAATGAAAAGAAAGTGAAAACAAAGGAGGTCAGATTTTGAAGGTGCCGTCACACCCTTGTCACCAAAGGGTTTTGGCTTTGGTATCTCAGATTTTGTCTTCGTCTTCTTCCTCCTCCTCTTCTTCTTTCACTTGTTGTCCCTTCAAATTGAATTCAGGTTCTTCCCACAGTGCAGATCTTTCAAAATTTACACTTGATATGAGCCCTTCGATCAACGAAAATAGCGTGCTTTCAAATCTTTTTAAAATCAACGAAAAACGTAGCGAAAGCGATTTAAAATAAATGACTATTCGAAATAACTTGAAGCGTAAGATAACGACAAAAAATATAAAAACTATGCACAACGATTTACGAATTGAATTGAGAGATTCAATTAAGGTAAATCACAATACAATCTAATATCGATACAAGTTACAAGTTGCAAAACTAGACAAATCAAACCAAACCTAATCACAATAAAGCACACTATACTAATGAAAATACAAAGATATAAACTAGTTAATTGAGACTTAATTGAATAACAATGTGATCAAATATGTTTTGAATAAGTTTGATTCAAGGAATCAAACCAAAGCTTAAGATAAAAACTTGATCACATACAATTCAATCAATATTCAACTAACTCAATTTATATAAGAATTAAAAGATATTAAAAGAGAAAGGGAAAGAGAGATAACACCATATTTTTATAGTAGTTCCCCTTTCGTCCTCGCTTCGGGGTACATCTACTCTTCTTGGTGGAAAACGTCTCCACCAAGTACCTTCATTATGATTTGAATGTTGAATTACAAAAGATTACAAGAGTTCCTTCAAACTATCCTAGTTTTTCAACCCTTATGTAATCCCAACCCCAATCTTCAAGTAACCCTTGAAATTGATGCTTCTTGTATCTTCGAATCCTCAAACACCCATGCAACCCTTCAAGCTCTTCACTCGAACTCTTCGATGCTCCGTCCGGTGAGTGGATCCCCTTGAACACAAGAACAATTAGAAAGAACCCCCCAGTCCTTGGAGGTGGAATGAAATCAATCAATTCACTTCGGATCCTTGATTCCCAACCAATATCCTTGAAAGTAATCAACTTAGAATCCCTATAGCACTCTAGCAATCTATGACTCAATGAAACACAATGATTCTTAGAAAAAGTGTTTAATCTGAAGAACAAGATGAACAATGAGCTATGAGGACCCTAGAGAGAATATATGTAATTGAATCAGTAAGTTGGGGCTTTGGATGATATGAGTATATATAGAAAAGGGTGGCAAGAGCAATATTTTGGCCAAAAACAACGTGTTGATTCGATTCACTAAATGGGTGATTCGAATCAGACAGCTAAAAGACAAGCAAGAAAACTATGAAGATTGATACGATTCATGCATAATTTGAATCAAATCAAGTTGCCTAGAGAGAAGGTTGATACGATTCACACATCATGTGATTCGAATCACTAAGCCTAAAACACAACACATAGAGTTTACATGATGGGATTCACCAAACGATGATTCGAATCAAATTGATATGATTCAAGGAATCATGAATCGAACCATGGTCAGAACCTTTTCATGATACGATTCAGAACAAGCATGATACGATTCAGAAACAGTGTGATTCGAATCAAAAGGCTTTAAATCAATTTTGATCAAAACTAAAGAGGTTGACATCAAACACAAGGCAAGCTAGGTTCCTAGGGATCAAGAGAATAAAAAAGGCATAGATGCTAGGTGCTTTAAGAAGATGCTAACTACAAATGATAAAACAACGTTAAAAACATAACCTAGACATCATAAAAAAAACCAACAAGCCTATGACTATAAAACCCTTCATTCTCCCCCTTTTTGATAATGTGAATACACTTTGATGATGTGATCTTAGCTCCCCCTGAATCTTAGCTCCCCCTTCATTCTCCCCCTTTTGTTTTGCTCAAGCCCAATGTTTTTTTTCCTCATAGTTTTTTATTCACACCACCCATGGTTAGTCACGTGGACCATGTGTCTAATTCAAACAACCAAGATTTCTCACCTTTATTCCTCTTCAACTAATAATACATCAATTAACTAAATAGATCAAAAACAATCATTTATTCAAAATGGCTCTAAATTAAATACTAAACTAATAAAAATATACTAAAAACTTTAGTAAAAGTGACTCTAAAAATAGTGTATGATTGACTGTCATCAGTAGCCATGCGCGGGGCACATGGATTGATGTGCAGGGGCGCTTCTGGCAGTAGCTAGAGCTGCCTCATGTGCAGGGAGCATGGTCCTAGGCACAAGGGCGCTTCTGGAAGCCCCTCGTGCGTGAATTCTGCAGTTTCCATCCTTTTTCAAGCGTTCTTCCGCCTTGCAATGCCTTGGAACTTCAAATGAATTTTCTTCACTTTGTATTGTCTTCAAATGTCTTCTAAGAACCATTAATCTTTAATCTTTATATCCTCGATCCTTCACTTGATATCTTGTTTTGTCGATTTACATGATTTCTCACTAAAAATACTCAAAACACCCATGAAGTTGCATGATTTAGGATAAAACTGAATTACAACGAATCGAATGAAAACAATAAAAAAAGTTCCTCAAACCATTGACAACTCGTCTAATTAACTTCTAATTTGCCTTCAAATGCAAAGAAAATAACTAAAAACATAGTTAAAAACATCATATGTTATTCCATCATCACCAACCTTCTATGAAAGGCTGGAAGGATACACAATCATATGCTTAAACTATATTGACAAACAAAATATCAAATTTTTGATACAAAATCATACATCCAATGAGGTGTGAGTAGCTTATAAGAAAAATAAGGAGGTGCCAAAAACAACTCAATCTAATTTGGCTCATTTATAGGTTGATCAACATTATTTGGGTCTGGACACACAAGGTCAGCCCATTTGATCAATACTATATAGAGTAATGATAAGTCATCCTACCACTGACAGTGCAACATTTTTTTACAACAACGTAAGAGAAAACCTAAGAGTTCAGGCCTAATCGATTCAACAAGACAAATCAGGTATACAATCTTAGTACAATTTAATATTGTTTTTCAATTCTAACATGATTCAATTATATCGTATCATAACTTATAACTTGATTTATTATTTAGATATTGCAATCTTTTTCTTTATTAAACGGATTTTAAAGATTGAGATGTCTAGAAATTGATGTATTTATCTATCACGCCACAAGACAGGTTTATGTCAATTTTCCTCTATTTTTATGTTTTGCCATGATTTCGCGTTTTATGGGTACGCATGACGAGTTTTGAAATGAGTTATCCTAAAAATTAATTAAGGAATAATCAAAAATTCATTTATAGATCGTAAAATTAGATA
Source organism: Medicago ruthenica (assembly GCA_018208015.1). NCBI lineage: Eukaryota > Viridiplantae > Streptophyta > Magnoliopsida > Fabales > Fabaceae > Medicago > Medicago ruthenica. The sequence continues at coordinate 47,063,345 of CM031373.1, read as the reverse complement.
GATATGAGAATCAAATTTGAGAATTATACCTTCAATTCGAATTCAGATAGTTTTAAAATCAAACTCATATGAAAACATATTTAGAGGGTTTTCTTAGGATTTTAAGTTAAATTTAGGGTTACAAGTTATTCAGATTTGAGATGGGCAGTGATAAAACATCAGATGACAACATTAAATTGATATGAAGGTAAGTATTATAGTAAATCTATTATAGCTTTTGCTTTTGATCGCAATAATTATGTTTTTTTAACCCTCCTAGGCTAGTCTGGTGGTGTTGGCTTGGACCTTTGAGTGTGCTCATCTCAAGGTCTTGAGTTCTATTCTCCCCAATATCAATTTTAATAGGTTAGTTTGGATTCTTTAAAAAAATATGTTTATTCTTGTTTTTCTTCCTTGCCGCATGTCAATCTCCCATTGGATGCTGACGACTGACATGGCAGTGATGATGTAGCAACTCTATGCCATGCGGCAAGGTTCAATCATCATGATTTCGTGAGTAGATTTAGTGTGACTTGGATATCACATGAACCAAACATGATGGAATCAGGGCCGGCCCAAGTCATAGGTCGGGGGTGCGGCGGCCTAGGACCCATGCCTGTAGGGGGCCCAATTTTTTTTAGAGGGGACCGTTGTATACATCAATTTGTTTTCTAAAGGGTGTATATATAGCAAAAATTGCAAAGAGGGCTCAAGCCTCTATCAGACTTTAGCCTAGTAGTCCTTCACCTTTTTTATTTTACAACTCAGCAGAATTTCATTTTCACACCCCCAACCCAGCTCTTTCAAATTCACACCCCCTAACATTTCCTTCCGAGAGGCCAAATTTGTTTTTTTTTAATTTTATTTTGAGAATGTTTTTTGGTGTTTCAAATTGAAGCGAACCTGAATTTGTATTTAGATTGCATAATATAATAATATGACTTTCATCATGAAAATTTCATGCTTGGAACATCAAATTTGATCTTCTATGATTTTTTATAAGTAACATCAAATGATAAAGGTTTTCATGTTACTAGATATGAGGGAAGTGTATTTTACTTATCTTTGTTGGGTTTGGTTCGACCCCCAAACTTTTTTTTTGTTTCGTTATTTTTCTTTTTTATTAATAATATATATAGGACATGGTGTATTTGGCACGCAGTGTTTTGGGGTGTCAGCATAGCTGGGATTTCAAAACATTGTATTATAGTATTATGGTAACTTGGGGTGACAACATAGCTGAGATGTCAATCGTCGTGATTAACACATGTCTCATTCATCATTTATAAAAAAAATTATGATATATTATATAAGGGCGACCCTTTTATCAAACTTGGTCTAAGGCCCATAAAATGTTAGGAACAACCCTGGATGGAATCTTAATATGCGGGAGTAGATTCTAAAGAATTTTACGCACACCATATAAAAGATGTTATCCGAAGGAATTTTATAAATTATGTACTTCCATAGTGTACGAACTTGCATCTTACTGGTATAATGAAGAGTATTTGTTTTCTTATTACTTATCTACCTGTATCACAAGAATGAGTTCCAAAATTCAATCACTAGAAAAATATATAAAACTGTTTACGTATGAATTTTCTAAAATGAAGATTATTGTCTTAGATATCAAAGAGTTCTTTGAAAAGTGGATGGAGAAGCAAGAGGTTGGAGAGAATAATGATGAAATGCAAAATTCAGAAGGACAAAATCATCATTGGTATGTATTGGTTAACCATGGAATAAATAGTTACATAATTACTTTTGTAATTGAATTCATTTATTTTGTTTGCTAAAATGTGATTTCATGCTTCCTCTTATTCAAAATGTGATTTCATTCTTCATCTTATCCAAAATAAGCAACAAACATGGATATTTTTTTTAAATGTGGTTTCGTTCTTCATCTTATTTAAAATAAGAAACAAACATGATTTTTTTTGAAAATGTGGTTTCATTTTTCAAAGCCTTCCTCTCTCAATGTCATCTATTGTTTTCACTTGCTCCTTCCTTTTTTTTTCAAACCCGTCCCCTCCCCTCCTCTCCAAACTCGCAAACAAAGTCTAAGGATATTTCCTAAGGAGCCTATAAACTAGAATTTGGAAATAATAATGTGTCTTTGAGATCATTTAAATAATAATTTCCTTGAGTAGATTGTAGAAGGTTGTGTTTAACACTGATGTTACTTATTGTCCATGCAAAATGCAATGAAAAAATATATCTCTTTAGATGGCTTCTCTGGATAACCTAAATGCAGATGAAGATCTCGCGAATATGGTTGAAAATCATAAGGTCTATATTCCCTTTCTTTTTGTTTTGTTACTGATAAAAATTGTGTTTGTTAGGTTAACATTAGCATAGTATTTATGCCATTTGAATATCAATTCATACAAAGAGAAAACGAACAACTCCATGTTGAATTCGTTAAGCTTGTAAGACAACTGGATATGAAACAAAAGTTGGAATGGGAGATTGGGCAACTAAAAGGATCATTGACTGTGTTGTATAACACAACGGACAACAAAGAGTTAGAAGATGATGAAGTTTTGGAGAAAATAAATTCTTTGATTAGAGAGATACATATAGTTCTCATAAAGTTATGCTCAAGACTACCATCTTCATTGCATATCATAGTATTTTTACCTGTTTTCTCTTTTTTATAGAGTGTGAAAATTAGAGAGATACCAATTAACTTTGATTACATTTATTGTCTATGCAGAATGCAAAAAAAAAAATAGCTTTTCAGATGGCTAGTGTGGAGAAATTGTTTGCGGATGAAGATCTTTTTAAATTGGATGAAGATCAAAAGGTTCGTATTGTCTTTCGTTTAATTTTGTTAACGATAAAAAGTGTGCTTGTAAGATTCATAGTAGCATAGAATTTATGCTATTTGAATAAATATTTATACACAGATAAAAAAAAAAAAGAAAAACTGCATGCTAAAATCATTCAGCTTGAAAGAAAACTGGATATGAAACAAAAGCTGAAATTCGAGATTCAGAGACTGAAAACAACACAATGTTTGTTGAAGTTCATAGAAGATGACAAAGATATAGAAGTTTTTAAGGAGAAGTTAAAATAAGTGGAAGAATTACAGGCACTAAATCAAACCCTAATCATTAAGGAGCGTAAGAGTAACGATAAGCTGCAGGAAGCTCAAAAAGAATTGATTAATGTAAGTACTTTTCTCAAGATTTAGTAGTAATGTTTTTTCATTATCTTGCAGGGCATTGCTGATATATCAACTCGATTCCAAATTGGTGTGAAGAGAATGGGGGAACTTGACAATGGACCATTCCTTCAAGCTATGAAGAAAAGATATAATGAGAAGGAAGTTGAAGACAAAGCTCTAGAACTATGTTCATTGTGGGAAGAGTATCTAACTGACCCAAATTGGCATCCATTCAAAGTTGTCATGGTTGAAGGGAAAGAAAAAGCATGTTTCTCTTAAACATATCATTGTCAGAAAATTATTCTAAAGTCTAGCTGCTTCATTGCATATCACTTTTATTCAAATGTGCTTTATATATATGGATATAATGTTTCTCTCTATTTTCTATGGATATAATGTTTCCTAATGCTTACTCTTTGTTATTTAATTCTGCACATTTTTTATTTAGGAAATTATTAAAGATGATGAAAAGCTGAATGGGTTGAGAAAAGAAGTGGGTGAAAGGGCATATAATGCATATGAATGAATATAATCCTAGTGGGAGATATGTAACCTCTGAATTATGGAACTACAAAGAAGGAAGGAAAGCAACTTTGCAAGGAGTACAACCTTTGTTGAAACGTTTAAAACGCAAGAGAAGCATGTGAAGGGTTAGTATACAACTTTATTACCTTATTTTGGTTATTGAAATTTTCTCCTTGAACATTATAACAAGAAGAATTTGTTCAAAAAAATGAAAAGAAATTGATGACAGACTATTGTACCTTAGCAAGTTAAAAGTAGCAGACACTTATGTTACTTTTTTGAATCTTTTCTCAAGAAATTACAAACCCTACCATATGATTAGTGTTATTGTTTCAATCATATTTTGTTAATGGTAGAATAGATATGTTGCATTGTGAAAGAGGATGATTTGTGCATGGTGGCTGGTTAGCATGTATCCATATTTGTAGAGCTGCAAACTCAAGGTTGTTCCTTGCTCAACTAATATATGATCATGTTAAACTGGTTAGTTTCATTAGACAATATTATTTATCATGTTTCTTTCTTCTTCTTTTTTGTCTGAATAAAAACACATGCTTGTTTAAAGGATTGAGGCCCAATGAACCGTTCTTCTAATTTTCAAACTTCCAACTAGATGATTGAAAAACAACAAAGGAATGAAATTGATTCATGAAAATTAAAATGATTAATGAAAATTTTGGAGAGATATGAAAATATAAATAAATAAGATGTTCTTTATTCAAATAATACATAATACAACACCACTATAATTCAGTCATAACTAGGTCACAAACAGGAAACCAGTTAAGTCTGTGTAAAATTAATTTAAATGATCATTGAACATAAAAATATAAAATAAATTAATAGGAGATCGTAAGGTGGATCTAAGGGCTTAGATCAAAAGAACCCTTGGGCACCATATCCACCTTCTCCTACCATATTGTTGAAGCCAAACAAATGAGGTTGTAATATAGGGTTCTAAAATAATTCAGCTGGAAAGATTGAATCTTGTTGAGGATTTGGCTGATGCTCAGGAGACATGTTAGAGGATGAAGCATTTCCACCAAAAAATGGAAGGGTTTGGGTGGAAGTACCATGTATTTCAACCCTATTAGCATGTTGTGCAACAAGTTTCTGAAGATCCTCCAAAGCCTTCTTGAATAATTCAAGTTGGATCATATTCATCCCATCAATGGGACAAGTCCACCAAAAATGAGCCTCATTCTTCTTTCGCAGCTGGCTCATCTCATTCCGACAGTTCTTCTCGATGTTCAACGCATCGTTCATAGAAGTCAGCAGTGCATTGAGCTTGCACACTTTGGCGCTACGGTATGCCTCAATGAATTGCATGATGTCATTGTTTTGGGGTGGGATTTGAGAGAGATAATGATTTATGACCGTTTCAACATTTGGGTGACCAAATGAAAATACCTTCTCACCAGGTGAGAATATAATTAGAGCAACATATGCACCACAAAGGGTGAAAAGCTCGCTAGCTTTCTTGAAGAGCCCATTACAACGCTTCGAGAAAGTCACTTGCAGGTTGCTTTCATTGCTCATCGTTTTCATCTCAATCTTTTAGTGACCTCGAGTTTTCTTTCCGCTCGACATGGCTGAAGCACAAAGAGAGAGAGAGAGAGAGAGAGAGAGAGAGAGAGAGAGAGAGAGAGAGAGAGAGAGAGAGAGAGAGAGAGAGAGAGAGAAATATGGGTGGGTTTGTTTGTTCGACTAAGAAATGACACATTGTAATTGGGTGTGAAGGGGTCATTCTATAGACAAATTTTGTGAGTATATTTTTGACACGATGTTCTTTTTCAAAATCTACCTTTTCGTTACAATGAAATATTTACTGGATTAAGAGATACTCATCAAATCTCTTTTAATATGGCTTATATGGCAAATGATTCAATGTTATAAAATGTCATTCTTTTGTAAACTTGTATATATATATATTAGCGTATTCAACACTCGTTAGATAAACTGTATTTGGATAATTCTAAGAATTTGCAACAATCATTTTTATATTAATTTATTTATATAAAAATTAATGAGTGTGGTGCATTATATAAAGAATGATGATAGTATCCTTTACAAACAATGTAGTAGGTTTATTGCTCACTTTCGTAGGTCTAAATTCACCGCTCTTAAGACTAGGATTTACAGGTGTTATATTCAGTCTTAATATGAGACAAAATTGATCGACTAATTGATTTACTATGTTGTTGATGAACTATTTATTTGTAAATTAGGATTTAATTGGAAAGCAATAAGAAGAAAATGTGTATAAGTAATCATGTTTGATACATTAAACACTTTTTCGACCTTCCACCTTTTTGACAAAGTTTAATGAAAAATATAGGATCAACTTGTTGCAAAAATAAAAAATAAAAATTTGAGGACTACTAACTTGTTCAAATCCACTATGAGATTGGTGTAATATGACTTTTTTTTAAAGAGGCTGTAATATGACTAATATATGACTATTAGTGTCACTTTAATTAATAATAATTTCATTCTTCCTCAATTATTAAAAAGTTAGTTTTAATATAGTAGTCAATTTTATAAAATATTATTAATTTTCTGACCATGCAATAAATTAAAATTATGACACAACTAAAAATATATTAATTTAATTAATTAAAGTACAATTTTTTAATTAAAAGAAAAAAGTACAATTTTTTAATTATGAAAAAAATCACCTTTAATTTATTACACTACTACACGTATGGCAATTGGTTTATATAATATATACTCCAATCAACATGCTTTGTAGAAAAACACGGAATATAGTTTTTTCAATTAACATGTTTTTTTCTTCAATGCTTTTTTTTTCCTTCCGATTAACGCTTTCCAATTAACAATCAATCATCCATGTTTTTTTCCAATTAATGTGCTTCATAGAAAAACAAGAATATAATTTTTCAATCAACATGTATTCAAATGTGAAGAACAAAAAGGCAAAGAAATATGATTAAACAAGAACAATAAGGAATTGATTTACAAGAATGAACTACGTGAAGTTTTGGGAGAGAGAGGGTGGATGGATGAGAGTCATGAAAGAGTTTGAGTGATGAAATAATGATATTCGTGAAAGATTTTCTAATCCTATTAAATTCGTAAATCACTGATCACTTCCTTGTGCATCATCTTGCTTAATCGATTCATGTTATTCATCTCTTTCAAGACACGATTGATTGTTTACTACTTTGCCCTACGTGCATTATTGTTACGTAAGTGGATTCTTTTTTATCAAATGCAAAAAAAAAAAAAACCGGACGGGAGAAGAACAATGAAGACTTGTCCTAAAATTAATTGCAATAGACATCAAGAAGAACCATTGGAATGAGCTGAGCTGGCTGCGAAAGAAGAATGAGGCTCATTTTTTGTGGACTTCTCTCACTGATGGGATGAATATGGTCCAACTTGAATTATTCAAGAAGGCTTTGGGGGATCTTCATAAACATGTTGCACAACATTCTGATAGGATTGAAATATGGGGTACTTCTACCCAAACCCTTTCATTTTTGGTTGGAAATGCTTCATCGTCTAACACGCCTCTTGAACATGAGTCAAATCCTCAACAAGATTTAATCACTTCAGCTGAATTTTTTCAAAACCCTATGTTGCAACCTCATTTGTTTGGCTTCAACAATATGGGAGGAGAAGGTGGACATGGTCCCCATGGATTCTTTTGATCTGAGCCTTTAGGTCCACCTTAAGATGCTCCTATTAATTTATTTTTATATTTTTATGTTTCATAATGTTTTAAATTAATTTTAATTAAAGCACACAGACTTAACTGGTTTACTGTTCATGACCTAGTTAAGACAGATTCATAGTGGTGTTGTATTATGTATTATTGGAATAAAGAGCATCTTATTTATATTATGTATTATTGGAATAAAGTGCATCTTATTTAATCCCAAATAAATCATTATTATGATGACAGACTTTTAACACAAGGTCTCGTATTCTCCCCAATATCAATTTTAATAGGTTAGTTTGGATTCTTTAAAAAAAAGTATGTTATTTTTGTTTTTCTTCCTTGCCACATGTCAGTCTCCCATTGGTTGCTGACGACTGACATGGCAGTGATGATGTAGCAACTCTATGCCATGCGGCAAGGTTCAATCATCATGATTTCGTGAGTAGATTTAGTGTGATTTGGATATCACATGAACCAAACGTGATGGAATCAGGGTCGGCCCAAGTCATAGGTCGGGGGTGTGGCAGCCTACATCCCTTGCTTGTAGGGGGCCCAATTTTTTTTAGAGGGGAGCGTTGTATACATCAATTTGTTTTCTAAAGGGTGTATATATAGCAAAAATCGCAAAGAGGGCTCAAGCCTCTATCAGACTTTAGCCTAGTTGCCCTTCACCCTTTTTATTTACAACCCAGCTGAATTTCATTTTCACACACCCAACCCAGCTCTTTCAAATTCACACCCCCTAACATTTCATTGGTGAAAACACAAAACTTAGAAGTAAAAGGTAAAATGAATAAGTAACATGTAAAACGCAAAATCTCCACTCCTTCCGAGAGGCCAAATTTGTTTTTTATTTTGAGAATGTTTTTTGGTGTTTCAAATTGAAGCGAACCCGAATTTGTATTTAGATTGCATAATATAATAATATGACTTTCATCATGAAAGTTTCATGCTTGGAACATCAAATTTGATCTTCTATGAGGGAAGTGTATTTTACTTATCTTTGTTGGGTTTGGTTCGACCCCCCAAACTTTTTTTTTGTTTTGTTATTATTCTTTTTATTAATAATATATATGGGGCGAGGTGTATTTGACGCACAATGTTTTTTGGTGTCAGCATAGCTAGGATTTCAAAACATTGTATTATGGTGACTTGGGGTGGCAACATAGCTGAGATGTCAATCGTCATGATTAACGCATGTCTCATTCATTATTTATAAAAAAAATTATGATATATAATATCAGGGGGACCATTTTATCAAACTTGGCCTAAGACTCATAAAATGCTAGGAACGGCACTGGAATCTTAATATGTGGGAGTAGATTCTAAAGAATTTTACGCACACCATATACAAGATGTTATCCGAAGGAATTTTATAAATTACGTACTTCCATAGCGTACAGACTTGCATCTTACTGGTATAATGAAGAGTATTTGTTTTCTTATTACTTTCTTATCTATCTGTATCACAAGAATGAGTTCCAAAATTCAATCACTAGAAAAATATATAAAACTTTTTACGTATGAATGTTTTAAAATGAAGATTATTGCCTTAGATATCAAAGAGTTCTTTGAAAAGTGGATGGAGAAGCAAGGGGTTGGAGAGAATAATGATGAAATGCAAAATTCTGAAGGACAAAATCATCATTGGTATGTATTGGTTAACCATGGAATAAATAGTTACATAATTACTTTTGTAATTGAATTCATTTATTTTGTTTGCTAAAATGTGATTTCATGCTTCCTCTTATTCAAAATGTGATTTCATTATTCATCTTATTCAAAATAAGCAACAAACATGGATATTTTTTTTAAATGTGGTTTCGTTCTTCATCTTATTTAAAATAAGAAACAAACATGATTTTTTTTGAAAATGTGGTTTCATTTTTCAAAGCCTTCCTCTCTCAATGTCATCTATTGTTTTCACTTGCTCCTTCCTTTTTTTTTTCAAACCCGTCCCCTCCCCTCCTCTCCAAACTCGCAAACAAAGTCTAAGGATATTTCCTAAGGAGCCTATAAACTAGAATTTTGAAATAATAATGTGTCTTTGAGATCATTTAAATAATAATTTCCTTGAGTAGATTGTAGAAGGTTGTGTTTAACACTGATGTTACTTATTGTCCATGCAAAATGCAATGAAAAAATATATCTCTTTAGATGGCTTCTCTGGATAACCTAAATGCAGATGAAGATCTCGCGAATATGGTTGAAAATCATAAGGTCTATATTCCCTTTCTTTTTGTTTTGTTACTGATCAAAATTGTGTTTGTTAGGTTAACATTAGCATAGTATTTATGCCATTTGAATATCAATTCATACAAAGAGAAAACGAACAACTCCATGTTGAATTTGTTAAGCTTGTAAGACAACTGGATATGAAACAAAAGTTGGAATGGGAGATTGGGCAACTAAAAGGATCACTGACTGTGTTGAATAACACAACGGACAACAAAGAGTTAGAAGATGATGAAGTTTTGGAGAAAATAAATTCTTTGTAGATGGAATTGAAGGAAAAGGAAGAGTTACTTCAAGCCTGCAAAGACTTGAACCAAACGATAATCATTATGGAGCGAAAGATTAACAATGAGTTTGAGGATGCACGAGAAATATTGATTAATGTAAGTATTTATTTCCCACATATATATTCCTTTGAATTATATGTTTGAAATTAAATGAATCACACATGTGGTGTGAATATATCATCCATTATCGACTTTGTTTTCTCGATTAGGTCAACTTTGTTGTTTTCTTCAATGGTTAATAACGAGGTTCCCTAACTGATTTGTGAGGCATACCTAACAAATGTGTTTTCAAACTTGTAGGGACTCAAAGATCTTAGACCTCGAGCCCTTAATAGTGTGAAGAGAATGAAGGAACATGACATTGGACATTAGCAGGAAATTATGAGGAAAAGATGCTTCAGATTATGTACATTGTGGAATGAGTATCTAAATGACCCTGTAGATGTCGTGATCGGAAGGAAAGGACAAGTATGTTTATGCTAAACATATAGTTCTCATAAAAATTATGCTCAAGACTACCAGCTTCATTGCATATCACTTTTTGCATATCACATTGTATTGTTATCTGTTTTCCCTTCTTTATAGAGTGTGAAAATTAGAGAGATACCAATTAACTTTGATTACATTTATTGTCTATGCAGAATGCAACAAAAAATAGCTTTTTTCATATGGCTAGTGTGGAGAAATTGTTTGTAGATGAAGATCTTTTTAAATTGGATGAAGATCAAAAGGTTCGTATTGTCTTTCGTTTATTTTTGTTAATGATAAAAAGTGTGCTTGTAAGCTTCATAGTAGCATAGAATTTTTGAATAAATATTTATACACAGATAAAAAAAAAAAACAAAAACTGCATGCTAAAATCATTCAGCTTGAAAGAAAACTGGATATGAAACAAAAGCTGAAATTTGAGATTCAGAGACTGAAAACAACACAATGTTTGTTGAAGTTCATAGAAGATGACAAAGATGTAGAAGTTTTTAAGGAGAAGTTACAATCAGTGGAAGACTTACATGCACTAAATCAAACCCTAATCATTAAGAAGCGTAAGAGTAACGATGAGCTGCAAGAAGCTCAAAAAGAATTGATTAATGTAAGTACTTTTCTCAAGATTTAGTAGTAATGTTTTTTCATTATCTTGCAGGGCATTGCTGATATATCAACTCGATCCCAAATTGGTGTGAAGAGAATGAGGGAACTTGACAATGGACCATTCCTTCAAGCTATGAAGAAAAGATATAATGAGAAGGAAGCTGAAGACAAAGCTCTAGAACTATGTTCATTGTGGGAAGAGTATCTAACTGACCCAAATTGGCATCCATTCAAAGTTGTCATGGTTGAAGGGAAAGAAAAAGCATGTTTCTCTTAAACATATCATTGTCATAAAATTATTCTAAAGTCTAGCTGCTTTATCGCATATCACATTTAATCAAATGTGCTTTAGATATATGGATATAATGTTTCTCTCTATTTTCTATGGATATAATGCTTACTCTTTGTTATTTAATTCTGCACATTTTTTATTTAGGAAATTATTAAAGATGATGATGATGATGAAAAGTTGAATGGGCTGAGAAAAGAAGTGGGTGAAAGGGCATATAATTCCATGGTGGTAGCTTTAATGGAACCTCTGAATTATGGAACTACAAAGAGGGAAGGAAAGCAACTTTGCAAGAAGGAGTACAATCTTTGTTGAAACGTTTAAAACGCAAGAGAAGAATGTGAAGGGTTAGTATACAACTTTATTACCTTTTTTTGTTTATTGAAATTTTCTCCTTGAACATTATAACAAGAAGAACTTGTTAAAAAAATGAAAAGAAATTGATGATAGACTATTGTACCTTAGCAAGTTAAAAGTAGCAGACACTTATGTTACTTTTTTGAATCTTTTCTCAAGAAATTACAAACTCTACCATATGATTAGTGTTATTGTTTCAATCATATTTTGTTAATGGTAGAATAGATATGTTGCATTGTGAAAGAATATGATTAGTATTATTTATCATGTTTCTTTCTTCTTCTTTTTTGTCTGAATAAAAACACATGCTTGTTTAAAGGACTGGGGCCCAGTGAATCGTTCTTCTAATTTTCAAACTTCCAACTAGATGATTGAAAAACAACAAAGGAATGAAATTAATTCATGAAAATTAAAATGATTAATGAAAATTTTGGAGAGATATGAAAATATAAATAAATAAGATGCTCTTTATTCAAATAATCATAATACAACACCACTATAATTCAGTCATAACTAGGTCACAAACAGGAAACCAGTTAAGTCTGTGTAAAATTAATTTAAAAGATCATTGAACATAAAAAAATATAAAATAAATTAATAGGAGCATCGTAAGGTGGATCTAAGGGCTTAGATCAAAAGAACCCTTGGGCACCTTGTCCACCTTCTCCTACCATATTGTTGAAGCCAACCAAATGAGGTTGCAATATAGGGTTCTGAAATAATTCAGCTGGAAAGACTGAATCTTGTTGAGGATTTGGCTGATGCTCAAGAGACATGTTAGAGGATGAAGCATTTCCACCAAAAAATGGAAGGGTTTGGGTAGAAGAACCATGTATTTCAACCCTATTAGCATGTTGTGCAACAAGTTTCTGAAGATCCTCCAAAGCCTTCTTGAATAATTCAAGTTGGATCATATTCATCCCATCAATGGGACAAGTCCACCAAAAATGAGCCTCATTCTTCTTTCGCAGCTGGCTCGGCTCATTCCGACGGTTCTTCTCGATGTTCAACGCATCGTTCATACAAGTCAGCAGAGCATTAAGCTTGCACACTTTGGCGCTACGGTATGCCTCAATGAATTGCATGATGCCATTGTTTTGGGGTGGGACCTGAGAGAGATAATGATCTATGACCGTTTCAACATTTGGGTGACCAAATGAAAATACCTTCTCACCAGGTGAGAATATAATTATAGCAACATATGCACCACAACGGGTGCAAAGCTTGCTAGCTTTCTTGAAGAGCCCATTACGGCGCTTCGAGAATGTCACTTGCAGGTTGCTTTCATTGCTCATCATTTTCATCTCAATCTTTTGGCGACCTCGAGTTTTCTTTCCGCTCGACATGGCTGAAGCATATATATATATATATATATATATATATATATATATATATATATATAGAGAGAGAGAGAGAGAGAGAGAGAGAGAGAGAGAGAGATGGGTGGGTGTGTTTGTTCTATAGACTAAGAAATTACACATTGTAATTGGGTGGGAAGGGGTCATTTTATAGACAAATTTTGTGAGTATATTTTTGACAAGATGTTCTTTTTCAAAATCTACCTTTTCGTTACAATGAAATATTTACTGGGTTAAAAGATTCTCATCAAATCTCTTTTAATATGGCTTATATGGAAAATGATTCAATGTTAAAAAATGTCATTCTTTTGTAAATTTGTATATATATTAGCGTATTCAACACTCGTTAGATAAACTGTATTTGGATAATTCTAAGAATTTTCAACAATCATTTTTATATTAATTTATTTATATAAAAATTGATGAGTGTGGTGTACTATATAAAGAATGATGATAGTATCCTTTACAAACAATGTAGTAGGTTTATTGCTGACTTTCGTATGAATTAAATTAGTTTATAAAGTAATAGTTATCCTTAATTTAATATTATGAAAAAAATCACCTTTAATTTATTACATTATTACACGTATGGCAATTGGTTTATATATATAATATATACTCCAATCAACATGTTTTTTTCCAATCAACATGCTTTGTAGAAAAATACAGAATATAGTTTTTCCAATTAACATGTTTTTTTTTTCCTTTAATGCTTTTTTTTCCTTCCAATTAACGCTTTCCAATTAACAATATCATCCATATGTTTTTCTCCAATTAATGTGCTTCATAGAAAAACAAGAATTAGTTTTTCAATCAACATGTATTCAACTGCGAAGAACAAAAAGGCAAAGAAATATGATTAAACAAGAACAATAAGGAATCGATTTACAAGAATGAACTACGTGAAGGTTTTGAGAGAGAGAGAGAGGGTGGGTGGATGGATGAGAGTCGTGAAAGAGTTTGAGTGATGAAATAATGATATGCATGAAAGATTTTCTAATCCTATTAAATTCGTAAATCACTGATCACTTCCTTGTGCATCATCTTGCTTAATTAATTCATGTTATTCATCTCTTTCAAGACACAATTGATTATTTACCTTACTTTGCCCTACGTGCATTATTGCTCTCACATTAACGTGTTGCAATTTTCTTCTTGATATTGGTGTGAGAAAGCGCACTCTATTGTTACGTGAGTGGATTCTTTTTGATCAAATGCAAAAAAAAAAAAAAAAAAAACGGGCGGGAGAAGAACGATGAAGACTTGTCCTAAAATTAGAAGATTGCAATAGACATCAAGAAGAACCGTTGAAATGAGCTGAGCTGGCTGCGAAAGAAGAATGAGGCTCATTTTTTGTGGACTTCTCTCACTGATGGGATGAATATGGTCCAACTTGAATTATTCAAGAAGGCTTTGGGGATCTTCAGAAACATGTTGCACAACATGCTGATAGGGTTGAAATATGGGGTACTTCTACCCAAACCCTTTCATTTTTTGTTGGAAATGCTTCATCGTCTAACACGCCTCTTGAACATGAACTAAATCCTCAACAAGATTTAATCACTTCAGCTGAATTTTTTCAAAACCCTATGTTGCAACCTCATTTGTTTGGCTTCAACAATATGGGAGGAGAAGGTGGACATGGTCCCCTGGATTCTTTTGATCTGAGCCTTTAGATCCACCTTAAGATGCTTCTATTAATTTATTTTTATATTTTTATGTTTCATAATGTTTTAAATTAATTTTAATTAAAGCACACAGACTTAACTGGTTTACTGTTCATGACCTAGTTAAAACGATTCATAGTGGTGTTGTATGTATTATTGGAATAAAGAGCATCTTATTTATTTATATTTCCATATCTCTCCAAAATTTTCATTAATCATGCATTTTAATTTCAATTAATCAATTTCATCCTTCGTTGTTTTTCAATCATCTAGTTGGAACTTGGAAGTTTGAAAATTACGATCAAATGCAAAAAAAGAATGTTTGTCCCCATAAACTTAGCTCAGTTGGCAGAAACATTGTATTATATATGCAGGGATTGAGGTTCGAACATCTTTGACAGCATGTGTGCGCACCTCGTTTTTTTAAAAAAAACGCGCAAATCCTCCGAGGTCGTTCGTAAACGCTCGGAGGGCCTTTGTGAAGCCGCCACCAAAGTTTTTGTGTAAAGGGAACGTTGATAAACCCTTAAGTTTTTTTTTGTTTAAAGGGAAACGATAATAAAACCCTTTGACGATGAGGAAAGGATGGTCATCGCAACCATTGTCGGGTTCGGGAGTCGATTACGCAAGGGGAAGGTATTAGCACCCCTCACGTTCGTTGTACTCAACGGGAACCTTCTATTTGGCTAAAGCTTAAATTGTTTTTAAATGTTTCGCGCGCATGCTTATTTATGTCAAAATATAATAAAGGGGGGGAAAAAGAGATAAAAACAAACGAAAGAAAAGGAAAAAAAAATTATTATTGCGCTTGACAAGATGTCGATCTTGCTCCTACGTATCTCCCGGTAGTCGGAGAACTCAAAGCGTACGTAGTTCTTTGGTAGAAAAAACGTACATATGTTGGTTAATTTTAAATGGACGATGTTTTAACCGAATTCTTGCGATTAAAACGTAGCTTGTATGCTCGCGCTTGGGAGACTTATTAAGCGTTTGTTCACGAATCGCACTAGAATTGTTAAAAGGTACGTCCGTTAGGGTAAAAGGGTTCGAATTGGTCGCTATGGGACCAAGGGAGGTGCAATGGACTCATACAAGTCAATCATTGACCGAGTGGACTCTAACGAGTCGGACGATTGTTCAATTGATCCACTGAGATCAAGAACGGGTACAATGGACTCGGACAAGTCGAACATTGACCGAGTGGACTCAAACGAGTCGAGGTATCGAATCTAATGGCCATGGGGGACCAAAAGGTTTGGATTGACCACAAGGGGCCAAGATTTGGTTTGGTTATGGTTGGATATGTTGAAAAAGGGAATGACGATTGTCCGAACGACGAGACATACGTCACGCATTCGTACAATCGGGGCAATGGAGAGACATACGTCACACCATCCCTTTTTCATTCATGTTTTTGGGTAGAATTCTTTTAGAAATCCCAAGGTATGTCAAAACAAATGGTTTGAAAACCCAAAATGGGAAGATTTAGCAAATTGTTAGAAAAACGCAAAAGTTCGGCTCATTTTGCGAATTGTTTTGAAAAGCGAACGCATTTGGCGTATGTTCAAGCTTGAGTTTTGAAAATCATGAACAATATTTATTGTTCAAGTTTAGAT
The DNA here is from genome assembly GCA_018208015.1 of Medicago ruthenica. Taxonomy (NCBI): domain Eukaryota; kingdom Viridiplantae; phylum Streptophyta; class Magnoliopsida; order Fabales; family Fabaceae; genus Medicago; species Medicago ruthenica. The sequence goes on along the minus strand of CM031373.1, from coordinate 47,047,089 downwards.
TGAAATGATGAACATAGCTTGTTTGTTCATGCTGTTTTGAAAGTTTGAGAACATAACTTGTTTTGCAAGTTATCCACAAAATGTCATACGAACTTGTGATTTTGTCAAAATTGTGCAAAATCCTTGTTATGGTTCGAAAAACATGGGTTTAAAAACTCTTAGGTTCTGAGCTCTTGGGCTAGAACCTCAAAATTTGCCATTTGGGCACCTAAACTCAGATTCTGAGTTCTGTCATGGTCGCACTGCGACCATGACTTCGCACTGCGAAGCATGCGAATTTTTGAGTTTAGAAGCTGTTTCTGAACTTTTGTTCAGAAACAACTTCTGAACACACTCAGGACCTTTTAGGTGAGTGAAAAGCTTTGAGTTTTTTGGGTGAAAAAGGCTGGACAAACCAGTTTTGATGTTTTGAAAACCTTGGGATTTCTTTGAAATTCAAAAGGGGTTTTTTTAGAACCAAATGGTTTTGAACCAAAATTGCTATGCAAACACAAATGAAAATGCAATACAAAAGCTTGGAACACTTACAGAACTCCTTAGCAAAGCTCCAGCTGCAATGGATTTGAATTGGTTGGAGGTTTTCACAAAGGTTTTTGATATTGGTGATGAACTTGAACTTTGTGATGGTTTGTGTTGGATTGGTTTTTTTCTGGTTGTTTGTGAGTGTTTGTAAGCTGGAATGAGTAGAGTTTCTGCTCTTGAAATGCTGTTATCAGTTGTTTTTAGAACCTTGGGCATTGCCTTCTATTTATAGGCCAAAACCAAATCTATTTCATCATTAGAAAATCCTAAAATCCAGCTGATTTGTGGCTAGGATCAAACTAAATCCCTTTGCATTAAATGCTAATGGATAGAGGCAACCTTGCCTTGTGCCAAGGGGCAAGACTCAGCCTGATTTCAGCCACAAAATCAACTATTTCTAGAAGGTAATGATGAGAAACAAAGCTGAATTGCAATTGGCCAAACTTGGGGATCAATCCTTGCAATCCCAATGGTTAATCAATAAAAACGTGCACTGTAATGTGCAGAGATTGAGGGATGAAAAAGGCTATCTATGGCTGGTGTGAGGGGTGAAAAGCTGCTGCAAAAACAGGGTAGGCACTCATGGCTTTTCAAGTGAGAAAATCCAGCTAGTTTGACTGGTTTTGGGGGAGCAAGCAGGAGGAAAGTCATCAAGCAGGTGGCTGGCAACCTTGGGGTGGTTAACAGGTCACATGGGAGGGACAAGAGCTGCCCAAGGGCAAGCCCACTTGCTTGTCACATGCTAGGTTGGAAGAAAAAGCTTCCAACCTTGGCATTAATGGCAAGTCCTTCAATTCTGGTTTTGCTTGGCCCAATTAGCCATGAATGCTGATTAAAATAAATATGGAAATGATATGCAACAAATTCTGGAATTAAATCAAAGAAACCAAAAATCTGCAGAAAAATCGCAGACTTCGCAGTGCGAAGTGAGCTTCGCAGTGCGAAGTCAGCATTTTAAAATGTTGACTTTTCTGTTGACTTTTGTTGACTTTTTCCTCCCTCTTTGATTTTTTTGGTTTTTTTTTGTTTTAAAATGCTTAGGACAAAATTAGGGTACTACAGCTGCCCCTACTTAATTGTGTCTTTGCATAGAGTGCGTGAGTGCCGAGGGCATCTCATGAACTCTTTGCGAAGATCAATTAAGTAAAAAGAAGGACCCGAATTTTGTCCTTCGCGGAATGCAAATGCAATAGTTTGAAAAAAATTTGATCGTATCCAGCCGCTAACACTGGAGGTAGACCCACTGGGGAATGAAGGTAATCTTATCTAGGCACTTTCACTAGAGGTAGATTCCTAAAGGGGAAGTGATCTTATTCAGCCGCTAACACTGAAGGTCGAACACTGAGTGAGGTGATCTTATCTAGGCGCTTTCACTAGAGGTCGATACCTAAGCTAGGTAATCTTATTCAGGCACTTTCACTGAAAGTCGATTCCTAACGAGTTGTGATCTTATTCAGCCGCTAACACTGAAGGTCGATACACTGGGTGAGGTGATCTTATCTAGGCACTTTCACTAGAGGTCGATACCTAAGCTAGGTAATCTTATTCAGGCACTTTCACTGAAAGTCGATTCCTAACGAGCTGTGATCTTATTCAGCCGCTAACACTGAAGGTCGATACACTGGGTGAGGTGATCTTATCTAGGCACTTTTACTAGAGGTCGATACCTAAGCTAGGTAATCTTATTCAGGCACTTTCACTGAAAGTCGATTCCTAACGAGCTGTGATCTTATTCAGCCGCTAACACTGAAGGTCGATACACTGGGGGAGGTGATCTTATCTAGGCACTTTCACTAGAGGTCGATACCTAAGCTAGGTAATCTTATTCAGGCACTTTCACTGAAAGTCGATTCCTAACGAGCTGTGGTCTTACCCTAAATAGGTGCCCCTGGTTGAACTGGAAAACATGATTGTATGATGCATGTTATGCAGTATGATATGCAGTGATATGCAATGCAATATGATATGAGATGGACTCAAACAAAGATTCTTTCTGGAGAATTGGGGACAGTTAGTGAAGGAGGTTCCCTGGGGAACGCTTACTTGACTGTTGATAGATGTTGGTGAATATGTGATACTCACTGGAGAATCCTTGTTGAGGATGCATGATTTATGAAATGAAATGCATGTGTATGAATGATTTGTATATGCATGCATGATATGGGGGATACTGGTTGGGAGCCGAGCAAAGTCGGTCTTGGTTGTGGTTGTGCCAATGACGATTGGACTCTCTCTTTTTGTGTTTTGTTGGTTGGTTGGTTTGGAAGGACAAGGTCCTTTGCCTACATACCCAAATGGGATCAAAACCGGTGTAGTTCGGGCTTGTCCTGGGGATTTGTGTGGGTTTGCCAATGATGATTGGACTTTTTATTTGGGGTTGAGACTCCTTGGGGAATGTCAATGAGGTTTGGCTCCTGGGGATATAAGGATCATTTTGGAAGCATGATCAATATCCAGCCTTGTTTGATGTTTGGATGTTTAGGGTGCTTACTGGGGAATTTGTTCCTCTTGACCCTTGGGGTTTTTGCGCTCCGCGTGCCGTGAGTTACATACTTGCCTTTGCTAAAGAGCCTAAGTCTTTTGGTGCAATATTTGGTGGGAATTACCGCAATTCCTTCGAAATTCACGAAAATTCAAATAAAAACAATGTTTGTTTGCTTTTTCTTTTTTGGAAGAAAATTCTTTTGTTTATTTCCCATGTTTTAAAGCATTTTCATCATGAATAAAACAAAATTTTATGCGCTACTAAGAACATAAAAATAACAAAAAGGAAATTTATTCAATGCAGATTTGACCTCTTGAATGGGTAAAAAATACAAAGTGAGAAGTGAGATAGAGAAAGACAAGAAAAAGCAAAAAGAAAATTGTTGGTTTTGGCACAACACATGCTATTTCCTTATGACTTCGAGATTTTTGTTTGTTTTTGGAAGATGCTGATGAGACCGATTCCTCTCCTCTTGAATCTTGTCCGGAGCTTGGATGCTGCAGTCATTGCCTTTCTTCTTTTGTTAACCCCTAACTTTTGCCTGGACCGCTCTTTCGAGTTTTCAATCCACCGGGGTATATTTCCTTTTTTGATGTCCTTAATTTTTGCCTAGACCGCCTTTTCAGGTTTTCGATCTAGCAGGACGCTCTCTATTGCCTAAACCGCCCCTTCAGGTTTTCGATTTAGCGAGCTTTTTCTTTTTTCTCTTTTTTCTCTTAGGCATAATACCTCTTGACTGCATCGGAGTTTATTGAGAGTGGGAACTCTTCTCCGTCCATAGTGGTGATGATCAGGGCTCCGCCTGAGAAAGCTTTCTTTACCACGTACGGCCCATCATAACTAGGAGTCCACTTCCCGCGGGGATCTTTATGGATAGGTAATATTTTCTTGAGCACTAGGTCTCCTTCTTTGAATTCTCGAGGACGGACCTTCTTGTCGAATGCTCTCTTGAGCCTCCTTTGATAGAGTTGTCCGTGACATATTGCCGTTAGACGCTTTTCCTCTATGAGATTCAGTTGGTCGAACCTTGTTTGGATTCATTCAGCTTCCTCTAGCTTGGTTTCCATCAAGACCCTTAACGAAGGAATTTCCACCTCTACGGGGAGAACAGCTTCCATACCGTATACTAAGGAGAAAGGGGTTGCCCCAGTTGAAGTGCGAATGGCTGTTCTGTAGCCATGTAGCGCAAAGGGAAGCATCTCATGCCAATCCTTATATGTTGTTACCATCTTTTGGATGATTTTCTTTATGTTCTTATTGGCTGCTTCTACCGCACCGTTCATCTTTGGTCGGTAAGGAGAGGAATTATGGTGCTCAATCTTGAAATCTTTGCACAACTCCTTCATTGTCTTGTTGTTCAGGTTTGCCCCATTATCGGTGATGATTTTGTGGGGAATACCATAACGGCAAATGATTTCCTTCTTGATGAATCGGGCTACCACTTGTTTGGTTACGTTTGCATACGAAGCTGCTTCTACCCATTTGGTGAAGTAGTCGATGGCAACGAGGATGAAGCGATGTCCATTTGACGCTTTGGGCTCAATCATTCCAATCATGTCTATGCCCCACATAGAGAATGGCCAAGGTGAAGTCATGACGTTCAGTGGAGTTGGTGGTACATGCACCTTGTCGGTGTAAATCTGGCACTTGTGACAAGTCTTGGCGTAATGGAAACAATCAGCTTCCATGGTTAACCAATAATAGCCCGGCCTTAATATTTTCTTTGCCATTGCATGCCCATTAGCATGGGTTCCAAAAGATCCCTCGTGGATTTCTTTGATGAGCATGTCCGCTTCATGTTTATCCACACATCTGAGCAAGACCATGTCATAGTTTCTTTTGTAGAGGGTATTTCCACTGAGGAAGAACTGGGATGCCAATCTTCTGAGGGTTCTCTTGTCGGTGTGTGAGACATTTTCGGGATACTCTTGCTCTTCGAGGTATCGCTTGATGTCGTAGAACCAAGGTTTGTCGTCAAGTCCCTCTTCGACTGATGCACATACAACTGGTTTGTCTCTACGATCCATCCTTATGATTGGTGCTTCGTTGTAGGAATTTACTTGGTACATTGATGATAATGTAGCCAAAGCATCTGCCACCTGGTTTTCTTCTCGAGGTATGTGATGGAAGTTGACTTCATCAAAATGCTCAATCAATTCTACAACCCGGGCTCGGTAGGGAATTAAATTGGGATGTTTTGTTTCCCATTCTCCTTTGACTTGATAGATGACTAAGGCTGAGTCACCGTATACTTCAAGGTTTTTGATCCTTAGATCAATTGCTGCTTCGAGGCCTAGGATACATGCTTCGTATTCTGCCATGTTATTGGTGCAGTCAAAGTATAATCTTGCTGTGAAGGGTTGGTATCCATTTCTTGGGGAGATTAAAACTGCTCCGATACCGTGCCCCATGGCATTTGAGGCGCCGTCGAAAGCGAGCTTCCATTGAGCTTTCGGTTCTGGCCCTTCATCATCGCTTGTGACCTTTTCGCCATTCAAAGCTACGACATCTTCGTCTGGGAAGTCGAATTGTATGGGCTGATAATCCTCCAATGGTTGGTGAGCAAGGTGCTCGGATAAAACACTCCCTTTGATGGCTTTTTGAGCAACATATTGGATGTCGTATTCAGACAGTAGCATTTGCCAACGGGCTATCTTCCCTGTGAGGGCAGGCTTTTCGAAGATGTACTTGATGGGATCCATCTTCGATATCAACCAAGTTGTATGGGTCAACATGTATTGCCTTAGGCGTCGAGCAGCCCATGCTAAAGCGCAGCAAGTCTTTTCAAGTGAAGTATACCTTGTTTCACAATCGGTAAACTTCTTGCTTAGGTAGTAGATTGCGTGCTCTTTTCTTCCCGTTTCATCTTGTTGTCCTAACACACAACCCATTGATCCTTCAAGTACGGTTAGGTATAAGATGAGGGGTTTACCCGGAACCGGAGGTATTAAAATTGGTGGTTCTTGCAGGTATTGTTTGATCTTGTCAAACGCCTCTTGGCAATCCTCATTCCAATGAACGGCTTGGTTTTTCCTTAGCAGCTTGAAGATTGGTTCGCAGGTAGCTGTCATGTGTGAAATGAACCTGGCGATGTAGTTCAATCTTCCTAAGAAACCCCGAACTTCTTTCTCGGTATTTGGCGCTGGCATTTATTGGATGGCCTTTACCTTGTCGGGATCCACTTCGATACCTCTTTGGCTGACGATGAAGCCCAATAACTTCCCGGATCTAACGCCAAATGTGCACTTGTTAGGATTTAAGCGCAGCTTGAATTTTCTTAGGCGTTCGAAAAGCTTTTGTAGATGGACTAGATGATCCTCCTCCGTTTGGGATTTGGCAATCATATCGTCGACGTAGACCTCAATTTCCTTATGGATCATGTCGTGGAAAAGAGTCACCATCGCTCTTTGGTATGTTGCCCCGGCATTTGTTAATCCGAAAGGCATTACCTTATAGCAGAATGTCCCCCATGGGGTGACGAATGTGGTTTTCTCCATGTCCTCTGGAGCCATCTTGATTTGGTTATATCCCGAGAAGCCATCCATAAAGGAGAAGACTGAGAATTGGGCTGTGTTGTCCACCAATATGTCGATGTGTGGTAGCGGGAAATCATCCTTTGGGCTTGCTCTATTCAAGTCCCGATAATCCACACACATTCTCACTTTGCCATCCTTCTTCGGAACTGGCACAATGTTGGCAACCCATGTTGGATACTTGGTTACGGCTAAGAAGCCGGCATCGAATTGCTTTTTGACCTCTTCTCTGATCTTGAGAGCCATATCGGGTCGAGTTCTTCTCAATTTCTGCTTCACTGGCGGGCATTCCGGCTTGAGTGGCAGCTTGTGTACAACGATGTTAGGGTCTAAACCCGGCATGTCTTGGTACGACCAAGCGAATACGTCCACGTACTCTTGCAGAAGCTTAGTCAACTTTCCTTTCACATCCTCGTGCAGGGAGGCTCCTATCTTGACCTCTTTCTTATCCTCTTCGGTCCCCAAGTTGACCTTTTCAACTGATTCTTGGTGAGGTTGTATTACCCTATCCCCTTGATTTGCAAGTCTGGACAGTTCTTCAGGCGGTTCATAATCGTCCTCTTCAACATCTTCCGTTTGATTAATCGGGAAATCGAAGTCATAAGGGTTTAAGGCAGTGTTGTTTTTTGAGGGTGGATGTGTAGATCTGCATGAGTATGATTTTATTTAGGCTTTTTGTAAAATTTTTTTTTTAAAACAAATGCAAAAAAGAAAAAGACTCAAATGAACATAAAAGAGTGCTTTTATTCATGATTGAAAATAACTTTTAAAACATGGGGGCCCCACACGACTAATCATTTGCCTTGGGCAGAGCTAAATGATTTTTTTTAAAAGTAAAAACAAACAAACATGGTTTATTACTTGATCCTGGTAATGATCTCGGGAATTGCGATAGCCCTCCAATTGTTCAAAGCTTCATCCGAAGCGCAACGGTACACCAAATCAGGCACGTCTTCATCTACATCTTCAAGTAGAGCCACTTGCTCTTCATTTATAAACCCCGCACTGATGAATGTTTCCGAAATGGGGAGGATCCCTTGCTTTGGAGGCTTTGAGAAGGTTTCGGCTGATGGATGATACCCCAACCCGAAGCGATTCTTCTTCTCCGGTATGTCCACTAACTTGCCCCATCTGGTGGGTCGGCTTTCTTCCAGGGCCTCTCTTATCGCCCTCCATGATGACATGGCTGTCCTAGCCTCTTCTTTGGGCTTCAAGCTCAACGTCACGACATTCGCCACTTCCAAAGATTGGAATGGGACATCAACAGCTTCTTCATCCGTTTCTCTATAACGGAATGATGAGAGATGGCTTACCATCATGTCCTCTTGCCCGGAAACTACAATCATTTGGTTATCAATGATGAACTTCAGTTTCTGGTGCAGAGTAGAAGTAATGGCTCCGGCCGCATGAATCCATGGTCGTCCGAGAAGACAACTGTATGTTGGATTAATATCCATGACTTGGAAGGTTATGGTGAAAACCTTAGGCCCGATTTGGACTGGTAAGTCGATCTCCCCTATGACGGCTCTTCTTGACCCGTCGAAAGCTTTTACGACCAAGGCGCTGGGCTTCATTACTGCCCCTTCACATGATAGCTTGAGGAGGGTAGTCTTGGGCATGACATTCAATGATGACCCCGTGTCCACTAGTACTCGTGAGAGGATGTAGTCCATGCATTTCACGGAGATATGTAAGGCGCGGTTATGAATGTGCCCATCGTCGGGTAGCTCATCGCCATTGAAACCCAAGTACCTACTTGAGGTAATATTTCCGACTATCCCGTCGAATTGGTCCACAGGGATGTCCTTGGTGACATGTGCCTCACTGAGGATCCGCAATAGTGCTTCTCGGTGTGCTTCCGAGCTTAGTAGTAAGGATAGCATGGAGATCTTGGAGGGAGTTTGACCTAGCTGGTCAATGATTTTATACTCGCTCTTTTGGATTATCCTTAAGAACTCTTCGGCCTCTTTTTGCGGGGTTGTCTTTTGAGAAGGCCCCGCTTGGTTCTCTTCTTCCTCCACGCTCTTTTCTTTGAGCGGTTCTCTTGGTAGTACGGCTGGCGTCTTCCCGAGTTCTTTCGGAGCGAAGACTCTACCACTTCTGGTTATTCCTCCAACACCGGTAATGTTAGTGATGCTGGGCTCCATTTTGGCTAGTGGTTTTCCTTCCACATAGGCCACAGGTTGGTAATTTCATGGTACCCTCTTCGTGCTTTCAAAAGAGAAAGGTGCAGGTACATGGAATGTTATGGGTTGTATTGGCATTGGTACCTCTCTCCTTTGGTATGGGATTTCGAGAGGTTTTGGGTCGTTAGACTCTAAGGTAGCAATATCCGTGCCATCCTTTATGTAGCCAATTTGGATCCAACCTTGGTCCATTAGCTCTTGAAGACAGCTCTTCAACTCTTCGCACTTGTCCGGGTTGACCTTGCAGGCTTCACAGTTGGCGTGCATTTCCTCGAACAAACCAAAGCCGGTTAAATGCTCCCTTATGGTTGACAGGGGAGTCTTAACGTTGGCTACCCTTTGGACTGGACCAAAGTCTTCTTGTTCCTCCACCGCATTTACAGAGGGACCCGCCTGCCCCGGCAATGGGTTATTTTTTACATTGGGGTTTTCCTCTTTGAAGGACAACAGCTTCTTGTCAATAAGGTCCTGAACCTTGTGTTTGAAGACTCTACAGTTCTCGACATTGTGCCCCACGGTTCCTGCGTGGTAGTCACATTTGGCATTCGCGTCGTACCAATGTGGGTATGGTGGCGACATTGGTGGTAGTAGTCTTGGTTCGACCATACCCTTTTGGATTAGGTATGGCAAGATTTGACCATAAGACATAGGTACAGGATCAAACTGCCTATTATAATAACTGTTCCTCGAGCCTGTTTGATTCTTTGATGGGTACCCGCCTTGTTGTTGTTGTTGATTTTGCTGAGGCAACACTACTGGTTGTCGAGGTGGAGTTGCGGGAATCACTTGAGGTGAGTAACGCCCTTGAGCCGTTGCTGCTGCCACATAAGGATAGTGGTAGTGAGGCATTTGACTTGGTGGTGGGCAAGATGGTCCCACTAGGACGGCATTTGTCTCCCCCTCTTTCTTTTTGTGAAAGTTGCTGGGGGGTTTTCTAGCTCCACTTTGAGCTTCTAGAGAGCCTTGGATTTTTCCTCTCTTTACTCCGTCCTCTATTCTTTCACCAACCATGACGAGATCGGAGAAACCGGCAGACGTGCTTCCAATCATCTTGTCGTAATATGGGCCTTGAAGTGTGCCCATAAAGGTGTCGACAAGCTCCCTTTCCAATAGTGGTGGTTGTACATGAGAAGCTAGTTCTCTCCATCGCTGAGCGTACTCCTTGAAGGACTCGTTGCTTCTTTGTATGAGGTTTTGTAGTTGCATCCTATTTGGAGCCATGTCCAAATTATATTTGTATTGCTTTAGGAAGGCATCGGCTAGATCCTTCCAAGTTTGGACATGGGTACGCTCGAGCTGCATGTACCAATCCAAGGACGCTCCGCTTAAACTATCTTGAAACACATGCACCATGAGTTTCTCGTTCATTGCGTAAGCTGCCATCTTCCTACAGAACATCCTTAGATGGTTCCGAGGGCATTGAATTCCTTTGTATTTCTCGAAGTTCGGTGTTTTGAACTTCGGAGGAATTATCACGTCGGGCACTAGGCACATGTCCAAGGCGTTGTGGGCAACGTATGAGCTGAACCCTTCGACAGCTTTCAACCTTTCTTCCAAAACTCGATACATTTGGGTGGTATCATTGTCTTGGTGGGTGGTGTCGGGAGCAGATTGCCTTGGCTGAATATTTTCCACATCATGGGGAATCGCCTCATGCTGAGTAGTGGAAGTTCCTGGAGGACGACGCTCTTCATTCCTTACAGGGATTGTGAGCGGTGGTGGAGGTGGTCCTTGACCCTCATTTTCGAATGGTGGGGTATAATTCAGAGGTAAACCATAAGGAGGCCATTGCACATTGGATGCATCCGTTGTTGGGCGAGGGTTACTTTCTCGTGCCGATAGAGCTTGCATTAACTCTAGCATCTGATCCATCTTTCCCTTCATTCCATCAACCTCTTCTCTCAAAGCCGCTTGAGTTTGTTCCAAATTGTCCATGATCCTTTGTTTGTTAGCTCGTGTTCCGTACGAGTGCTGGAGATCTGGTTCTTGGACCGAGGGCTTTCGGGGTTTTCGGGCTATGATTGCTTTGAACTGTTTTTAGGGAAATGAATGAGTTTTTTTTTTTGAAAAAGATGCATGAAGATGCATGTGGATGTATATATGCAATGAGTATGCAAAATATGCGTTTTTTTTTATTTTGCTTTATGGAGGAGTTTAAAGGTGCACAATTAATATTAGCAAATTCGAAATATTAAAGACCGGGAAATTGATTATACTTCAAAATATATTTGATTAAATAACATTTGTTTACAAAGTGTAACTAATGCTATTACAAATCAAATAGCCGTTCGCTTCTCGGCTTTGCTCATTTCCTCCCTATAGAAATATATGGTGTCCTTGCAGAACTTCATAAACTTCTGGATCTCCATAGGGATGACAAAGTAGGGTATGACCATCTCGGCCTCCGCTAGCTTCTTTGGAAGTTGGGTGATTACCAAATTTGAGAATGCAACCAATTTAGTGAAATCCTCACTTAATCGGGTGGCGTCTTGCCATACATACTCAATTACTTCCTTGCGCTGGTCTAGCTTGACTCTTGCACTTCTAATTTCATCATGTAGTTGTGCAATGTGGTCCCCGTGAGCTCTTGCAATCTTGTCGAAGTACTCTTCGAACTTCTTGATGTCTTCTTCGAGATGATTGCACTTTAGCCTCCCTTGATGAGAAAGGCTCTCATGTCTTTGCCGTTGGACGCGTTCGGCTTGAAGCTGCTCTTTGTAGTCTTTAACTACTTCTTGGAGCTGTTGATTTTTCTCTTGAAATTTCAACCTCCATTTCCGTTGAGCTTCGATGGCTAGTTCGCCAAACTTCTTGAGCTCTTGGTTGGAATGTAAGATTATTTCCAACTCTTCGTCCTTGGCCACAAGGTTGGCATCCGCACTAACCAAGCCGCCTCCTATCCAATCTCTCTTCCCTTCGGAGATCCTTAGCCGTTTTTGGCATACTAGGAGAGAGTTCGTCACTTCATCACGATCTCTCTTCGTCCTAGTAATTTCTCCTAAAGCTTGGAGGTGCTTCAATTCTAAGTCTCCGTTTTTGTTTTGGAGTTCTTGAATTTTAGCCTTGAGGTCCTCCACTTCTTTGTCGGGAATGGTTGCAATAGGTTTAGGTGTAGGAGATTTTGGAGGGTTTGTGACCACGAAGGGTAGCTTGATTGCTTTGACCCTCTCCTTCACCCACTGAGTATAAAGGGGTTTGGCGACACAGTTTCTCTTGCCGACCCTTCCCTTGCGCACTTGGCTCCATGCTCCTCGGATTCTCTCTAGCAATGCCGGGTCTTGATCGCCTTCCCTTAAGTAGAAAGCTTCCAACAAAAGGTCATTAGGTTTATCCTCCATTGAAAAACCTAGTTGTCGGAGAGAGAGGACCGGATTGTAATTAATACATCCTTTAGTACCAATGAGGGGTACGTTAGGGAAGTCCCCGCAACTGAGGATAATTTCCGGGTCCTCTAAGTTTGGTGAAAACCAATGGATGTCCTTCTCGGCGAGGGTTGTCATCCGTTGCGACCATTTGAGCTTGGCCCGGTTTTCCACAAAGTCTCGGTTTCTTGGCATGTGGGACATCATCCAAATTTGCACTACGGGAATGCAACAAGTAATTTTGCGTCCCCTTGCTTGTTCATGCCTAGAGTAGAGGGTATGATAAAAATCCGCCAAGATTGTGGGAACCGGATTTTTAGTCATAAATACCTCTAGAGCCGGAAAGTCTACGAAATCATCCATGTTGGGGAATAAAACAATTCCGTAGACTAAGAGGGCTAAGATGGCGTTGAATGCCCTTCCCTCTTTGTTGGCTAACATCTCCCGAGCTTTGGCTTCCAAAAACTTTCTTGAAAATCCCTTAAGGTTCCCTCTAACTTCCAAGTTAGATGCCACTTCTTGAGTGTCGAGGTATAAGGATTCGGCGATGGCCTCAAATGTGGGATCCTTTCCCGGACCGAGATAGAGTTCATGACCCTTCATACTACAACCCAAAATCTTCTCAAACTCTTCCAAAGTTGGCGCTAGTTGGAAGTCTTGAAATGTGAAGCACCGTAGAGGTGGGTCGAAGAATTGCGCCAAAGTGGTTAAGGCCGTTGAATCTATTCTCACGGGTAGGAGATCAAGGATTAGCCCATAGCTTGCCTCGAAAATGTTCTTGTTGACCGAAGAGAGCCTCTTGCTTAGAGCTAATAAGCTTTCCACCCTAGGAGCTTTAATTTTGAAGGCGAGCGTATTTTTGTTCCCGGAATCCATATTTCTTTTTGCTAATATTTGTTTGTTCTTTTTAAACTCCTATAAAGCAAAATGATGCGAAAATTACTTTCATGAATGCAAATGATATGCAAGGGTATGGTTTATGAAGGTTCGGAACTTCCCCCCATCCTCACATGTAGGCTCTAAATGGTGAAATATCCTAAGAAGAGGTCCTTAGAGTCATAGACCTCACATGGAATTAGGGTTGTCTATGGACATACGTCGACATGACTTCAATTAATTCCACGTAAAAATCTCATCTAAGCGGGGTTGGACATCCTACCTCACGGACATACGTCAACGCGGGCTTCCGCACACAACCTCCTTCTAACTTAGTTTTTTTCTCAAGCTCGGGTAGAGAGCCTCACACGTCCGGCATTAACCCGAACAATGTGGAGTAACATCACTCAAGTAACCCCCGCATTTGATATATATATATGATATGAATATAAAGCAAAATAAAGCAAATATAAACATAAAGCATAAATATGACATGTATGAATAAAATAATAAGCATGGTGCGCAAAGAAAATAAAACAATTGGCCTAAAAGCCAAATAGGTTAGGCTTGACTCGCTAGTGGGAACAGGGTCCCCAGTGAAGTCGCCAGCTGTGCGCACCTCGTTTTTTTAAAAAAAACGCGCAAATCCTCCGAGGTCGTTCGTAAACGCTCGGAGGGCCTTTGTGAAGCCGCCACCAAAGTTTTTGTGTAAAGGGAACGTTGATAAACCCTTAAGTTTTTTTTTGTTTAAAGGGAAACGATAATAAAACCCTTTGACGATGAGGAAAGGATGGTCATCGTAACCATTGTCGGGTTCGGGAGTCGATTACGCAAGGGGAAGGTATTAGCACCCCTCACGTCCGTTGTACTCAACGGGAACCTTCTATTTGGCTAAAGCTTAAATTGTTTTTAAATGTTTCGCGCGCATGCTTATTTATGTCAAAATATAATAAAGGGGGGGAAAAATAGATAAAAACAAACGAAAGAAAAGAAAAAAAAATTATTATTGCGCTTGACAAGATGTCGATCTTGCTCCTACGTATCTCCCGGTAGTCGGAGAACTCAAAGCGTACGTAGTTCTTTGGTAGAAAAAACGTACATATGTTGGTTAATTTTAAACGGACGATGTTTTAACCGAATTCTTGCGATTAAAACGTAGCTTGTATGCTCGCGCTTGGGAGACTTATTAAGCGTTTGTTCACGAATCGCACTAGAATTGTTAAAAGGTACGTCCGTTAGGGTAAAAGGGTTCGAATTGGTCGCTATGGGACCAAGGGAGGTGCAATGGACTCATACAAGTCAATCATTGACCGAGTGGACTCTAACGAGTCGGGCGATTGTTCAATTGATCCACTGAGATCAAGAACGGGTACAATGGACTCGGACGAGTCGAACATTGACCGAGTGGACTCAAACGAGTCGAGGTATCGAATCTAATGGCCATGGGGGACCAAAAGGTTTGGATTGACCACAAGGGGCCAAGATTTGGTTTGGTTATGGTTGGATATGTTGAAAAAGGGAATGACGATTGTTCGAACGACGAGACATACGTCACGCATTCGTACAATCGGGGCAATGGAGAGACATACGTCACACCATCCCTTTTTCATTCATGTTTTTGGGTAGAATTCTTTTAGAAATCCCAAGGTATGTCAAAACAAATGGTTTGAAAACCCAAAATGGGAAGATTTAGCAAATTGTTAGAAAAACGCAAAAGTTCGGCTCATTTTGCGAATTGTTTTGAAAAGCGAACGCATTTGGCGTATGTTCACGCTTGAGTTTTGAAAATCATGAACAATATTTATTGTTCAAGTTTAGATTGAAATGATGAACATAGCTTGTTTGTTCATGCTGTTTTGAAAGTTTGAGAACATAACTTGTTTTGCAAGTTATCCACAAAATGTCATACGAACTTGTGATTTTGTCAAAATTGTGCAAAATCCTTGTTATGGTTCGAAAAACATGGGTTTAAAAACTCTTAGGTTCTGAGCTCTTGGGCTAGAACCTCAAAATTTGCCCATTTGGGCACCTAAACTCAGATTCTGAGTTCTGTCATTGTAACACCCCGTTTTCTTAAACTCAAAAAGGGGTATTATTTTTTTTTTTTCAAATAAAACAAGCTTTGAAATCATTTTAGTTTCGATCAGAGTGCGCATAAAACATTTAATTGAGCCGACATTTTAAATGTACAAAGAAAACTGATATGTAAATATCATAGGGCTTCACAAAGCAAGTGTACACCTGAATATATTACAGTCCAAAATAAAAAGGTGCATCAAGCACAAGTATCTCAAAATAAAACTAGCATCTATGCCTATACACAAAAGCACGGTGTACTCTAACACCGGCGCATAGTCTAGCTAACGAGACTCCAGCCCCCTCCTAACTCTGATGGCCACTGCAACCACCACCCTCATCTCCAAGCGTCTCAGACGGATCCCTAACACCTGGGGTGGGATAATCCCGTTCATACAAATATGCAAGGGTCACCACAAAATACAAGTATATATATATATCCGGTGCGAGAGATTTATACACATACCACATCAAAGCTCATTTACCAATAGAGAAAACTCATTATAAGCACATAATACTCCCCACCAACGGGTTCCTTAAATCAAGGCACAACACATAGCAATTGTGTTGGTATAAGCCCTAGAGGCCAATAGTTTATGTTAAACTTTTATATGTATCATGACTTTTATTATTGAATAAAATATGGCGTTCTTTATTACACTTGTTATAAGATAAATAAAGTCCCTAGAATAGTTGGTTCATGTGATGGAATATTAAGTGTGACTTAATCATGAGATTACATCAACGAAAGAACACTATTCTTAAAGGTATCCGTAGTCAAGCTTTAATATGAATTGGGATAATAATAAAGCGTGGAGACTATTATGTATGTAGACTGATGACCACATCTCATGGGTCATGAATATGAGATATTAAGTTTATACATAGGTATAAGTATTAGGAGTAATATTTATACTGGATTGACCCATCGTGAGAGTACTACATAGTATGTTATGAAATCGTCATAAGTTATTCTCACAATGATAATAGTGTATATCACTCTTAGACCTGAAACCACTATGATCCCTAGATGTGGACTCAAGTGTTTTATTGCCATTCAAACGTTGTCTGTAACAAGATGACTATAACGTTGGTTAATGGGCACTCGATGAATCATGCTGAGGGACATGAGTGTCCTAGATGGGATTTGTCCCTCCTCATAACAGGAGATATATCTTTAGGCCTCTTGATGGAATATGACTGGAAAAATGCATGGCCATGCCGAATTAAGTCAATATGAGATATTAGACTTATTCGTTGTTCAGTATATTTCGGGATCAAGAAATATAAATATTGAGCTAAACAAGGGTGACGTAATCTATGCCTTGTGTTCAATAAAGATATTAGGACAAAGGAGTAATCGTACACATAGATATTATCATGGAAAGGTTTCGTCAGATCACTTGACATTCTTGTCACTTGGGTAGCAGTGATGTGTTGCTAGATACCGCTCACTGTTTATAATATTAAATATGGGATTTAATATTATTGCCAACGTTACAAGAACCTATAGGGTCACACACAATAGAACGGTTAAAAAGGAGAAATATAAGTAGTACTTATATGATGGGGTACGTTTAGCAATAAGCGCTAATTAGTTAGCGGATGCTGATGGGCTAATGGGCTTTTGAAGCTCAAGCTGATTTTGTGCAGCAAGGAGTTCTATAAATAGAAGCTCTAATGCTGAAATCAGCTAATGCTTTTTCGTGTAACCCTAAAGGCGAAACGAATCCCCACTTCTCTCCCTAACCTCTGATTGCTTGGCTAGCACCGGGAATCAAAGGAAGCCGTTCGTGTGGACGAGTAGAGGCTTTGCTTACTTGCTCAGCTGTGATCAAAGAAACAGTTTCTGCACTAAGAGGTAACAACTCTATCACTGATTCATGTGATATTCGTAATGATCCAAGGAAAGGAAATCAAAATTTTTAAAACTTCCGCTGCACTATGAATGTCGATTTCCCTTCAATTGCGATACTCAAGCATATTATAAGCAATGCACACATAGCCTATAATGCGGACTCTAAAATGATCGTGGTCATCCAGCTCTCTCTGGACTCCACATGCATGACTTTTTCCGGAAAACCTCTCTATAGAAGGTCGTAGGTCTTAGGTGGGATAACACCTCCTACTATTGGTGGGATAACACCAGGTATAGCTCTTCTATACCAACTCAATAACGGTGGGATAACACCGGGTATAGCTCTTCTATACCAACTCAATCAGGTGGGATAACACCGGCGCAGCCCTCTTGGCGAAACGCATAACTATGAATGCATGAGCATATGCCCTCTCTACATATACTAATGCAACAAAACACATATTCTCTTAATATGTAATTACCACATCGACAAGTCTACACATACATTCCACTAGACATGTGTAAAGCAATTAACTCAAGCATATGTATCAACTCAATATGCATACATATTTCTCCCAATTTATATGTAAACAGCACATATAATTCTAAACACGTTCTCATCACGAGAATACACGAAATTAGACATGTAATTCACTCAAGAATACATCACAACAAAATAATTCAAGCATGTCCAATTTCAGTGAAAGACGGAAATAAATAGTGGAGCCCTTACCTCGGCAAGCTCTTACAACAATCAAATCGTTCCACACTACGAGTTCGCGTTTCCTAACAAATAACGTACGAAATCAATAAACACTTCCATATGATATATCCAACAAATGGCGATACCCCTTCTAACTAGGATACCCCTTCTAGCTAGGATACCCCTTCTAGCTCATACCCCTTCTAGATCAACAATGTTCACGAAATCGATTGCGTCATTTTTTTCGTTTTCAAAACACATTACAACATTTCACATGTTTATACCAAAGACCAATTTAAAACAGAGGACGTGTGAAAAAAACGCAAAAACATGAAACAGAGAATGCTGTCACCGTACAATTTCACTAAGACCTCCTTGGAGTATTTTCATCATAACTCAAAAACTAAAAGTCATTTTCACGTCAAACCAAAGCCACTGGAAAGCTAACAAAATTATCTAAAACCTTCATGTTTACACCCAAGGCCAATTCTGTACCGATCAATACCAGTTTTCGTTTCAAATTCGGAAAAGTTGTGCAGAAAGTCCATAAAAATTCACTGTGACCTACGTGCAGTAATTTGACCATAACTCAAGTTCTATAAATCGTTTTGACGTCAGACCAACGGCATTAGAAAACTAACATCCATACCTACAACTTTTGTGTTTATACCAATAGCTCAAAATTCTTGCACCAATTGATCACTAATTAAGCCTTTGAAAACAAGCATTAACAAGGTTTTAGCAAATGGAAATCACACACCATAAACACATGTTACAAAAATTTCTTTTCCAATCAAAACAACATTAAAGCAAAACTCAAGGACTTTCTTCAAAAATTTTCTAAATCCACAAGGTAAAATTTTTCACATCCTTGAAACAAAACTTTTTTCTATACAATCCCACTTCCTCATAACCTCAAAAACCATTTTCATTTTCTCAAATACAAATCAAAACATGTTCTTGATCAATATGACTTTTCCTCAAAAACCCTAACTATCCAAAACTCATGAAACTTAATGAAACTAAAACAACTAGTCACAAACATGATGACTACTCACTCATGAATCATCCTCATGGCCTAGGACATAGTATAGCCATATTCTACCAATTTTCTCAACAAATAAAATTCCAAAAATACATCAAACCTTAATGGTTTGGCCAGCTAAAGTAAAGGAAGAAGTTATTTACCTTGCAATGGTTTTTCTACTAAATCCTCAAGAATTTTCCAAGCTCCAAATGGTCAACAATGGTAGAAAAGAAAATTTTTATGAAACTCTAGAAAGGGGAATGGAACTCACGTGGAGAAGAAGAAGATAGAGTGTTGGGAAAATGAATTTTCTCTAAGTCCCCAAAAGTCTACTACTCTTTACTAACAAGTTTCCTCTTATTCAATCTCACCCATTGGATCAAAAAACACTTTCCATGGCTAATCCCTAGCCCTCTAGATCAAGTCCTCATAACACACACCTCTAGATATTTTTCCCTCTTGGAAAAACACCCTCGTACTCAGCTCTCGCGCGTCGCGACAAGCAAAACATACAAAAATAACAGTATACGGAATAAACGTCCGTAAAATTCCGTTTTCAAAAATTATCGCTAAAACAGTTTCTCCGACTGAACTTTTAAACCGTGCCTTCTAAAATTTTTCTGAAAGCATTTTCCGACTCGCGTCGATATATAAAACTCATCTCTAAATTTTCACAAAATTCGGAGTCTGCAAAATTTTAAACGACTGATAAAAAATCTTCTCTTCGTTTATCAAAAACTCAAATAAAGTCAAACCTCCGAAAACTATTTTCATGGAAAACTTCCTATTTATAAAAGAAACTCATAAACCAAATCTCATTCCTTTTCGGCGTACAAGCGCGAAACAGGCTCAAAAACAGCAAAAACAGTTATATTACACAAAATATAACACAAAACACTAACATTAAAACTCTAAGACACGTAGCCACCGCTAACGCTCTACAAACCACTGTACACAAAATCTAGGGTCTTACAGTCATGGTCGCACTACGACCATGACTTCGCACTGCGAAGTATGCGAATTTTTGAGTTCAGAAGCTGTTTCTGAACTTTTGTTCAGAAACAACTTCTGAACACACTCAGGACCTTTTAGGTGAGTGAAAAGCTTTGAGTTTTTTGGGTGAAAAAGGCTGGACAAACCAGTTTTGATGTTTTGAAAACCTTGGGATTTCTTTGAAATTCAAAAGGGGTTTTTTTAGAACCAAATGGTTTTGAACCAAAATTGCTATGCAAACACAAATGAAAATGCAATACAAAAGCTTGGAACACTTACAGAACTCCTTAGCAAAGCTCCAGCTGCAATGGATTTGAATTGGTTGGAGGTTTTCACAAAGGTTTTTGATATTGGTGATGAACTTGAACTTTGTGATGCTTTGTGTTGGATTGGTTTTTTTCTGGTTGTTTGTGAGTGTTTGTAAGCTGGAATGAGTAGAGTTTCTGCTCTTGAAATGCTGTTATCAGTTGTTTTTAGAACCTTGGGCATTGCCTTCTATTTATAGGCCAAAACCAAATCTATTTCATCATTAGAAAATCCTAAAATCCAGCTGATTTGTGGCTAGGATCAAACTGAATCCCTTTGCATTAAATGCTAATGGATAGAGGCAACCTTGCCTTGTGCCAAGGGGCAAGACTCAGCCTAATTTCAGCCACAAAATCAACTATTTCTAGAAGGTAATGATGAGAAACAAAGCTGAATTGCAATTGGCCAAACTTGGGGATCAATCCTTGCAATCCCAATGGTTAATCAATAAAAACGTGCACTGTAATGTGCAGAGATTGAGGGATGAAAAAGGCTATCTATGGCTGGTGTGAGGGGTGAAAAGCTGCTGCAAAAACAGGGTAGGCACTCATGGCTTTTCAAGTGAGAAAATCCAGCTAGTTTGACTGGTTTTGGGGGAGCAAGCAGGAGGAAAGTCATCAAGCAGGTGGCTGGCAACCTTGGGGTGGTTAACAGGTCACATGGGAGGGACAAGAGCTGCCCAAGGGCAAGCCCACTTGTTTGTCACATGCTAGGTTGGAAGAAAAAGCTTCCAACCTTGGCATTAATGGCAAGTCCTTCAATTCTGGTTTTGCTTGGCCCAATTAGCCATGAATGCTGATTAAAATAAATATGGAAATGATATGCAACAAATTCTGGAATTAAATCAAAGAAACCAAAAATCTGCAGAAAAATCGCAGACTTCGCAGTGCGAAGTGAGCTTCGCAGTGCGAAGTCAGCATTTTTAAAATGTTGACTTTTCTGTTGACTTTTGTTGACTTTTGACTTTTTCCTCCCTCTTTGATTTTTTTGGTTTTTTTTTGTTTTAAAATGCTTAGGACAAAATTAGGGTACTACAGCATGATGAAGATCTTTGTCCCCATACACTTATATTTGACAGCATGATGAAGATATTCAGAATCTATCTATCTATCTTTTTAAATGAACATCTTTAGCGTAAAGTTCAGCGGAGAGATATTTGACAGCATAATGAAGATCTTCATAATCTATCTATCTATTATTTTAAATGAACATCTTTAGCGTAAAGTTCAACAGAGCGATATTTGACAGCATGATGGAGATCATTCAGAAAACATTTCTCTTCGTATTTCTTCAATGTGTTCCTTCGGTGCAGACAAAAATAAATTTGTGCGAAGAAGAGAAAAAAACAACATAAAACACGTAATAAAATAAAACATAGCAGATCACTGATCAGCTAAACTAATGTCTTTGTCTGGTCCCTCCAGCAGAGCCCAGATCTCTTCGTAGTTCCTAGGCCAGATCAAACTTTTCTGAATTTGTTCAACAGATCTGACCAACGAAGCGTCCAACTCGATCAGACCTTTAGTATTGTACTGACCAAAGATAGAGAACGTGTTCTCACGTCGTCGTCGTTCATGAGCTTCATCCGGCTGAACCGCACACTCCCGGGTGAGTCGGTCGATGGACGTCGATACTCAACACCGTCCACCCTCCTTGTGTCTCTGTGGTTGAGTTGACGGTTGATTTGATCCAGTTGATCCTTCAACCCGGAGAGATTGACATCAGTGCGAATCCTAAACAGATGGGGTGGTTTTCCCCCGTTGTAGTAAACTGCAGCTAGCTTAGTGTTTGGATCAATGACAAAAATTTCAATGGTTTTTTTTCGTGTGGTTTACTGCTAATGAAAACATGCACACTTATTTATAGAGGTTTTTGGGCGCAGTGGATCACAGAAACTGGCGGTGCAATGTGAACCACAAAAAAAATCATGTACATAATATTTTTGGATTGTACAATCCGAAACATCCTTCACCCTACAAAGTACGAAGTTTCTCTCATTTTTCACTCATTATTGAAGCATTTCGGATTATATAATTTGAAAAGCTTTTTTAAGTTTCAAATTATATAATCCGAAACAAGTCAGAGTTTTGGACGGCAAGAATGGCTCATAAAACACGTTTTTCAAAGGGTTTAACTAGCTTTAATGGCTGGTAAAACCCTTTGAACATGTTTTTTGACCCATAATTAAGAGTAGTTACACTCTATGCAAGACAATCTTCACAAATTTCCCCTATAAATACCCTTCAAACCTTCACCACTTCTCACACTCTCTCATGCTCTTCCTTTTACAACAATGTGTGTCCATCGTTGGCCTTTCATAAAAAGATGTTACTTTGGAAATTCAGGGATTGTATGAACGGACAATGGGGATGGTGACGTGCTGTAAAGAAGCACGGTCTGTCTGGGTGTCATGTTTGTTTGTTTGGGTTCAAGGTTGACCATCAAGGTCTCTTTCACCCTAGAGAGGAAACAAACCTTACCCCCCCCCCCCCCCCCCCCCCACACACACACACACACAATCAACTTGTACTACATGTTTAGCTTTAGGTTTTTAATAGTTTAGCATTAGGTTTGAATATTTTATGTAATAAGCTTAAAATTTTTTAAGCTTAAGCTTTATTTTATTGTAAATGTATTGATATATTAATAAATTGAGATTTTATTTGTATCATTTTTTTCATTTTAATTTATTTATATTTACATTTATTTTATATTTTTGTCATTTATATTGTCGTTAAAATAATATAAACCACAGTTTTTAAAAAATCTGGGCAAAGCATATTTCGGATTATGAAACTTCTGGCAGTTAACTGGTTCTGAAATGCAATTTTCAGCCTCTGAACCTCTTTAAAACCAATTCCTTGCTTCTGAAGACTTCTTTAACATCTGGAAAACGCATTGCTTGCATTTTGATTTTACCAAACAATGAAGCCAACATTTAAATAACCAACAATCTCCCCCTTTGGCAAATTTTTGGCTAAAATCAAATGCTTCAAAAACACAAGTCCTTCATTCATCACAAGTAATTAACCATGAAGAACTCCACATAATGTAGCAGAGTCAGCAGCGGATTAAAAACACAAACAACTGAAAAGTACTCCCCCTGCAACACATTTCAACAGTTTCTGAGGAACAGACCTTCTCCCCCTGAAACACAACACTCAGGAACTCCCCCTGAACATAAACAGCTTCTGACAGGAAGCACACAAACTCAGGAACACTCCCCCTGAACCAAACAGATCAGCAATCATACAAATTTCTCCCCCTTTTTAGCCAAACAAGTTTGACAAAACACCAGTAAATACCAGAACACAAAGAACTCAGCACATCACACTTGCAAAGATCAGAACCACAAAGAATCCACACAACAGAAGAACCACCAAAAACAGTCTTCAGACTCAGCATCAGAAGTTGCTTATTCTTTATTAGACACAATCATCAGATGCTGCTCAATTGATGTGTGCCTCAGGCACATTTAGAACCTTCTTCCCAGCAATCTTCTTCTCAAGATCAGCAATTATCTTCTGAACACAGGTCACACCATCTTCAGACTTACTAGAGACTAGAGCCTTCTGATCAGGAACAGGAACCAACATTTTGCTCCAGACTTTGGATGGTCCAGCACCAGAACTCTTCTGTGCTACAGGAATGGGCTTGCTGTCATCAGCAACAGCCTTTCCTTTTCCTTTGTTCAGCCTCTGAGCAACACCAGTACACTTTGGTCTCCATTCTTTCTTGATTTTGCTTTTATTCACAGCTGGTTCAACTTTTCTGTGGTGAAAATGCTTGGGGTAACCATGCAGCTTGTAACAAAAAGGTTTAATGTGTCCCTTTTTCCCACAATGATGACAAACCCAAGGATGAGTGGCCTTCTTGTCTTTGGATCCCTGAGTCTGGTTCTTAGGTTTCCTCATCAGTGGAACATGAGAATCAGTAGCAGGTATGCACCTCTTAGCCGTATTTTGCTTTTTGATGTTCAGGTTCTGATCAACAAATCCAATGCCATTTGGTTTTCCTTGATTCTGATTCTCCATAATCTCTTCCAGCACATCAGTAGCAGAATTCAACATTCTAACTTGCTTTTTCATCTTATCAAGTTGTGAATTGAGTTGGATTACCTCATTACTGAGAACATAAATCTTCTCTAAGTGTTCACCCCTCTCAATCTGAAGTTGAGTATTAATTTTCTTATGTTCTTCCATCTGCTTGCACACTTCATCAAATTGACATTGCATCTTGTTGCAAAACTCAGCAGGATTTTTATGATAGGTAGCCAGAACTTCACAGGATGACTCTCCATCACTTGACTCTGATTCTGATGAAGTTTCTGAACCCATAACTCCATCATCAGGGAAGCATCTTCCAGTAAAAGCAGCAACATGCTTAGCAGACTTACTCTCCACATCTCCTTCTAAATCCTCTTCATCAGACCAAGTCACAGTCAGACTCTTCTTCTGTTTCTTGAGATAAGTAGGGCATTCTGACTTGACATGTCCATAGCCTTCACACTCAAAGCACTGAACTCTCTTTGACTGATTGCTCTTGTCATCAGTTCTTGTTTTCTGCTTCAGAAACTTCTTGAATTGTTTACTCAGCAGCACAAGAGCTTCTGATGAGCTATCATCATCCACACATTCAGAATCAGCAACAAATGCAACACTTTTACCCTTCTTATCAGTTCTGCTTATTTCAAAGTTTTGAAGGGAACCTATCAATTCTTCAACCTTCATGCTGGATATGTCATGTGCTTCTTCAATAGCAGTCGCCTTCATATCAAACCTCTTGGGTAGGGATCTGAGAATTTTTCTTACAAGCTTCTTGTAACACCCATACTAAATTATCTAGAATATTTAGCATATGTATTATTCTGATATCGGATACATTAAAATTTTCAATAATAATACATACAACTGAATGAGTACAAGTTAACTCGTTTATATAATTATCCAAAAATCATAGAATACACTTTCATATACATATATAATCTGACAACCTCCTGAGCTTGTCCATGACGAGCAACTGTACTCCATCCAGCGTCTTCCTGATAAACTTCTTCTGAAACCTCTTGCTTACCTGTAAACCTGCACCAGAAGGATTGGGATGAGACATAATGTCTCAGTGAGCTCCAGCCCAACCTACTGTTGGCAACCACGGGGGAAACCTAGGGTCGCCGTGCCTACTCTTGGCAATCTTGGGATTCCTACGATCGCCGTCATTCTCTACATATTTCGCGATCAGGGGAAAACTAGGATCGCTATATGTCTTTATCTTATCTTATACTTAACATATACATAATCTTAAACTTAGTGATCGAGGGGAAGTCTATGATCACTTTCTGATGTTTGATGACTACCTTGTCTTAACTCTTAGTACATAATACATATCATATTCATATTCATCTTTTTCATAACATAAAGTTAGAAGTTAGCGTTGAACAAACATTACATTATCTTGGTTCATTTTACGGAGTGCATCCGGGTGGAGTAACACCGAAGTACATCTCCCATCATACCGGTGAAATTCCTATCATATCAGGCTAACACCGGACTCCTCTTATCGTTGTGTGGACAACTCTCTCGATGAAGTCCCATCCGGCGTATCCCGGAGTCTGCTGAACACAACTTAATTTTGAATATTGAATCATTCCTGGTGCATAAGCACACTTAATTGAGTGCATCTTAATCACGCTAACTTAGGTGCATTCCCATTTCATTAATTCTCATCTTAAGTACTTGTAAGTACTTCTAATACTTTCCTATAAGCTTTGCATATTTAAATACATTCCTTAAGGGAACCAATCTCCCAATACTTAACATGTGAGTATAGGGTCTTAGGCTTATCGTTTTCATAAGCCACTGCTTAATTGTTGGAAACATTCCCATACCCGTCTAGGCTTTGCCCTCACAATTCTAAATAATTCTAAGTTATTGCCCAAATCCTTGTCCATCTATTCCTTATATGTTATATGCCCCTCGGATATGTCCACAATGGTGTTTTCCTTAGAAAATAAGGTTTTCATTGAAAATGGTTACCAAATGCCTCGCCGGACGCGTATGCAGCTCACAAAACGAAACAGAACAGCCCTGGGAGGTCTGTCTGAACTCGCTGGGCGAGCTCCATCTCGCCATGGCGAGTTGAGGCAGGGAAAAATGTTGAAAAGTCGCTGCAAGCTCGCCCCGAGCTCGCCGGGCGAGTTTGACAGCCCAGAAATAGTTCAAAACGTGATTTTCCACCATTTTTGACGTATCTAAGCATACCCAGGCATCATAATAGTATAAGCAATGATTTACAACTATAAATTGGTTGATATAAACATGATTGAACAAGGAATTGGCAAGCAAAAGGGATTAGGGCACTAATTTATAAACTTTGCTCAAAATACTCATTAAAAACTCTCAAGTGGGTCTAAAACCCTAGGGAGCTCACCTTGATCTTGGGTTTTCTTCCTTGCCAAGTTTTCCCTTCAATTCCTAGCTTGATTCTACTCAAAACCCTAGCATAATTCTTGATCTTTCCTTGCTTCTTCTTGCTTCCTCTTGTTCTAAACTCCCTTAACTAAAGCTTGCTAGCCAAGATTCCACAAGATGGGATGAAGTTTAGGAGGATGGTGGTGAGGGATGATGGTAGCCGAATCATAGAGAGAGGGAGGAGAGAAAACCAGTTGAATAGAGAGAGAATGGAAGGGAAACTATGAGAAAATATCTCATATTTTCCTTATATAAAATCCTTTCTTCCGAAATTACAGAATTGTCATCGCTTCCATATTAATCCTCAATCACCGATAAAAGTTACGTCTAAGCGGGATATTACAATCTACCCCCCTTAAAGAAATTTCGTCCTCGAAATTTAGATTCCTCTCGAAATCACATATTAAAAGATCATTTATACTTCTTTCCCTATAGCCAAAACTCCAGTTCGTCTTACTTATCGGAATTCCAATTCTATAAGTCGAAAATACTCGACAATCTTTTCCTCAATAGAAAGGCCTGATATACTTTACATAATTCTTACGTAGCAGGGTGTGCGGTTGTCTGAACCAATCTACCCAACTCACCTAGCTATGCCTCTTGTACATGCACTTCCTGCAAATTCAAATTGAAGCTATTAAGTCCTAGACACTCATACCGAACTTCATAAATTTTCTTCATAGTCCACGTAATCTTACTTTAACGACATTGGGTCGTTCTTATTATCCTCAAATAATTCCATTGAATTCTTATATTTGACCCTTGCCTCGAATGACGGCATCTTACATATATAGTTATACCATATTTATACCATTCTTCATATAGAATTATCCTTACTCTGAAACATCCGATATTGAGCATTCTCTAATGGAAGTAAACTACTGCACTACCTCCATTATACAAATACAAGGAGGAGGCATCATTATGGTACCTGTTCTTTCTTTCTGGCATCCTGATGTAATACTTTCCGTAATCCTAATCATTACTTCCGCTATGGAATTCTCAAGAGCTCGCGGAATCTTACAGATTACTCGCATTCTGCTTCAATTGGTCTACAGCATCAACGTGTATCTTAATGACTTAAGAATCATTCTTCATAATGGGAGTTTGCTGATCTTATATCATTCCTGTCACAAATTATTCTCGAATTCTTGCCGTAGCATAAATATTTTCTATACTGATATATCCAAAATTCTTAGAAGTTTAGTCCAAGTGATGAGTGGTATAAATCATCTCACATATTATCATATGGTACAATTCATAGCATATAATTTGCATACATGGTTGAGTACATGTACACTACTAATGGGTACACAGTACGTCACATCATCCTTGTCCAACTAGCGGGACATCATTCTTGATCTTAATATATTTGAGACACTACCACATCAAATGGGAATCTTTTCTTACTCTTAACTCATTTGTAACATCCGGGATTTGCCTTTCAACTGGCTTGCCAGGTTTGCCCCGCCAATGTTACTCGTGTTTATTTCTTAAGTGTACAACAACCTATAACGTAAATTTATGGTTACATTCTCCCGGCATCGTGAACTTATTTTCTCATTCTAGACGTCGAGTTCAAGATCCTTGAACATTCTTAACTAAAACATGTTCGGTCTCAACAAACCTGTTCTGATTGGCATCTTTTCACTTTAAACATTACTAGCTGCGTACCTTAGTGACTTATACATGTCACATAACTGAAAAGGAAAGGGCTACACTACTATCTGAGTAGCATAAACACCGTCCAATAAGTACACATTACTAAACATAACCCGGTACATGCGACATGTTAACATAGCGTGGGAATAATGTGGAATAAACTTACATGCCACTGCATTGTCGTTCCTGATCAAGGCCTCAAATTCAAATATTTTATCTTGCAAGCGCAACCTGTACCGTTATTGGCTCATGCTTGATTCTCTTTAGACTAACTTACTATTCAAGTATACTTGAAATTATGGAGCTAAAATAGCTGGGTTACCTTACTAGCGGTGACTTCATTCACTTAAGACTCAACCTAGTAGGAACACATCCTTCTTATATCTTACCACATAGTCTTAAACTATTTCGATATTCCTTTTCTCGTGGGTTTCGAGGTTTGAAGTATCCCTCAACTTAACTTCCAAAAATTTCTATTAGAACTTGTGATATGTTCAAGTCGTCTATACTTACTGCTATTCCATATAATAAGAATTAAGCACTTAACATCTTCTCATTCTCTAAGCTTCAGCTTAGCATTGTCTATCAATTCATTCTTGGATTACTACTCCGCTGCGCTACTCTGATTCTTAACAACTGGAGTTAGAATTGGAGCAATACACCCCTATCGTCACATAAAATTTCATCGACCAATCCTTTTACTTTATCACTTTGTAATTACCGTAACAAAACCATCTGAAGTTATCATTTCTCTTGTGGCTTAAACCATCTGCTAAACTTATGGATTTGATCATCACCTGACTTTGTGTTTGCTTTCAGACTTAAACCATATACTTACTTCACGATAATACGCCAAAACCTGTAAACGGTTTTCATCAACTGTTACGAGCCCAACAATGCTCCTATCAACGGCTCATACTCTGGTTCTAACTTTACTCTCCATATCCTGAATTCTGTAACCATCTCTTGGTCAGCTCATTAAGTATAATCATTAAAACATTGCATAAACCCAACTGAAAGCATGCCTGAGGCAACTTAAATTCACACACAATCACATGTGGCAACTTCTAAAAACGACTTATGGTTTCGGAAGGTTCACATCTTTCATACACTGAATTCACTGAGGATTTGAGTCCCATTACTAATCGTACTATCTTTATCCGCAAGGATTTCATACTTTTACTCTTTTTCGAGACAACTTCGGTCTCTGTTGTCTTACCATATCTCTTAGGTTACCCCTCGAGTTTCTCCGGAACTATCCGTTTTGAAATAGATTCAAGCTCTTGTCGGCTCTCCAGCATGCCCAAATATAGATTACGTCTCTTCGAGCACCCGATTAATCGATCTTAAACTTCTGCACTTATCATAATCTATTGGATTCCTCCAGTAACTTGTTATTGTATTCACAATTCAAATCTTGATCTCATTAGCTGAATGATTCTTCATATAGTTTAAACAACCCCAAAGTTTGTACCTCCTACCACCTTTGAAAGCATACTATCATAAGGTAATCACTTCCGGCTTTCCAAAAACATTGTATAAGGAAATCCATCAATTGAACATAGAACTTCTTACATTAACCACAACATTAACTTGCGTACTAGTGCCGATCTTTCTGATAGTAAAGCCTCTAAATAAAACTCGACTAAAATTCCGATCATTTCTCAAAATACCGGTCTACTTTAATCTTGTGTTGGCGTAAACTTGTCTTCTTTATCCAATTAAATAGTTCAACTTTGTTCGTCCATCAGTTCACTAAATTCCAACGACTAATTATTCAACATCCACCTTTCATTGAGTAAAATTCCAGTTAAGCTTAGCTTATTTCCAATCTTCTTACTAATAGGACACATCTGATTATCTGATTCACGCTTAGATATGCAACAGGTCTTATTATTACCACTTATTCATCCATCGTAGTTCTTAGGTTGCATACCATCTTCTCTCCTCAATTCACAAATCCGGCATTTATGGTTCAGGAGGTGCGGCTGATCTGATGGGGTTAAACTTACTTGTAATTCATGCTCAACGACCACATTTGAGTGGTTAGCTTCATCTGTCCAAATGATTCGCTTAATCCATAATTAATTCTCTTAATCGTTTGGACATTAAATCTCATCCGATTCGAGTTCGATTCTTCAACACTCTATCTTTGCTGGGAGTCTAGAGGTTTCAAAAACCGACCGATAATTCCTCATTTCGAGTCTCTAGGTTTGGTACTGCAATACCTTAACTCTGTACTCAGAATCGTTACTTAGTCCACACTTCACTTTAACTTCTCAAACTGCGGTCCCAAGTCATTCCTTAGAGTATCCCATAATTCCTTAATCCTTATGTCTTCCGCAGACGAGGCATCGTCCAACGACGCGTCCAATTGAGTTGAAGTGCTTCACCTTACTTCTTAAATATCTCTTATGTTTCTGAAACTTTGCCATTAACAGGCTTCGTTACTTCAAGGTTTGATGGCCACCATTTGGCGTTGATTACTTCTTCGCCTATCCTGTCTTTAAAACCCGTCGCCTTAAACTTCGTTCTTCAAACACTTCATTCCTCCTTGGTCACATTCAGCTCTCGGACATTTATCCTAACTGTCATATACTAGATTGAGTTGATCAGGCTCAACTAGATGTGACCTTTAGAACAATATCCGGAACCCAATGATCCCACTACTTTTATTGAATTTTTAATGACCCAAGGCACGGTCTGAATCGACCTGCTCTGATACCAATTGTACCACCCATACTAAATTATCTAGAATATTTAGCATGTGTATTATTCTGAAATCGGATACATTAAAATTTTCAATATTAATACATACAACTGAATGAGTACAAGTTAACTCGTTTATATAATTATCCAAAAATCATAGAATACACTTTCATATACATATATAATCTGACAACCTCCTGAGCTTGTCCATAACGAGCAACTGCACTCCATCCAGCGTCTTCCTGATAAACTTCTTCTGAAACCTCTTGCTTACCTGTAAACCTGCACCAGAAGGATTGGGATGAGACATAATGTCTCAGTGAGCTCCAGCCCAACCTACTGTTGGCAACCACGGGGGAAACCTAGGGTCGCCGTGCCTACTCTTGGCAATCTTGGGGATTCCTACGATCGCCGTCATTCTCTACATATTTCGCGATCAGGGGAAAACTAGGATCGCTATATGTCTTTATCTTATCTTATACTTATCATATACATAATTTTAAACTTAGTGATCGAGGGGAAGTCTATGATCACTTTCTGATGTCTGATGACTACCTTGTCTTAACTCTTAGTACATAATACATATACATATTCATATTCATCTTTTTCGTAACATAAAGTTAGAAGTTAGCGTTGAACAAACATTACATTATCTTGGTCCATTTTACGGTGCATCCGGGTGGAGTAACCCCGAAGTACATCTCCCATCATACCGGTGAAATTCCTATCATATCAGGCTAACACCGGACTCCTCTTATCGTTGTGTGGACAACTCTCTCGATGAAGTCCCATCCGGCGTATCCCGGAGTCTGCTGAACACAACTTAACTTACATGTAGACAAACCTCTCGGAGAAGTCCCATCCGGCGTATCCCGGAGCCTGCTGGACATGTTTAACATAGTCTTATAACTTACGTGTGGATAGCCCTTTCGGATAAATCCCATCCGGCATAATCCGGAGTCTGATGAACACGAATAATCTTTATCATTAAGTTCTTAACTTAAGTTCATATATATTTCTAATATGTTACATATTCTTGTGCATATCTAATTCATTCTTTAAGTAATCAATTCTTGAAATACTTAACCTATAAAAGGTTCTTAACTTTGAATATTGAATCATTCCTGGTGCACACGCACACTTAATTGAGTGCATCTTAATCATGCTAACTTAGGTGCATTCCCATTTCATTAATTCTCATCTTAAGTACTTGTAAGTACTTATAATACTTTCCTATAAGCTTTGCATATTTAAATACATTCCTTAAGGGAACCAATCTCCCAATACTTAACATGTGAGTATAGGGTCTTAGGCTTATCGTTTTCATAAGCCACTGCTTAATTGTTGGAAACATTCCCATACCCGTCTAGGCTTTGCCCTCACAATTCTAAATAATTCTAAGTTATTGCACAAATCCTTGTCCATCTATTCCTTATATGTTATATGCCCCTCGGATATGTCCACAATGGTGTTTTCCTTAGAAAATAAGGTTTTCATTGAAAATGGTTACCAAATGCCTCGCCGGACGCGTATGCAGCTCACAAAACGAAACAGAACAGCCCTGGGAGGTCTGTCTGAACTCGCTGGGCGAGCTCCATCTCACCATGGCAAGTTGAGGCAGGGAAAAATGTTGAAAAGTCGCTGCAAGCTCGCCCCGAGCTCGCCGGGCGAGTTTGACAGCCCAAAAATAGTTCAAAGCGTGATTTTCCACCATTTTTGACTTATCTAAGCATACCCAGGCATCATAATAGTATAAGGAATGATTTACAACTATAAATTGATTGATATAAACATGATTGAACAAGGAATTGGCAAGCAAAAGGGATTAGGGCACTAATTTATAAACTTTGCTCAAAATACTCATAAAAAACTCTCAAGTGGGTTCTAAAACCCTAGGGAGCTCACCTTGATCTTGGGTTTTCTTCCTTGTCAAGTTTTCCCTTCAATTCCTAGCTTGATTCTACTCAAAACCCTAGCTTAATTCTTGATCTTTCCTTGCTTCTTCTTGCTTCCTCTTGTTCTAAACTCCCTTAACTAAAGCTTGCTAGCCAAGATTCCACAAGATGGGATGAAGTTTAGGAGGATGGTGGTGAGGGATGATGGTAGCCGAATCTGTAATATCGCGCTTATGAGTATCAGTTATTAGTGTTGGAAACTTATTTAGTAAGCATGGCAAATTTAGTAATTATGTGGCAATGGCAAAATGGAAATTATTTGAAAAGGGAGGATTTGTTTAAAATAGGGAACCAAGATATTTTCACCATTTTCTTCTCATCTTTCTCCTCTCTCCCAAAACCGGTTCCTCCCCCTCTCTTCCTCTATCACACGCCCTCACCCCTCTTGCCCTCACTCATCATAAGTTCATCCAATTCTTGGGAGAAATCTTGCAAAGCAAGCTTGGTTTGGAAAGCTAGAACAAGATAAAGAAAAGGAGGATCAAGGAAGAAATCAAGAGAAGAGGTAGTTTGAAGCTAGGGTTTGCAATTCAGTTGTAGCAAGCACCAATTGAGAATCAAGGTGAGCTCCTTATGAATCTTACCCCTTTTTGGGTAGTTTTGTGGTTTAGAGAGGAAAGGAAATCATGAATGATTTTAAGCTAGATTTGCATAAGTTAGTTTCCCTTTTGTTAATACATGATATGCTATGATCTTATGTGTTAAAAACCTTTGATTTTGATGTATAAATGTTTGCTGGACTGTGTTGGGATTGAAAACTCGTTTTTGAACTTTCTGGAACAGCTACAGAGCCTGGCACCCCTGGATTTATCGTGCCACGATGGCACCCATCGTGCCATGATTATAAGGATCAGCATGCCATCGTGCCACAATGGGATCCTGTCGTGCCACGATGGGAGCAGAATGCTACTCCATTTTTGAAAACTTGTTTTAAGGCCAGAAACCATCCGCACAGTGCCAGTATGCCTCTATGCATTTAGTAATGGAAGAATGTATCATAGTATACCTTGTATTAGCATGAGAGTGGGGTTAGAAACTTCACATAACATTGAGGTTTAACCTCATGAGAATCAAGTGTCATTATGACAATGGGTAGATTAAACCTGTAACACCCATATAGAGATTGCCTAGGATCTCTTACGAGTATTAAAATTTCGTACCGGATACATTAAATACAATACAGAAAGTTGTTTAATAAATATACAATGCATAAGTTTGTGATACAACTCATTATCCGATACAAGCATTCTCTATAATTTACATCATAATACACCATTCATATACATATGTCCATCTATTAAAACATAAGCAGCACGATCAATCCGTAGCTTTCTCTTTACCTTTGCGTCGTGCTACCTGCGAAGAACCTGCACCAGAAGGAAAGGGATGAGACGTAACGTCTCAGTGAGCTCCTACCCTACCAACTGTTGGCAACCACGGGGGTAACCTAGGGTCGCCGTGCCTACTTTTGGCAATCTTGGGGATACCTACGATCGCCATCATTCTTTACATTTATCGCGATCAAGGGGAAAACCTAGGATCGCTTCATGTCTTATCTCATACATATCATGTTCCATTCTAACCTTAGACTTATACATAGTGATCTTGGGGACATCCTAGGATCACATCTCGTTCACTAGGAACTAATCATCATATCTCATATTACATATAAAATATACATATTCATTTTCGTATCATTAAGTTAGAAGTTAGCGTTGAACAAACATTCATTATCTTGGTTCGTTTTACGGAGTGCATCCGAGTGGAGTAACCCCGAAGTACATCTCCCATCATACCGGTGAAATTCCTATCATATCAGGCTAACACCGGACTCCTCTTATCTTTGTGTAGGCAACCCTCTCGGTGAAGCCCCATCCGGCATAATCCGGAGCCTGCTGGACACATCTTAACTTTACATGTGGACAACCCTCTCGGTGAAGTCCCATCCGGCATAATCCGGAGCCTGATGGACATGCTTAAATCTTTTAACTTACGTGTGGATAGCCCTTTCGGAGAAATCCCATCCGGCGTAACCCGGAGTCTGATGAACACGGGATCGTAATCATATAACATGTTCATATCTTGTTCTTATTCTTTTAGTAATCATTCATAAGTGCTTAACCTATAAAGGTTCTAACTTAAATACTGAAATACTCTTGGCTTGCTCATGCTTAGTGGGTATATGGAGTTGCTTAGTAAGGGATAATCTCATTACTAGCTCCTTTACTCCTCTACATAACTTAGAAATTGAGTAATCATCTCCCAATGTAGTACCCTTTACCCATCCTACCTTAATTCCTTACCTATCCTCAAGAACAAGAATTTGGGTAGCTGGGAAATCGGAGTCCGATTTGCCAAAATCGTAGTCCGATTTGCTAAAATCGTAGTCCGATTTTTGCCGTAAATTTCATGAAAAACAAGGCACAAAATCGTAGTCCGATATCTAGAAATCGTAGTCCGATTTTGGCTTCAGCAGCATTCATAATTTTGCTTTCTAGGCTAAACCAAACATTCCCAAGCTTCATAACAGCATATGGCATAAATTTCCAAGACATATAATCATCTTATAACATAAGAGTTCATGTAATCACAAGCCAAAAGGGATTTAAGGCATGAATCTAGCAATCTAGCTCTTAATACTATAACTTCAAAGCTTAAACAAAGTGGGTTTCTAAAACCCTCTTGGAGCTCACCTTAGTTCTCAATTGGTGCTGGTTAAGCTTGAATTCCAAAACCCTATGCCTCTCCAAGTCTAACTCTTCCCTTGGTTCTTCCTTGTTCTTCTTTCCTTTCTCTTGTTCTAGCTTCCAAGCCAAACTTTCTAGCAAGAACTTCTCACAAGTGTTGTGAATGAATTTTGATGAGTGAGGGATGGAGGGTTGAAGGTGTGTAACTAGAGGATGAGGGGAAGGGAGAACTGATTTTTTTCTAGTAAGGATGAGAAGTAGAGAATGGCAATGAAAATATCATGGTTCATTTTTAAATAATCTCCCCTTTGCCATTATTTACAAAATTGCCATTCCCACTTAATTACTTATTTGCTATGCTTGTTTCTCAAGTTTCTAACACTGATAACTGATACTTATGAGCGGGATATTACAAAACCCTAAGTTATCAAGTAAGATAAAGGGGCTTGGTTCCCAACCTTTAGATAATGGCTTATGAGAACGATAAGTCAAGAACCTTTTATAGGTTAAAGAGATTTAGAATGGTACTCATCATGTACTAAGCACAAGAATGAGTCTATGATCACAGTTAAGAACCTTTTATAGGTTAAGCATTATAGGAATGATTTACTTAAAGAATGCATCAGATATGCATAGTTTCAGATGGTGTATCAGATATACACATACCAGTTAAATTAATTATCAGAATATGTATATTATATACAACAGGAATAATAATTAATAATCAGGATAAGCTTTGTGTCTTCTGTGCTCTCGACCAGTTAGAGAGGACAG
Source organism: Medicago ruthenica (assembly GCA_018208015.1). Lineage (NCBI taxonomy): Eukaryota > Viridiplantae > Streptophyta > Magnoliopsida > Fabales > Fabaceae > Medicago > Medicago ruthenica. The sequence goes on along the minus strand of CM031373.1, from coordinate 47,010,908 downwards.
GGGGTTTCAGCATTGCTGAAACGGGCAGGAACTTTCCGCGAGGATAACCACACAGAGTTATAGTGTGTCTCCTGTGCTCTCGACCAGTTAGAGAGGTGATCAGTGCATTTTGATGCACATTCTTCTATGTTTTTACTTAGGCATTTCTCTAGTTTGTTTTGTTTATTTTACTATTTTATTATGTTTTTAGAATTAAGTCTTTGTTTGCTTCTAATCTATTTTCGTATGTTATTTTCAGCATAAGCAGTTTTTAGTGTAAAAATCATAACTGGAGCTACAGGAATCGGATTGAGACACGGTCAAGTGGGTTGGAAAGCTAACAGAGAGATCTACAACTTTTATGTTGAAGCCTGAAGCCAGTTCGGAGCGCAATTGTGTCAAATAATCGCGTCATGTTCCAGACTTTATGTAATTTAATTATTTTCGACCCAAACTTATGTTTTCGGCCCGTAACTTTTGGAGCCCGTATTATTTAAACCAAAACGCAGCCTAGGGTTAGTCATTCTGCATTCTCGAAAACAGAACCTTGACGGCTGCTCTTGCTATGGAGAACTAAACTTTAGGTTGATTCATTGGTGTAAGGAACTCATTCATGATTTCTTGAGGTTCGAATTTAATTGCAAGTTCGTTTATCTATTTATGCTTTGTCGTATCAATTTCGTTTCTCTACATTCCGTATGAATTCTGATTCAATGATGCTTAATTATTCTATCTCGAATTTATGTAGTTGAGTTTTATTCGTATTAATTCATCGCTTGTTTAAATTAATCCGAATAGAAATTGATACGAACTTTTGCGCTTAGCAATAGGGTTGATTGAATTTGTCATGATACTAACCGTGTTTTATGTGACGCTTGTTCACCGTCCATGGTTAGTTGAACACATGAGATGCTTAATCAAATGAATTCATATAAAACCGATTGTCGCTTGTATAATTAGTTTTATAAATCAACCAGAGCATAAATAGTTGAATGAATATCTCTGTGAACCTATGATAGGATCAAACGAGTTGTCTAAGACCAATGAATCAATCGTCTTTTTTATTAATTGAATTTCTGATTCTCTTTCAATCTGAACAAACCGAAAACCCCCATTTAATTGTGTTATTCATCGTTCTTAGTTTTGTTAATTATCAAATAAGAGGTCCTTGTGAGACGACCAAGGTTTAACTACCTTGATACTACATTTAAAAAATTAATTATTTTTGACCGCCTACGACAGCGATCAAATTGGCGCCGTTGCCGGGGACCTCTAATTGGAATTAGTAAAATTAAGAACGAACTAACCTTACTAACAATTTTTATTTTGTTTTTAGTTTTTCTTTTGTTTCAGGTTCCGACGTTGAATTTTGCATTGAAGCTGAAAAAAAAAAATCTGTTTCCAGTTGGGTGCTCAGATTTGGCCGAAAATTGGTCAGGAAATCCGAAAAAAATCAAGGAATAATACTTTCGTATCTATGATACGAAATTTCAGGCTGAAAATTCGAAATTCCTTCATTTAGACCACTTTTTATTTTTATTTTTTTTTTGAATTTTCCATATATTTAAAAAAATTTATTTTTAGATTTGTTTGATTTTTAGAGATTTTAGGTGGTATTTTTATTACTTTTAGATTTTTATTTGACACGATTTTTTATTTTTATTTTTATTTTTACTTCTTGAAACTGGTTTTAAAAAAAAAATGGGTAACTCATTGGACGAATTGGCGTATCTTATTAATTTGATGGAATCAAGAGAACAACAAGCATGCTTTCAAAATCATATTCCACTTGTGATTTGCAATATTTGTTCTTCAAATTTTCATTGTAGTGATGCATGTCCTATTTTGTTAGATACTAACTTTTGTGGTGAGACCCAAGTTGTAGGTGATTTTCAAGGACAATACTATTGTGAACAAAATTCATATCTTGAAGAGCAACCTATTTGGCCATATCAACAATTTCAACAAAATGTATCAGCTGACACACAATCGTACTTGGAAGAAATTATCAAGCAAATGGCTGAAACTAATAAGCGAATGATTGAAGATGATTTGCAATTTCAACAACATATGCAATCTTCTCTTCAAGTTATAAAAGTCCAAGTTGAACAAATAGTTTCCACCGTCCATCAAATTCAAGAGAATAAGATGTCTCATGATGATGTACAACCTGTTTCACTATTGGAGGTAACACAATGTGATACATGTCTTGATGATTCTCCAGGTGAGCCCGTTAAAACAGTGTTTGTTTCATCTGACGAGCACAAGGTAAGCAACAAAAATTCAAGTGAATGCATGAAAGAGATTATACCACAAAATCCCTTGAAATCTGATTTGGATGAATTATATACTTCTCTTGAAGTACATAAATCTCTTGAAATTTTTGCTTGTGAGTGTGGTGTTTGTAATGTTTGTCATGAGATCAATGCAGCCATTTCAGGTGAAGAAATTTTGATGCCGCCAACCACTTGTGCAGAAATTCAAGCAAATTCAACAACTCTTGAATTTGACAGCAAAAATGTGGATTTTAGCCATAAGCAACCATTGTCCACAGCAGAAAAATTGTCGGTGGAACCTCTAATTAAGCCAAGCAACATGCAGTTGTCTTTTACCATTTGTGAATCTCTTCCACCCAATTTATCTGACTCACAAGCTAATTGTGGATTTTTTGATTTCTATGCTTTTATTAGTGCAGGTTCACTATATGTGCTGGCTATTCCTCCTAAGCCACCGGATCTTGTACTAATAGACAAGTTCACCTGCTACTTACTTTTTCCTGTTTCATGTGTTCGTAGTGCAGCAAGGCCTCCACCTAAACCACCAGACATAGAAGCTCCAGCTGCTACACCTTAGCCCCTCGGGTGTGTTCCTTCCTTATTCTCGCTTATTGTTACATTGAGTACAATGCTTGATTTAAGTGTGGGGGGGAACATTTTAGTTTTTAGTTGTTTATTTTTTTTTTTGAATAAAAAAAAAAGGAATTTGCATGCTTTCTTGTTAGTTATTTTGCTACATCTGTGAATATTCTCTCTGTTCTTTGTCGAAAGACTTGTGGTGTGATGTGATTTACTCTTTTTGTGCATTCTTGGTATATATGTTTAACTAAGCTCTAAATTGTACATCACTAGTGATAGATCACTAAACCTTGTGAGATTTTGAGCCTAATAATGGATAACATAAAAAAATCCATCTCTTTCTTTCTTGTGTGATTTCACTCATGTTTGTTAGTCTCTAGAACTTGAATTGACTCTTGTTGAAACTTTTTGTTTACTTGTGCACACTGAAATGATAAAGGCATGTTGTTTTGTTTTATTTTTAACCTGTTAGCCAAAAAGCCAACCTTAACAATATTATCCCTTGTTTGGAAAACCCTTTGAGCCTATCATCCTTTTTTGTGTTTAAAACTCATTACAAGCCGAAAAGTGAAAAACAATATATCACCCTATTCAAGGGGTTAGAAGAGTCTTGTATGGAGTTGTGCGGGGTTGAACATTATGCTTATGATGATGTTGTTATGATGTTGGCAGAAAAAAATAGAAAAGCAAAAGAAAAGAAAAATAAATGATGAAAAAATAGAGAAGGATGTCAATTTTAATCCTTCTGAAAAAAAAAACAGAGAATAAAAGAAAAAAAAAAGAGAAGAGAATTAAGTTGTAAGTTTGTTGTTCAATAGAATTTCCTTTTGAGATGTTTTGTAGTTCAACTCCCGCAATTTCTTCAATCCTCTTTTAGCTCTTTGAAGTTTAACTTAGTACCCCGTAGGATATATCTCACCCTGACCTTGGCCAAGTTACAACCATAATAAAAGTCCTTTTGATCTTTGTGTGCAATGTATTTCAATTTGTGAATGTTAGAGTCTTTTCAAGCTTATGGTAGTACTAACTTTCATGTTGTGCTTTGAGTGTAAACACTAACCTAAACACTTGAGAGTTGAGTGGAAACAGTTTATCTTGTGAGGATCTTGATACTTTTGATGTACTTTTTGGTAATCTGTTTTCCATACTTACTTTGAATGTCACAGTTGAATTTCTCGCTAATGCCATGTCTTGAAGCTTAGACTTAGAAGGGTGTTTGCATCTTGTGTCCTGATAACTTTTGAGTTTGCATGCTCCGTTTCATTTTTTGTTTTGAAGTTTCTTTGTCTTGAATTTTTAATTTTTGCTCGGAGTGCAAAAGTTTAAGTGTGGGGGAATTTGATCAGTGCATTTTGATGCACATTCTTCTATGTTTTTACTTAGGCATTTCTCTAGTTTGTTTTGTTTATTTTACTATTTTATTATGTTTTTAGAATTAAGTCTTTGTTTGCTTCTAATCTATTTTCGTATGTTATTTTCAGCATAAGCAGTTTTTAGTGTAAAAATCATAACTGGAGCTACAGGAATCGGATTGAGACACGGTCAAGTGGGTTGGAAAGCTAACAGAGAGATCTACAACTTTTATGTTGAAGCCTGAAGCCAGTTCGGAGCGCAATTGTGTCAAATAATCGCGTCATGTTCCAGACTTTATGTAATTTAATTATTTTCGACCCAAACTTATGTTTTCGGCCCGTAACTTTTGGAGCCCGTATTATTTAAACCAAAACGCAGCCTAGGGTTAGTCATTCTGCATTCTCGAAAACAGAACCTTGACGGCTGCTCTTGCTATGGAGAACTAAACTTTAGGTTGATTCATTGGTGTAAGGAACTCATTCATGATTTCTTGAGGTTCGAATTTAATTGCAAGTTCGTTTATCTATTTATGCTTTGTCGTATCAATTTCGTTTCTCTACATTCCGTATGAATTCTGATTCAATGATGCTTAATTATTCTATCTCGAATTTATGTAGTTGAGTTTTATTCGTATTAATTCATCGCTTGTTTAAATTAATCCGAATAGAAATTGATACGAACTTTTGCGCTTAGCAATAGGGTTGATTGAATTTGTCATGATACTAACCGTGTTTTATGTGACGCTTGTTCACCGTCCATGGTTAGTTGAACACATGAGATGCTTAATCGAATGAATTCATATAAAACCGATTGTCGCTTGTATAATTAGTTTTATAAATCAACCAGAGCATAAATAGTTGAATGAATATCTCTGTGAACCTATGATAGGATCAAACGAGTTGTCTAAGACCAATGAATCAATCGTCTTTTTTATTAATTGAATTTCTGATTCTCTTTCAATCTGAACAAACCGAAAACCCCCATTTAATTGTGTTATTCATCATTCTTAGTTTTGTTAATTATCAAATAAGAGGTCCTTGTGAGACGACCAAGGTTTAACTACCTTGATACCACATTTAAAAAATTAATTATTTTTGACCGCCTACGACAGCGATCAAATTGGCGCCGTTGCCGGGGACCTCTAATTGGAATTAGTAAAATTAAGAACGAACTAACCTTACTAACAATTTTTATTTTGTTTTTAGTTTTTCTTTTGTTTCAGGTTCCGACGTTGAATTTTGCATTGAAGCTGAAAAAAAAAATCTGTTTCCAGTTGGGTGCTCAGATTTGGCCGAAAATTGGTCAGGAAATCCGAAAAAAATCAAGGAATAATACTTTCGTATCTATGATACGAAATTTCAGGCTGAAAATTCGAAATTCCTTCATTTAGACCACTTTTTATTTTTATTTTTTTTTTTAATTTTCCATATATTTAAAAAAATTTATTTTTAGATTTGTTTGATTTTTAGAGATTTTAGGTGGTATTTTTATTACTTTTAGATTTTTATTTGACACGATTTTTTATTTTTATTTTTATTTTTACTTCTTGAAACTGGTTTTAAAAAAAAAATGGGTAACTCATTGGACGAATTGGCGTATCTTATTAATTTGATGGAATCAAGAGAACAACAAGCATGCTTTCAAAATCATATTCCACTTGTGATTTGCAATATTTGTTCTTCAAATTTTCATTGTAGTGATGCATGTCCTATTTTGTTAGATACTAACTTTTGTGGTGAGACCCAAGTTGTAGGTGATTTTCAAGGACAATACTATTGTGAACAAAATTCATATCTTGAAGAGCAACCTATTTGGCCATATCAACAATTTCAACAAAATGTATCAGCTGACACACAATCGTACTTGGAAGAAATTATCAAGCAAATGGCTGAAACTAATAAGCGAATGATTGAAGATGATTTGCAATTTCAACAACATATGCAATCTTCTCTTCAAGTTATAAAAGTCCAAGTTGAACAAATAGTTTCCACCGTCCATCAAATTCAAGAGAATAAGATGTCTCATGATGATGTACAACCTGTTTCACTATTGGAGGTAACACAATGTGATACATGTCTTGATGATTCTCCAGGTGAGCCCGTTAAAACAGTGTTTGTTTCATCTGACGAGCACAAGGTAAGCAACAAAAATTCAAGTGAATGCATGAAAGAGATTATACCACAAAATCCCTTGAAATCTGATTTGGATGAATTATATACTTCTCTTGAAGTACATAAATCTCTTGAAATTTTTGCTTGTGAGTGTGGTGTTTGTAATGTTTGTCATGAGATCAGTGCAGCCATTTCAGGTGAAGAAATTTTGATGCCGCCAACCACTTGTGCAGAAATTCAAGCAAATTCAACAACTCTTGAATTTGACAGCAAAAATGTGGATTTTAGCCATAAGCAACCATTGTCCACAGCAGAAAAATTGTCGGTGGAACCTCTAATTAAGCCAAGCAACATGCAGTTGTCTTTTACCATTTGTGAATCTCTTCCACCCAATTTATCTGACTCACAAGCTAATTGTGGATTTTCTGATTTCTATGCTTTTATTAGTGCAGGTTCACTATATGTGCTGGCTATTCCTCCTAAGCCACCGGATCTTGTACTAATAGACAAGTTCACCTGCTACTTACTTTTTCCTGTTTCATGTGTTCGTAGTGCAGCAAGGCCTCCACCTAAACCACCAGACATAGAAGCTCCAGCTGCTACACCTTAGCCCCTCGGGTGTGTTCCTTCCTTATTCTCGCTTATTGTTACATTGAGTACAATGCTTGATTTAAGTGTGGGGGGGAACATTTTAGTTTTTAGTTGTTTATTTATTTATTTTTTTGAATAAAAAAAAAAAGGAATTTGCATGCTTTCTTGTTAGTTATTTTGCTACATCTGTGAATATTCTCTCTGTTCTTTGTCGAAAGACTTGTGGTGTGATGTGATTTACTCTTTTTGTGCATTCTTGGTATATATGTTTAACTAAGCTCTAAATTGTACATCACTAGTGATAGATCACTAAACCTTGTGAGATTTTGAGCCTAATAACGGATAACATAAAAAAAATCCATCTCTTTCTTTCTTGTGTGATTTCACTCATGTTTGTTAGTCTCTAGAACTTGAATTGACTCTTGTTGAAACTTTTTGTTTACTTGTGCACACTGAAATGATAAAGGCATGTTGTTTTGTTTTATTTTAACCTGTTAGCCAAAAAGCCAACCTTAACAATATTATCCCTTGTTTGGAAAACCCTTTGAGCCTATCATCCTTTTTTGTGTTTAAAACTCATTACAAGCCGAAAAGTGAAAAACAATATATCACCCTATTCAAGGGGTTAGAAGAGTCTTGTATGGAGTTGTGCGGGGTTGAACATTATGCTTATGATGATGTTGTTATGATGTTGGCAGAAAAAAAATAGAAAAGCAAAAGAAAAGAAAAAAAAATGATGAAAAAATAGAGAAGGATGTCAATTTTAATCCTTCTGAAAAAAAACAGAGAATAAAAGAAAAAAAAAAAGAGAAGAGAATTAAGTTGTAAGTTTGTTGTTCAATAGAATTTCCTTTTGAGATGTTTTGTAGTTCAACTCCCGCAATTTCTTCAATCCTCTTTTAGCTCTTTGAAGTTTAACTTAGTACCCCGTAGGATATATCTCACCCTGACCTTGGCCAAGTTACAACCATAATAAAAGTCCTTTTGATCTTTGTGTGCAATGTATTTCAATTTGTGAATGTTAGAGTCTTTTCAAGCTTATGGTAGTACTAACTTTCATGTTGTGCTTTGAGTGTAAACACTAACCTAAACACTTGAGAGTTGAGTGGAAACAGTTTATCTTGTGAGGATCTTGATACTTTTGATGTACTTTTTGGTAATCTGTTTTCCATACTTACTTTGAATGTCACAGTTGAATTTCTCGCTAATGCCATGTCTTGAAGCTTAGACTTAGAAGGGTGTTTGCATCTTGTGTCCTGATAACTTTTGAGTTTGCATGCTCCGTTTCATTTTTTGTTTTGAAGTTTCTTTGTCTTGAATTTTTAATTTTTGCTCGGAGTGCAAAAGTTTAAGTGTGGGGGAATTTGATCAGTGCATTTTGATGCACATTCTTCTATGTTTTTACTTAGGCATTTCTCTAGTTTGTTTTGTTTATTTTACTATTTTATTATGTTTTTAGAATTAAGTCTTTGTTTGCTTCTAATCTATTTTCGTATGTTATTTTCAGCATAAGCAGTTTTTAGTGTAAAAATCATAACTGGAGCTACAGGAATCGGATTGAGACACGGTCAAGTGGGTTGGAAAGCTAACAGAGAGATCTACAACTTTTATGTTGAAGCCTGAAGCCAGTTCGGAGCGCAATTGTGTCAAATAATCGCGTCATGTTCCAGACTTTATGTAATTTAATTATTTTCGACCCAAACTTATGTTTTCGGCCCGTAACTTTTGGAGCCCGTATTATTTAAACCAAAACGCAGCCTAGGGTTAGTCATTCTGCATTCTCGAAAACAGAACCTTGACGGCTGCTCTTGCTATGGAGAACTAAACTTTAGGTTGATTCATTGGTGTAAGGAACTCATTCATGATTTCTTGAGGTTCGAATTTAATTGCAAGTTCGTTTATCTATTTATGCTTTGTCGTATCAATTTCGTTTCTCTACATTCCGTATGAATTCTGATTCAATGATGCTTAATTATTCTATCTCGAATTTATGTAGTTGAGTTTTATTCGTATTAATTCATCGCTTGTTTAAATTAATCCGAATAGAAATTGATACGAACTTTTGCGCTTAGCAATAGGGTTGATTGAATTTGTCATGATACTAACCGTGTTTTATGTGACGCTTGTTCACCGTCCATGGTTAGTTGAACACATGAGATGCTTAATCGAATGAATTCATATAAAACCGATTGTCGCTTGTATAATTAGTTTTATAAATCAACCAGAGCATAAATAGTTGAATGAATATCTCTGTGAACCTATGATAGGATCAAACGAGTTGTCTAAGACCAATGAATCAATCGTCTTTTTTATTAATTGAACTTCTGATTCTCTTTCAATCTGAACAAACCGAAAACCCCCATTTAATTGTGTTATTCATCGTTCTTAGTTTTGTTAATTATCAAATAAGAGGTCCTTGTGAGACGACCAAGGTTTAACTACCTTGTTACTACATTTAAAAAATTAATTATTTTTGACCGCCTACGACAGCGATCAAGAGGACGGGGGGTTCCGGATACAGCTGGAACGGGTAGGAACTTTCCGCGAGGATAACCACGCACTTAGACAAGAGGAGTCCGGTGTTAGCCTGATATGATAGGAATTTTCACCGGTTAGCAGGGGAATGTGCTTTGGGGTTACTCCACCCGGGGGCATTCCGTAAAATGAACTCAGATAATAATGTTTGTTCAACGCTAACAGCTAACATAAAGACATATATCAGTTAATATTTTATTATGTTATCGGGCAGAGAATAGTTATCAGGCAGGTATCAGTTATCAGGCGGTGATCCTAGGTTTCCCCTCGATCACCCAGATATCAGGTTATAGTCTAGATCTCATGATTATTCAGTATCAGGTACAGGCAGTGATCCTAGGTTTCCCCTTGATCACTAGTTTAGCAGGATGTAGTCTAGTCATGACTACACAGTTTAGCAGGAACAGTCAGGTAGCCCTCTATGGGTAAGTTTAAACTTGGCGATCATAGGCATCCCCAAGATTGCCAAGAGTAGGCACGGCGACCCTAGGTTTCCCCCGTGGTTGCCAATAGTAGGTTGGGCTGGAGCTCACTGAGACATTATGTCTCATCCCAATCCTTCTGGTGCAGGTTTACAGGTAAGCAAGTGGTTTCAGATGAAGATCTTCAGGAAGACGCTGGATGGAGTGCAGTTGCTCGTCATGGACACGCTCCGGAGGTTGACAGATTGTATATATGTATATAGAAGTGTATGTTATGATATTTGGATAATTGTATAACGAGCCAACTTGTACTCATTCAGTTCTATGTATTATTGTTATTATTATTGAAAATTTTAATGTATCCGATATCAGATTAATACACATGCTAAATATTCTAGATAATTTAGTATGGGTGTTACAATTGGTATCAGAGCAGGTCGATTCAGACCGTGCCTTGGGTCATTACAGATTCAATAAAAGTAGTGGGACCATTGGGTTCCGGATGTTGTTCTAAAGGTCACATCTAGTTGAGCCTGATCAACTCAATCTAGTATATGACAGTTATGATAAATATCCGAGAGCTGAATGTGACCAAGGAGGAATGAAGTTTATGAAGGGCGAAGATTAAGGTGGTAGAATTCTATGACGGAGTTGGCGAAGAAGTATTCAACGCCAAATGGTGGCCATCACACCGTAAAGTGACTAAGCCTGTTTACGACAAAGTTTCAGGAATGTCAGAAATATTTAAGGATAAGGTGAAGAACCTTAATACAGTTGGACGCGTCATTAGGAGATGTCTCATAGGAGGAGACATGAACAGTAAGAAATTATGGAACCATAACTGGAAACCGTAGTTGAGAAGTGGTAATAAGGACAGAGTGTGAGGAATCGAAGGACTCGCGTACTCAAATCGGATGAGATTTTAAATCCAATCAGTAAGAGATTTAATTATTAATTAAGAGGATTAGTTGGGATAGATGAAGCTGCAGAGTCTGAACTTGCTGGAATTATTGTGCCACGAGAGCTTCTATCGTGCCACGATCATATGGATCAGGACATCCATCGTGCCACGACCCATGCTTCTCGTGCCACGAGAATGGCAGTGGAGCACTCCTTAAGAAGAAAAGATGGTAAGCAATCTAGGACCCAAAATGGATGAGTAAGTAGTAATGATAATACCTGTTGCACATCGAAGCGTGTTTCAAGGATATGTTCTATTTGGTAAGCAGATTTTAAATAAGCTAAGTCCAATGGAAAGTTTTATATCAAGAGAAGTGAATCGGATTATTTTTCGTTATGATGAGCCATCGAGATGTTTTATACGAGAAACGCAAGCTCAGCAACAAGTAATGAGTTCTCAGAACAGGATATTGAATAATAAGTTGAAGTCCCTTGATTGGACGAAGAGGACGAGTTTAAGAGGACACGTGGTTATAGTAGACCAGTTTTGAAGGATAATCGGAATTTTAGCCGAGAAATTATATTGAGACTTTGTTATACGGAGGATCGTCTTAGATACGAAAGGGTAAGATTGTGGTTAATGTAAATGAGTTTTAAGTTTTCAACTGATGAGTTCCTCCCACAGTTATTCTAGAAGCTGAAAGAGATCACCTCGTGTTGATAAGTTCCGAGGGCGGTAATAAGGTATAGAATTCGGATTGTTCAACTATATGCAGAATTATTTAGGTGTTAAGATCAAGATTTGAATTGTGAATGCAGTAACGAGTTGTTGAATGAAACAAAAGGTAATGATGAGGCTTTGAAGCTCAAGGTCAGTTAACTGGAGGGATTCGAAGGTAACCTAAGAGGTATGGTAAAACCATAGAGACCGTAATTGTCTCGGAAAGATTATGGGTATGAAATCCTTATGGATAGAGATAGAACGATTAGTAATGGGACTCAAACCCTCAGTAGATTCAGTATATGGAAGATGTGAACCTCCAGGAATCATAGAATGTTTTAGAAGATGCCCACAAGTGATTGTGTGTGGACTTAAGCTGCTCCAGGTATACTTTTAGGTCGGTTTCTGCAATGTTAAAACGATAATACATGTTGGATTGACCATGAGATGGTCACAGGAATCGGAACATGGAGAATAAGCTAGAACCAGTGTATAAGCTGTTTTGATGGAATCACTGCTTGGTCCGTAGTGGTTGCTGAAATTGTTTACAGGTTTCGGCGTATTTTCGTGAAAGTAAGTATATGGTTTATGTCCGAAAGGAAACCCAAAGTCTGATGACGATCAGTCAGTAAGTTAAACAGGTGGTTTAAGCCACAAGAGAATAAACAAACGTAAGATGATTCTGCTGTGATAGCTACGGGTCATTAAGGAACAAGTCAGCCAGAGAATTTTATAATGGTGTATTACCCCTCCTCCGAAGTGATTTTTTTAAATCAGAGTTGTGCAGCGGAAAAGTGATTTAAGGATGAGTTAATGAAAGATTCTAAGCTGAAGCTTAGAGAACAAGGATGCTTGTGAAGTCTTTGTCAGATGAACCACAAGAAGGCAATAAGCGCCCAATTATTGAACCACAGAATATCAGTGAGCAGTGACGACTCGAACTTGTTATAAGTACTAGCAGGAAATTTTAAAAGTAAAGCCGAGGGATATTTCAAACCTCGAGACTTAAGAGAAATGGAAATCGAAGCAGTTTAAGATTCTGTGATAAGAATGAGAAGAATATGTTTCTAGCACAATAAGTCTAGAGCAAGGAAAAGTCACCGCTAATACGGTAATTTAGCTATTTTAGCTCAGTAACTTTAGGTGGACTTGAAGAGTAATGTTTAGTCAAAAGGATTAAGCATAAGGCAACATCAGAAAAGGTTGTATTTGCAAGATGATATTTTTTTTGAAATTGAAGCGTTGATCAGAAACGTCAATGCAGTGACATATGAGTTTAATCCATGTTGCACCTACAATCTGTCAACATGTCACATGTATCAGGTTATGTTAGTATTATATATACTTATCAGGTAATACTTAAACTACTTAGATAGTGGTGTAGCAGATTTTCAGCTATGTGACGTGTTTTGGCAATAGTGGTACGCAATCAGGAATGTTTAAGTATGAAGGTTTTTACCAGAACAGATTTGTTGATATCAACCATATCTTAATAGAAGAGTTCGGAAATTATTGTACTTAATGTTCACCTAGTAAAGGAAGAAGGACTTTTATGCAGATTAAAAGTCACTCGTAGTCTACAGTAAAGGGCTACGTAAGTTCAGGTTTTGATTAAAGGATTAAAAATTAAGTGTGCTATTTTTGGTAGCAATCAAGTAGAGCTTTCTTTTGAAAATAAGGATCTTGGACTCGATGTTCAGAAATGAGAAATGAGTTCACTATATCGATAAGTGTAATCATGATCTATGTTATGTGATAATGTATGTTCAAGAAATAAACATGAGTAGCATTGGCGGGGCAAACCTGGCAAGCCAGTTGAAAGGCAAATCCCGAATGTTACAAAATGAGTTAAGAGTAAGAAAAGATTCCCAAATGATGTGGTAGTGTCTCAAATATGTTTAGATCAAGAATGATGTCCCGTTAGTCGGACAAGGATGATGTGATGTACTATGTACCCATTAGTAGAGTACACGTACTCAGTCATGTATGTAAAAATTATGTGCTATGAATTGTACTATATGATAATATGAGAGACGACTTATACCACTCATCACTTGGACTAAACTCCTATGAGTTTGGGATTATCGGTGTAGAAAATATTTACACTACGGCTAGAACGCAAGAATGAGTTGTGACATAAATTGTGGGAGATCATCAAACTTCTAGTAATGAAGAATGATTTCTAAGTTATTAAGATAAGTAACGTCGTAGATCAATTGAAGCAGAACACGAGTAATCTGTGAGATTCCGCTGAGCTCTTGAGAAATTCCATAGTGGAAGCAATGATTAGGTTTATGGAAAGTAACACACCAGGATGCCAGAAAGAAAGCGCAGGTACCATAATGACGCCTCCTCCTTGTATTGGTATAATGAAGGTAGTCCAGTAGTTTTACTTCCATTAGAGAATGCTCAATATCGGATGCTTCAGAGTAAGGACAATTCTATACGAAGAATGGTATAACTATATATATGTAGGATGCCGTCATATAAGGCAAAGGTCGAATATAAGAATTCAATGGAATCGTTTGAGGATAATAAGAAACGACCCAATGTCGTCAAAGTAAGATTACGCGGACTAGGACGAGATTTATAAGATTCAGTACAAGTGTTAGGATTGGATAACTCTAATTTGTGTTTGCAAGAAGTGTATGAACAAGGAATATAGTCAGCGAGTTGGATACGATGGTTCGGATAACCTCATATTCTACTACGCAAGAATTGTGTGATGCACATCAAGCATTCCAGTCAACGAAAAGATTGTCGAATACATTCGACTTATGGAGTTGAAAATCTAAGGAATTCCGATAAGAAAGACGAACTGGAGTTTGACTAATAGAGAAAGTAGTATGAGAGGATTCTAAATTTCGAGGACGAAATTTCTTTAAGGGGGGTAGATTGTAATATCCCGCTTATGAGTATCAGTTATTAGTGTTGGAAACTTATTTAGTAAGCATGGCAAATTTAGTAATTATGTGGCAATGGCAAAATGGAAATTATTTGAAAAGGGAGGATTTGTTTAAAATAGGGAACCAAGATATTTTCACCATTTTCTTCTCATCTTTCTCCTCTCTCCCAAAACCGGTTCCTCCCCCTCTCTTCCTCTATCACACGCCCTCACCCCTCTTGCCCTCACTCATCATAAGTTCATCCAATTCTTGGGAGAAATCTTGCAAAGCAAGCTTGGTTTGGAAAGCTAGAACAAGAGAAAGAAAAGGAGGATCAAGGAAGAAATCAAGAGAAGAGGTAGTTTGAAGCTAGGGTTTGCAATTCAGTTGTAGCAAGCACCAATTGAGAATCAAGGTGAGCTCCCTCTGAATCTTACCCCTTTTTGGGTAGTTTTGTGGTTTAGAGAGGAAAGGAAATCATGAATGATTTTAAGCTAGATTTGCATAAGTTAGTTTCCCTTTTGTTAATATATGATATGCTATGATCTTATGTGTTAAAAACCTTTGATTTTGATGTATAAATGTTTGTTGGACTGTGTTGGGATTGAAAACTCGTTTTTGAACTTTCTGGAACAGCTATAGGGCCTGGCACCCCTGGATTTATCGTGCCACGATGGCACCCATCGTGCCATGATCATAAGGATCAGCATGCCATCGTGCCACGATGGGATCCTGTCGTGCCACGATGGGAGCAGAATGCTACTCCATTTTTGAAAACTTGTTTTAAGGCCAGAAACCATCCGCACAGTGCCAGTATGCCTTTATGCATTTAGTAATGGAAGAATGTATCATAGTATACCTTGTATTAGCATGAGAGTGGGGTTAGAAACTTCACATAACATTGAGGTTTAACCTCATGAGAATCAAGTGTCATTATGACAATGGGTAGATTAAACCCTAAGTTATCAAGTAAGATAAAGGGGCTTGGTTCCCAACCTTTAGATAATGGCTTATGAGAACGATAACTCAAGAACCTTTTATAGGTTAAAGAGATTTAGAATGGTACTCATCATGTACTAAGCACAAGAATGAGTCTATGATCACAGTTAAGAACCTTTTATAGGTTAAGCATTATAGGAATGATTTACTTAAAGAATGCATCAGATATGCATAGTTTCAGATGGTGTATCAGATATACACATACCAGTTAAATTAATTATCAGAATATGTATATTATATACAACAGGAATAATAATTAATAATCAGGATAAGCTTTGTGTCTTCTGTGCTCTCGACCAGTTAGAGAGGACAGGGGGTTTCAGCATTGCTGAAACGGGCAGGAACTTTCCGCGAGGATAACCACACAGAGTTATAGTGTGTCTCCTATGCTCTTGACCAGTTAGAGAGGACGGGGGGTTCCGGATACAGCTGGAACGGGCAGGAACTTTCCGCGAGGATAACCACGCACTTAGACAAGAGGAGTCTGGTGTTAGCCTGATATGATAGGAATTTTCACCGGTTAGCAGGGGAATGTGCTTTGGGGTTACTCCACCCGGGGGCATTCCGTAAAATGAACTCAGATAATAATGTTTGTTCAACGCTAACAGCTAACATAAAGACATATATCAGTTAATATTTTATTATGTTATCGGGCAGAGAATAGTTATCAGGCAGGTATCAGTTATCAGGCGGTGATCCTAGGTTTCCCCTCGATCACCCAGATATCAGGTTATAGTCTAGATCTCATGACTATTCAGTATCAGGTACAGGCAGTGATCCTAGGTTTCCCCTTGATCACTAGTTTAGCAGGATGTAGTCTAGTCATGACTACACAGTTTAGCAGGAACAGTCAGGTAGCCCTCTATGGGTAAGTTTAAACTTGGCGATCATAGGCATCCCCAAGATTGCCGAGAGTAGGCACGGCGACCCTAGGTTTCCCCCGTGGTTGCCAACAGTAGGTTGGGCTGGAGCTCACTGAGACATTATGTCTCATCCCAATCCTTCTGGTGCAGGTTTACAGGTAAGCAAGTGGTTTCAGATGAAGATCTTCAAGAAGACGCTGGATGGAGTGCAGTTGCTCGTCATGGACATGCTCCGGAGGTTGACAGATTGTATATATGTATATAGAAGTGTATGTTATGATATTTGGATAATTGTATAACGAGCCAACTTGTACTCATTCAGTTGTATGTATTATTGTTATTATTATTGAAAATTTTAATGTATCCGATATCAGATTAATACACATGCTAAATATTCTAGATAATTTAGTATGGGTGTTACAGAATCATAAAGAGAGGGAGGAGAGAAAACCAGTTGAATAGAGAGAGAATGGAAGGGAAAGTATGATAAAATATCTCATATTTTCCTTATATAAAATCCTTTCTTCCGAAATTACAGAATTGCCATCGCTTCCATATTAATCCTCAATCACCGATAAAAGTTACGTCTAAGCGGGATATTACACTTCTCATCTGAAACTTTTTCTCCAAGAGATTCAAAAGAGTTTTCCATGTCCAGAATGTTCATGTAAAAGCTTTGTATGTTCTCATCTTCCAGCATTCTGAGATTTTCAAATTTAGTGGTCAGAAGCTGAAGTCTTGACAGCTTTACTTTTGAGGTTCCTTCATGAGTAGTCTTGAGTATCTCCCAGGCATCCTTGGCAATTGTACACTGCTTGATCATCCTGAATACATTCTTGTCCACTCCATTGAATATTGCATTCAGGGCTTTGGAGTTTGCAAGTGACAGAGCATCTTCATCATTGGTCCAATCTTCCTCTGGTTTTAAAACATCAGTCTTGTTACCATCTTTGTCAGTCACAACTGGATGTTCCCAACCCTTCAGAACAGCTTTCCAGGTCTTGCTATCAATAGATTTAAGGAAAGCACTCATGCGTGATTTCCAATAATCATAATTGGTCCCATCCAGCAGGGGTGGCCTGTTAACAAATCCTCCTTCTCTCTCCATAAAGCCAGAAATTATCTTCCCTGAGCTCACCCAAATATAGGCAGGGTGCCTGCTCTGATGCCAATTGAAATTCTGGAAGTTAACTAGTTCTGAAATGCAATTTTCAGCCTCTGAACCTCTTTAAAACCAATTCCTTGCTTCTGAAGACTTCTTTAACATCTAGAAAACACATTGATTGCATTTTGATTTTACCAAACAATGAAGCCAACCTTTAAATAACCAACAGATTATATAATCCAAAAAATCTAACAATCTGGTCCAGATTATATAATCCGAACAAAGGGTATTTTTAGAAAAAAATAGGGCGCGTGAGAAACACATAGATGAGAAAAGTAATAGCCAAATTAATATTGGTTCAACTGAAACTACAGTTCACCTAGAAGGCTAGAATCATGGTTTGAAACCCAAAAGAAAATGGAAATCGACATGGGGCCGGTCAAGAAAGCCCACTGGCGTAGTTATGAGTCTAGAGTCATCGTCAACTAAGACTCAATATATAATTTTGACCAAAATATAACTCGATATATATAAGAAAATTGCTTTTCCCCCATACAGTTTTGCTCATTTCCACGTGATTTGACCAAAATACCTTCAGCGTGACTTAAGTCACGTTCGGTATATACCAACGTGACTTAAGTTACGCTACGTACAACGCCAACGTGACTTAAGTCACCCTTGTTTTAGGTAACTCATGTTTTCACCAATTTTGCACGAAGATAATATTTTTTAAAGACCCCAAACATACAATATGTTATGTTTATTTTTTAAAAGCATGTCATGTTTTAGAAACATCAATAACAACAATTCATTCATGATTCAAAATAAATCATAACTAAAAATACACAAGTACGCGTAATAAATTCCAAAATTAATATAATACAACAAATTTATTTAGTTATAATCTCCGTTCAAATAAACGAAGCGTTACGTTACATTACATTACAATATCCCTAAGGATGTTGTATCATCATGATGTTGGATTAAAATTAAATTCATAAAAGTTTGCCGAAAATGTTGGCATTGAAGTGTCTTATACTTAGTGTAAAAATTTGCAAGTCTCTTTCAAAACTCAAAAGAATGAAGAGAACACAACACATGTATTCTACCGAATCAACTATATAGGTTCTCACATTGAATTCCCTCATATAAGATGAGTCATGACAAAAAGGAATGCATTCCAATATATTCTTTTGAACTTAATCATACTGCCCTGCCAATTGACAAGTTTCAATTAACAAAGGAGCATGATCAAGCTCAAAACAACATCTTAGAAATGCATTCTCGTTTGTCACACTCATCTTATACGAAAGAATTCGATGTGAGAATCTATATAGCTGGTTCGGCAGAATACATGTTGTGTTCTCTTCATTTTTGTGAGTTTTCAAAGAGACTACCAAACCTTTACGCTAAGTAAAATACACCTCAATGCCAACATCTTTAGCAAACTAACAAAAATTAAACTAAAATTCAACAAAATAATGACACAACATAATAATAATACCTAAACATCCTCATCCGGCTGAATCAAACTCTTAAGAATATCTTCAGGCAATATCTTCAGGCGACCTCAGCAACGTAGCATCCATCTCGATCCTCGGGAACATGTTGTGCTGACCAAATATCGGGAACATGCTCCTCACGTCGTTGTTGTTTGTTAACTCCGGCCGACTGAACATCAATCTCCCCTTTGAGTCGAACGATGGACGTTTATACCAAACGTATTCCACCCTCCTTGTGTCTCCGTGGTTGAGTCGTTGGTTGATTTCATCAAGTTGATCCTTCAGTTCTTTTAATGTGACATCATCCCGAACCTTGAAAATAGGGTTTCCACCGTTGAAGCATACTCATTCAAACATTTCATCAAACACTTGGAGTGCAAATTATACATAAACCCTAAAACTAAAAACTACAACATAAACATGCAAACATCTAAGCATTTAAGCAACATAAGTCATTTACATGTAAACATTGTATCATTTCTTGCCAAAAAAAATCAAAATTTAAACAAACCCTAAAACTAAAAAAATTTTAATTTAAGAGGAAAAATGTAGCATATAAACATAAAATGGCAATGGTACTTGATTATGAAAACTTACTTGTTATTGGAGTGGTGAGTGATTTGAAGTTGAAGAAATTTGAGGTTGGATGATTTGGGAGATTTTTTAGAGATTTGAGAAGTGAAATGGAGAAATGAGGCACTGCCTAAAACGTAATGTGACTTAAGTCACGCTAACATCTACCGAGCGTGACTCACGCATGTTATACACCAACGTGTTTGTGTCAGCAACCAGAACAGGCATAATGCACCATTTCTCCATGTTTTTATTCATCCATTCCTTCATTTATCCATTCATTATTCCATTTTCATCCATTCAATCAATAATTCAATAATGCATTCATTCAAAGTTAAAAAAAATGCAAATTCAATCAAAGTTGTAATACGCAAAAATAAAATCAAAAAATTACCAAAATGTCATAAAAATGCGCAAAGACGCGAGTGTAAATATAATACATCCATGTCCGCCAAAATGTCATAAAAATAACTAAAAATATACAAAAGTACAAACGTCACAAGACCCTACTCCGCTGGACTATGGCTCCTAGTCCTCTTCCGGGGAACCCCCTCCTCCTGCAAAATGAGATACTCCGACTGGATGCCCCGCATAATACCGGCAACGACTAGATTCCCAAACAAATCAGGACAACCCATTGCACTGTCCACTCTGGCTCTGATGTTCGCAATAATCTCCATTGGGTCGGGAACCTGTCTGGCCCACTGTTGCTGAACAATAACCTTATCGTAAGGAGGGAGAGGAGTCGTGCACTCAGCAACGACCTCATGGTCGCTCAAGATGGGATGGGATACGCTGTAGTACCAACTAATGCACCCCTTCTGACACTTCCACTGCCTGGTCGCTGCTGTCGGCCGACCCAGAAGCGCTTGTGGAAGGACATGGAGCAGAAAATCCTAAAAGGCCACAACTACCGCCTTAGACTAAAGAGTTTGAATATCAGTAGGAGATCTGGGGACGATCTGCACATGTCTGTACTGCCTAAGAACCCGCTCCGGCAAGTGAAAGTACATAGTCGTCCTGCTGGCCATGATCCAGCTGGAGTACCAGCAAATGCCGTGGAAAGGCGTGATGTCCTGTCGATCCTCGTACGACCTCCAGATCACATAAGCATTGACCATCAGATCAATGAAGCCACGGTAGTGTCCAGTATCAGCATGACCCCTGGGAGTTCTCCATCTAGCATCAAGCGGGGAAGCAAGATGGTAGTCTGAATCTGGCCTCCTCGAAAAGATCTTCTTGAAGTGCTCCAATATCTAACCCTACAAACAAATATTGCAGCATCACAAACGCATAAACATACACAATAATATCGTAAGTCATTTATAATATGTTATAGAAAAGAAATAAAATACTACCTCAAGTAGAGTCATGTAACCGCCACAAGCACTAATGTCCGGGTTCGTAGCAAGAGAAAGCTGGTGGTAAAGCCAAGCAAGTGTCATCCCACCCCAGGACCACTTGTGCACCGTGTGCAAATCCTCAAGCATAGTCAGCCACAACAGTTGAACGCTTCTGCTGTTCTTGTTGGCAAAACTGGTGATGCCAACCAAGTACAGCAAAAACGTCCTAATGCACTGCATCCTAACTGTCACCTGCTCCTCCTCATCATCATCAGCAGCAGGATGCTCAAACTCATTGCACCTATGCAAGAGTGTGTCATACTATCTCCTCAGGGTAGTTATACTAATATACCCACCCCACTGCTTTTTTGTCTCATCCTCAGCCTCATCCTCTGTCATGCCCAGACCCTTCTGCAACAACTCCATACCTCTCTCATATCCTACATCCTCATCACCCAGAAGCCTCCCAACGATTGGGATGTGTAGAAGACACACCACATCATCTAGTGTGACGGTCATATCCCCAACGGGCAAATGGAAGTTGTTGGTCTCTTCATGCCATCTCTCTGAGAAGACGGTGATTAGGGCAGAGTTGATGTTCTCGTACCCAGTATGAAGGAGGGGTCCAAGACCGGATGCATCCACCCGCTGCCAGAACTAGACATGTGCTTGTGTCGGGAGTGTCAGGTTCCCAATCTTCTTCTCGTGTGAGACAGCAGTCACCTTATGCGTTCTCTGAAACTGAAATACAAAAAATTAAACGAACAACAAATAGTTAAAAATATAAACATTTGAATAACTAAAAAAGACATAACAATTTAATCGTAAAAAACAATAATTAAAATAAACATTAAACATTTTGACATAACAATTAAATAGTAAAATTAAAATAAAATAAATAATTAAATTGACGCGCAAATAAAATTAAACAATTATACTTACTTCAGCGTCGCTCCAAAGCTGACATGCCACGTGTTTATCAAAATTCGGTAGGAGCGTCAAGTTAGTAGGGCCCCCATGAAAACTCTGTGGCACGACCTCCTCCTGAGCCTGAAATTGGGCCTCACCCTCCTGCTGCTGAGCCGCCTAGTCGTACTGAGGCTGATACTCCTCATGTTGTTGTTGATGCTGTGTGGGGTCCACTATTTGGGACGCACCCGCCTGGTACGACGTCCCCACATCCTGTTGTCTCCTAACGCCTTGTCTCCTTCGAGTAGCAGGGCGTGCAGCCGCCTTTTCGGCCCGTGCATTCTGTGTCATGCTCTCCCTCCCTGCTCTCAGTTTGTCCGGTCTCTCAGACATATCTACACAACATTTATAAAAGCAAAAATCAATGATTTTCATAGGGACATTTCAATCAATCATTTATAAACAATCCAGTTCAATTTTGGCAGTGTCATTTCAATCTCTAACCTACCACATTGCACTCAAACTCACTAATAATCAACATTAACAATCCAATTTTTAACTAATTTCATCATTAACAATGCAAAAATCAAACAAATTTTCATTGAGACATTTTATCAAACACCTAGAGTTCAATATAAAATCTAACTCTAACCTAACTCTAACCTACCACATTTGACTCAAACCTACTCTAATTAACATCTAAACAACAATTTCTAACTTAATTCATCAGTAACAATCCAAAAATCAAACATCCAAAAATACCCTAAAAACCTTAAAGTTGTGAAATTTTTATAAAAAAAACCTAAGATTTAAACAAACAAAAAAAAAGCCAATGCCAAATGATTTTAATCACTTACTTGATGTTGGAGTAGAAGTTGAACTAGATTTGCTTGAATTGGTTGGAATTCGAATGTGGGAGAATTGAGAGAATTTTGGTTGATTTTGAAATTGAAGGGATGTTGTGTTCTGTTCGTGTTTGTATACCAGAACTCCACGTGACTTAAGTCACACTGACTCAACGTGACTTAAATCGACTTAAGTCACACTGATACTACCGAGCGTGACTTAAGTCACACAAGGACATTTTCGGTACTTCGTATGGGAGGGAGCATTTATCTTTGTGATAAGAGCAATTTTCGATATATAATACTATACTAATTCTTCTTGACGAAACACAAATTGGTAACCATCACATGATTCACATTCCTATATACCATAATACCAAGCACCAACCTATATAGCTTCTCATCATTCATGCCCTTCAAGTACACTCTTTTAATTGTGCAGTCAAGACCATTTTATCTTTTTTTTTTAAGAAAAGAAGGTGCTAAAGTCCAAAGACTAAAAAAATTAAAGATGGGGTAAAAACTCCAACTAAATAAAAGAAATCAAGAGGAGAGGTCTAATTCTGAGGTTGATCAAAAACCTCCCACGTTGGTGTAAACGAAATGCAACTTAAATAACCAACTCAGGAAAAAAAATAATGAAGAACCTAACCGAAATGTGAAGTTAAAAAAAGGACCATAAGTGTAATTTTGTCAAAAAAAAATTGATTTTAGTATTTCATAATTTGAAGATTAATTTGGAATAATGTTTAAATTATTTTTTAAATTCTCAAATTTCTTCCAAAAACCTTAACAAAGAGGCGTTAACTTCTAAAGACAAAGTAGTTATTATTAAAAAAAAACTTCTCAGGTAATTTCTTTTTTAAAACAAATAGATTATTTTTTCTAAAATGAATCATGGATAGAGTGTAGAGAGGTTCCTATGGCTTAGCCATTATGAACAGTATCCATAATCTTGGATCACATCACATGCACCGCTATTCCCCCTCGTCATATATATATATATATATATATATATATATATATGGGTTGTAATGGACAAAATAAATGGAATCATAAAAAGAAGGCACTGATGCAGTGATGCATGCAAAATTTAAATAATAATAAACCATATTGTATAAGAAAAAGATTAATTAATAACGTGTACACACAGAAGAAAACAAGGTGAATAATGATATGAGTGTTTCAACCACCGCCAATGTTAACTTGATTTTTCAAGTAATCTCTTGTTTGCAAGTCAAATTTATCAAACCCAAATCCCAAACTAAGGGAGATTTAATCATATATTTCAGTTGCTTGAATTACACTTTATATAGTTATAAAGTGCCAAGATTAAATAAAAAGCGACTTTAGCTCAATCTATAAAACTAAACTACTAGTACTCACAACTTTGATAACATCTATCCAACTGCTTTGATGATAACCATCTTACAATTATGTCTAAATAAATACATGTCTATGTAGAATTTTTTGCAACCAACCAATTCGGAGAAAAATTAAATGAATTTCTTCAATTAAATTCTCAAATAAAATTGTTTTTTTTAAGTTTAAGTAAATTGGGTCTCAAAGTCTCGCCAAGATAGGCAAACCTCAAAATTTAGAGAACTCTTGCAAAGATATTTATATATTACTCATCAACAAAATTCTTATGCAATTACGTTGAATTCACACATTTGTGGGGTATGTTGATGATAAAAAAAATTATCAACTGAACCAGCCTCAAAATGAAGCAATTACATGTGAGTTTTTTTTCCTTAGCAATATGTACTAATTGTTTCCTTAGCAATATGTACTAATTGCATGCACATTTTTACTTCAATTTAAGGTCAAAGATAGTATTTTATTTTTAACCTGATATCCTATGCACGTAATTGTGAAAATTAATCTCCCAAGTCTTGTCGAGCTTAAAAAGGCGACAAACTCTCTCAAAAATTTTAACGTGATTGCATGTCCAAGTTTGAGTTGAAACTCAAAACATAGGTTAAATTAAAAGAGACTCGTATCATCTCGTCTAAACTATTTTAGACGAACATAATAGATCATTATATGTGAATAAAGAAATATGGATAACCCAATTGGCTAGCTAATTGTGCTTGTTGGAGAATCTATGATGAACATGTAGTAAAGAGATTGCTTTGGTTAAACAAGTGACTTTTATGGTTGTCTTGACTACGTCATATAAATTACGTTATACCCTCTTTTGCCGCCCCATATATGCATCGAATCCAACCTTGTGAATCACGTTAGCTAGCAACACTTTTGATCGATCATTTTCTCTCTCATTCTAATGTATAGATCCAGCCATCTAGGGGACAACTAGCTGGCGGAGCTAACGGAGACATGCTGTACTCACAAGTAATCACATGCTAATTGTTTTTTCAAGCCAAATCCAATCACACCCATAACCATTCAAATTATAAGATACCCTTCTTTCTACTATAATCTTACTGGATTCATTCAATCCTATCTGTTATTTAATTTATTTGTGAGATATCGGTTCAATGGTAAGAATTTGATCTTGTAGTCTCAAGAAATAAAGTTCGTATTGTCTTGGTCATGAGAAGAATTGTAAAATGATAATTAGCATCACCTTAATTAATAATTATTCTAGTAATATTTTTTCTACTTTCTCAACAAAAAATTAAATAAATGTGGAGTGATTTGGCACTATGATTCTCCTAGCATGCATGGGTTGAAATTGCTACCAATTATGTAATCATCGAGGAAAATTTAATTTCCTTTTGGAACATGCTTCCTCACACTCTCACACCCAACAAAACAAACTTTTCTATGCAACTTAATTAATCTGTACATTTTCCTAAGATATTCGCATTTTTGCTTTTTTATGTCCTTCTAATCACGATATGATTCCCCTAAAAAAATCACGACATGATTGATAACATCTGCACATTTTTAAAGAGCATATATTTTATGTTTGTACTAGAAAGTTCAGTACAATACATACATTATTATATATGGCTTATATTCGTCACAGATTAAAAGAATCAGAATACAATTAATAATATAAACTATTACAGCCATTAAAAAATTAGCAGTATAATTATTGGGTATAGAGTTATAAAAAGTATATAAACACAAGCATCAAATTCCACAATTGATGAAACCAATTATTCAGACTGGATGAAGATATAAAGGAAACCCAATATGTAGTTTGTGTTATTGTTCTTTGCTTCTGTACCCCCAAAATAAAATAAAAAAAGCTTCCTAGACAAACTTTAATTTATGCACTTTGTATATGATTCCGAATATTCTTGACCATATAGCATATCTAATATGATCAATTTACCATTCTCCTAATTACAGCTAGCCTAATAATTTGACTTAGCCATAAAAAAGTTTCAGTATATTCACGATTGATACTTTTCTTCAACTTCCAGCTACCGCGTCATGAAAAAAGTTACATAACCAACTTCTATTTTTGGTGTACAAGGGAGGCAACCAACTATATTTTATTTTATTTTATTCAAATCAGATCATTGAAAAAATATATATTATATTATAGTGTAAACAATTCATGATGACATATTCATATCAAGAGTTTGGTCTTTCAATTTAAGGCTTATAGTTCAATCTCTCCAAATGGCTTGGTTTAATATAGTACTAATATCATTAATTATATGATTTTAATTTGTCGCTTTGCTTCATATGTATTAGTTATTAATAATTTGATTATCATTAGCACAAATCTCCCACAATTAAAATATATTTTTCTGGTGACAAAGGCATCACCTCCTATTGAGGGTCAGTGAACAAAATAAGATCTATCTATTTGAACAACTAGTTAAATTTCCATGCGTTCACATGGGGCTTTTGGATAATTGATCATATTTTAGGTAGAAAATATCGAGAACCATAAATTTAATATTGTTTTAACTAACTCATTTTGAAATGGTCCAATATATTTAATTAAACTTTCTTCTAAATTCACCAAGTGAAGTCTATGTAAAAAAGAATTATCTATAAAACCCATCAAGTGAAGCTTTTTTTTTTTTTTAACTTCCGTAATTACTAATTAGGATATTTCACCTCTTGAATGCCACCCAAGTAATCTCCATGATTTAGGCTCTTAACATCTATTATGACTAATCCTCGAATCGAAAGTGAAATATTTGTTTAATTTTATGTGTTAGGTTGCGTAACTCATTCAACAAGTCAAGTGAAGCCTATTTTTTTGCCGAGTAGTTTAATGGTCAGATTCACACACTTTTAAGTGTGGATAACCCGGAATTCGAACTTCGGTCTCTTCAAATAATGTCTTTAATTGATAGCTATCATCTAAACTACACTTACATAACAAATGAAAACTCTTCAATACAAGATCAAATGAAGTCTCCGAAAATAAATGTCCTTAAGACACATGCTTACTCTGGCCGATTGATCTTATCTTATTCTCATTTCAAAAATGTTACTCCCTCCGTCCCAAAATATAAGCAAAAATTGGTCAACAAAAGTTAATGTATTTGGTTTAAAATTTGTACCAAATACATCAACTTATGTTGACTCATTTTTGCTTATATTTTGGGACGGAGTAGTACTTCGCGGAATGCAAGTGGTTGAGTTTACATTCTCAAAATTCATGTGTTTCATTTATCAAAAAGATGTCATTTTCGAAAACCGTTTGATAAATATATGCATGTTTTGACATTGAATTCTTGAGTCAGGTCAAGCTCAAACGCTCTTACCAAACATAAGCCTTTCCAGCAACTGAAATTACCTTGTTTAACTCTAATATATGTACTTACTATGTTTTAATTTACTCTCAAGGATGGCAACGTAAGATTAACTCTATCAAATAAATTAACTATAGTTTGGCTTTTTTTTTTTTTTATGGGTTTGGAATGTGATCTGGATGGTGTAACCAGCACAAGCAAAAAAAAAAAAAAACCCCAATTAGGGAAAATATTTTAAATTCCTTAGTCTTCGTCTATTAGTTATTCAAAAATATTTGAAAGCTAATGCTCATGTTAAGTTAAGGACTACAACTGACAAATATATGTTTATTAAATCTAGAGAGAATATTGTGAATCAATGTATTTCATTCATCTAAAATTCCGTTACAATTTTGTTACACCACTGCATTTATAGTAGCAAGTGGTAACTTGCTATAGCAGGTTCCTCTCTTGGAGGTAACTGGAAACTTCCAGTGAACCTAACAGCTGTCTACAACTAGCTTGCTTATACTATTCTAATATACCCCCCCCCCCAACAAGCTCATGGTGGTGCACCGATCTCAGAGAGAGCAGCCACTTTGAGCTTGGGCCTGAGAAGAAGAAACTGAGAACTTGAAACTGGTTTGGTGAGAATATCTGTCAGCTGATCATGGCCATGAATATGTTGTACAGTCAACTGTTTGGAAAACACTTTCTCACAGACAAAAAAGAGGTCAATCTCCATGTGCTTGGTCCTGGCATTAAGAATGGGATTATGTGCTAAGAGAACAACAGATTGATTATTACAAAGGATGGAGGGGGGGGGGAGTAAAAAGGACACTGATTTCAGTGAGGAGAGTCTGTAGCCAAAGAAATTCTGCAGTAACATGGGCTAAGCTACGGTACTCAGCTTCAGTACTGGACCTTGCCACGACTGGTTGCTTGCGTGACCACCAAGAGATTAGATTTGGCCCAAAGAATATGGTAGCACCAGAGGTAGAACGTCTGTCATCAGGGTCAGCAGCCCAATCAACATCACAAAAGGTTGTAAGAGGTTGAGGTTTGTGAATGGGAGCAGGAGTAAAACAGAGTCTGAGATGCATTGTACCCTTCAAGTAACGCAGGATGCGCTTTACTGATGTCCAATGAGAGTCTAAGGGATGTGCCATGAACTGACAAACCTTGTTAACTGCATATGAGGTTTCAGGATGTGTGATAGTGGCATATTGCAGAGCGCCAACTACAGACCTGTACTGAAAAGCATCAGAAAAAGTGTCTGACCCAACCTTTGTAAGTTTGAGGCCAGATTGCATAGGAGTTCATAGGATGAGAGTCCAACATATTAGTCCTTGACAGCAGATCCTTAATGTATTTGCTCTGTGTGAGAAGTAATGTACCATTGGGCTGCATTTTGACTTCAATACCCAAGAAGTAATCAAGGTCACCAAGGTGTTTAAGTGAGAACTGAGTATTTAATTTGGTGACTAGAGTAAAGACAAGGTTGTCGCGATGATTTTTGGATATCAAGCTATTAATTAGCGTTGACTCGCAATTTTAAGATTCACCACCGATCTTTTATTTTTCCGAGGAAAAGGGAGAAAGTTCGAAAACCCCTATTTTTTAGAGAGATCAAGGTCCGGGGGTTGGTTACGTAAAGGGAAAGTGTTAGCACCCTAAACGTCTATAGTACTCTATAGGAACCTCTTGTTTTTAATTATCTTTATGCTAAATTGATTATTTGTTTGTAAATAAATGCTTAAGTGTGAAAAGATTAAAGTGATGAGTTTAAAAAAAGAAATAAAATGTTTTTGTTATTTTGTTGATTTGGAAAGACAAAGTATTTTGCCTACATACCCGAATGGGATCAAAATCATGTAGTTCGGGGTAAAAAGCCGAGTGATTGGTTTTGATTGATTTTAAAGTTTGAAAAAAAGTTTTGAGAAAGATAAGAGGCCGAAAAGGCATAGAAGAATAAAAATGTGAGTTGATTGATTTTAAATTGAAGAAAAAGTTTGATTGATTAAAGATTGATTGAAATTTGATTAATAAAAGAAAAGACAAAGATTGACTTTTTGGGATTTTTTTTTTTTATATGAAATGTTTTTGATTTTGACCTTTTTTTGAGAAAGTTTTGATTAATTCCTAAGGTCCAAGACTAGAGTAAGCTGAGATAGTCTAAAGCGCGCCGGATCCCTCAAAATGACGTTGGATCAAGTGAGGGTCCTTTTCCTCGGATACGGTCATTATTACGTTATCGTCCTCGACATAAAGCAGAATAAATAAAGTGGTGTCGGTGCATATTCTCATTTATATTTTTACATTGGACCTAGATACATTCTAATGGAAATAAAATAAATGACAAAAAAATAATAAAATAAAAATGCAAATGCATTAAAATAAATATACTAAAAAGAAATAAAAATGCATGAAATACAAGACAATAAATAAATATGGAGCAGAAAATAAAAGAAGAAAATAAAAATGCAAGACATAAAATAAATATGGTGCATAAAATAAAATAAAGAAAATAAAAATGCAAGACATAAAATAAATATGGTGCATAAAATAAAAAGAAGAAAATAAAAATGCAAGACATAAAATAAATATGGTGCATAAAATAAAAAAATAAAATAAAAATGCAAGACATAAAATAAATATGGTGCTGGAAATAAAAAGAAGAAAATAAAAATGCAAGACATAAAATAAATATGATACTGAAAATAAAAAGAAGAAAATAAAAATGCAAGGCATAAAATAAATAAAGAAAAAAAATAAAAATGCATGACATATAGGACAGTAAATAAATGCCGGAGTGTCCCAAACTCTTCTTTTTTAAAAAATTTTCATACTTTTAGAAATCCTTTTTCATCTTCTCCTCAAATCCGAGGTTGGTTTTATCAAAAACGCTTGCAAGAAGACTAGATCTAAGTTTTAAGTTTGAAGAAAATTACCCTTTTGAGATTTCTGGGTTCGATTGTGTGAGTTGTGTGGTTCGGCTTTGGCTGCTTTATGAAGGTTCGGTTTAAATGGTTTATGATGGTTGTGGATTCGGTTTGTGGTATTACGATTTCTGTTTTGTGGTTTGGGTTGTGATTTATGATGTTATGATTTTGGTTTTGTGGTTTGGGTTGTGATTTATGATGTTATGATTTTGGTTTTGTGGTTTGGGGTTCTGATTCGAAAAGGGAGATAAGAGAGGAAAAAAAATTTAGTTTAGTTTTTTTTTTGTGGCCGGAAACTGGCCTGTGTTGGTGGTGGACGGTGGTTGGAGGGGGTTTTTTGTGGTGGCCGATTTGACTGTGGTGGTTGTATTGTATTGCTCTGACTTGTGACTGATTTCTCTGACTTCTTGGGTACCGTGAACAGTACATTTAATGTACTATTTATAGTACAAGAAATTAGGGATTTGGATGAAAATGGACAAAAAAGCCCCTGGACAGTATTGGACCAAAAATGACTAAAGAATAAAAAAAACAGTAAAAATAAAAAACGAAAATAAAAAGAAAATAAAAATAAGTAAAATAAAATAAAATACTAATAAAAAAAAGGAAATAAATAATCATAAAAAGAAATAATAATAAAATAAAAAAAAATAAAAAAACGGTCGCCTTTGAAACAAAAATGAGGTATTTTAAAATACCTCCCTGCCGAAATTTCGTCTGAAATGACGAAAATTTCTGGCTTAAAAAGACGAGAAAAGCGAATTGAAAAAGGGTCAAAAATGGGGTATGACAAAGGTCATAGGAACTGCCAGTGATGATAATATCATCAACATAGACAAGGAGATAAACCACTTGCTTATTGATAGTATAGATGAAAAGAGATGGATCACATTTACTATCTCTGAACCCAAGAAGTAGTAAAGTAGTTTTAAGCTTTTCAAACCATTGTCTAGGGGCTTGCTTAAGGCCATATAGAGCCTTTCTTAGCTTGCAGACAAGTGAAGGGTCACTAGATTCAAAGCCTTGAGGTTGTTGCATGCACACCTCTTCATCCAAAGCACCATTCAAAAAGGCATTAATAACATCTAGTTGCTGAATAATCCAGTTGTAAGAGACTGCAAGAGAGAGAGAGAGAGAGAGAGAGAATAAGTCGTATAGTGACTGGTTTAATCACAGGGGAAAAAGTTTCATTGAAGTCAAACCCTTGTAATTGATGAAAACCTTTAGCCATAAGTCTTGCTTTGAACCGGTTGAGAGAGCCATCACTGTTTTCTTTGACTCTAAAAACCCATTTGCAACCAATTGCAGTTATGTTAGGTGGAAGAGAAACTAAATCCCATGTGTGATTTCTCTGCAAAGCATTGAATTCTTCTGTCATAGCTGCATGCCAGTGAGGATCTACTAAGGCTTGTTTAGTGTTCTTAGGTTCACAATGAGTCCACAACAGTGAAAGGTATAGTTTGGGCTGCACAAAACCTGATTTAGCACGTGTTCTCATAGAATGAGCATTGACAGTTTTGTGAGAGACAGGCTGTACATTAACAGGAATGCTGACAGTAGTGTCAGACTGAGATGGAGGTGATGAACTAGCAGGTGCAGAATGAGGTGTAGAATGTGTAGGTGAATTATCAGTTGGGAAATGAGAGATATGAGGGTTACTGTTGGCAGGTAAAGATGGGGTAGGCAGTGTAGTGGGTGAAGGGGAAGATAGGAAGGTAGGAAGAAGGGGAAGGCTCACACTAGAGGTAGTAGACGGTGGAGCAGGGGACACAGTAAATAGAGTAAGATAAGGGAATTTCTCTTCATTAAAGATAACATCCTTAGATATGTTTAACCTGCCTGAAGGAACTAAGTATTTGTAGCCTTTGTGGGAAAGCGAGTAACCCAAAAAGAGACATTCTTGAGACCTGAAATCCAGTTTGTGAATCTGATAGGGTCTAAGAAAAGGGAAGCATGCACAGCCAAAAACCTTTAGAAATTTATAATCAGGATCCTGTTTGAACAACACAGTATATGGAATTTGAAACTGCAGAGAAGATGAGGGGAACCTGTTGATGAGGTACACAGCTGTAAGGAAAGAAAAATCCCAATAGGTAAGAGGCAAAGAAGCCTGGATGAGTAGAGTTAGGCCAAGATCTACAATATGTCTGTGTTTTCTTTCCACGACACCATTCTGATGATGGGTATGGGGACATATAAGTCTGTGAATGACTCCCAATTCTTTGAGATAAGCAGTGAAGGGACGAAACTCTCCTCCCTAATCAGTTTGGAGGGCTTTAAGGGAGTGGCCAAATTGTAACTTTGTCATGGACTTAAATTGCTTAAAAATGATGAGAGCTTCAGACTTTGATTTTAGCAAGTAAATCCATGTGAATCTTGAGCAAGCATCAACAAATGTTATGTAGTAATTGTAACCCAATGTAGAGGGATTAGGAGAAGGTCCCCATAAGTCACTGAACACCAATTCAAGAGGATAAGTGTAGGTTGTGTGTGAATCAAAAGCATGTAATCTGCGAGACTTTCTCATACAACAAGCAACACAAAATGAAGAAATATCTTTATTGGATGAGGAAATATTACAATGATTCAAAATCAATTTAAGATTGGGATTATTGGGATGGCCTAAATGAAAGTGCCACAAATACTGAGTATTATGGGAAATAGAACTACTAGCAGCATTATTCAGAGAATACATGGTATTAACAGATGGGAAATAAGGAGAAACAAAAGACTTAGCAGGAGAGAGAGAAATGTTGGGAAACTCATAAAGTTCATCTGCCCCAACATAGCCTCGCAAAAGAACATCATCATTGGCCTGAGATTTTACAAGACATTCATTAGCATGGAATTGAAAATAAACACCATTGTCTTTGAAGGTGAGAAAAACACACACAAGAAGGGGGGGTTGAATTGTGTGACTCAAAAACTTGTTCTTTTTCTTTTCAAAGACTTAACACAGGTTCAGAACCAGGTTCTGAACTGTTATCAGAATTGTGTGCAGCGGATTAACAAGTTAAGAGGTAAGGAAGAGAGACACACATCAATTTTATATTGGTTCCTTCTCAATGTGAGAAGTAGTCCAGTCCCCTTGTTTTCCAACAAGAGAGTTCACTATAATCTGAAGATTACACTTTGCTCAATCACTAAGAAAGAGACTTCCAGTTGCTCAATCACAAAGAAAGAGGCTTCTATGCTCAACCACCAAGGAAGAGGCTTCCAATGCTCAAGTCACTAAGACAAGAAACTTCCCAATGCTCAAGACACTAAGTCAAGAGGCTTCTGACTCAGACCACAAAGGAATGAGGTTACAAATGCTCAGTATACAGACTGAGACTTTGAGGACCAAACTGGTTTACAAGTAAAGGAGTTTGGGATGAACACTTGATAAAATATCAGAGGTGTTCTCTTAATACAACACAGGTTAAGACTCTTAACCTTAAGAAATTCTAAGTTACAAAGACTAAAGAATTTCTAAGAGTTTTTGAACTTGACAGTTTTACAACAGAAAACAGAGCAAGGTTTCAGCAATTTGATTTCAAGAGTCTTAGACATTTTCTTCTTCAAATCTTCTTCCTTTTATAGATGAAATATAGTTGTTGAAGATTTGCTTGATTTGAGGAAAGAGCCGTTGCAAGCTAAGCTAGAATTTCTGCAAATGTGTGCTGCACTTTATCAAACAGAACAGAGCAGCAGCCATTTTTGAAATGGCCTACCTTAATAGCTGGAGAATGTTTGGGTCAGGGAGACAACTGTTCCATTGAGTTGTTCTGACACATCCAGGCATTAAATGCGCACAGTACTGGTCAATTTCCATGCCACATCAGCTTCAGAAGCTTCTCTGTGAACAGTGCATCAGAAGCTGCTTCAGTTGTACGGATTAGAAGCTGCCTTGTACGGATCAGAAGCTGGCTTCAGGAGTTGACTCTGCGTTGACTTCTTCAGAAGCACCCAGACTTCAGAAGCTGCCTTCAGACTCAGAAGCTGCACTTCAGGAGCACCACTTCAGGACCACTTCAGAAGCACCCAGTTCCCTTCTAGCTTTGCAACATTGCTTCTTAGCTTTCCTTCTTGCTCTTTAGCTTGTTCTTTCATAACCATTATCAATCAATACTTATTAAGCATGTGGTTCTGAAACACTTGAACAAAGCATTAGCAAATAACCAATTTTCTCTTTAACACTTTGTTATCATCAAAACCATAAAGAGAGATATGTTTACACATAAATGTTTCAACAATCTCCCCTTAATTCATAAGAGACTTGTTAAACACATTTTGTTCCAACAATCTCCCCCTTTTTGATGATGACAAACATAAGTATTAAATCAGAAAATTGTTGTTAACTTAATTAACAAGTTAACTGCAGGGTGTGAGGTTTGTAAGCTCCCCCTGAGTTTGATCCAAGTTAATTAAGTTCAGTTAAAAACACAAATGTGAAAATTTCAGAATTGTTGTTTAAGTTTAATTAACAATCTGACTTCAGGAGAGGTTTGTAAGCTCCCCCTAGGTCTGACAGTCCTCAAGGTTAGGTTTGTAAGCTCCCCTTGATTCTTATCCAAGTTAATTAAGCTTAACTTAAAACAATATAGTGAAATTAACACTCAGAATTTTAAATAACTTGCTGACTTCAGGTTTTGAGGTTTGTAAGCTCTCCCCCTAAGTCTGATAATCCACAGGATGAGTTTTGTAAGCTCCCTGAGTCTTATCCAAGTTATTTCAAATTCATCTTAACTCACTAAGAGTTATATATATCTCACAGAATGACATCAGAGCCTAATATCAAATTCATCAGAGCATAAATTTCAATTCAGAGGCTAAGAGTTAAAATCAGTTCTCATAAGTTAAATTCAATCAGAATTGTATCAGAGCTTAATAAGCTAACAAGCTTAACTTATGTAGGGGGGTTAAATTGTTCACACAAGAACCTTAGGCTTTAATACCTATTACTCCCCTTTCATAAGTTAATTACTGACAGATTTAACTTATATTTTAGAGCCGGATCTCCTATGGAGGCAAGAGAATCAGCAACTGTACAGAACAAGAACGAAGTTCGACGCGAAGATGACGAGCCTTCACAAGTGTCTGCTTCTGAAAGTAAGCAAAAAGTTTATCCCAAAGTTCATATGCGAAGCTCGCACCAAGAACATGCGCCAAAATCTCCTTTGATAACGTAGATTGAAGTCACGAAAGTAACATCTGATCGCGTTGGCGCCATGAAAGATACTCTGGATTTTGCTTTCCAGAACGACGATCGTCGTCGTTGAGAAATTGAATCGGAATTTCTGGACACACAACGAAGTGTGTGAGATTGTGAGCATTAATATAAGGTTCGATCTGTTGTCGCCAGAGATGGAAGTTGTCTTCTCCAAGCTTATTGTTAATCTTCAATGAGAAATGCAACGAAGACGAAGCTGGAGGTTGCGCCACCGTTTGTGACGGCGAAACAGGATTAGGAACCGTTGGAGACGGCGACGGAGGGGATGGTGGTGGCGGAGTCGTGAGATTTGCCATGAATCGTAACCTAGCTCTGTGATACCATATTAAATCTAGAGAGAATATTGTGAATCGGTATATTTCATTCATCTAAAATTCTGTTACAATTCTGTTACACCACTGCATTTATAGTAGCAAGTGGTAACCTGCTATAGCAGGTTCCTCTCTTGGAGGTAACTGGCAACTTCCAGTGAACCTAACAACTGTCAACAACTGTCTACAACTAGCTTGCTTATACTATTCTGATAATGTTAATGTTCCTTATTCCTTAATTAAGTCAAATCAACAGATAATAATAATAAAGGTAATGCAAAATTGAAAATCATGTGAGGGGACTATCTTTCTAAGCTAGAAGCAATTACAGTATTGCCATTTGTAATAATACAAATTATCAACAAAAATTGTTTTTTTTTTACAGATTAATTAAAAGTTTTTTTGTTACAATTTAAAAGTTTTCAATACTATCAGATAATAAAAAGTTATCAATAAATGTTTGCCCAAATCTCATTTCTCAAAACAAATATGAGTTTCACCGACTCTAAGACCATCTACAATGAAGCACTTCATTTTGAGTGCCAAAATAAGTATCGAGTGTCCAACCCATCATTTTATACTTTTCTAACGTTACTACTTAACTTAATAAACATTTAATCTCTTCAACTCATCATCTCAAAAAAAAAATTTATAAACATAGATCCTACAAATTATATTTAATAAAATTCATTTATTTTAAAACATATTATCAAATTCTGCTAACAAAAAAGTTTAAAAAGAGAGGGGTGCTCCCATACCCTTCTTATAGGCATCTAATTCTTTTACTCTGCAATGATGATGTCTATTTAACTTAATGTTAAATACATGAAGCATTCGTCATTGTGGATGATCTTAAAGTTTGTTTTATTGGTAAAAGGAAAAGTATTAGACAAAATAGCACATGACAAGCCTTTAATATTTTATTAGACAACTTTTTGTCATATGAATGTAAGGTTTTTTTTTACTAAGTCGTGTAAGATGTTTGTTGGACAATGAACAACGACATAAATAACATATGGTAAAATTTACTGCAATGCTCTTAATAAAGAGAGATGATAGAGAGAGGGAGAAAGAGAGGAGAGGGGATATATATATATATATATAGAGAGAGAGAGAGAGAGAGAGAGAGAGAGAGAGAGAGAGAGAGAGAGTGAGAGAGAGAGAGAGATGACATCCAGATAAGAGAAATTAAAAGGAAGAATGGTTGAGAGAGAAAAGATTTGTGTGTGTGTGTGTGTAAGAGAGAGAGAGAGAGAGATTTTTTAGTATAAAATAAGAGTATTTTGGTTTTTTAAATAGTTTGTATTTGAGACAAAAAGTTGTCTCATGCTTTAGTAAGAGACAAAAATTTCATATTTTGTTCAATTCATTGCTCTCCATTATGTCTAGTGTCATGAACAGATTTAAAATCAAACACGATACAACTAAAGTTGTATTATCAATTCTATTATTTTTCACTAGATCAAACACACTCTAATGATTCGTTTCTTGGTCGAATATGATATAAAACACAATACAAATAAGATAGAATAAGACATTGTTTTATCGTGGTCATAAATGCGGGTGGCCGTGATAGCGAAACACCTGATAGAGTGACCCAATGGATCTTGAGAGTCTGATATATACTCTAGAAATCGTGGTGTCTAAACAACCCATAAAACATGGCTTTTGAAGGTGAGTATTTACCCACTTATAAAATATTTCAGTACCTTTTATCGTTTGATATCTTAAATGATATTTATTTGTTTCGGTATCTCAAATGTGACATCGAGTTAACGAGATACAGTGACTGGAATTCTTTGACTCCAACCCAAACGAAAAAAAAATATTAATCTAACAACTAAGCAATAACATTTGTTATTAAAAAAAAATAGAATCTTAAAATCTAGCTACGATGATACATAGATCTTATGACAGATTAAATTTGGCTGCATATCCTACCTTTTTACTTTTTCCTAGAACTTATTTAGATGTGTATTAGTTGCTATCTTATGTTGATTATTCTAAGCTCATCCAAAAAAGCATATGTTGATTATTCTAATCTTTCCTAAATTATGAAGTTACGAAACTTGATACTCTTTCAAAAGGAGAAAAACGAGTCAATGCAAAACAGAAGAGTTGTAGAAGGCTGCATAACTATTGATATCGAAGTATTGGGAAAACATAAAATTTACCTTATTTTCTTAATAAAAGAATCAGCATTTGAAGTTTGTAGCTTGTACGTTTCTCAAACTTTCAATAAGACCCAAAGCTAGGAAATACTAGTATGTATTTGCTAAACCTGCTTACTTGTTTTAGACAAGCTAAAAAATGTTGGTATGTGGAGCAATTGGTAACCAAACTATATAAAACCACGCATATATTGAATTATATATTTTTTGGTGATTCGGAATTCAATGCTATTGTTTTTAGTATTATTTATCAGTTATCTTTACATTTCAAGTTCGAGGTGAAATTTGTTAGGAGACAAGCGAACATGGTTGTTCATATTTTAGTTAGGACGTCCTGTTTTTAGACTAGTCACCGTATTTTTTTATTCTTTTCCTTTTTATATTGAACATTGGTTGATTAATGATAATAGTTAACTTTGCTTTGGTAAGAAAAACAAAATTTGGCCGTAAAATTCAAATCAAATGAGAATGTACAAACATATTTTTCAAAATATAAAATAAATTTTATGTTGCTAAAAAAAGATAGTAAGTTTTACTAGATAACGAAAAATAATAATAGTTTAAAATTTCAATAACAAAATACATAAACTTGAGTAAATTTTATCTAACTATGTCTATATGTATAATATAGATAATAGAAAACTTAATCCATGTCAATGATATCATTAATAGTTCAAAATATAGTTCAAATCTATACCCAAAAAAATGCAGTAATACATATATAAGTATAGCCACTCTCATTGAGATGTGAGTAACTGAGTAAATTTTATTTATAGTAAATTCAGTTAAAAAATACTAGCTAGTAATTAAATTGAAATAAAAATCCTCGTGTTAATAGCACTATAGTCCTATACAATTATCTTGATTCCACCCCCTATCTTGTGTCTTCCCCTTCCATTTTACTCATATAGTATCATGTGATAGCATGTTAAATGAATTTGAATCTCACCCTTAAAATGTAGCACTTGTAATATGTGGGCATCCAAGCTTATATATGCATTACATATCCTCATAATTTCAACAATGTGAGACCCAAGTCAATTTAGCATGGTATTAGAGTCGAATTTTATAAATCATGTGAAAATTAGATACATGCTCACACTAGACATGATAGTAAGTATTGAAGTTATAATAGAATCTCACAACATTGTCACGGCTATGTTGGGAGTTGATAAGAGTACCAGAAGCAACGATAGATCAATGTTTCATAACTATAAAAGATGGAGATAAAACATGTTCACTTGATCCAAAATTTTAAGACATTAAAAATATAAATTACCTCTTTTATATATTCAATATAACTGCCATGCATATTAATCATAAACGAATTGAAGAAAGACACGTGAACATTTTTTTACTCAAACACACAAGAACTTAGAAGAAGCATCACACATATACACCGTGATTATTCGGGTTACCCGAATCCTTTGACTACAGTTAAGTTTGACCCGAAAGGTAATTGACGAAATGACACGTTTCGAATAATAAAGACGGTATGGACCCACTGCACTTTTGCTAGGAAGGTGATAATGCATGCGACCCACAGCAGCAACATAGATAAGATAACGTGATAAAATAAAATCAAAAATGTTAATAACACCAAGCATACTTTGACACGAAACTATTATCTTCAAGGCATGGATAAATAACTGTCAACAACTTTTGGCCCCTTGTTTTTTGCTCCAACCATATGAATGCAATGAACCACCTTTATTTTCAACCATTCATTTTTTTTATTATTTTCTTCATTATTGCAATCTATTTACCACCATTTTTTTTAAAAATAAAAAGTGTAATGTCAGTATCATCATCAATCATCAACTTGTATAGTACAGTTGACAAAAAAAATTCTTTAACCGTTGGAATTGGAAGTCTCGAATTTTAATTACTACTAAACTCTTTAAATCACTTGAATTTATTCACCATAGAAATCGCAAAAGGAAAATTAAATTTTGGTGATCATTCATGATTTTTGAATGTCAAAGAAAAGACGATTTACGTATACCTGTCCATAGTTGGATCAAGTTTTAGATTTTTTGGTGTAAAGGATCAAGTTCTAGTGTAGGACACATTTTTATCATTCTTTTAGTTATATAAAAAAAAAAAATTATGTGAGTTGAACTTTGATGGTTTCTTAGAGTTAGACATATTTAAAAGCTAACTGAATCAATTTCTTGTCAATTAAGTCACTGGACATTACAAACAAAATAAAGTGAAATTTACAACAATACTCTTAATGAATGTAAATATTGATTTAGTGATAAAAGAGAGTGAGAGAAATGCGAAGAGACGTGAAGAGACAAGAGGCATATATATAGATCTAATATGATATATCTATCTATATCTAGAATATATATATATCTATATTATATATATTAATCTATATATATATATATATGGGAGGGAGAAAAGGAAAAGGAGAGATGGAGATATAGAAGATAAAGTGTGTGTATAGGGAGGGGGACAAGACGAGCCATACAAAAATTAAGTAAAAAAATAAAAGAAAATTATTCTATGGTATATTGAGATATAAGAGTTAAGCTTTTGTCTATTCTTTTGATTGAGTTGTTTCATCGTATATTGAGTGATTAAGAAAATAATAAATTGATCGTACATTTGTTAGGTCAATTTGTAAAGTAGTTATTAATTCTCAAGCAATCCAATATTCCAAACAAATATTAAGAATTTGACAAAAAAAATCACTATATTAAGAATTAAATTCACAAATCGATTTGTGAGTTTACTCCAAAATGTGAAAAATTATCAAAGTAAGCAAATGAGAAAAAAAATCTTTGATCTGGATTTTTTGAACCGCTTTTGAAAATGATTGAATCCTTGTACATGATTCTTGAAGTTGTAAGGTTCATAAAAAAGTTCACAGAGATATTCAATTTCCCATCCAAACTACAAGAATCAAAATTGAATTATCACCAATTTTGGAGGATTAGTATACTTAAGTAAAAAGAAAAGGGCAAGAAGAACGAAACCATGATTTATACTAATTCTCCAACACTGTCCTCACAGAGAAATCAAATTTCTTTATTACAAAAATTGATTTTTGTCGGTATGAACCAAAAAAACGGAGTTTATTTTCGACAATTTATGAAAATTGAATTCAAATTTTAAAATCTATATTGTAGAAAACAAAACCTTACTATTTATCTAACTTGAATTCAGATTCGTTCATATGAATTAGTAGAAAAAATTCTAAGTTTTGAATCAATCCTATCAAAATCCAGAAAACCACAAAAGTGTGAATTCTCAATTGTTTTAAATTTTGTTAGTTGTTGTGGACTACCCAAATTGAGGAGTATCACTTTATATATGTCTATATCACTACTTTTCATTGATCATAATACTCCTTTGAACAATAAGATTAGTACTTCAAGTCTGTTTTAAATATAGTTCAAAAATACACTTTTCTCATTTTCTTACTCTTGTCTTTATTCTTTGAATTTTGTAGAAACCACATGAGTTAGAGAGTTGGAATCATATCTATGTTAACCAAATTTGTGTTAGTAGAAGGGTATAAAGATGTTTTAATCAAAATATAATGGGTGAGGTTTAAATATATTAACTATGAATGTTCCATAATATGTAGGTTGCCCTATCACCAAGTTGTGTTTTAGACCATCACGAGGGCAGAAAATTAATTTATTTGTTATGTTTGATGTTAAATTAGTTTTTATATGATATGTAATTATTTTTGTGTGGTTCTGCAATGTTTTAAGAGGTTTCTGAGTTAAGAAACCGATATTAGGATGAGTGAAATTGATTTTTGGGTTAAAGATTAGAAAAACTAGGAAAACAAACTTGGAATAATCGATTTTTATTTTTTAGGTTTCAGGCATCGTTTTTAAGGATGAACTTTAACAATTAAAAAAAAAACTTAAAAGTGTGTTTGGATGGGGGAATGTTTTGAGGGAATTCAAATACTTTTAGATGAATTTCATTGTTTGGATAATAATATTGAGAATTTTTAAAATGATGGAAATTCATGAAGTATTTTGTTTAAGTTAAATTTAGAGAATTTCAAATGACACCTAAAAACTAAGAATTTCAAATTTTTTCCTTCTTATAATTTTTCAAATTTTGCATTTTCTTCCTCAAATTTTCCAAAGTTTTCAAATTGACCCCAATAAAAATTGCAATTTGACCCCTAATAATTTTTG
The DNA here is from genome assembly GCA_018208015.1 of Medicago ruthenica. Lineage (NCBI taxonomy): Eukaryota > Viridiplantae > Streptophyta > Magnoliopsida > Fabales > Fabaceae > Medicago > Medicago ruthenica. The sequence goes on along the minus strand of CM031373.1, from coordinate 46,968,939 downwards.
GTAATTACAAATTAACCCTCAATTTTTTCAAAATTATAAATTGACCCCTCAAAATTTTGAAATTTACAAATTGACCCCTAATTTCAATTTTCAAATTTGGTCCAAAAAAATTAAAATTTATAAAATTTGCCCAAAAATGACGACAATGAAATTTTTTATTACTCCATCTAAATAAGAATATTTAGAAATGAAGTCAATTTAATTGAGTCATTTGAATTGCCTAGAATTCTAAATTCTTCAAAATTTCTCAAGAATATGTTATAGAAACTGATTTTGGGGTTAATAAAAATCGATTATTAGGATTATCAAAACTGATAAGTTAGTTTCGTCTAATTAATTAAGATAATGAACTCAAACAAGGATGGGATAAATTATTAGGATGTTTGGATGTTGTGTTATGTCATCCAAGTCAAAACAATCACGGATAACAAACAATCGCACAAGAAGTCTATATTTGACATATATTATTGTAGATTTTTTTTTATATTTATATTTACACATTTTTATGAATATCAAAATGTTAATTATAAGATAATTTGAAGAAAAAATATTGATAGTAAATAATTTTAAAAGGGTTCATTATTCGAATTGTCTTTATAATATACGCAAAGTTTGAAAAGTGATCGTGTAAAAAAAACACAGATTATAACCTTGTAATTAGACATTCTTCCTATTTTTGATATCACATTTTTCCCACTAGACATAAAGTCCAGAAATGTGATCTAGATGTTGAATTTTTTCATGACCTTTTGCAGGCATATTTATGACGTTAAAATATGACTTTCGACATAAAGTTATAATTTTTCAACAAGGAACGAAACAATTATGAATTTTTGAAGCTCAAAAAACAAAACAACCAAAATCTCAACCATGATATCGAATTTTGAGTTGGTTTTTTGTTAGACATTTCTATAAACATATATACAGAGTATCTACAAAGTTTCGTTGCATTCCGACTACACCCCAATTTATTTTGATTTTTCAACCAAAACATGCAAAATTACAATCTTGTTAATGGTAGGTTGACTAAAGGTTTGAATAGCACTTTTATTGCCTTGATTCCCAAAATTGAGAACCCACAGAGATTGACAGATTTTCGGCCTATCTCTTTGGTTAGCAGTTTGTATAAAATTTTGTCTAAGGTGCTTGCTAATAGGCTTCGGAAAGTGGTTGGCAAGGTGGTGTCGGAATCTCAATCAGCATTTGTTCAAGGTAGACAAATCCTTGACGGCATTCTTATTGCTAATGAGTTGGTGGATGATGCCTGCAGGTTAAAGAAAGAATTAATTTTGTTCAAGGTTGATTTTGAAAAAGCATACGATTCAGTTGATTGGAGGTATTTAGAAGAGGTCATGGGTAAGATGAATTTCCCATTTGTTTGGCGTAAGTGGATGATGGAATGTGTTACTTCAGCTTCAACATCGGTTCTTGTCAATGGGAGTCCGACTGATGAGTTTATTTTAGAGAGAGGCCTTCGTCAAGGTGATCCTCTTTCTCCTTTCCTTTTTTTGTTAGCTGCTGAAGGTTTAAATGTTATGATGACTGTGATGGTGGATAATGGATTATTTAGTGGGTACAATGTTGGGGTGCAAAATGCTATGTCTGTAACACATTTACAGTTTGCTGATGATGCCCTTTTGATTGGTGGGAAAAGTTGGGCGAATGTTCGTGCTTTGAATAATGTGTTGCTTTTGTTTGAGAAAATATCTGGGTTAAAAGTAAATTTTCATAAAAGCATGTTGTTTGGCATTAATGTGGCGGGTTCTTGGCTTCATGAGGCGCCGGTTGTTATGAATTGTAAGCATGGTTGTTTACCTTTTGTGTATTTGGGGATGCCTATTGGTGGTGATCCGAGAAAGCTTCAGTTCTGGAACCCTTTGTTTGATCGAATTAGAAGTAGACTGTTTGGTTGGAAGAGCAAAAACCTTTCGTTGGGGGGTTGGCTGATTCTCCTTAAGTCTGTATCCTCCATTCCGGTTTATTTTCTTTCCTTCTTCAAAGCTCCCTCATGTATCATTTCTACCCTTGACTCTATTTGTTGTAATTTTTTTTTGAAGGGGAGTGAGGATGTTAGGAAATTGTCTTGGGTAAAATGGGATACTTTATGTTTACATAGGGAGAATGGAGGTTTGGGGGTCAGGAGGCTGAAGGAGTTTAATTTTTCCCTTATTGGTAAATGGGTGTGGAGGATGTTGGAGGAAAGGGGAAGCTTGTGGTATAATGTGTTGTGTGCAAAGTACAGTGAGGAGGGGGGTGGTTATGTGTTGGTGGAGGAGGGGGTTCCGTGTGGTGGCAAAACGTGAACTATATTAGGAGGGGGGCGGTTTGTTAGATGATCGGTGGTTGTTTGATAATATTTCTAGATAGGTGGGGGATGAGGTTTCTTCGTTGTTTTGGAAGGATCCTTGGTTGGATGGTGTTTCTTTAGATGTTAGATATGCTAGATTATTTGATCTTGTTGTTAACAAATGTGCCACTGTTGCGGAGATGTTCTCTTTGGGTTGGGAGGTTAATGGTGAGGCGTGGAAGTGGAGAAGGAGACTATTTGCGTGGGAGGAGGGGTTGGTGAGAGAATGTGCGGAGCAGCTTTCACTTGTGGTTTTGCAGATTGATGTGTCTGACAGGTAGATCTGGAAGCTTCATTCTTCCCATAAGTATGTTGGAACAAAATGTGAAAGAACTCTCTGAATATAGGGGGAGATTGTTGGAACAATTTGTATGAACATCTCTCTCTAAGGTTTTGATGATAACAAGTGTTAAAAAGAAAATTGGTTATTTGCTAATGCTTTGTTCAAGTTATGCAGAACCACGTGTTTAATGATTGGTATTCAATATTGGTTATGGAAGAACAAGCTAAGAGCAAGAAGGAAAGCTTAGAAGCATTGTTGCAAAATGGAAGGAAAACTGGGTCTGAAGGCTGAGTCTGAAGGGTGCATCTGAAGCCTGAGTCTGAAGAGTGCGTCTGAAGGCAGCTTCTGAAGGCTGAGTCTGAGGGTCAACGAAAGTCAACGTCTGAAGAAGTGCGTCTGAAGAATAGTGCGTCTGATGAACAGTGCTTCTGAAGGTCAACAAAAGTCAACATCTGAAGACCAGCTTCTGATGAACAGTGCTTCTGAAGTCTGAGTATGAAGAAGAGCTTCTGAAGTACTGTTCACGCAGAAGCTTCTGAAGTCTGATGTGGCAAGAAAAGCAGCTGTTACTGTGCGCATTTAATGCCTGCATATGTCAGAACAACTCAATGGAACAATTGTCTCCCTGACTCAAACATTCCACAGCTTTTAAGGAAAGCAATTCATAAATGGCTGCTGAGTTCTGGTTTTCTGCTAAAGTTCAGCACACATTCTCAGTCTATCCTAGCTCAAATTGCAATGACTCTTTGCACAAATCCTGCAAATCTTCAACAGCTTTATTTTCCCTTATAAAAGGAAGAAGAATTCTGCTAAGACTCTTGAAACAAAACTGCTGAACCTGCACTCTGTTATTCTGTCCAGAAATTGTAGTTCACCAAATACTTAGAAATTCTTTCAATCTTTTGTATCTTAGAATTTCTTAAGGTTAAGAGTCTTACCCTGAATTGTATTAAGTGAACACCTCTGATATTTCATCAAGTGTTCAACCCAAACTTACTTTCTTTGTAATTCAGTTTGGTTTTAAGTCTCAGTCTGAATACTGAGCATTTGTAACCTCATTCCTTTGTGGTCTGAGCTGTTAGAGTATCATTCCTTTGTGGTCTGAGCAGTTAGAGTCTCATTCCTTTGTGGTCTGAGCAGGAAGTCTTATTCCTTTGTGGTCTAAGCAAGGTGGTGTCATTCCTTTGTGGTCTGGACAATATAAGTCTCTTCCTTTGTGGTTGAGCAACTAGAAATCTCATTCCTTTGTGGTTTGAGTAATTGTAATCAGGCTGATTATAGTTAAAATCTCTTGTTAGTAACAAGGGGACTAGACTACTTCCAACTTGTGGAAGGAACTAGTATAAAAACATTGTGTGTCTCTCTTCCCTTCTCTCTTTTCATTTGAATCCGCTGCATAAACACTTTGATAATAGTTCAGAACCTGTTTCTGAACCTGACTTAAGTTTTGAAAAGAAAAGAAACCAGTTTTTGAGTCCACACAATTCAACCCCCCCTTCTTGTGTGTGTTTTTCTCACCTTCAAAGTACACGGTCAAAAGTGCTTATAATCACTTGACTAGTTCGGATGTGGCAATTGATGACCATTGCAATCATGTTTTATGGCTTAAGCAAATTCCGCTTAAGGTCAATATTTTTATTTGGCGTTTGTTCCTGAATAGATTAGCAACTAAGATGAATCTGTTTAGGAGAAATATCTTGGATTATAATGATTTTTTTTTATCGACCTCTTGCGGATTCGTTGAGGATCTGGATCATTTGTTATTCTCTTGTGTTTTTTACGGTCAACTTTGGCTTTTAATATCAGGATGGTTAGGCATCTCAACGACTCTTCAAGGTTCTTTATTTGAGCATTTTCTTCAGTTTGGAGGTCTTGGGGGTTTTTCCAAAAAGTCTCGTCTGGCTTTTAATATTATTTGGATTTCAACTCTTTTTACCATTTGGAAGGACCGCAATTTGAGGCATTTTCACAACAAATCATGACAACTTCTATCTTTATTGGAAAAGGTTAAACTCAAAGCATTTTGGTGGTTTAAATCTTTTTATGCTGTTTTTGAGTTTGAGTATTCGGTTTAGAGGTTAAATCCTTTATTATGTTTTCAGGTTGTAACATAATGTTATTTTTCTTGGCTACTTTGTCGTAGCTTGTGGATTGTCTCTCATTGCAATTTTTGGATACTTTAGCTTCATTTGGTACACCTTGTGCTAGAGGAGCTTGTGTTAGTTTTTTAATAAAATTTGTTTAGCTTCTTCAAAAAAAAAAAATCTTGTTCCAAGTAAACATATACTAACGGGTCAAATTTTGTTCCGTAGTTTTTATAGCATGGTTAGAACGTCATAAGAACCTTCACGATTGGATTTTAGATTTTTTAACAAGAGACGAATTAATTATTAATTCCTGATCCCCATTATTATGAATTTCAGAAACAATTCATAATTAATTCGTTCCTCGTTTAAAAACTCCAAAATTTAGTGTTGGAGGTTCTTATGATGTTGTAGCCATGCTTACAAACTAGGGACTCTTCGTAAGGGTTTGATATTCGCTAAGGTGGAGATTGTCGAAGAATGACTCATATATACAAGACACTTGAAGAAGGCAAGTTTAGGGGGGCGACTGTGGGATGCGGGGGGCAATAGCCCTCGCGGTACTGGTTCAGGGGTAATATTGTAAACCAAATCGTAGTAGTACTATATATATTGCTTGTAACACTAAAACCCTAATTCTCATCACAGTAATAGAAACAAAACTATAGTTGCTCTATAGTCGTAGAGGTAGACACAATTGGCCGAACTGCGTTAACAAATATCGTGTGTTCATTGTCTTTCTCTTCATTCTCTTATTTAATCTTTTGTTACAAGTTGCTGCTCTAACATATTTTTTTTTTAGTTTTGACACTTTAAAAATTCATAATTAATCCGTCCCTTATCAAAAAAATTCTATTTTATGTGGAAATTTATTTTTTAATTTTCTAAACATTCCTGCAAAAAATCATGAAAACATTCCGCTCATAGGTAACTTTTTTGGATTTTATATCTATAGGTAAAAACAGGAGGTCAAAAATAGTAAGAATCTCAAATTACAAGGTTAGAATATGTATTTTCATTTTTACATGTTCATTTTTTAAACTTCAGATATATTACAGGGTCAATTTAAATAATTAACCAATCTTGAAATCTATAAAAGTGATTATTTTTTTATCAGTTGATTTCCCTTATATTTGACAAAGATTAGTATATTTGTAAAAAGAAAAATTACATTTTTATTTGCCAATAATTTATGATGATGATTGAAAATATTATGAGCATTTTTACGTGTATATATCCTTTAATTGAAATAAATAATCAGTTTTTCTAACGAATTTAGAAAGTATGTTTGAGGAATATTCTCTAATTACAATACTCAGATATATTAAATATTTAATTACATGATTTATGGTAATGATCGTAAATCTCAGTACCATTTTTACATGTATATATAATATATCCATTTTTGTAAAAATAAAATATAATACATCCATTAATAGAAATAAGTAATTAATGTCCTGATGAACATAGCTCAATTGATAGGGAACATTACATTATATATAGAGGAGACGAGTTCAAACCTCAAACTCTCCATTTATTTATTTTAAGAGTGAAATTTTAACCCTAAACTACCGGACAAAAGAAATAAAGAATCAATGTTTTTAATTAATTAAGAAAAGTTTTCGTTTTCTTAAAATAAAGGTTATGTATTAAACTTTTTGTATACATTTTGTATTTAAGTAATTATTTTTTTAATATAAGTCAAACATAAATAATTTGAATTTGTAAATAACATGACACACAATTTGATGACATAGAATGATCAAAACTCATAAAATTATTGAAAAACCTCCTAAAATTTTTATTTCAACTTCAGGAAATTATTCACTTTGATAATTTAATTAATGACATATAAATAATTAATTCATATGGATGAATCTACATCATCAAATTGTATGTTACATCATCAAAATATGACACATCACCATTTTTTAGTACATGAATTTGAGGATTAAATCTAATCTATTTATAAATTTCTCTTACTAATAAAAAAATATTAATTTAATACTCCTTTCAGTCTCGAGTATAATTTTTTTCAAGTTCATTGAGTAAATAATGTATCTGGTCTATATAGCTATATTATTCCTCAATGAACCTAAAAAAAGAATTTTATATTCGATACCGGAGGGAGTATTAAACTTTTTGTAAACATTTTGCCTTTAAGTAATTATTTTCTTAATATAAGTCAAACATAAATAAATTGGATTGCAATATAAATAACAAAAGGGAAATTTATTATTCTTGTACACATAGAAAGAAAAAAAAAGGAAAAGTTATTTGAAAAACCAAGTAAATGAATTGAGCCACAATCACAAAATTCATTCATCAATCCATGAAAAATAAATGTATATACTAAATAAAAGGGGTAAATGATAAAGAAACATGGACCATATAAAAAGGGATAAACAAAGGAAAATCAATAAAATGGACACACACACACCTTCTAACAAAAAGCCAAATCTCAATGTTTCCTCTATCTCTGTCTCATCTCTTCCACGTGGCATAGGGGTTAACATGGGTTTGGTTTGGTTTGGGTTGGGTTAAGGGGTTAAGAAAGAATTTAGGTGGGTTCTAAAGAGGTTTTTGGTGGAAAAAAACAACCTACAATAACCGGTAACACAATACTTTAACCTACTAAACAAGTTATGTGGTGAAAATAACGTTGCTATAAAGGGTTTAAGGCTAGTATTTCGAGGGTATTGTGTGGGTTTTTGTTTTTGTGTCCTAAACTCTTCTTTCTATCTACTATTCTATCTATTCTTTCTTCACAATCACAAAACAATTATTTCATTTTAAAAAAATAAATAAATAAAAAGACAGAAAAATTTGCATTTTTATTCAAGAACAAAAACAGTGACAAGAATTAAGGTTTTTGTGTTTAGATCTCAAGCATTTTCCGACAGTTTGTACTTTTGATTATCTCTTGTCAGAAAAAAAAATGGGTTACCTCGGAATTTTCGTTACGTGATCAGAATTTGATTCCTCGGATCGTTGTTCGAAATTCGAATGTTGTTTTTTACAAGGTGAGTTTTTTTATTTTTTTTTGTGTAAGATGTTTGAATTTTGGGTTTTGGTGTTTTTTTGTTATGTTGTTGTTACGATCTTTAATTTGGTGAAGATTTTTTTGTTGAATCTGTGGAATTTTCATTGAATTATGAAGAAATTGTGGTAGCGTGTGAAAATGGTTTTTGTTTTAACGTGTGAAGATTCTGTTTTTTGTGTGAAAAAATTATGGGGTTGTGTTGAGGATTGAGAATTGAGATCCGATTGTGGAAGTTAAGGTGTTTTTGTCGTATGTAACTGTTTTTTCGTTGGTTTCAATATGAAAATGAAAAAAAATTGATTTTTTTTTTGGTGGGGTTTTTGGACTAGTTTGATTTGGCAAAAAATTGAAGTGATGCAGTTTATGGAGCAGATGAGCTTTGATGATCATGAATTGGGTTGTTTTGTGTTGATCTTCAACAATTAGCACTAATCAACAATTAATTATAGTTTTGATGATGTTGATTTTCATGATCCATTGTGGTGTGTGTTTTTCTTTTTTATTTTGATCATGGATTTGTAGATGATCCCTTAATTACCATGGAATTGGAATTGTTTCATGAAATTCCATGGATCCATAATTGGACCGATCTTTTATGCGATCAATTTTCGGTTTCTGTTACTTTATGTGATCTGGATTCAACCTTTGTAGCCAACAGCACCCAATTTATGTTGTTATTGTTACGTCATGTTTAATGAAATTAAATCCATGAGTTTAATTGGTAGTTTTTTGAGTTGCTTTAAATCTGATCTTAATTGTTCCCTGTGTATTCAATTGGGGGGGAATTTATATTCAACTGTTACAGTTGGATGGATTTTATGACAGATTTGGTTTCTCTGATGCTGTCTCTCTTCTGGTTTTTGTGATTTTGAATCATTTTTATTTATCTTGTACTTCAATGCTACTTGCCAAATTAATGTTGTGAATATTCCTTTTTGCCTTTATTCGAAAAGTAACCGTCTGGATTAATTGAAGATTAGATTATTCAATTGCATTCCTTGGATGTAAAAAATCATCAACTGTTTGACTATATGATAAATGTTGATTTGAAATAGTTGAAAATGTTACGGTGATAGCGTGATTTTAATCTCCTTCAATCTTATGACAGTGACGAGGATCTGGTGTATTGATGCTTTTGGTTATTTGAGGAGGGATATATATATGTTCAAATTATGGTGTTTAAGAAGAGGGCAAATCATGGATTCAATGGCTTTCAAGTTCCGGTTATTCCTAGAGCTCCTAGATCTGCAAGAGTAAGTACTTGATGCATTCTTTGCAATTGTGTTATGCATTTCATTTCCTGCTTTGAATTTTATTTTAATCCCTTTAAGTTTGATAATTGTTCAGGGGAGGAGTCCATTGAACAAAAAGGTTAAGGATAGTCAAGTTTGTGCTTTTGAAATATTGGCATCTATAGCTGGCAAGTTGTTGGAGGAGAGTGAAAGCTCTGCTTCTAGCAATGCATCTGAAGGCGTCATTGTGCAAGATCGACAAAATGAAGTTAAGCCATCAATTACCGAGGGAATTCATCATGGAAGCTCTGGAGAAAGTATTTTTACAACCGAGGTAGCCTCACAAATCCTTGATCAGAAACCTCTTGTACATACCGAGACTGATTTTTCATTGGAAAAAGCTGAAAAAGCTAATGTGAAGATCGAAGCTGTTGAATCAGATAATAAAGATAGGATTTATTCTAATAGATTAGTAGAAACACCAGAAAAATTCAGGGAGTCTTGTAACAGGAAAATAAAGAAAGGATTCAGATCCAATAAATGTGGTCTGAAAGACCGGTTAGAATTGTATATGTCTCCTGCTCCGGTTGACTCGAAAATTAATGTAAAGTATCCACTTCATAGGAAGCCATTTCCCACTGATACCTTTACCAAGCATGGGAATGGCATTAAGTTAGATTTTAGAGATGATGACGAAAACTTTTTAAGGTGCACGAAGGTTTGCACTAAGTCGAAGGCTTTTAGGTCTCCACGACGCATGGCACACCGCAGAATCAAGAATCTGCTGTCTTCTAAATACTGGAACGTTGCTCCAAAGTTGAAGGACTGTGAACTTTCTAGATCTGGTAAGTGTGGTACCAAATGCATACTATGTCTTTGAGTTTGATTGTGTTTTTTTTAACCAAAAGTAATATTAAATTTGCAGATTTTGAAATACCTCTTTACCGTAAGAGGAAGGTGTGTAATGGTTCCGACAGTTCTCATCACAACACTACTGTTAAGAAGAGGAAATTCTTTGACCGGGTTTCTGGGGTAACTTCTGATGGAGGATTCAGCAGCGAGAGTGTGTCTAATTCGCCTGAGAAAGGAACAGATGGACACAAACCTAGCTCTTCTTCGAAACTGCAAGTAGCCGAGGATTCTCGTGGTAACTAACTTTCTGATATTCCTTCATTGTTTATCTTGATTGTTCAGTACAATAAATGGTTACTCATATGATGTATATTCCTTGTGAACAGTGAAGTTTAGCATTAAGTCATTCAGGATACCCGAGCTTTACATTGAGGTTCCCGAATCTGCAACCGTTGGTTCACTAAAGGTATCAAGTTTGCCAAATTAATAACATTGGTTTCAAAAATTGTTATTGTTGTCAAAGATTCATCCGTACATTTGCTGTCATTTTTAAAAAGAAAGAAAAGGATCTAACCTTTGCATTGTGTTTTGTTGCAATTTTTTATAGAGGACAGTCATGGAGGCAGTGATGGCTATAATTGGAGGCGGTATGCATGTTGGTGTTCTTCTTCAGGGGGAAGAAATTGGAGATGACAATAGAACACTTGAGCAGACCGGTTTATCTTGCAATGAGAATCTGGATACCCTCAGCTTCATGTTGGAGCCTAGTTCTCTACTAGCTTCTCCTGTTTCTTGTGTTGGTGATCCTTCTTCTCAATGTGAAACATCCGCCAAACCTACCAGGTGAGCTAAATTTTATAACATAGTTTCTTTTCAAATGATAGTGCCTGTTAACAAAATCCGCTTATGACTCAGTTGATTATTACTGGTATTATTATTATTTGAGACATTATAGCTAATATCATCATTTAAAAATATTTAGGTTGCCAGAAACTCCCGCATTAGATTCAGGGATAACCGATACCATACGTGACTCCTATTTGCCGATAAATCCAGGCAACCTAGTGGAAAATAGTCATGACTCTACTTATTCTCCCACTGACACTATAGTTGACAGAGTAACACCAGATCAATCCAGAGCCGTAGTTGCACTTCCGGCTAGTACTGAAGCATTAGCTGTGGTTCCTGTGAGTCAGAAAATCAAGCGCTCTGAGTTTGCAAATCGTAGAACCCGGAGGCCATTCTCTGTGACTGAGGTAGAAGCACTTGTTCATGCAGTTGAAGAACTTGGGACTGGAAGGTATGATTTTATTTATTTATATAAGTTTTACCTGCAGATACACTATAAAACTGGCATGCTGATAACATTTATGTCCTGCAGGTGGCGTGATGTTAAGTTACGAGCTTTTGAGAATGCAGATCATAGAACTTATGTAGACTTAAAGGTAAATTGTTTTTCCTTTAACTCAAGGGATTACCTTTACATGGTTAACTAGAAAGATAACATATAAGACATTTGAGTTCCTTATGGTTAGTATGAACTTAATCTAACCCTTATGTTCATATTTGTTGATTTTAATGTTTCGTTTGATTCTAAAGAAATTTCAATTGATATTTGGTACCTAGGATATATGACCGATCCAGTCCAACTAGAATTTCTGTTTTGTGGTTATCATTGTGTTTGATTTTTACGAGCGATAGTATGAACATTATGCCGAGCATTATGCTTATTTTTTTAATATGAAGTCACTCTATCAGTTGCATTAGATATTCTAGAAAGAGATTGATACATCTGCAATGATTCAATATATTTTATGCTATTATGCTTTGTGTCATGATGATTGGCGAGGCTTAGGACCGGTCTGGATTTACTTATTTGAGCTTATCTACTAACATACACACTTGTGAGACTGCTTTGGCAAAGCTTATGAAAACTACTTATGGCATGTCGATAAACTGTTTCACCTTATTTCTATAAGCTCTCCATGATAGTTTTACTTTATTTTATCTTTTGTTACATAAATATCTATACATAAGCATTTATATTACAAGTATCTGTTCTATAAATCGCTTAATTGAGCTGTTTAACCAAACATGATCTTGTTTGTCTTTGCAGGATAAATGGAAAACACTAGTGCACACTGCAAAAATCTCCCCTCAACAGAGGAGAGGAGAGCCAGTACCTCAGGAGCTATTGGACAGAGTTTTAGGAGCACATGCTTACTGGTCTCAGCACCAAATCAAGCAACATGGTAAGCATCAATGTGGAACAGGAACATTGAAGATTACAGAAGCCTCAGCTGAAAGGGTGTCCACTCAAGTGTAGAAAAGGTCTTACTTGTGTTGTTGAACAGGAAAAGAAGAAAACAAAACTTGTACATTTTGATTCAATTTCATGTAATATTCTCACACCAAATTCTTTGCCAACCGTTAATTTCATTTGGGTTGGTATTTTGTAAATGATTTGATGCAATAAAGGTTACTCTAACAGGAACTTATGCTGTTCTTTGATTTTTTTTTTTTTTTTGTATTTTGTCAATTCATTTTTCATTTGTATGTAACAATTGTCAAAAATGACATAGGAAAAAGGAAATTGATCTCCTTGTTGTACCTTCTTAGTTCTGTTTATAGAAATTGTTTCTTGACAAAACATTTATAAAAGTTGTTGCTTATGTATGTTCGGTCCAAATTGTACTCTCTATGTGCTGGATTGTTTTTTCTTGGTACTTTATTTTGACTCTAATAAGGTCCTTATTTTATAGCAGACTTTATAGATTGTTCAAGTACAATATATTATATAATTGTCGTTATAAGTTTGCAAAAATATTATATTTTGGTGTTCTATCAAATTTTGGTTAAACATGTTATATCAATCAAGTTAACTTTGAGGTTCACATTTGAATCAATTTCTAAGAGGTCCATATTAAAAAATCATCATCTATTTGAATCAACCACTTTTGATGATTTGTGTAATCAATTAGGATTGAGATTTATGAAAATAATTGATACATAGAAATGATCATATTCTTGTATTTGAGTTTAGATAATGATTGAGGGTTACCAAATGAGTCATAATTGCCACACAATGTATTTGGTGTGAATGAATTATGAATGACTAGCAAAATTTGAAATCACATCTTATCCATTTATATCAACAACATGAGCTCATGGGTATGGTCCACCATTATTATGAGTTGTTTGTGATGACTACGATCTCTTGTTATTTTTGTAGTAAAATTGATAAAATGTAGACTAAGACAAAGTGGGTTTGAAGACATTGATGGCCATAGCCAAGAATATTCCATCTCTTAAGGGATCCTTATCATCCGCACCTTGAACGAAATACTACTACCATATGCACGTGCACCATACAAATTTCTTGAATTATTACAGATGAATATTCGTTTTTTTATTTTGCAAGGAGAAAAGAAAATGAAAAACAACGTTATTGATTGGTATTTATAACTATTAGTTTAATAGTTGACGTTGAAATGTTTATTTTTCAAAAATAAATGAATACATATTATCAATATATATATATATATATATATATTACTTTTTTTTTATATTTTTGGAATAATATAGCCATTAATGCAACAAAAAACTATTGTTTCCATATGAATGAATATATATTTTCTTTTACACACATTTCCATATGAATATTATGACGTGCATATTTTTAACTTAGGAAAAAAACAAAATCAGTGTCGGCCCAACATATTTTAATGTCTACGACGAACTTTAATGAGAAACTTTTTGTGTAAGAGAAACCTCAACTAAATTAAATTGATCTAAAACTTGAAACATAATATTTATTTACATTACTAATTGAAATTTGATTGACCTGATTTTGTGTGGCTCAGGATTTAATTTATTCTACCTGGGTGACCTGTACAGCATGGTACCCTAGAGAGACCCAGTCATATTCCAGCCTAACCACTCTCTGCAGTCCGTTTCCGTAATTGCTAAAATAATGAGTGCATAATCCAAATGGCTTAGTAAGATAGTGTTTGATACGTAGAGAGAACATAATTGAACTGTTACCATCTTGTCTCTTTGGTTTTAAGTATTTTCTAATGTAATTAAAATATATTATTTTAGTCTCATGATTCATTTGTTATATTTTTATATATTATGTTGCTTTTTCTGATTATGGAAGAGATGCTCAAAAAACTTCATCAAATTGACACAGCAATATTTAGGCTAAACACAAGATAGGGTTTTTTTACATGTGATTTGGCTAGTAAGAAATCATTTGTAATTTTAATAAGTAATTAATTGTTGGAATTTAAAAATCTTCATAGAATTTGCAAAACATGTTAAGAGGGAATTTGTTAATAGTAGTGATTAAACTCTAATCCTCTTGTTAAATACATGATAAGGATTAAGATCATCCAAAACAGAGCACCCATATTGAGTGTTTAAATGAGTATCATATGTCCACATCACTCACTTTATTGTAATATTTAATAAGTATCAATTTTTTCCAACCCAACATCTTAAAAAAGATTACTAAATAGGTCAGACAAATAATTCTACATCATTACATTTCAACAAAAATTTGTTTATTTCATTATGATTTATGAAATTGGATCCGCGAAATGCTATACTCCACAATGAAGGTGCCTATTTAGTGTGATGTTAAATAGGTTAAACTTCTACCATTGTGGATGGTCTAACACTACGCCTTAATGTTAGTCCTTATATTAAAAGATAACAAAATTTCACAATTAACAAACCCAAGCCAACATACGACATAACTCATAAGAAATTACAACCAAACACATAAAATAGACCAAAAACTATACAACTATACAATGAAAAACCAATACAGAATTTAAGACCAAAAACAAATAGTCCGCATCACAAGAGAGAACAGCTAGAACCTGCAAGAGCAGAACAACCCTTTACTCAAATACAAACACCTAAAACAAAACACAACAAAATGTCACTTGGAAAAAGACATTAAGTATTTTGTCAAGCTATGCTCCACTCACAACCAGCTTGAACAATAGAACAAATATTTAAGCTGCAAATTGAGTAAATAGGCAAAGACCCCCCGAAATTGTAAAATCTTGCAATGACCCCCCTTGAAATTTGAAAAAAGGCAAATACCCCACTCAAATTGTAAACCGTCAGGCAAGTTAGTCCTTCCGTCCATTTCCTCTGTTAAAACTGATGACGTGTCTATTAATTGTCCATGTGGCACTGACACATCATATGGGGTATTTGCCTGCAACCCTATAGTTATTAAAAAATAAATAATTTTCCCCCCTTTCCCCACTTTAACCCTAATTCCCATTTTTCAGAAAAGAGAAGCGTTTTCAGAAACCTTCTCATGAAGCATTTCTTCTTCCTCCCCCATCTCGTCGCCGTCACCATCTCATGAAGCGTTTCTTCTTCCTCTCCAACTCAAAACCCTTCTCACCGTCATCATCTCATCAACGTTCGCCGTTGTCTTCGCCGCCGTTTTGACTCTGTTCGTCATTAGCCATTATTTGCCGGAGGTAGGAACAATAACCTTGTCAACTCAACTACATTTTAGGTTTTGGATTTCCCCATTTATTTTTTCAATAGTTTAATTTGCTGGTTTAGGTTCTGTAGGAAAATGAATGCATTGTTATTTGATGAAATGAGATGTGTAATTAGAAAGGGGATTGAAGAGGAGGATAATTTAGTCTATCTATAATCAGGGTTTAGGACTTAAGTGAATGGTTGTTTGTAACCTATTTGTGTGTACATATAATTATACTGCATTGTTTACATTTGGTTCACACAAAAACAACAAAAAAAAAACAGAAATGTGTCTTGGTTCCTTTGTTAAGGTTCCTTTGAAAAGGAAACTTGGATTACAAAGAACCTTAACAAAGAACCTTAACAGAAAGTATGAGTACATATAGTGAATATGTTAGGAATGGTAATGAAAGACTAATTAGTGTTAATCATGATGACAATGACACTAGTATGCCAAGGCCATCTGTAACTGAACACAAGGCTGATGATGGACAGCTGGAGGGTGATCCTGAACCCAAGGAAATTGGGAGGAGTGTAAGGATTAAGTGGCCCAACAAAAGATATGCTCAATAGAGAAATATAAAGGAATCTGACTAAATGAGAAGGGTGTGGAATAATTGACAGCTCATAGTCCCCTCTCCTCTAGCTCTCTTTCCTCATCTGTGATTCTCTGCTATCTGCTATATTGTATCTTTCTGCAGTGCCTTTATTGCTTCCCACAAAAATGGAATTTCATTCCATATAGTTTATTACTTTGACTCTTATGCCCTTGGTACTGTTCCATTAGAGATTAATACAAAGTGAGCCATTTTAGTAGCAATTCACTTTATTCATCACTTAAAAATTCTTTATTGCTTATTATATTAAAAGGGTCACCCTTTCATTGGTGCTTTCATATCTTACTCCATATGGCTGAAGCCACGCGTCTCAAAGATGTTCAAAGTGACTTAAAAAAA
The DNA here is from genome assembly GCA_018208015.1 of Medicago ruthenica. Lineage (NCBI taxonomy): Eukaryota > Viridiplantae > Streptophyta > Magnoliopsida > Fabales > Fabaceae > Medicago > Medicago ruthenica. The sequence continues at coordinate 46,952,628 of CM031373.1, read as the reverse complement.
TTACTAGATCTCATGGAGCTTCGACATGCGGAATACTTGAAGCATCGAGAGGATGAGAGTAATCGCATGGATCGTTTGGAGGCTACTGTTGGGTCGCTGCAACTCACCGCTTCTCTCACCGGCTCCAACTCCGGCACTCGGCCGCCGCTGTCGCCACCGCCGCAGCCACAACCATTTCAGGTTCGTAACATCAAACTTGATTTCCCCAGGTTTGATGGTTCAGATGTGCTACAATGGATATTCAAAGCGGAGCAGTTCTTTGAGTACTATAACACTCCCGACGCTCACCGGTTAACCATCGCGGCGGTTCACATGGAGAAAGAGGTAGTTCCATGGTTCCAAATGCTCACTCGAAATCACCCGTTTCAGTCCTGATTAGCTTTCAATAGATCCTTAAAACTTGAATTTGGTCCTTCCCCTTTTGAATCCTCACGTTCTAACCTCTTCAAACTTCAACAATCCACCACAGTAAATAACTATTACCTAGAATTCACAGCCCTCGCCAACCGTTCTCCTGGATTGAGCTCTGATGCTCTCTTAGATTGCTTCATCGGTGGTTTAAATACCGATATCCGCCGTGATGTCATAGCCCAGAGCCCTATTTCCATCACCAAAGCTGTCTCTCTCGCCAAATTATTTGAAGAGAAATATAACCCTCAACCCAAAACCTTGTTTCCTACTACAAGCTCTAAACACCCACCATCACCCACAACCAGTATAACCCAGAAATCAAACCTCCCAGCTTTATTACCAACACCGAACCAGAAACCCTTATCATTGCCAAATCGTTCAACCCCGATCAAACGTATGTCTCTGGCAGAGGCACAGCTCCGCCGTGCTAAAGGACTTTGTTATACGTGTGATGAAAAATTTTCAATTACCCATAAATGTCCAAACCGCACTTACCTATTGTTCACCAGTGACGAAGGGGAAAACTCAAGTGAGTCTGTGGTTGAAGAAGAATCTGATTCTGGGTTGCTACATGATTTAGAGCATCATTTATCCTTTAATGCTTTGAAAGGATCAAAAGGATTGGGTACTTTACGTTTCCAGGGTTCTATTCAAGGTGTGCAAGTCCAAATTCTCTTGGATAGTGGTAGTTCATATAATTTTTTACAACCGAGAATTGCTAATTGTCTCAAATTGCCAATTGAAGCTGCTGAAAATTTCAAGGTCTTGGTCGGTAATGGAAATAGCCTTACTGCTGAAGGCTTTATTGAAAAGTTGCAAGTTCAAGTCCAGGGCCATACATTGCAACTACCTGTATATTTGCTTCCGGTTACTGGTGCTGATTTGGTCTTAGGCGCTCCTTGGCTAGCAACGCTTGGTCCCTATATTGCTGATTTTAGTGCGTTCTCCTTAAAATTTTACTTGGGAGATAAATTTGTAACTCTTCATGGTGACAAACCCTCATTACCTAGTCCTGCTCAATTCCATCACATCTGAAGGCTATCTCACACAGGTTCAATTGCTGAATATTATGCTATTCACATACAACCAACTAGCCCTCAACCTTCCTTGGTTGTACCTTCAGAATTGCCACAAGAATTGCAGTCTCTATTATCACAGTTTGCTGATGTGTTTGACACACCTAAAGGCTTGCCTCTGCCAAGGTTTCAAGATCACTCTATCCCTCTGATAGAAGGTAGTAACTCGGTCAAGGTTAGACCCTATCAATATCCTCATAGTCAAAAATCTCAAATCGAATGTATGGTACAAGAGATGTTGCAAGAGGGTATCATACAACCCAGCAGTAGTCCTTTTTCCTCACCGGTTTTGTTGATTCGCAAGAAAGATGGCTCATGGCGTTTTTGCACCGATTATCATGCCTTAAATGCCATCACCATTAAGGATAGCTTCCCTATTCCAACTGTGGATGAGTTGTTGGATGAATTGTTTGGGGCCACACATTTTTCCAAGTTGGACTTGCGTTCCGGGTACCACCAAATTCGTGTGAAACCCGAGGATGTTCACAAAACAGCCTTTCGAACACATCAAGGATTGTATGAATGGCTTGTGATGCCCTTTGGGCTCACTAACGCACCCGCTTCCTTTCAAAGTTTAATGAATGAAATGTTTAAACATCAACTTCGCAGAACAGTACTCGTTTTCTTTGATGATATATTGGTGTTTAGCCCTTCATGGTCCTCACATCTCCTACACTTAGAGGAAGTGTTACAACTTCTGCGACAACACTGCCTGTACGCCAAGTTATCGAAATGTAGATTTGTCCTACAACAGGTGAATTACTTAGGGCATATTGTGTCGGGTGCTGGTGTGGCGATGGACCAATCCAAGGTTAAAGCAGTGTTAGAGTGGCCTTGTCCTACAACCATCAAGCAGTTGAGACGTTTTCTGGGTCTGACTGGGTATTACCGGCGCTTTATTAAGGGCTATGCTTCGATTGCTCTTCCGCTTACTGCCTTGTTAAAGAAAGATTCTTTCCAATGGGATAGTACAACGTCAACGGCTTTTACAGCGCTCAAGTTAGCTATCACACAAGCCCCTGTCCTCACTTTACCTGATTTCAACCAACCATTTATATTGGAGACTGATGCTTCCAGATCAGGTATTGGAGCTTTCTTAAGTCAAGGTAACCACCCCATTGCTTATTTTTTGCGAAAATTGAGTCCTAGGATGCAAAGGCAATCTGCGTATGTCAGAGAATTGTATGCAATTTCTGAAGCTATTTCCAAGTTTAGACATTATTTGATTGGTCACAAGTTCATCATTCGTACCGACCAAAAGAGTTTGAAATCTCTCACAAACCAAACTATCCAAACTTCGGAACAACAACTCTGGTTGCATAAATTTCTTGGTTACAATTTCTCTATCGAATATAAACCGGGAAAGGAGAACTTAGCCGCTGATGCCCTGTCTCGCTCATTTTTTGTGGCTGTGTCTTCACATCAGACCAATTTAATGGATCAAATCATGGCATACGCCTTGACAGACCCAAGCATAAAGCAAATCACTGATCACTGTCAGCAAGGGGAGAAATTAGATCCAAATTATCAGGTTTGCAATGGTCAATTATTTTGGAAATCGAAGTTGGTGATTCCTAACCAACCTGATTTAATCAAAACTATACTCGAGGAGTATCATTCTTCTGTCATTGGAGGTCATGCAGGTATTAAAAGGACCAAAGCCAGAATTGCCAGTCAATTTTTTTTGGCCTACACTTCACAAAGATGTGCAGGATTTTGTTTCCAAATGTCTGATATGTCAACAGACTAAACATGCCACAACTGTTCCTGCTGGTCTGTTGCAGCCGTTGCCAATTCCGACACAGATTTGGGAGGATATTGCAATGGACTTTATCACCGGACTCCCAACCTCTAATGGTTTCACAGTGATATATGTGGTGGTGGACCGACTATCAAAATATGCTCATTTCTTTCCCTTGAAATCCAATTTTTCAAGCTCCAAAGTTGCAGAGACATTCTTTCACAACATTATTAAGCTGCATGGTTTTCTGAAGTCCATTGTCTCGGATAGAGATAAGGTTTTTACTAGTAACTTTTGGCAACAATTGTTTAAGTTGAGTGGCACTACTCTTGCTATGAGCTCAACATATCATCCCCAAACTGATGGTCAATCAGAAGTCTTAAACAAATGCTTAGAACAATACCTACATTGTTTTACTGTGGATCAACCTAAGGCTTGGTCCAAAATGTTGTCTTGGGCAGAATTTTGGTATAAGACTGCTTTTCACAGTAGCATTGGAATGACTCCTTTTAAGGCAGTATATGGACGTGAGGCTCCCATGTTGATCAAATATGCATCATCTGATAATGACCCTCCTTCATTGCAAGACTTATTGAGGGAAAGAGATTTTGTCTTATCTCAGCTTAAGACTAACTTATCTAAGGCACAAGCTTTCATGAAAAAGTATGCAGACAAAAAACGTAGATTCTTACAGTTTCAAATTGGGGACATGGTGCTTGTCAAGCTTCAACCTTACCGACAACACTCTCTTGCTCTGCATCGAAATCAGAAGTTAATTTTCAGATACTTTGGGCCTTTTCTGGTCATTGAAAAGATTGGCTCAGTGGCATACAAACTGTTGCTGCCACCATCAGCTAGATTACATCCAGTTTTTCATGTCTCAATTTTGAAGCCGTGTGTCGGGGACCATGCCACTCAATATTGTCCCTTACCATTGTTGACTACTGAAGAGGGACCTCAACTGCTTCCTCGAGCTATTCTGAAAGCAAGAACATTACTTCGTAACAATGTGCAAGTGCTGCAAGTTTTAGTCCAGTGGGATTTGTCATCCGCTGATGAGCCTACTTGGGAGGACTGGGCTCCCTTACATCTTCAATATCCTTCCTTAACCTTGAGGACAAGGTTAGCTTTAATGGGGGAAGTATTGTTAGGAATGGTAATGAAAGACTAATTAGTGTTAATCATGATGACAATGAGACTAGTATGCCAAGGCCATCTGTAACTGAACACAAGGCTGATGATGGACAACTGGAGGGTGATCCTGAACCCAAGGAAATTAGGAGGAGTGTAAGGATTAAGTGGCCCAACAAAAGATATGCTCAATAGAGAAATATAAAGGAATCTGACTAAATGAGAAGGGTGTGGAATAATTGACAGCTCATAGTCCCCTCTCCTCTAGCTCTCTTTCCTCATCTGTGATTCTCTGCTATCTGCAATATTGTATCTTTCTGCAGTGCCTTTATTGCTTCCCACAAAAATGGAATTTCATTCCATATAGTTTATTACTTTGACTCTTATGCCCTTGGTACAGTTCCATTAGAGATTAATACAGAGTGAGCCATTTTAGTAGCAATTCACTTTGTTCATCACTTAAAAATTCTTTATTGCTTATTATATTAAAAGGGTCACCCTTTCAGAATATAGATGTATTATGTTTACAGGAAAAATGCTAGCTAGGTAGTGAAATGGAATGAAGGTATAGTAGGATTGAAGGTAAATCATTAAGTGAGTGATGTTTCAAGAACATTTAAGGACTTAGGTGTATGAGAAGTACAAAAGGAAGCAACTTGGAGGGCCTACACACGCTTTTTGGTGTCTCTTTGTCTATGGTTCTGTTTCTGAAATCTGAAATTTAGATACCTCTGTGCCCTCTATGTATGTTGTGCATTGTTTAGAGAAAGAAAGGGGTGGAGGGAATAAGTTTGAATATTTTCAATGGGGTTGGCGTGAAAATTAGGGAATCAATTAATCATATTTTTGCTGCTCCTTTTTCTATTGTTGGAGAGAAAAATGTGTCTCCATTATGGCTTCTCTGCAAATTTATTTCCCAAGTCATGCTTTTTGACCTGTGTTGGATTGGATGCACTTATTTTCTTTCTTAGTACTATGTTTATTTGGTTGTCTTTACAAACATGTCAAATAAATGAAATAAAATGAATGGTGGGAAATTTAATGAAATTGTATGATTAACATATTGTAATGTTGAGGATCAGAATGTTTAAACTTTTATATAATGACTTGACATATCTATTATATATTTTTTAAGGTTTGATATTGTCTTTTTAAAAGTCTTATCTTGCTTGTTAAGTTTTGACCAAGTTCAAAAAAGTTTTTTAGTATAATTTATTTGTTTAAATGACATACATTATTCTAGTGGCACTTTGTTATAATGCGATCGACGATTATGAAAAGTATATCATCTGTATCATTTCTTATGCAAGTTGAACTCGTTTGTTTTATTTGAACTCATTTGGTTTTTTTTTTGTTGATTAGGATGGATGAGAATGAGGTTGTTGTTGATTTTCCGTGTATTGATGAGTTAATCCAACAAGATGAATTAATCCAACAAGAGGCAACACTTGCTGAAAAATTGTCTAAGATTAAGGAAAAAGGCAAAGGGAAAGCAAAAAGAAAAAGGGGTAAGAAAAAGAAGAAGGTCGTGGTTTCATTAAGTGATTCATATAGTAGTGACGGTGATTATCACATGGCGTTTAGAGATGCACCGGGACATAAAGAGAGTTATTATCAAGACATGGATGCACAAGACAGTGGTAGTGGGAAAGGTGTAATGGTAACAAACAGTAAAAAAGAAGCAGACAGTGATGGTGATGATTTCTATCATTCTGAGGTGTTGAAGACCCCAATCAGTACTGATTGTGACAGTGATGGTAGTGGAAAACCAATATTTCCCCAGTTCAATGAATCATATACCTTTGGTGCAGTTCATCTAGAAGTTGGTGTGGAATTTGCTACTTTGTCATTTTTTAAAGAAGCGGTGAGAGACTACACAATTATCAATTGTAGGGAGATTAAATGGGTTAAAAATGAATCATATAGAGCAAGAGCTAAGTGTAAGAAGGAAGGATGCCCATGGACTATTTATTGTAGCAAAAATGAATCAAGAAGGAGTTACCAGATAAAGACATATCTCAAAGACCATACATGCTGCAAGGAAAACACGAATCAAGCAAACTGTTGGTTATTTGAAGGTTGGCTACATGTTTGGTAAAATCAAAGTGCTCAAGCAATGCGTCTCCAGAAGTTATTTGAGTCTTCAGAAGCAAGAAATTGGATTTGAGGAAGTTCAGAAGCTGAAAAATGGGTTTATTGTTCATCAGAAGCAGTTTTGGCCTTCAGACGCAGAAACTGTTCATCAGACGCAGAACGGGGCTTCAGACGCACTGTTCAGACGTTGACTGGCGTTGACCTTCAGAAGCTGCCTTCATACGTTGACTGGCGTTGATCTTCAGAAGCTGAACTTCAGAAGCTGTTTTTTCAGAAGCTGATTTTTTCTGCATTAATTCTGTGCGTATCTTTTGAAGATTTACTGAAGAATTATCCAGGCATTTGTTTTCTAGAAGGCTGATTATTTTGGTGAAGATCTTGGTGAAGATTGGCTTCGTGTTTATGAATGAATATATTTCAAAGGGATCTTTGCATTATATGATTTAGAAATATATGTTTCCTTTTTGAGCTTGAAAGAATTTCAGTATTGTATTTTGAAGAAGATATGATTTAGAACTATGTGTGCCTGCTGAAGACTATATAAGAAGACGTGTTGCTGCTATTGAAGACTGCAAATCAAAAACCAGAAATAAGAGTCTTAGAGTTTTTAGAGTTATTGAGTCTTTTAAGCTTTTGCTTTATTCTGTACACCACTCATATGTTTTGAGTTGGTTTAGTTTGTTTTGAGTTGTAATTCACTCTAAGCTTTTAAGTACGAGTGATGTCTTTGATGTATTGAAGAGTGTCTTCATAACTGAGTTGTTTACAAAGTTGTTAGTAACTGGGTTGTAGTTACTTGATAAGGAAGTAAGAGGGGGTTCTTATACCTAGGGGTTACTGGGTAGAAATCTTGACTGGTGGAGATTAAGTCAGAAGACTAGGAACAGGGGCTGTGTCTTGAGTCTTAGGATTAATTCCTCGTAGTGGATTTCTTTCCTGGATTGGTGTCCTCCAGATGTAGGTGATGTTTGCACCGAACTGGGCTAACAAATACTGTGTGTTCTTTACTTTCTGCACTTATATTTGCTGCTTTTGAACTAGTTTTATTGTGCTCTGTTTTACATTCATCGTGCTCTGTTTTTGTGTTCTGATTCATACCTGCTAGAATTTCAATTGGCATCAGAGCAGGCACCCTGCCTGTTATTGGGTGAGCTCCAGGGAAGACTTTTCTAGCAAGAATGGACAAGGAAGGAGGATATGTTAACAGACCACCTTTGTTGGATGGGACCAATTATGAATACTGGAAGTCCCGTATGTGTGCATTCCTGAAATCCATAGACAGCAGGACCTGGAAAGCTGTGCTAAAAGGTTGGGATCATCCAGTTGTGTTGGACAAAGATGGAAATAAGACTGAAGTGCTGAAACCAGAGGAATAATGGACAAAGGTTGAAGATGATCTGGCTCTTGGAAACTCCAAAGCTTTGAATGCACTATTCAATGGAGTGGACAAGAACATGTTCAGACTGATCAAACAGTGTACCATAGCCAAGGATGCCTGGGAGATACTCAAGACCACTCATGAAGGAACTTCAAAGGTTAAGCTATCTAGACTTCAATTACTCACCACAAAATTTGAAAATTTGAAGATGATGAAGGATGAGAACATTCAAGATTTCTATATGAATGTCCTGGATATGGCTAATTCTTTTGAATCTCTTGGAGAGAAGATGTCAGATGAGAAGATTGTTAGAAAAATACTCAGGTCATTTCCTAGAAGATTTGATATGAAAGTGACAGTTATTGAGGAAGCTCATGACATCTCTAATATGAAGGTTGAGGAGTTAATTGGATCCTTGCTGAATTTTGAAACAGCTTTCTGTAAACAAACTGAGAAGAAAGGGAAAGGAGTAGCTTTTGCAGTCAATTTTGAAGCTGATGATCAACAAGAGATTGGTGAGGATGATGAAGGCTTATCAGAAGCACTTGTGTTGCTGGGGAGACAGTTCAACAAAATTCTGAAGCATGTTGACAGAAGATCCAAGTCAAAAGGTCAGAACTTCAAATTCAACAACAGTAAGCAACAAAGTGATGTGAAGAAGGCCAAGACTGATGAGAAAAGTAATCAATCAAAGGGTGTTCAGTGCTTTGAGTGTGAAGGTTATGGGCATATCAAGTCAGAATGTCCTACTTTTCTTAAGAAGCAGAAAAAGATCTTGGCTGTATCATGGTCTGATGAAGACTCAGAAGAAGATGTAGAGAGTGAAACTGCTAAGTATGTCGTTGCCCTAACTGGAAGGTACAAGTCTGGTGTGAAGGTTAAGGCCTCAGAAGCTTGTTCTAAGTCTGAAACATTTTCAGAGTCTGAAACACTCTCAGAGTCTGAAGTTTCATCAGAGTCTGAAGCCAGAGTTGAGAAATCATCATATGAAGAACTGGCTGACAACTACAAGAACCTATACATCAGAAGTGTAGAAGTTTGCAAGCAATTAGTGGATCAGAAGAAGACAATATGTCAACTGGAGGCTGAGAAAGGTGAACTTTTAGTGCAAAATTCAGATCTCAAAGATGAAGTAAGTCAACTGAATTCTCAACTTGAGAACATGAAAAAGCAGGTCAGAGTGATGAATACTGCTATTGATGTGCTGGAAGAGATATTGGAGAATCAGAAACAAGGGAAACAAAGTGGCTTAGGATTTGTTGATCAGACTTTGAACCTCAAACAGAAAAATCCTGCTAAAAGGTTTGTTCCTGCAGCTGAAACTTATGATCCTATGATAGGCACATCTAAGATGAAATCTCAGAAGCAACCTCAGAAGTTTAACAGAAAGAGGAGAAATCATCCACGGGTTTGTCATCATTGTGGAAAGAAGGGACACATTAAACCATTCTGCTTCAAGCTATATGGTTATCCTGAGCATTTTTAGTACAGAAAAGTGGAACCTGTTGCAACCAGAATCAATGTTCAGAAGGTGTGGAAACCCAAAGGTAATACTGTTGGCCTCATAGCTCATACATCTTTGAGAACCACCTCTAAGGAAGATTGGTACTTTGATAGTGGTTGTTCCAGACACATGACTGGTGTGAAGAAGTTGTTAAGCAATTTAAAGCCATATTCCAGCAGCTATGTTACTTTTGGTGATGGAGCTAAAGGAGAGATTCTTGGTATAGGTGACTTAATCAGTGATGGTTTACCAAGATTAGATAATGTGCTACTTGTGAAAGGGTTGACTTCAAACATGATCAGCATAAGTCAGCTGTGTGATCAAGACTTGAAAGTGAATTTCAACAGGCAAGAATGTCTTGTAACTGGTAAAGAAGGAGAAGTTCTGATGAGGGGCTGCAGATCAAAGAACAACTGTTATTTGTGGGTGTCTGAAGAAGAAAGAAGCTTGTCTACCTGTCTCATAAGCTCAGAAGAAGAAGTCAGACTCTGGCACCAGAAACTGGGTCACTTGCATCTGAAAGGCATGAAGAAAGTCTTGAATACTGAAGCTATCAGAGGTCTACCTAATCTGAAGATTAATAAGGACAGTGTTTGTGGTGAATGTCAGATTGGTAAACAAACAAGAAAGTCTCATCCCAGATTAGAACACCAGGTAACAACTAAAGTACTTGAATTGTTACATATGGATTTAATGGGACCTATGCAAGTTGAGAGCATTGGAGGAAAGAGATATGCTTTTGTGATTGTTGATGATTATTCAAGATTTACTTGGGTTAGCTTTGTTAGAGAAAAATCATATACTTTTGAGGTATTTAAAGATTTGTGCACTCAGTTACAAAGAGAGAAGGATAGTGTCATCATCAGAATCAGAAGTGATCATGGGAAGGAGTTTGAGAACTAGAAGTTTTACGAGTTCTGTGCATCTGAAGGGATTAAGCATGAGTTTTCAGCACCTATAACACCTCAACAAAATGGTGTAGTTGAGAGGAAGAACATAACCTTAGCAGAATCAGCTAGAGTTATGTTACATGCTAAGAATTTACCTTATATGTTCTGGGCAGAAGCTATGAATACTGCTTGCTATATACACAATAGAGTAACTCTGAAGAAGGGAACTACCTCTACTCTGTATGAATTATGGAAAGGAAGAAAGCCTACAGTTAAATATTTTCATGTTTTTGGTAACAAGAGTTACATTTTGGCTGACAGAGAAAACAGAAGAAAGATGGATCCTAAGTCTGATGAAGGTGTTTTTCTGGGTTATTCAGTGAACAGCAGAGCTTATAGAGTGTTTAATTCCAGAACCAAGGTTATTATGGAGTCTATTAATGTTGTGATTGATGATCTGTCTGCTGAAAAAGAAAGAGATGAGTCTGAAGTGGTTCCAGATACTGAAACATCAGAAGAACAACAGTCAGAAGCACCAGTTGCAGAAAATGAAGTAGAGTCTGAAGAAGGAGAGATGAATCCAGATCATGTATCTACTGGAAAAGGACCCTCAATTAGAGTTCAGAAGGATCATCCCATAGATTTAATCATTGGAAGTCTAGATCAAGGAGTCAGAACTAGAAGATCAGATGCAACAACTACAGATTCTTGTTTTGAATCAAAATTTGAACCCAAAAACATTAAAGAAGCTCTTACTGATGAATTCTGGATTGAAGCTATGCAAGAGGAATTAAATCAATTCAAAAGAAGTGAAGTGTGGGACCTTGTACCAAGACCTGAAGGTCTGAATGTCATTGGAACAAAGTGGATTTACAAGAACAAATCAGTTGAAAATGGAATTGTGACCAGAAACAAGGCAAGGTTAGTTGCTCAAGGATATACTCAAGTGGAGGGACTTGACTTTGATGAAACCTTTGCACCTGTGGCCAGATTAGAGTCCATAAGACTGCTTTTGGGAGTGGTATGCATTCTTAAGTTCAAACTGTTTCAGATGGATGTGAAGAGTGCTTTTCTGAATGGTTATTTACAAGAAGAAGTTTATGTTGAACAGCCAAAAGGTTTTGTGGATCCTAAATTTTCAGATCATGTTTACAAATTGAAGAAAGCTTTGTATGGATTGAAACAAGCACCTAGAGCATGGTATGAGAGACTCACACAGTTTCTTGTTACTCAAGGATACAAAAAAGGAGGAACTGACAAGACCCTGTTTGTTAAAGAAGAAGATGGAAGTTTAATGATAGCACAAATCTATGTTGATGACATAGTGTTTTGTGGGATGTCAAACAAGATGGTTCAGCTATTTGTTCAGCAGATGCAATCTGAATTTGAGATGAGTCTTGTGGGTGAGCTTACTTATTTTCTGGGACATCAAGTCAAGCAGATGGAAGACACTATATTCATTTCTCAGAGTAAATATGCTAAGAATATAGTCAAGAAGTTTGGGATGGAAAATGCTAGCCATAAGAGAACACCTGCAGCTACTCACTTGAAGTTAACTAAAGATGAACAAGGTGTTGCTGTTGATCAAAGCCAGTATATGAGTATGATTGGGAGTTTGTTGTATTTAACTGCAAGCAGACCAGATATTACTTGTGCTGTTGGAGTCTGTGCTAGATATCAAGCTGATCCAAAGATGAGTCATTTGACACAAGTGAAGAGGATTCTGAAGTATGTCAACAGTACAAGTGATTATGGGATCATGTACTCACACAGTGCAAGTTCTGAGTTGATTGGGTATTGTGATGCTGACTGGGCAGGAAGTGCAGATGACAGGAAGAGTACTTCTGGTGGATGTTTCTTTCTGGGAAATAATTTAATTTCATGGTTCAGCAAGAAGCAGAATTGTGTGTCTTTGTCTACAGCTGAAGCTGAATATATAGCAGCTGGTAGTAGTTGTTCTCAGTTGGTGTGGATGAAGCAGATGCTGGAGGAATGCAACATTGAACAAGGAGTTATGACTCTATACTGTGATAATCTAAGTGCTATTAACATTTCAAAGAACCCCATACAGCACAGCAGGACTAAGCACATTGATATAAGACATCACTTCATCAGAAACCTTGTAGAGGAGAAGATTGTGCAGCTTGAACATGTGGACACTGAAGAACAGATTGCTGATATTTTTACAAAAGCTTTGGATGCCAAGCAATTTGAGAATCTGAGAAGCAAGCTGGGAGTTTGTCTGCATGAGGAGTTATAGCAATTACAGATTGGAGAGGGTGAGCAAGCTAGAAGCGAGGGAGATGAAGATGTTGTTGATGCTGAGTCTGAGTCTGATACTGTGTCTGATGGAAATTCAATTTTTGTTCCCTATGTGAAGACTGAGTTTTGTCAAAATTATTTGGCTAAAAAGGGGGAGAATAACTTGTGTTTGATTTCAGAATGTAGTTGTTCAGAGTTTGTTAAGTTTCAAAATTCAGAGGTTATTGTTCAGAAATTGACAGTTTTATTCAGAGTTCAGAAATACAATAAGAGATGTGCAGATATGTTTGAGGGGGAGTTTCTGGCTCAGAGGGAGTGTATAAGTGTAGTGTACATGAGTTGTGTGTTGTTTCAGTTTCAGAAGCATTATCTCAGAGGTTACTGCAGTTCAGAATTAAGGGGGAACGTTGTTTGTGATGTGCTGAGTTGCAGGGGGAGTTTACTGCAGAATTTGATTGTCAGAAGTGTTTGTGCTTCAGGGGGAGTTTTCATGTGAGCTTCAGAAACTGTGAAGTTTGTGACTGTGAAGTCTGTGACTGTGAAGTTTGTGTGTGCTTCAGGATGTGTTTGTGTGATTGGAACTGAAGCTGTTTATGTTTAACATAGCTGTTATCCGCTGCTGACTCTGTTGCTATGTTTGGATGTGTGGAGTTCTTCATGGCTGAGTGTATTTTGAAGAGTGAAGAACTTGTTCTTTGTGAAGCATTTGATTTTAGCCAAAAATTTGCCAAAGGGGGAGATTGTTGGTTATTTGAAGGTTGGCTACATGTTTGGTAAAATCAAAGTGCTCAAGCAATGCGTCTCTAGAAGTTATTTGAGTCTTCAGAAGCAAGAAATTGGATTTGAGGAGGTTCAGAAGCTGAAAACTCGGTTTATTGTTCATCAGAAGCAGTTTTGGCCTTCAGACGCAGAAACTGTTCATCAGACGCAGAACCGGGCTTCAGACGCACTGTTCAGACGTTGACTGGCGTTGACCTTCAGAAGCTGCCTTCAGACGTTGACTGGCGTTGACCTTCAGAAGCTGAACTTCAGAAGCTGTTTTTCAGAAGCTTATTTTTCTGCATTAATTCTGTGCGTATCTTTGAAGATTTACTGAAGAATTATCCAGGCATTTGTTTTCTAGAAGGCTGATTATTTTGGTGAAGATCTTGGTGAAGATTGGCTTCGTGTTTATGAATGAATATATTTCAAAGGGATCTTTGCATTATATGATTCAGAAATATATGTTTCCTTTTTGAGCTTCAAAGAATTTCAGTATTGTATTTTGAAGAAGATATGATTTAGAATTATGTGTGCCTGCTGAAGACTATATAAGAAGATGTGCTGTTGCTATTGAAGACTGCGAATCAAAAACCAGAAATAAGAGTCTTAGAGTTTTTGAGTCTTTTAAGCTTTTGCTTTATTCTGTACACCACTCATATGTTTTGAGTTGGTTTAGTTTGTTTTGAGTTGTAATTCACTCTAAGCTTTTAAGTACGAGTGATGTCTTTGATGTATTGAAGAGTGTCTTCATAACTGAGTTGTTTACAGAGTTGTTAGTAACTGGGTTGTAGTTACTTGATAAGGAAGTAAGAGGGGGTTCTTATACCTAGGGGTTACTGGGTAGAAATCTTGACTGGTGGAGATTAAGTCAGAAGACTAGGAACAGGGGCTGTGTCTTGAGTCTTAGGATTAATTCCTCATAGTGGATTTCCTTCCTGGATTGGTATCCTCCAGATGTAGGTGATGTTTGCACCGAACTGGGTTAACAAATACTGTGTGTTCTTTACTTTCTGCACTTTTATTTGCTGCTTCTGAACCAATTTTATTGTGCTCTGTTTTACATTCATCGTGCTCTGTTTTTGTGTTCTGATTCATACCTGCCAGAATTTCACAAACAGAAAGTGGGTTGTGAAGATATTGGAGAGTAAGCTAAGGGTGCATCCCAATATGAACCATACTGAGATATATGATTTTTTCAAACAAGATTATCATGTGATGCTTGAAGACTCAAAAATCACAAGAGCATTAAGGTAAGCTAGACAACTGGTTGAGGGTAGTGAAAGGGAGCAATATGGTCTGATATGGGACTATGGCAATGAGTTATTGAGGAGCAACCCTCTTTCAACCGTTCAGATAAACACAACACCATTGCCTAACTCCCCACCTCAGTTTAAGAGGTTTTATGTTTGCCTTGATGCATGCAAGAAAGGTTTCAAAGCTGGTTGCAGACCATTCATAGGTTTGGATGGATGTTTCTTAAAAGGATATTTCGGTGGTCAGCTACTATATTTTGGCATGCATGTTCAGCAATAACACATCAATGCAGAAAACCTAAGGATTACTGTGATGGTCTACTTTCTCTTGGGTCATGCCATGCTACATATCAGTTCTTTGTGAACCCCACAAATTCACAAGAATATTGGGAGCAAACATCATATGAGAAACTTGTCCCCCCACCAATTAGAAGAAGCGCAGGCAGGCCCAAAAAACAGAGAAAGAAAGATGGAAATGAAGAAACTGTTGTTGGTGGAAAGCTCAAAAGGTCTTACAAGGAATGGACATGTTCTAGGTGTAAACAACAGGGCCACAATAGTAGGGGATGTCCTCAGAGGTAATTAAATGAAGAGGAAGATGGACAGGCAAATGATCAAGGGCAAGGTGGACAACAACAAGCTGAAGGACAACACCAACAAGTTCAAGGACAACACCAACAAGTTCAAGAACAACAACAACAAGCAGAAATTCCAACATCCCAATCTGGTCCTTTGAATGAGCAGCTGTCTCAGGAGGCACCAACCATGGTTCTCAACAGACCAGAGGGTTCTAAAACTAGACAAAAGTATATGAAATCAGGGACTAATATGCTTATTTAATATTAATTTCAGGGACTATTTTGCCTTTAAGTGAGTAATTTCAGGGACTCAACTATTATGTTAATGTAAATTTAGCAGGGAAAGACTTATGGCTTAAGGGGACCAATGGTCTACGGAGATGGTTTTGGTGCAAAGCCACCTCCGATTAGGGGACCCATACAGCTACAACCACCTATCAGAGCACAAGACATGATGGCAACGCAAGGATCCTTGAGAGCACCACCACCTATCCACTTCCAACCAACACCACCTTCAGGACCTCCTCCAATCAGAGTCCCATTCCCAAAGTCTGGCACATGAACTAATGAACCTGATTTTATGCTATTCATTCCAAATCCAGGAATGCGACCTCAAAATCCTAAGTACTAGCTTTAATTGAAATTGGAGCAATGTTGCTTAATCCAGCTATGTGAAGAGCTGACTTTTTTTTGCTGATGTATTTTGGATGAATTGTCTTGATGATGTGTCTTGGTTATAAATTATGGATGGTGTGCGCTCTCTAAAAAAACGCTCGAACGTACCGACGCTCGGAAAGACTGCGGAGTCGCCACCAAAGTTTTATTTTTAAAGGGGAACGTTGATAAAACCCTTGACGATGTGGAAAGGATGGTCATCGCAACCATTAACGGGTTCGGGAGTCGATTATACAAGGGGAAGGTATTAGCACCCCTCACATCCGTTGTACTCAACGGGAACCTCCTAGTTAGTTTAGGGTTAAAAGTGTTTTAAAGGTTTGCTTGCTACGTTTTAATATTTCAAAGGGGAAAAAGAAAAGGGGGAAAAAAGGTATTTTTATTAGTGTGCTTGACAAGAGTGGGATCTTGCTCCTACGTATCTCCTGGTGCGATGGAGAATTCAAAGCTACGTAGTTCTTTGGTAGAACACGTTTGCTTGTTGGTTGATTTTAAAGAACGATGTTTTTGATCGTATTCTAGCGGTTAAACATAGCTTGTATGCTCGCGCGTGGGAGACTTAAGCGTTTGTTTGTATCGCGTTAGAATTGACAAAAACATGTCCGTTTGTGAAAAAAGGTTTGTATTGACCACGGGGGGGCAAAATTAGTTTTGTGTGTGATTTTAAAGAACGATATTTTTGATCGTATTCTAGCGGTTAAACGTAGCTTGTATGCTCGCGCATGGGAGGCTTAAGCGTTTGTTTGTATCGCGTTAGAATTGATAAAAACATGTCCATTTGTGAAACAAGGTTTGTATTGACCACGGGGGGCCAAAATTAGTTTGGTGTGTTGGATTTGTTTTATGTTTTTGTATTTTGGAAAAAAAAGAATGACAATTGTCCGAACAACGAGACATACGTCAAGTGCTCGTGCAACCGGGGAATGGAAAGACATACGTCAAACCACTCCTTTTTCAATCAAGTTTATTGTTGAAAGTAAAAGTATTTTTTTTTGTATTTTTGAAAAGGAATGACGATTGTCCAAACAACGAGACATACGTCAAGTGCTTGTGCAATCGGGGAATGGAAAGACATACGTCAAACCACTCCTTTTTCATTCAAGTTTGTTATTGAAATTTATGAAATAAAAGCAAAAAAACGCTTGTTATACTTTTGAAAGAAATGAGTAAAACAGCCCCTTCTCAGACTCTGAAACCTTACTTCAGAAACTCAGAAGCTGAGTTCTGCTATGGTCGCAGAGCGACCAGAACTTCGCCCTGCGAAACCTTCAGAAGCTGACTTCAGACTCTGGAGTTCAGAAGCACTGTCGCAGAGCGAACAGAACTTCGCTTAGCGAAGTCTTTAGAAGCTGACTTCAGACTCTGAAGTTCAGACCCACTGTCGCAGAGCGAACAGAAATTCGCTTAGCGAAGTCTTCAGAAGCTGACTTCAGACTCTGGGGTTCAGAAGCACTGTTCAGAAGCTGCTTCTGAGCTACTGTTCAGAAGCTGCTTCTGAACCACTGTTCAGACTGCTTCTGATTTCTGATTTCAGAACCTCAGGGGGTTAAAAAACGTTCAAAAATAGTAAGAAAAAGAAGTAAAACACTTCTGTTTTGATGATTTGTAAACTTTGGAATTTTTTGGGGTTTTTGAAAGATGTTTTTAGTGCAAAAATGAGTGAAAGATTGTTTAAAAATGCAGGAAAAGTGATGCAGGAACAGCTGGAACAGCAGCACAAAATGCAAACAGAAATGTAAATAAGAGATGAGAATGTTCAGGATACTTACAAACTCCTAGCCAAAGCTTTGGATGCAAGAAAATGCAAGGAGCTTTTGAATGGTTGTAGCTTTTGATTATGGAAGTGAAGAAGAATATGAACAGCAACAATAATAGTGTTTTACTATTGTTCTTCACTCTTTGTATGATGTTTCTTTATGGTTTAGTTTCTGTTTTGATTGTTTGATTTGTTTGTGATTGCTTGTGAAGAATGAAACAGAAAACAGGGCTTTTCTTTTCAAAGGTTGTGGTGGATTCTTGTTGTTTCTTTTGGTTCTGTGTTTGCTCTAAACTTCCTCTGTTTTTTCTCTCAAAATTTCTCTCTAAAATTGCTCAAAGATCAGATGCTATTCTCTGATTTTCGTGTTCCTTATATAGGCAAAATGTGATCATTTGTAATCATGAAAAATCCCTTGAAAGCTGGGCTGTTTTGTGTGCTATGACCAAGACTTTGGTTAGCATTTAATGCAAAAGGAAGGAAGTGACCTTGCATTGTGATCATAGTGAAGACTTTGGTTAATTTTAGAACAAATTGGGGTTGAGTTCTGACAGGAGTTGCTGGAAAAATGGGAAAACAGGGGCTGTTTGCAACTTGGGATTGATCTTTGAAGATTTGGGGAAGAAAAACAGGAAAAGTAGGGTGTTGTACTGTGCAGAGGTTGGGAGAAAACATGGAAAAGGGGTGCTGTACACAGGGGCAGCAGCAGAGAAAAAATGGGAAGGAAGAAATGCTAGAAAGGGGCAGCAGTTTCAGAAACAGGGCAGCAATTTTGCAGCTTACCTTGACTGGTTTTGATAAAGAAGAGAGGAAGAAAAAGGAAAGGTGGTTTGCTGGAAAGCCAGGGTCAGCAGCAGGGACATGGAAGGGAAGAAGTGCAGCCCAGGGGCAGTAACTTGCTTCTTGAGTTGCTTGGCTATGGCTTTCACGTTTTCTTTCTTTCCTTTTGAATCAAACATAAAAAATAATAATAATAATAATAATAATAATAATAATAATAATAATAATAATAAATAAATAAATAAATAAATAATAAAAATCAAAGAAAGATAAATAATAATAAAACTTTTTATTATTATTTATTATTTATTTTTAAAAAGAAAATAAAAGTTGACTTTTTTGTGTTGACTTTTCTCTTTTTTTTTTGAAGAAGAAAAAAAAACTTGGACACAATTAGGGTACAACAGCTGCCCCTACTTAATTGTGTCTTCGCGTTGAGAATGTGAGTGCCAAGGGCATCACGTGAACTCTTTGTGAAGAGCAATTAAGTATAAAGGATCCAAATTTTGTCCTTCAAAGTGAGAAAAGACTGTAGTAAATAATGAAAGTATTGAAACGCGAAAGCAATGGACACAAAAGTAAATGCAGGGTCACCTCTGGGTTGGTTACTGGTGTATAAACTAAGAATAAATAGATCGTCGCCTCGGGGGGTGCTTAGACTGAAAAGATAGATAGATCGTCGCCTTGGGGGGTGCTTAGATCTAAAAGACAAGTCGTCACCTCGGGGGGTGCTTAGACTGAAAAGATAAACAGATCGTCGCCTCGGGGGGTGCTTAGATCTAAAAGACAAGTCGTCGCCTCGGGGGGTGCTTAGACTGCAAGATAAACAGATCGTCGCCTCGGGGGGTGCTTAGATCTAAAAGACAAGTCGTCGCCTCGGGGGGTGCTTAGACTGCTCTGGGGATAAATGTAATCGCCTTTAGACATGGCTAAGGAAAAATGATTATTGATGCATGATATGCTTCAAGTTGCTTTATGTAGTATGATATGATATGAGGTAGACTCAATAAGGAGTTTCTGCTGGGGAAACTTAGTGGATGTAGGTAAGTTTAATGGAAATTGGGATAGTTTGTGAAGGGACCCGTTGGTTTTTTTTTGAAGAAATCTACTGGGGAAGTTCTTGAAGGAGGTCCACTGGGGAACATTGGGCTAATTGTTGGTGAATGTCGGTGAATATGGGATGCTCACTGGGGAATGTTTGCTTGGGAGCATGAGAAATTGTGAGGAAGAGTATGTTATGAATATGAGATGCATGCTAATGAATGAGTTTGATATGATGCATGCATTATGCTGACATGTGGGATAAGCAAATGACATGTTGAGCTTCGGTTATGATCGGGTGCCGAGCACGGTCGGGCTTTGGTTGTGATTAGGTGCCAATGATGATTGGGCTTTGGTGGTGATTGTGTTTGGGAGTGCCAATGAAAATTGGGCTTTGTTGACTTCACGGGGGATATGAGGATCATCTTGAGAGCTGATCGATATCCAGTCTTAGTGGATGAAGGAAATGTGGGGGGTATGCCTTTATTTTTGGGGAAATCCGTCCTTCCGACACCCGGGACCTTTGCGTTTCACGTACCATGAACTACGCACTTGTTTCTGCTGAAGAGTAAGAACCTTAAAATGACTGATGAAGAGTTTCAGGCCTTGAGTCCTTTGATGCAATACTTGGAGACCAACGAAATTCTTTCAACATTTAAGAAATTCAAGTAAAATACATTTTTTTTGCAAGTTTTTATATTATTTCCCATATTTCAATGCATTATTTATCACGAATAAAAACAACATTTTATGAGCCAGTGAGAACACAAAACAATGAAAAGGCTTAAAGATGATTTTTATTCAATGAAACTTGATCCCTTGAACGGGTAACAACACATGAAAATGTAATCCTTGTAAGAAGTGATTACTAAAATAGAGAAAAGAAAAAGCAAAAAACAAATGGAGATTTGCTTGGGTGTTGCTTTGATACAACACGTGCTATTTTCCCTATGACTTCGAAATCCTTTGCCTCTGGAAGATGATAACGAGACCGATTCTTCTCCTCTTGAATTCTGTCCAGATCTTGAATGTTGCAGCCCTCTGCCTTTCTTATTTGTTTTGGAGCCCCTAATTTTTACCTGGACCGCTCTTTCGAGTTTTTAGTCCACTGGGGTATATTTCCTTTTTTGATGTCCTTAATTTTTGCCTAGACCGCCTTTTCAGGTTTTCGATCTACCGGGACGCTCTCTATTGCCTAAACCGTCCTTTCGGGTTTTCGATTTAGCGAGCTCTTTTTCTCTTTTTTTTAGGCATAGTATTTTTTGACTGCGTCGGAGTTTATTGAGAGGGGAAACTCCTCTCCATCCATAGTAGTGATGATTAAGGCTCCGCCAGAGAAAGCCTTTTTTACCACGTATGGTCCTTCATAGCTAGGAGCCCATTTCCCACGGGGATCCTTGTGGATGGGTAATATCTTTTTCAGCACTAAGTCTCCTTCTCTGAATTCTCGAGGACGAACTTTTTTGTCGAATGCCTTCTTGAGCCTCTTTTGGTACAACTGTCCATGACACAATGTTGTTAGACGCTTTTCTTCTATGAGGTTCAGTTGGTCGAATCTTGTTTGGACCCATTCGGCTTCCTTTAACTTAGTTTCCATCAAGACCCTTAATGAGGGAATTTCAACTTCAATGGGAAGCACGGTCTCCATACCGTATACTAAGGAAAAAGGGGTTGCCCCAGTGGAAGTGCGAACTGTTGTTCTGTAGCCGTGTAGCGCAAAGGGGAGCATCCCATGCCAATCCTTGTAGGTTTTTACCATCTTTTGGATGATTTTCTTGATGTTCTTGTTGGCCGCTTCTACCGCGCCGTTCATCTTCGGCCGATATGGTGAGGAATTATGGTGCTCAATTTTGAAGTCTTTGCACAACTCCTTCATCGTGTTGTTGTTTAGATTTGCCCCATTATCTGTGATAATTTTGTGAGGAGTGCCGTAACGGCAAATGATTTCCTTCTTGATGAATCGGGCTACCACTTGTTTTGTTACGTTTGCATAAGAAGCCGCTTCAACCCACTTGGTGAAATAGTCGATGGCAACCAGGATGAATCGGTGTCCATTTGAAGCTTTTGGTTCGATCATTCCAATTATGTCTATGCCCCACATAGAAAATGGCCAGGGTGCCGTCATGACATTCAGAGGAGTTGGTGGCACATGCACCTTGTCGGCGTAAATTTGACACTTGTGACATGTCTTGGCGTAGTGGAAACAGTCAGCCTCCATAGTTAGCCAGTAATAGCCCGCCCTTAGAATCTTCTTTGCCATTGCATGCCCATTGGCATGGGTTCCAAAGGACCCCTCATGGATTTCTTTGATGAGCATGTCTGTTTCACGTTTATCCACACACCTGAGCAAGACCATGTCATAATTTCTTTTGTAGAGTGTGTCCCCGCTGAGGAAGAACTACGATGCCAATCTCCTGAGGGTTTTCTTGTCTATTTGTGAGACATTCTCTGGATACTTTTGCTCTTCGAGGTATCGTTTGATGTCGTAAAACCAGAGTTTGTTGTCAAGTTCTTCTTCGACTACTGCACACACAACTGGTCTATCCCTACGATCCATCCTTATGATTGGTGCCTCGTTGTGGAAATTTACTTGGTACATTGATGATAATGTAGCCAAAGCATCTGCTACCTGATTCTCTTCTCGAGGTATATGATGAAAGGTGATCTCATCGAAATGCTTCATCAATTCTACAACACGGGCACGGTAGGGGATCAAATTGGGATGTTTTGTTTCCCATTCTCCTTTCACTTGATAGATGACTAGTGCTGAGTCCCCGTATACTTCCAGGACTTTGATCCTTAGGTCAATTGCTGCTTCAAGGCCCAAGATGCACGCTTCATACTCTGCCATGTTATTGGTGCAGTCAAAGCATAACCTTGCTTTGAAGGGTTGATACCCATTTCTTAGTGATATTAGGACAGCCCCGATCACGTGCCCCATAACATTGGAGGCACCATTGAAAGCGAGCTTCCATCGAGCTTCTGGTTAAGGACCTTCATCATCACTTATGATCTTTTCGTCATTCAAGGCTACAACGTCTTCATCAGGGAAGTCAAATTGTATAGGTTGATAGTCTTCCAAAGGTTGGTGAGCAAGGTGCTCGGATAACACGCTCCATTTTATAGCCTTTTGAGCAACATATTGGATGTCATACTCGGATAGCAGCATTTGCCAACGGGCTATCTTTCCTGTGAGAGCGGGATTTTCAAAGATGTATTTGATGGGATCCATCCTTGATATCAACCAAGTGGTGTGAGTCAACATGTATTGTCTTAAGCGTCGGGCAGCCCATGCTAAGGTGCAACAAGTCTTTTCAAGCGAGGTATACCTTGATTCGCAATCGGTGAACTTCTTGCTTAGATAGTAGATGGCGTGCTCTTTTCTTCCCGTTTCATCCTGTTGTCCTAGCACACAACCCATTGACCCATCAAGCACGGTCAAGTATAAGATGAGGGGTCTACTAGGAACTGGAGGTATCAAAATCGGTGGCTCTTGCAGGTATTGTTTGATCTTGTCAAACGCCTCTTGGCAGTCCTCATTCCACTGAATAGTTTGATTTTTTCTTAGCAATTTGAAAATTGGTTCACAAGTGGCCGTCATGTGTGAGATGAATCTAGCAATGTAGTTCAATCTTCCTAAGAATCCACGAACCTCCTTCTCGGTATTTGGCACTGGCATATCTTGTATGGCTTTTACCTTGTCAGGATCCACTTCAATTCCCCTTTGACTGACTATGAACCCCAATAACTTACCGAACCTAACACCAAAGGTGCACTTGTTAGGATTTAGGCGTAGCTTGAATTTTCTCAGGCGTTCGAATAGCTTTTGCAAATGGGATAGATGATCCCCCTCCGTCTGGGATTTGGCAATCATATCATCGACATATACCACTATTTCCTTATGAATCATGTCATGGAAAAGAGTCACCATTGCTCTTTGATATGTTGCCCCGACATTCGTTAATCTGAAGGGCATTACCTTATAGAAGAAGGTTCCCCATGGCGTGATGAATGTGGTTTTCTCCATGTCCTCTAGAGCCATTTTGTTTTGGTTGTATCCAGAGAAGCCGTCCATGAAAGAGAAGACTGAAAACTGGGCAGTGTTGTCTACCAATACGTCAATGTGAGGTAGTGGGAAATCATCCTTTGGGCTTGCTCTATTCAAGTCCCGGTAGTCCACACACATTCTGACTTTGCCATCCTTCTTTGGGACTGACACAATGTTGGCAACCCATTGTGGATACTTGGTCACTGCTAAGAAACCGACGTCAAACTGCTTTTTGACTTCCTCTATAATCTTGAGAGCCATGTCGGGTCTGGTTCTTCTCATCTTTTGCTTTATTGGTGGGCATTCTGGCTTGAGTGGTAGTCTATGCACGACTATGTTGGGGGTCTAATCCTGACATGTTCTGATATGACCAAACGAACACATCTACATACTCTCGTAGTAACTCAATCAGCTTTTCCTTCACGTCTTCTTGCAGGGAGGCTCCCACTTTGACCTCTTTTTTATCCTCTTCAGTACCTAAGTTGATCATTTCAATTGGTTCTTGGTGAGGTTGTATTACCCTATCCTCTTGATCCCCAAGTCTGGACAATTCTTCAGGAGGTTCATAATCGTCCTCTTCGTCGTATTCCGTTTGGTTAACCGGGAAATCGAAGTCGTAAGGGATCATAGCAGTGTTATTTTCGGTGGGTGTATTTATGGATATGAATGAGTATGATTTTTTTTTATTTTAGGGTTGCGGAACTTTTTTTTTAAAATGAGAAAAATGAACTCAATTGAACACAAAATGCAATTTTATTAATGATAGAAATAATTTGAAACATGGGGGCCCCACAAAGCTAATCCTTTGTCTTGGGCAGAGCAAAATGATTTTTTTCAAAGCATGATAAATTACTTGAACAAGGAAATGATTTCTGGAATTTCGATGGCCTTCCAGTTGCTCGGGATCTTATCAGAAACGCCACGGTACACCAGGTCGGGTACTTTTTTTTTGGGGGGGAATGATGTGAGTGTTTTTTTCTTTAAAAATGCATGAAAATGCATGTATGCGATGTAGATGAAAAAACATGCCCCTTTTGTTTTGGGAAGGAAAATGTATATGCGAAAATTATTTTCATGGATGCAAATGTTATGACATGCAGGGGTGTGGTTAAGAGGTCAAGGTATAATAACATTCAATACTTCCCCCCATTCTCACATGTAGGTTCTAGAGATTCTTTCTAAAAGGTCCCTAGAGTCACGGATCCTACAAGGAACTATTGCCGCCGTTGCAAATACTCGCTGGACAACAATAACTTCCAAGAGAATCTACTCTAGGCGGGGTTTTCATGCCATCCCTACAAGACATACGTCAGGAAGGCCAACACTACGCAACCACCATCTTATCTTAAGTTTTTCTCAAAGCTCGGGTATAGAGCTTCACTCATGTGACAACCCACAGTTGACATATCAATATGAACATAAAGCATAATGAAGCATAGATATAGAGGCAAGAGAAAAAAGAAGATAAAGACATAAAACAAAAACATGCAAGAAAACAAAAAACACTTAGCCTAAGAGCTAACTAGGATAGGCTTGATTCGCTAGTGAGAAACAGGGTCCCCAGTGGAGTCGCCAGCTGTGCGCTCTCTAAAAAAACG
Organism: Medicago ruthenica; assembly: GCA_018208015.1. Lineage (NCBI taxonomy): Eukaryota > Viridiplantae > Streptophyta > Magnoliopsida > Fabales > Fabaceae > Medicago > Medicago ruthenica. The sequence continues at coordinate 46,927,650 of CM031373.1, read as the reverse complement.
CTCGAGCGTACCGACGCTCGGAAAGACTGCGGAGTCGCCACCAAAGTTTTATTTTTAAAAGGAAACGTTGATAAAACCCTTGACGATGTGGAGAGGATGGTCATCGCAACCATTAACGGGTTCGGGAGTCGATTATGCAAGGGGAAGGTATTAGCACCCCTCACATCCGTTGTACTCAACGGGAACCTCCTAGTTAGTTTAGGGTTAAAAGTGTTTTAAAGGTTTGCTTGCTACGTTTTAATATCTCAAAGGGGAAAAAGAAAAGGGGGAAAAAGGTATTTTTATTAGTGTGCTTGACAAGAGTGGGATCTTGCTCCTACGTATCTCCTGGTTCGATGGAGAATTCAAAGCTACGTAGTTCTTTGGTAGAACATGTTTGCTTGTTGGTTGATTTTAAAGAACGATGTTTTTGATCGTATTCTAGTGGTTAAACATAGCTTGTATGCTCGCGCGTGGGAGACTTAAGCGTTTGTTTGTATCGCGTTAGAATTGACAAAAACATGTCCGTTTGTGAAAAAAGGTTTGTATTGACCACGGGGGGGCAAAATTAGTTTTGTGTGTGATTTTAAAGAACGATATTTTTGATCTATTCTAGCGGTTAAACGTAGCTTGTATGCTCGCGCGTGGGAGGCTTAAGCGTTTGTTTGTATCGCGTTAGAATTGATAAAAACATGTCCGTTTGTGAAACAAAGTTTGTATTGACCACGGGGGGCCAAAATTAGTTTGGTGTGTTGGATTTGTTTTATGTTTTTGTATTTTGGAAAAAAAAAAAAGAATGACGATTGTCCGAACAACGAGACATACGTCAAGTGCTCGTGCAACCGGGGAATGGAAAGACATACGTCAAACCACTCCTTTTTCAATCAAGTTTATTGTTGAAAGTAAAAGTATTTTTTTGTATTTTTGAAAAGGAATGACGATTGTCCAAACAACGAGACATACGTCAAGTGCTTGTGCAATCGGGGAATGGAAAGACATACATCAAACCACTCCTTTTTCATTCAAGTTTGTTATTGAAATTTATGAAATAAAAGCAAAAAAAAAAAACGCTTGTTATACTTTTGAAAGAAATGAGTAAAACAGCCCCTTCTTAGACTCTGAAACCTTACTTCAGAAACTCAGAAGTTAGCTTCAGAAGTTTAAACTCAGAAGCTAAGTTCTGCTATGGTCGCAGAGCGACCAGAACTTCGCCCTGCGAAACCTTCAGAAGCTGACTTCAGACTCTGGAGTTCAGAAGCACTGTCGCAGAGCGAACAGAACTTCTCTTAGCGAAGTCTTCAGAAGCTGACTTCAGACTCTGAAGTTCAGACGCACTGTCGCAGAGCGAACAGAAATTCGCTTAGCGAAGTCTTCAGAAGCTGACTTCAGACTCTGGGGTTCAGAAGCACTGTTCAGAAGCTGCTTCTGAACTACTGTTCAGACTGCTTCTGATTTCTGATTTCAGAACCTCAGGGGGTTAAAAAACGTTCGAAAATAGTAAGAAAAAGAAGTAAAACACTTCTGTTTTGATGATTTGTAAACTTTGGAATTTTTTGGGGTTTTTAAAAGATGTTTTTAGTGCAAAAATGAGTGAAAGATTGCTTAAAAATGCAGGAAAAGTGATGCAGGAACAGCTGGAACAGCAACACAAAATGCAAACAGAAATGTAAATAAGAGATGAGAATGTTCAGGATACTTACAAACTCCTAGCCAAAGCTTTGGATGCAAGAAAATGCAAGGAGTTTTTGAATGGTTGTAGCTTTTGATGATGGAAGTGAAGAAGAATATGAACAACAACAACAATAGTGTTTTACTATTGTTCTTCACTCTTTGTATGATGTTTCTTTATGGTTTAGTTTCTGTTTTGATTGTTTGATTTGTTTGTGATTGCTTGTGAAGAATGAAATAGAAAACAGGGCTTTTCTTTTCAAAGGTTGTGGTGGATTCTTGCAGTTTCTTTTGGTTTTGTGTTTGCTCTAAACTTCCTCTGTTTTTTCTCTCAAAATTTCTCTCTAAAATTTCTCAAAGATCAGACGCTATTCTCTGATTTTCGTGTTCCTTGAATAGGCAAAATGTGATCATTTGTAATCATGAAAAATCCCTTGAAAGCTGGGCTGTTTTGTGTGCTATGACCAAGACTTTGGTTAGCATTTAATGCAAAAGGAAGGAAGTGACCTTGCCTTGTGATCATAGTGAAGACTTTGGTTAATTTCAGAACAAATTGGGGCTGAGTTCTGACAGGAGTTGCTGGAAAAATGGGAAAACAGGGGCTGTTTGCAACTTGGGATTGATCTTTGAAGATTTGGGGAAGAAAAACAGGAAAAGTAGGGTGCTGTACTGTGCAGAGGTTGGGAGAAAACATGGAAAAGGGGTGTTGTACACAGGGGCAGCAGCAGAGAAAAAATGGGAAGGAAGAAATGCTGGAACAGGGGCAGCAGTTTCAGAAACAGGGCAGCAGTTTTGCAGCTTACCTTGACTGGTTTTGATAAAGAAGAGAGGAAGAAAAAGGCAAGGTGGTTTGCTGGAAAGCCAGGGTCAGCAGCAGGGACATGGAAGGGAAGAAGTGCTGCCCAGGGGCAGCAACTTGCTTCTTGAGTTGCTTGGCTATGGCTTTCACGTTTTCTTTCTTTCCTCTTGAATCAAACATAAAAAATAATAATAAAAGTAGTAATAATAATAATAATTGTCGCGGTGATTTTTTGGATATCAAGCTATTATTTAGAGTTGACTCGCAATTTTAAGTTCACCACCGATCTTTTATTTTTCCGAGGAAAAGAGAGAAAGTTCGAAAAACCCTATTTTTTAGAGAGATCAAAGGTCCGGGGGTTGGTTACGCAAAGGGAAGGTATTAGCACCCTAAACGTCTATAGTACTCTATAGGAACCTCTTGCTTATTTTTATCTTTATGCTAAATTAATTATTTGTTTGTAAATAAATGCTTAAGTGTAAAAGGATTAAAATGATGAGAATAAAAGAAAAGAAAAATGTTTTTGTTATTTTGTTGATTTGGAAAGACAAAGTCTTTTGCCTACGTACCCGAGTGGGATCAAAATCACGTAGTTCGGGGTAAAAAGCCGAGTGATTTGTTTTGGTTGATTTTAAAGTTTGAAAAAAAAGTTTTAAGAAAGATAAGAGGCCGTAAAGGCATAGAAGAATAAAAAGGAAGTGAGTTTGATTGATTTTAATTTGAAGAAAACGAGTTTGATTGATTAAAGATTGATTAAAATTTGATTAAGAAAGAAATGACAAAGATTAATTTTTTTTGAAATTTTGATTATAAAATGTTTTTGGATTTTGACTTTTTTTGTGAAAATTTTGATTAAGTCCTAAGGTCCAGAGACTAAGTTATGCTGAGATAAGTCTGAAGCGCGCCGGATCCCTCAAAATGACATTGGATCAAGTGAGGGTCCTTTTCCCCGGATACGGTCAAAATTACGCTATTGTCCTCGACATAAAGCATAGAAAAATAAATGTGGTGTCGGTGCATATTCTCATTTATATTTATTACATTGGACCTAGTTACATTCTAATAGCAATAAAATAAATGACAAAAATAATAAAATTGCATTAAAGTAAATATACAAAAAAGGAAATAAAAATAATGCATGAAATGCAAAACAATAAGTAAATATGGTGCATAAAATAAATAAAGAAAATAAAAATGCAAGACATAAAATAAATATGATGCTGAAAATAAAATAAAAAGAAAATAAAAATGCAAGGCATAAAATAAACATGATGCTAAAAATAAAAAAAAATGCAAGACAATAAAATAAATATGATGCATAAAATAAAAAAATAAAAATGCAAGACATAAAGTAAATATGGTACTGGAAAATAAAAATGCTTGACTGAAAATTAAATATGGTGCTGGAAAATAAATAAAAATAAATAAAAAAAATGCAAGGCACAAAATTAAATATGATGCGTAAATAAATAAAGGAAAATAAAATGCATAAAATAAAAAGAAATAAAATAAAATAAAGCAAGAATAATAAAATGCATGGGGGTACTGAAAATAAAAGGCAGTAAAATAAAGTGCATAAGAAATAAAAAAAACTAAAAAAATAAAAATGCAAAAAAGAAATAAAATAGAAAAAAGAAAAGGAAAGAAGAAGAGGGGGTGCAGGAAGTAAAGGGAGGGGTGCAGAAATGAAAGCAGTAGAGGAACAGAAAGAGGAAGAGAAAGGCTGAGTTGGGCCGCAGGTTCAAGTGGGTCTGAGGGGGATTATAAAACTGTTTTATGTTTTTTTTTTACCTCATTTCTTCCCCTCTTTCTCTCTCTAGTCTTCCCTTCCTGAAAAAAAATCTCTCCCTCCTCTCTCTAGACACACGGCCGGAGCATCTCACTGGCGCGGTGGCTGGCCGGCCATGGGTGGCGGCGCCGCCGCGCCGGAACCTAATTCTCCACCGTTTTTAAAAAGCTTAACAGATTTAGGTATCCTTTTTCCCCTAGTTCTCGAATCTACGGTTATTTTCTTCAAAAACTTTCTTATATGTTCTAGATCTAAACCTTTTTTTTAAAAAAGGAAACGACCTTCTTGTTACTAGCTTAGATACGGTTACGGGCTTGGCTATTTGAGTTCAGATTCGGGCTAGTGACGAATTTGTATTATACCTTGGTTTCGACTTCGGCCTGTGTAGTCCGATTGGTGTTTTTGCTGTGATTTTGTTGTTGTAATGTTGTGGCCGTGGCTTTGCTTGTTGATGAGTTTGTGACTTTTTTGTGATTGCGGTTATGTATTGATGGGTTATTTGCGTGTGTGTGTGAGTAATATGTGGTAGTGGCCGGTTTTGATTCAGTAAGGGAAGGAGAGGAAAAAAGAATTTTAGTTTTTTTTTTGGTGGCCGGAAAGTGGATTTCTGGGTGGTTGGAGAGGCTGTGTTGGTGGTTTGTGGTGGTTTTGATTCTGACTAATTGGTACTATTCTGACTATGGGTACTGTGTACTTGGGTACTGTGCATTAAATGCCTTTTATAGTAAAAATCAGGGTAAAAAAAGAAAAGGACAAAACTGCCCCTCTGGGCTTGGACTGAAAAAAAAATGGACTGAAAAAATAAAGAAGTAAAAAAACAGTAAAAATGGAAAACAATAAAAAATAATAATAAAAAAAAAACGAAAATAATAAAAAACACCTAATAAAAGAGAAATAAAATAAAAAAAAAGAAATAAAGAAAATAATAAGTAATAATAATAATAAAAATAAAATAAAATAAAAAAAAAAACTGTTGCCTTCGGAACAAAATATGAGGTATTTTAAAATACCTCCCTGCCGAAATTTTGTCTGAAACGACGAAAATTTCTGGCCTAAAAGACGAGAGAAAAGAAATAAAAACGGGTCAAAAATGGGGTATGACAATAATAATAACAATAATAAATAAAAATAAAAATAAAAGAAAGATAAATAATAATAAAACTTTTTATTATTATTATTTATTATTTATTTTTAAAAAGAAAATAAAAGTTGACTTTTTTGTGTTGACTTTTCTCTTTTTTTTTTTGAAGAAGAAAAAAAACTTGGACAAAATTAGGGTTCAACAGATGGAACATCATTATGGTGAAGAATTATGTTTACAAACTTATTTAAGTATCATTACTATAATGGTTTTTATTAGTTGTTTTTTATATATTGATGTTTTTTGAATTAGGGACCACTGTGAATTTTTATTGTCAATTTCAGGGTGCATATTGCACATAAGTGACAAATTTCAGGGGGGATTTTGCCTGAAATTTATTGTCATGAAAACTAACATTAAAAAAAAGTATCTTTTGTCATGAAAGCTGAATTTTATTGTCCTGAAAACTTACATAGTGGGAGAAAAAGTCTCTATTGCAAAATCTAATTCCATAAAAAAAAAATAGTGAATTCAAAAAATGGGCAAATACCCCCCTATGACATGTCAGTGCCACATGGACAGTTAATAGACACATCATCAGTTTTAACGGAGGAAATGGACGGAAGGACTAACTTGCCTGACTGTTTACAATTTGAGGGGGGTGTTTGCCTTTTTTCAAATTTCAGGGGGGTTATTGCAAGATTTTACAATTTCGGGGGGTCTTTGCCTATTTACTCGCTGCAAATTCCAGATGTTAAATACCGGACCCATATGTTAATTACACATAATAAGGCACGGACTAATTTGACCCAGATTAGTGAGGACTGATCTGAGCTTTTTAGTTGATAAATTCAAATTTTAATTATAAATTTGCAAGAGACATATCAACTTTTTATAAGATAAGATGGCATAAGTAGCAGATGCATCATCATCGTAACAGAACAACTAACCAGTCAAATTTAGGTGAAATTTAATAGAGTCTGATGTGTTTCTGCACGTAATTGTAGAGACTACAATGGACACGTTCAATTAGTCAAGAACCAATTTGAGTATTTAGTCTTTTAAATACATGGTGAACTTGGCAACAGTGAAAGTGTAATTTTTTATGAGAAAACGGGACATGTATAGTCTAATAAGAATTGAGTTTTTGATAGTTATTTTTTAAAAACGGTTATAATATTATTACATGACAATACCATGAATTCTTTCTTTTTTTAGGAAAATAGCTTATATCATTTCATTAAAAATTAAAGTAGTAATACATGTTGGAATTTCATCAAAGATACGGAAGCTAAAACTAGATGTGGCTGCTTTAGCTAATTCATGGGCAACCACATTTGCTTGCCTCCTAATAAACTCAACATGAGAGTTTGTTAAGTAGGAATTACAAAATTGGACACTATTATCCATAATGGAGCCAAACTCAGTGATATCTCAACTACCTCTATTAAAATAATCAGCTACTTTTTTTCGAGTCAACCTCAAAATCAACATTTGTGAGCTGAAGTTCATGTATCCACCGAACTGCATGGTATAGCCCCAAAGCTTCTCCAACATCAACTGAGCACAAAGGAGTAAACCACATGATTTTTTAGCGAACATGGTTTCCTGCTGAGTCTCGAATGCACATGCTTATTCCTACCTTATTCCTGGAGTTAGAAAATGAGGCATCAACATTACATTTAAGTCTACCGCTCCTCGGTTTCCTCCATCTGGTATCTCTATCTCTGTTCTCCAAGGTTTGGTTAGCATGATGGTGAAGACTTGTGGTTGAAGCTGTGTGAACTTGACTTGAGGGATTTTGCTTGCGATTAGAGCTCCTCCAACCTTCTAGAAGGTGCTTGACTTTTTCTAGGATTGTGATAGTCGAGTCTGACAACTGTTGCCACAACTTAAGATTTCTAGCTTTCCAGATGCTCCACAATATAGTAACAATGGTCTCTATTTGGGCTGCTGACAACTGTTGCAAGAGATTAAATATGATGTCTGGTGCATTATCAAAAAGGTTCAGAAGCGGAGAAATCAAATGCCAAACATTAGCTGCACTCCAAACATCTATGCCCGTCTTGCAATGAAAAAATATGTGGTAGCTATTCTCATGGGGATCATTACATGTGACACAAGCTGTTGGACAATTGACACCTCTGCTTTTAAGCTTTACACGCGTAAGAAAACAGTCTCTACAAACTCTCCAAACCAAATTCCTAACCTTTGGAGGTACTTTCAATTTCCATATACCACTCCAATATCCGGGTTTCCGCAAATGCTCATTATTGATAATGTCCTCAACGCAAATGCGGTAAGCACTTCTAACAGAGTAACATCCATTCTTTTCAACCTGCCAAACCAATCTATCTGTTTCAACTTGTTGGTGCAAGGGAGTATTTAAAATGCTTTGAGCTGTTTCTATTGCAAACAAGTTTTGAACTAATTGTTCTTTCCAAACCTTAGTGCTTTGATCGATCAAATGTCCCACTGAATATGGTTTAAGTGCCAGCATTTCAGGGCCAGCTGGAGGAATGCTTGATCCTGCCCCTACCCAAGGCTCGCCAACAATAATAGGGATGTTAAATCCTGAACCAATTTTCCAACGGCCACCTTGCCTAACAACCACCTTAGCACTGAAAATGCTACGCCAAACAAAGCTTGGATTATGTCCCAATTTCGATTCCAGATAGCTACTATTTGGGTAATACCGGGCTTTGAAAATTCTGGAAACTAAACTGTCGGCATCAGTTTGTAATTTCCAACCCTGATTTCCAAGCATTGCAACATTAAATGATGCCAAGTCTTTGAAACCCATACCTCCATGATTTTTGTGCACTGATAACTTTTTCAAAGATAACCAATGCTACCCTTTGTTACTCGTGCCCCCATGTCCCCACCAGAAGACATTCATCATTTTTTCAATTTAATCCAGAAGAGTGTTTGGTAATCTAAATATGCTCATAACATAGGATGGAATAGCATGAATTCTTATTGAATGACGGTGTTAATGTGCATCCATTAAACTCATTTTTTATCCGACTATTTTTGCTACTATGGTTTCATAAAATTTTCACATGGTGGATTATTTTACCTTCGAGTATTATACTATCTCCGTCCCTAAATATAAGACCCTTTTGAGAATTTTTGTCTCTTTTTATAAGACCCCTTTGGTATTTCTAAGTACATTAATTTTTACCAACATACCCCTATTTATTTTATATCTTTTTCTTCAATCAACATTAAATATTATGTTGAAAACATAAACTAACTCTCTCTCTTAAATGATAAAATTGTATAAAGTATAAATAATAGTAATTACAAACAAATTTATTTTTCCAAAAGAGCCCTATAATTTGGGATGGAGGTAGTACCAAAGTGCTTCATAAAATTTTCTCATCTAACCTCCCCTTCTGACCTTTTTTTGCTTCATTGAAATTTGAAGAGGGAAATATATTTCAGAAAATGAATAAAGTACAAAAAATGCTGCAACAGTTTCAACAGGGAAAAAGTACAACGATGAAGTTATATCAAAAGCTTTACAATTTGTAGGTTTACTCGTGTTTGGTATATAATGTTATATGGCATGGCAGTCCGTGTCTATGTGTAATTTCATATACATAAAAAAAAAACTATCTAAATAAAATTGTATAAACAACTTCTTTTCCTCATCTTCCATCCTCTCCATGCTTATGAATCATCTGATTTGGGTGCGGCCCAGTGACCAAAGGCCTGTATCTTTAACTGGGGCCTAAAATGAAGTAAGCAGAAAAGTTAGGAGAGTCCTCTCAAGCAATATTACTAGGAACATAGTATGAACATAGTATGCAATAATTTATATTATGTTACAATGCTTACAGGTGTTTTCATTGATGGGAAAACATTCCAAAACCGCAGAGTCTCATCCCCAGCACCAGTCACTATTGTCTGCAATTGTGTTAAAATTGATGTAAAAATTAAGGGACGATTTGTTTTTGTTTATGATATACTAAAAGGAGACATTAAAATTGTGTGGACATTAGTACCTGACCAGTCAGGAGACATTGCAAGGTATAGTACTCTCATGCTGTGGCCAGTTAGAGTTGCAACCTAATTAAGAAAAATTTCATATGGTTAAGACATTTTAATTTTATACTTGATAATCATTTCTAACTGGAATATGTCTAAATTGTCTAGAATTCTCAATGTAAAATACCTTTGCTAGTGATGGATATTTCCACACCATGATTTGATTTTGTGAGTAACCATGTGTACTCACTAGCTCATTTACATTTTTACTCCAAGCAAGGTTACAGACCTGAAAGATTATGCATTAAATAATTTAATAAGATACTCTATCTTGTTTGAATATGGATTCTTATTACTTGTAGGTAAGAAAATAAACCTGGCTTCCAGTGTCAACAGAGTTCAATTGGTGGCCATTTGTAGTGTTCCAGAAACGAATACACCGATCAGCAGTTCCACCTCCAGATACAAGAAGGTTGCTCTGATGAGGTGACCAAGCAATGGCTTTCACAGCAGCAGTGTGCTCTGTAAGCCTCAAAGTTGGTTGCTGAGAGTGCTGATTCCATACCAATAGCTGCTCATATCAAACATGACATTGAATTGATGAATTAAACCTCATGAAAAATACAAAACAGATAGATAGAATGAAGCAATTTTCTGTCTGCTGGCATACCTGATTATCATTACCACCAGAAGCAAGTTCCCTGTCATCACAGGACCATTTCAATCCACAAACCTGTCAAGTTGAAGATAAAAATTACCATCAATTTCACTACTTACATACAATTGACCTTAAAAATATTATTACTAGCTCAATGTGTATCTGTCAAATGTTTTTTATACCTCGGACTTGTGGCCGACAAGCTTGCCAATAAAGTCGCTTGGAACCCTCATGTCATGCTGAAGTATGTTCCTATCCCTACTCCCTGAAGCCAAAATGCGAGAATTCCATGCTAAGACACCAGTTCTTGTTTGATGCCCTCCCATTGTTCTGACCTTCTTGCATTTAGTACCATCCCAGATCTGTTACCACATGGCAAAAATGCCCTCTTATTGTTATTCTCAACCATCAAATCAAATACATGGATGTATAAAACCAAATCAAAGAAAGCTAATAAGGTACCTGAACTTGACCACCATTTGTACCAATGGATATGAAGGAACCCTCCTTGGTCCACTGGACAGAACAGACACCATCATAAGGCCCCAAGTCACACAGCTTTGTTACCTGAAAGTCACAAAAAGATATATGTTCATTTTGATTGTACATGAATGGTAAAATTGTTGGCACTTGACATGTTCACAATCATACTCACTTTGCTGTTTGAAGCACTCCAGAGATAAACACAAGTGCCAAGTCCCACTGCTAGAGTATTTTGTGAGGACCAATCCACAAGATTCAAGTAAAAGTCATCCTGAAGTGAAGGAGCATCCAGAACCTGCACACAGCATTGTTCAATTTTAGAAAATCAACATTCAACAATCATTATTATCTCTAAGAATTTTGTCTATTGTATCAAAGACAAACCCTCTCAAATACTTAAACTTACAAAGGTTATAGAACTTGAAATGTACATGCACAAACTCTTTTACATCTAGAGTTGAAAAACTCAACTTTATTCAACTCATAACCAAATTAGGAGTTTCTGCAATAAGGGTTTTAAATAGTGGTTGGCAACATAACAGTTTCTTATAGGTTAAATTGCAATGCGACTAATTTTCAGGTCACATCGGCTGCATTTGACTGCAATTTTCCGCAATATTAAGGACTGTAACTGTTACCACGACCTCTATTTAAAATCATATAGGCTCACATTGTAATGGCATGCCTCTGAGTCTATCTCAAAATCACAAAACTAGTTTGTAAAACTGGGATTGTCATGAGTGGAAATTGAGTATTTCCTTGTACACTATCTCACTCACTAAGAGCTAGGCTATGATTCTATCTTAGAGTTTAGGTGTAACCGTGGTAAGTGTAACTATATCCTACAAAATCAGTATACACTTTAGACCTAATCAAGTCCTACAAAACAAGGTAACATATTTCACACACCCAATTCTCAAATACAAAAAAACTAAACAATTTCCTGTTCAAAATATTTACACAAAAACGGTAAAAGAGAAAAGATAAAAACTTACCTTCTGGGGTGTCTTAGGAACTTTCCTAGGAGGCTTAGGAGGAGTAGAACCCTCATTACAAAATCTATCATTTTCTTCCAAATATCGAAGGCGAAAAAGGCGAAGAAGGTCCACAACTCTCCGTCTTAAACCTCAACATATTCTTACTCGGACTCACCAACGGCGAACCAACACAACCTGCAGGAGAAGAAGAAGGAGAAGCAAAATCAGGTCCAAAAAGTTCAGATTTCAACAACCTATTATAAGCCTCATTACTCCCTTCTTTAACCGGAGACGGGTTATCGATTAATCCAAATGTATGCAGTCTTGAAGATGATCTGCAAGGTATGAATCTGTCACTACACTTGGAGGATTTTGATGGAGAGGGTGTTGATGAGAGGTTTGAAATCGCGCGAGGCGAAGCGGAAGAAGGGGGTGTTGATAGCGTTTCTAGACGGAGGGAGGTTATCGTTGACATCCCTGCTGGGAGGTTTAGACCTGATTTTTTTGCTTGTGGTGACTCCATTTTTTTTCTGATTTTTTTTCTTTGATAAAAAAAAAGTATATAGTAATAATAATATTAAGATGAAGAAGAAGAAGAAGAAGAAGTTGTTGAATAAAATGGTGAATCTCTCTGAGAGAGAAAAGGGAGAGAGAGATTTTGAGGTTTTTAACGGTCGAATTTGTGAGGGGTTTATAGAGAAAGTGAAGGAGCTGGTTTTGGTAAGTTTTAATAATTTAATATTATTTGCTGAATGAGAGAGATATTCCAACGGTCAATTATCAGTCTGGGCTTCTCACATAAGTTTGCGAACCGTTGAGGTTTTATGTTGATGTTATATCCAACATCTAGAATTAATTGTTATGCTCAATCTTGGTCCTTTTTTGTGGATTATAATAAATTTATGGAAAATATTAACTAGTGTCCCAGAGTACTAGTTAACATGACCCTACGTTTATTCATCAAAATACAAAGTTTATTAATGTGTTGTCGCGTCAATTAATAAATATGAAAATACATGAGTTGTTATATTCATTAATTGATGTAACATCGAATCATTGAATATATGTGTAACATAATTGTATACTAAGAGAGTATACGAATTAAACTCTATCAAACGTTCCTACAACCTTATCTACTTACGAAACTTTTCGCAGACAAAACTTGGCAATACTAACTTTATTTAATTTTATTGTTTGATTGGTTTTATTTTAATTTGTAAATTGTTTTATTGTTTTACTTTATTTTATATATTATTTTATGAAAAAACTTGTTTTAAGCACCTAAATAAATATATGAAATTAATTATTGACCTGACTTTGCTGGGAAAACTGTTTTAATTGGGTGTGGATGCGGAAGCGACTTTTCTCCAATATTCAAACTCGAGGCAGGGGTGTAGGATGTTGATATATGCCCTACATCCTTTCCCAAACCCACCCCGTTAGTAAAAAAGATATTGTTTTTAAATACTTTTATATACATATATTATTCATTTTATTTTACATTTAATTATATTTTATAAATTTTAATCTCCTCACAATAAAAAAATATATTGCAGCGGTCTGGTGTAGGTAGGGCAAAACCAACCTCCATCATGAGTGGAGATGGAGATTCAAATTCCAACTTCGACATGAAACGGCTGCAGGTTTTTTTTCCTAAGAAGTCGGAGGTCAGGTATGAGGATGCAAAAGTTGCCTCCAACCCAACATGTTGTCATACGTAAGCAGAGTAATGACATAGTTTGCATTCTATCATTAGGGAATCTCATGACGAAACGAACTAAATCTCTCATTATATAATTTTTGGAAAGGGAACATAATTGAATAAGTTATAATTTTTTGTCTCATTTTTACCCTTATTTAAAAGACACTACTATAATTTGTAAGTCCTAACTCAACTGAAAATTGCCAAAATTGTTAGACTAGATATTTGTGGTGTCCCAGGATCTCCCATTTGTGTGTGAGTTTCAAGTAGAATTGTCATTTCGTCTAAAGACCAAAAGGAAAAAGAAAAAAAAAACACCCTAATATATAAAATTAAAATATATTATCTTTATTAAAATGATTAAAAATTTATAGCTTATATAAACTTTCTTCTACTTTCAGTTATTAAAATGAAAAGTTTTTTTTAAAAAAAAAAACTCAGTATCTAGCCCTAAGGATCAACTAATTCGAGGGGTTTAATCCCACCAAGGAGATTTTCATTTGATTTACTGTTTTTTTTAGGGGAAGATTTTCATTTGATAATCGGTAGTTTGCTACATTGGATAATATGGATTTATTTAGCCCACACTTATTTATTTTGTGGTTACCATTTTATTGGTTATGACAGATAGGTTAAACATTGTCTTGAGCATTATGTTATTTTCGTATCTTAATATGATGAAGTCTCTGTCAGTTGCATTATAGTTATTTCAGAAACAAGACTGGTTCATTTGCACTAGGTTGGTGTATTTTATAGATAATCTAAACAGAGTTAGTACATGATGTAATCATCCTACAAGCATTGCTTAATTGGCGCATAATGAGACCCATTGCTTAATAGTACACACAATAGTACCTGTGACCAACTTAAACTCTGCAGAAATCACAGGCTTCAAAGTCCCCCACAGGAGAGGAGAATGAAAAACTATGTACATAATAAAATAAAGCAAGTGCTTTCTTTCATGTGGAAGTAATTCATCAGACTAAAAAGTGAAAATATCAGTAGCACACTCCTAGCTTCAGCGACAATATGGAAAGTTAGTTAGATTACTGGATATAATATATATTGTCTAAAATCGAGGTATAATGTTCAAGACATTACACTGTACTATGTTGTAAAGTCAATTACAATGAATATTTCAGTTGATAATTACGAAGCCAATCTTCCCCTTTTTCATAATAATCCATCCTAGTGAATGTTTGGGTGTGGAAACCTGGGGTTGATGCATAAGCAGATGCACCACTGCCATGCATCCATAACCGGATCAAGTGCTCTAACTATTTTTATAGGCGAACCGCAGGGTCTAATCATCCGAATTCCAGCTTCCAGGCGTTCAATGATGCCAGGGAAAAGAGAGCTTCCACCAGTCACAAGTATGGAATTAGTCATTCTCTGTTCCAGCTTTTTGTCCTTACATGATAACCTTCTCATTGAGACCCCGGCCATCTCATCTAACCCCACCTGATCAACTCCAATCCAGTTTGGACTGAACAAAATTTCGGGGCACCTAAACCTTTCAACTCCAAAAACAATCTGAAAATCTTCTTTGGTAAGCGGACGAACGTGTGGCACCTCAGCAGGTTGGGAGCTACTTTCTACCTTGGGCACAAATGTTGGATCCAAGTCCTACCAAACCAACATACCAACAGGATTTTTGAGTCATAAGAATTCTTTGATACAAGGAAATCTACAATAACCATACTAACACATACACACAACACAGCTAATTTTAGGTTAGGTTTCACATTATAAAAGACTCGACCTAACCTGGAGCCTTGAAGAGATGCGGGCAAGCTCTGTGTTATCCTCATCTGGTTCATCGTCATCGTCATCATTATCTTTGCTCATCAATTTGTAAAGTTGCCAATCTTCATCTTTGGCACCAAATGTATCCTCGCCCTTACCACGATCAAAGGCAGCAGTTGTCAGGAGGCGCATTCTCTCCCTTTGAGCAGCACTGAGTCTCTCACCACGACCAACGCTACCTGTCAAACCATTTCCATTTCCATTCGTGGAGGAGCCTCCATTTGTTTTGAGTCGTTTACGTTGGTCAATTTTCTCCGAAAGGTCCTTGTATTTGGTACGCAATTGTTCCAAGTAAAGCTCTGGGTTCTCCCTATGTTAAGAAGGTCCAAAGAAACCAATCAGAAACGTTTTAAAGCATAGAAAATCACTACTAATTATTTAGAAGTATTCAAGCCTTGTCAAGATTAAAGTCGTGCATGCTTTGTACAAAAGCCTTGTCCTAAAGATTAAGGTAGACAGTTTTCTCTCCCCCGTTAAGGAACTTAGTAACCTTAAACTAGACAGGTGATTGCTCTCTCTCTCTCTCTCTCGATATATATATATATATATATCTTTCTCTCTCTCTCTCTCTCTCTCTCTCTCTCTCTCTCTCTCTCACTCACTCACTCACTCACTCACACACACACATGAATAAATTGAAGCATGGAACATACAGGCGTCTCTCCTCCTCTAGCTGTTGTTTCCTCTCCCTTTCCAATTCCTCTTCATAGCGCTTCTGTTTTAATCGCTGCCTCCCATCGGACATAGATTTGATTGACAGCTGTTTCCTCTTTTCAACAAGCTATCAAAAAAGCAAAACCCAACAAACATTGTCAACTCTGCAAGCCACAGTGAACAATATTCAAAGAAATTATTTGGACATTAAGACTATAAGCACATATGGATCCAAGCAAAAAAAAAAAGAAGCTACAAGTATATTTGAAGGGTGTGAAGACAGGGAGTTCAATTTCACAATGCACGTGACAAAGAAAAACAATTGTAAAAAAAAAAAAAAAACTCACTTGCTCTGCCGTCAGCATGTCATCAGGGATGTTTATAAGTGTATACTTCTCATTAGACGCAGCGTCAGGTTTTTCAATTTCAGTTTGCTCACCTTTTTGTTTCCGCAAGGACTGCACAACTTTAGTACGGGCAGATTCTACTTCCTGCCTAGAGACATAGCCAGTCTCTGCTAAGAAGGATCGTACATCACTCTCTTGAACATGTCCAAGTTGATTCAAAAGAAATTCCAAACCACGTAATTCATTTTCCAGCTCATTTATTTTCGATGACCTCTTCGCCTCAGCCATTTCTCGCAACCTTTGACCTTGTTTTTCCCTTATTGCTGCCTTTCTTGCAATCTCTTCCTCAGAAGGAGGCTCCTCAACTGGAGGTGGCACCCAAGGGAGCTGCCACATTTTGGTTTTTTCTTCGGCCTCCTTTGCTCCTTTCTGCCAGACCATTAAATGGCGTTTAAGTCTTAGAAACAGTAGACAAACTTAGACGGGGAAGAAGAACCTATTTCTTACCAGAAACAATCGAGCTTCTGAAACATAGTCCTGTGCAATATAACAATGTTCCATCTTCAGGTCTTCAACCTTTTCCCATGTAAATCTAGCCCTGAATTGAGAATTTAATAAGACATAAGAAATAGTACGTATTTAGGAGTTGGCTTGGTAATAGCAAAAGCAGGATGATTTCATACTCACGTATGATAAGGATATTTAAGTGAAAGAAGTCGCTGAAAATAATCAGTCACATGGAATCCACCAATATTAGTGCGACAGCTTCCTTTATAAATAGGTTCCCCGTCAACAAACTGAAAATATAAAAATAAATGATGATTATTAGAAATTATAAATAATTATCAACACTTTACACATTTGGCAGGACATCTAATTCCTACAAGCAACTCTGCAAAACAGCAGAACTGACCGTTGAAAATGATTCATCATATTTATTTAAAAATTTATAAAACAAAATACCATTTTTTATACTTATTTTTTCCCCCAATACCATTTTTTATTTTTTTGTTTTTTATACTTATTTTTTGCCCCCACAGTTTCTTTAACATTGTTTGTCTGTGAGGACAGTCATAATGATCTTCAATAAGACATTGAAAACTTATTTTCTTCACATATAAAATCCTTAAATAAAGCAACAACAACAACCAAGCCTTTTCCCACTAAGTGGGGTCGGCTACATGGATCAAATTACACCATAATGTTCTAAGTTCTAACATAAGCCATATTTCAGTCCAACTCATTAATTTCCAACTCTTTCTAATAGTTTCTCTGATAGTTTTTCTAAGTCTAGTGAGCTGACTATCCTCCATCTGATCTATTCTCCTTACTACAGAATCTATAGGTCTTCCTCTATATGTCTAAACCACCTAAGCTTATTTTCCACCATCTTTTCTACTATAGGTGCTACCCCAACTTTCTCTCTCTAATATTGTCATTTCTAAAACTATCCCATCTCGTCTGACCATAAAACCCTTAAATAAAGCAAATAGCATAAAAAGCATACCGGAATCACATGAGTTGTAGCGAATCCAGGACACATAGCAAGACCATCTTTATCACAAACACTTAGTTGCTGGTTATATTTATAGCTGAATGCTGCGTCAACACCAAAGGCTGGCATGGCAGAAAAACACAAATAGCTTAGTCCATAAAATGACATGTACAATGCCTAACATAAACAGATGTCAACATGCATATGCAATGTGTCCAAACCAGTAATAACTATGTCACAAGATGTCAAACATGGTCTGCTAGAGCTTTGCATAGATTTTTGTTTTCATTTAAGAATAGACCTGGTGGTGAAGATTGAGCATAAGGCAACAGGCAATGCAACGCTTCTGTTTCTACTACTAAGGCTCTTGTAAAAGATTAAGGCTTTTGCCATTGTAGGGTTAAAAAGTATTAGTACCTATAGATGGAACTCCATAAGTCTCAAAAAGAAGTTCTGCCATTTTACTTCGAGATTGAACTGGGTTGCACACACATTCTGTGATCAGGATAGGATGATCAATCTGCTCTGGCATTAAACACAGAAAAATCAAAGAGTGAGTCAAAATAATTTAAACGCTAGAAGTGCAAAAATGAAAACATGTATTTACAAAACCAAGGAACTCCAAGTCCAAGGTAACAACAGCACACCAAAGTTGGGGCCTGTTTGGATGGGCTTATTTGAGCTATCTACTGACATTAACACTTGTGAGTTTGTTTGTGAGAACTTATGAAAACAGCTTATGGCATGTTCATAAGCTGTTTTCAGCTTATTTTCATAAGCTCTCCAAGATAGCATATGAAAACATCTTATAGATTATAAAAAAAACAACTTAACTTTATTTTATCTTTTTATAAAAATAGCTTATACATAAGCGCAGGGCCGGCCCAAGGGGGCAGCCACTAAAGCAAGGGCTTTAGGCTCCAAAATTTTTAGGCCTTGTATTAGGCCCCAAATCATTTAGTTTTAAATATGAAAATGTAAGTTGAATGGAGAGTCGTAGTTCATGTTGTAAGTTTCACCACTAGGCTAGTTAAATAGAGAGTCTTAGTTCATATTGCAAGTTTGACCCCAAGGCTAGCTTTATTAAGGGTTATCCTTAACTTAATTTTTTTTTTTTCTCATCAGATTTCTATTAATTTAATGTTATTTGTTGGAAATACATTGTGTGTGAACAAAGTTTGCAAAAGTAAAAATGTCATTTAGATTTGTGTCAGAATTCTATACTATTTTGCTATTTTAAGGCCCAATAATTTGTAAATAATCTCGATATATAAAATAGTTATTGCACTGAAGGGGTTAAGTCTAGACGAAGAGGTTAAATTCTCACAATGTGAAGAACTAAAATTAGAGAGATATTCACATTTCTATTCGACTAACCTCAAATAAAATTACTTTCAATTGTAAAAACCTGTGGAAAAAAATCTTAATTTTTATGTTAGTCTCTCTCAACACACTTAAAAAGCCTCAATTTAAAACTCGTTTTAGGCCTACAAATGTATAGGACCGGCCCTGCATAAGCGCTTATCATGATAAATGCTTATGATATAAGCTGCAAATTATGGCGTTTATCCAAACAGGGACCTACCATTCGAGTTTAATATTACTGACATGTCTCAATAGCAAAGATAATAGACTAAATGCTCTGTGAAGACATAAAAAAACACTTTACTCATGGCCATACCCGTGATCCAGTTGCACCCATTCGATCAAAAGCAAAGTCCAGAATCTAAAGATGAAACAACAAGTTAGTAATGTGTTACTTGACATGATTTTAAAAATTAATAAATTATACACCTTGAACCACTGTAAATTAATGACCATATTCCCATAATATGTAAGATGGTACACCTCCCAAACTAGTTGTTATGAACTTATGGTTACATATTCCACCTGTGACCTTTAAAGTGTGTCCTACCAAACCTTATTGTCTCACTTCAATTCATTCATATATTTCATACAAGGAGAACAATGCATCCATTTACTTGTTCATACTATAAAAAGGAACTTTAACACTGACAGATGCACTGCACCATTTTTGTGCGATGGTTTTAGGAATATGTAAATCCTAAGTACAGGACTCATAGCAAAGTTTGTACTCTTAAACTTGAAAACCTATTTCCCTAGTTAGAAATTATTCATATTGCTTGTGGCGTTCGTTTTGGTTGGATCAACAACTAAACAACACAAGTATCTCATAAGTTCAAACCTATCTTATAGCAACAAGACAGGAAGCACCACCATCTTTTTTCACACAAATGCAACGTCTAATTCTGACATGCAACCATCAAAATAGGCCACTACATGGATGAAAAGGCTAAAAAAAACTATTTCTCCTATACTCGCATAATTGTAACAGGAAAACTTACATATTCCATTATTTCAAACTGAAAAACAACATCGCTTTCAAATGCTGATCGTGGTCCAGAACGAGTACAATCAAAGTACTTCAACAATGCTGGATCATGGTCACCAACAATGGTAACAGTTTCTCCTGTGTCACATAATGTTAAAAATTAACCATTAATTATTCAATATCCCAACAATTATCCTTATGTTTGCTAAACAAAAACTAATGTAGAACCAAATCAAACAAAACCAGCACAAACCTACAATCTTAACTACACAGTTTCAAGCAAACACTAATCAACATTAATGACACAATATTTCAAAGGATTAAACACACTTTTGGCCCCCTAACTTTACACTAGTTGCGATTTTGGTCCCTCATTAAAAAAAAACCACATTCCAGCCCCCTAAGTTTCCCTTCTGTTGCAACTTTCAATTTTGATCATTCAAAATCAACCATTTAAGACATTAAAAACAAGTGGGGTGTTTTGTTGAGCAAGTTTCAGATTTATAACGCAAAGAATATGTCTTGGAACTGGTTTCTTGATCTTCTACTGTCTTGAATGGTTGATTTTGAATGATCAAAATTGAAAGTTGCAACAGAAGGAAAACTTAGGGGGCTGGAATGTGATTTTTTTTAATAGGGGGCCAAAACCGCAACTAATGCAAAGTTAGAGGGTCAAAAGTGCGTTTAAGCCTATTTCAAATGATGAAGAAGATACCCGTGGCTTTATGTCGCGGCCGTTGAACAATGTTGCGAAAAACAACACGAGGTTCAGACTCACCAGCCCATCTAAAAATTCACCAAAAAGGAACGAACTTTAAAGTTAAAATCAGAAACCCATGATGAAAAAATTCAAAATTCAAAGAAACCGCAGAGTTAAGTAAAAAAAAAAAAAAGTTTAAATTTTTTGAGATGAAATTAGGGTTTGAGAGAGTACCCAATACGGAAATAGGAAGCGCCATTGTCGATAACGATGGGAGTGGCGGAACTGAAGCGATTGTAATCGGATTGGCGTTGGATTTTGGAGATGAAAGGCATTGTAGAAGTGAAGAAGAATGAAGTTTGGTTTTGTGTGTTCCTGCGATTTGAGAAGTTGTAGATGGCGAAGAAGAATCTAAGTAGCAGACATGGTGAGCCCCGACCCGATCGGGTGGGTTGTTGAAGTCAAGTAGTAATGTTCCTTTTTTTGTGAGAAAGTGAAATGGGTTTGTAGGGAAACACAATTTTAATTTATTTTTTGTTCAATTAATTTCATCTAATTGAATTCATTAACAAGAATTTGGATTGAATCATTTTCTAGTTTTATTTTCTTTTTAACTTTTTCAAGTGACTAGTAATCAAAAGACACTCTTATATGTAATTTTGACCACAAGTTTCACAATTATTTGATTTTGACTCTCAAAGTTTGTGCTGCTAGATTTTATCCTCTAAATTTGCTCTTTCTGCATTTGTTAGTCCCTCACTAACATTTTACATTAAAAACGCTGATGTGGCATTTTAAAATCAATTTGTTTTGAAATAAAATAAAAAATGTTATCATGAGACCACTTACCCTCTTTCTTATGCAACTTTTGAAAATTTCACTTCTCCATCTTCATTAAAACGTGTTTCTTCCTCTTTTTTTTTATCGTTTCATTCATCATTCTCTCTAAAATTCATCATCGTCTGCATCAAATCTATCATCAAATCCATCTAATTTTGTTAAGTTTCATATATTTTTGTTGACATAGAACCCTAATTTTCCTCTCATCTTGTTCATTTATTTTGTCATTGTTTCCGGCTTTTGAAGAACCAAAAATGGCGAAAAATTGTGCAAATGAATCATGTTTTTATAATATATCATGTGATTGCAAAATGAAGAGGCCATATTTTGAGATGTATCGTTGATAAACAATTGCCCACCTTCTTTCGCCATGATCGATTGTCCTTTGCAAATCCAATAATATTCGGTTTTGTGAGGCTTTTGGTTTTTGGATCAGTTTGCGATTTTAGTTTGGATTTGAACACCCCTATGGGTGGTCTCCCGGACTCCTTTCGTGACCCAACAATGGTATCAAAGTCGTGGTTCAACGAAGAGTTCAACTGATTTCTTATGTCAAAAGTCTTACTGCAAGGTGTTCTGGCCAACAGCGAATCCCGTTGTTAGTTTGGATTTGAACACCCCTATGTGGGTGGTCTCCCGGACTCCCTTCGTGACCCAACAATGGTATCAAAGTTGTGGTTCAATGAAGGGTTCAACTGATTTTTTGTGTCGAAAGTCTTCCTGCAAGGCTTTCTGGCCAACAACGAATCTCGTTGATGTGGGTGGTGTCGACAACGGTACAAGTACAAGCACATGTGTGCAGATGAAAGAGCTTCAATTTGAGAGGTTGAACATGATGAATTGATGGACTCACACGTGAGGGGATGATTATTGTGTAGCAAGTGTGAGTTAGAATCCCATATTGGTTAGAAAAGTGGAGGTTGACCACTTTATAAGTGAGAGGACCCATAACTCACTGCCTTAAGGTTTTGGATAAAAATTGTGGTGTTTCTTTCACTTGTATGATTGCTCTTGCCTAATATGGATGGTCTCCCAAACTCCTCTCGTGACCCAACATTAGTTTGGTCCTTGCCTCATTAACTTTTCTTGTTGGGTCATAGATAAACATTTGACGAGGCAAAGTGGGGGACACATCAACTTATTTGGTGGATGTTTAATGTCTTGGACGAAAATGATTATGGAAGTAACATTTAGGAATTCTTTTAATAATTTTAATGAGTAAATCACCGATTTATCTTGTACACAAATTTTAGTTCAACCGACATAAATATTAAAATTACTAGTCCCGATGCTACAACAGAAGTTTGAACTCTGATTCCTCCACTTATGTGTGTTTGTTTCTAGTGGTTATTGTCATTTTTTTTCTATCTAAAAAAAATTTGTCTTGCAGTGGTGATGATGTGAATTGTTTATCGCAATATCGATTTGGTAAAACCTTGAGAGTTAGAGAAAACAGTTCACACACATTAATCAAGAGCTCTGGTCATGGGAAAAAAAGAAGGGAGCTCTGCCTACACAAGAGAGAGCAGATC
Source organism: Medicago ruthenica (assembly GCA_018208015.1). Classification (NCBI taxonomy): domain Eukaryota; kingdom Viridiplantae; phylum Streptophyta; class Magnoliopsida; order Fabales; family Fabaceae; genus Medicago; species Medicago ruthenica. The sequence goes on along the minus strand of CM031373.1, from coordinate 46,904,794 downwards.
GAGAGTTGTATTATATTGGGTTAATAGCAACAACATAAGTTATTTGGACATCATATTTACACTTAAAACCTTAAACATTATAGGTATATAGATAGCATCACTTGTATGTTGTACAAAATCCATTCTTTCAACTCTTACCCACACATAATATACCAACAAGTGTAAGATTATTGTGTCACTAAATATATTAATTTATTATTGGCAATTGGTTTATAGTCACAAATTTCTTAGTTTAGTAAATGAATTACCGGTCATATTTATTGGAACAAGAGTAGGTTATGAGTTTATGCAGTAAACAATAACAGATGTGCATCTCATTCAATCCACAATTATATCCTCCAACCTACAAAAATAAAACAAGGACTACTTTATGCTGGTTTCTAGTTATCATCAACAAATAAAGCACCTTGCATCTACTAATTATGTTTGTATTAGTGACATGTTGACATTGCTTATCTGAAGAGTTTGTGAGGTTTAGACTTGAGACTCCATCTTGTTAGCTTGATAAAATCCAATGATTACATAGCTACCTCATTTGTTACATTCCAAATTTTCTACAGAACTATGCAAAAGATAAGAGACCCCATAGACTCTTCTGCCGGATTGGAATCAATTACTAATTAATTAGTTGTTAAATTTAAAACAATGTACTAAAATACAAGTTTATGTACAAATTCAATATGAATAAATAAATAATAATTTATTGATTGACCAATTTTATCTTATAAGTAACTAGTACTATGTAGTGCTTGCCTATATATAGCTGCCAGCTAACAAACAGTTTCTACCGGACTATGAATTAAATTAATACAGCAAAAAAAAAAAAAAGTACAACAATGTTTTTTTATATGCAAAATACAACATTTTGTTGATGAATTTTTTTATAGATATACCTCTGCATATATTTTTCCATTTAAGGATGCTTAATTCTGAATTAAGAGTTAGAGCATCTTCAACGGGAAGTCTTTTACTTAATAAAAACATCTATATATTAAGGACCTCAATTTGAGGAAGAAAAAAGTGGGTACCTATTAGTTACTGACAACAATATAAAAACTTGTTTTCTCTTCAGCAACTAACGGACCTCACCATCAAAATAAAAAATAAAGTATATAAATTAGTCCCACCATCTCAAGTTCATGTGATTCTTTTTCTTTTTAATATTTTTTTATTTTCTAAATGCACATGTTAAAGTACATATTAGTGGACTTATTAAGAACTTTTTTTAGTTTAATACCATTAGAGTAATTGAGTTATTTAAAAACTATAAATCAATGATATGTGCATGTAGGACCCATTTAAAGATCCTTTTTAGTTTACCACTACCATTTTAGATTCTCTTAGTAATAACTTAAGAGTTATTGATGATGACCTCTACTTACTAACACCTTACTTTTTACTAAAAGGGTATTGGGTAAAAAGAGTAATGATATTTGGACAACCAATTGAAGACAATTTTTGTGACAACCTTATTTTCTCTTTTCCCATTGATTAAAAACAATAGAGAAAAAAAGGAAGAGAGATGATAAAGACAACATGTGAGTATGAAAGATAAAGTTGTCCAAAAATTATCATAAAATGGTTGTACAAATATCATTTCTCGAATAAAAATAGGCCACAAATTACTGCAAACAAAAGAAATATCCATGTTCTTATGCTTACAACCATTTATACTAATGTTTAAAAAAAACATTTGTATTACCTCACGTAAATAAAAATCCATTTGCACTACATAAAATAAAATGTACTTCAGGAAAACAAATGTCAACTCCTGAAAAGAAATCTCAGTTATTTGGATAGATTGATTTTTGTACTTGATTGCTTGAAATACCTTAATTAACAAACTTTTTTTTTTTTGGGTAACACTCACTTTAATGTTTCTTGTACATACATAGATAAAAGTTATCTTGCATAATAAAGGTAATGGATTCAAAATCAAATTTTATTTTTCTCTTTCTAAAGTAAAGAAAATTATTTCTCTCTAATAAAATGTAAGAGAATTACTCGTTACCCATATAAGTTTTTTATTTTTTATCTTATACATCTTTCTTTTTTACATTAAAATTTATCCAAATATGAAATTGGAAGAGTAGGGTGAGTGTTTTGGAGGAGCCTACACTAAAGTAGACCAACTCATTGTCCCAAGAGCAATCTCACAAGTGAGTTTGTTCCTTAATCGATTACCTGGATCCACTCTATACTATTCTCACCAAGTCAAATCAGTCTATGATATCATTGTTGAGACTTATGAGAGAGTCTACATTGAGTGGATCAATATATTAGGCTAAGAGCAACCATATAAGTGAGTTTGCCTAACATATCTTTTCATGAAACCTAAAAACAATGAATAAGCATAGATCTTCTCATTTATATAGTTATATTTTGTCACTCTTCAATTCAATGTCAGACTTTTAACTCACACTAGACACATCAACATAATGTGATGTGTAAAAATCATTTTCTTAAATACACGTTTACAATTAACATTTACTCCCTCCATTCATTTTTAAGTGTCACCTTTGTTTAAAAATTTTGTTTCTATTTAACTGTCACTTTCAAAGTTCAATGCAATATTAAATGTTGTTTTACCAATATTACTCTTAGTTATTTATTTCAGTGAGAGAAATATATGAAACAAGATATTAAATGAATGAGTCTATTATTAAAAAAAAGATAAATTATTGTACTAAAGTTGTAACATTTATTAATTGTGTTACTTTGTGTAAAAAGTAACTATTAAAAAGGAACATAGGTAAGTAATACTCCCTCCTTTCCTTTTTAATTGTCACTTTTGAAGAATTTTTTTGTTCCTTTTTAACTGTCACTTTCAAAGTTCAATGCAACTTTAAATATTGTTTTACCAATATTATCCTTAGTTATTTATTACAAAGAGAAATATATGAGATGATATATTAAATGAATAAGGTTATTATAGTAAAAATATAAATTATTGTATTAAAAGTAGTGACATTTATAGTTTGTTTTGGTTTGTGTAAAATGTCAAAATGTGACAATTAAAAAGAAACGGAGGTAGTAAATTTTTAAAGCACTTCAAAAAAAGTCTTAACATTCTCCATGTTTTCAAATGTAGAGGAAATTATTGCAAAAAGGAGCTAGCTTTTCATTATGGTGTTAAAAGTAGTACATCCCATTGGCTTGAATCACCGATTAGAGATTGTGCGGCGTACTACTTGTCTCATTTTGGTTCCCTACTCCCTAGCGCGCCTGGTGGTACCATGATGTAGACATAGGGTGTTTGGTGTGGGTTAAAATTATGTCCATTTAACATCATAATTAATTTATATTTTTTAAATTTCTTTATACTTATAAAGAAATTTAAAAAATATAAATTAATTAATAGTGATAGAATCCATTTAGTGGTAAGACTATTTTTTATTTTTGTACATATTTATTTTTCTCTATATGGAATTCTCCATTTATTTTTAAAAATGGAGAAAATGATAACTCGTTTGGTTGTGTATGTATAAATGTTTTTAATGAATTTAATTTTATAAAATATTACCAAAAAATATTTTTTTTAAAAACATATTTAATATAAATCAAAGTGGTAATTCCTATATTTTAAAATAAATTTATAATTAAATTTAGAATATAATTTTCAAGTTAGTACAAGAGCGTTTGGTTTCATTTTTTTATCTCTAGGATGTGTTGTATAAATATTTTTTAAATGAAAATTAACAGTAAAAAAAGAAGTACAATAGCTACTATACTCACAACTCGGGGTTAAGTACATGGGATACTTAGTCCATCGGAACTCACCAAACAAAAACAAAAAATCAAGAACCAACTCCTTAGGACAATATACAACACATCAGATTCACCATCCATTCGTAATAGAGAAAATGCTGTCTTTTTTTTTCTTCCCGCTAATAGCCACTTCCAAGCTTGAACTTTTATCAACTCCACCACCTCTTCTATCTCTACAATCTTCGAAGAGAAAGTAAACTCATTTGTAGATTTCTAAATTGTCCACATTACTGAATGTCACACCATCAAAAGCGCCTCATTACTGAAAGAGAAACAAAACAAATTCAATAAAATTATGGGATCTTTATGCATTACCAAAACTAAATGAAACCATTGGAAAATTTTATTCCAAATTTCCATGGCAAAATCACACATGGAAAATAAGTCATCTTTCTTATCTTGCACCCCGAACACCATCAACAAAAAGGTTTCGTCTCCCCACCAAACACTCTAGGGATATACAATTTTTTTCTAGTCGGGAGCCTCCTAAGTAATAATTGCCAAGAAAACAAAATAACATTTGAAAGCGTAAAAGAATCCCACAAATTACCTGATTCCACTACGACTATTAGTGGAAAGTGGATTCTATTATGTGCTGGAGCTGATAGAGTTTTGCAGGTGGGTTGTTGTACGGTCAAGTTAGATTAGGTGTCTAGTTGGCATCCAAATACAAATACAATGATATTGTGGTGTCAACAAAGAAAAAGAAAAGAACAAATACCAATTACATTGAAATTGTAAAAAAAAAAATACAAGGGGAGAAGGAAGATCAAAATTACTTGCTGCAAATACACTATATAGGTTCCACAATCAACTCATAAAAGAGACAAGATTACAATTTAGTCTTGCTAAGAACCATTCCAAGTCGGGACCTTGATATTCTCCACGATAATAAGTACATCAAGAACCAAATTGGAGAGGATGCACAAGTTCTTGCTCACAGTACTCATACCACATTGTGTTAAATAAAGGAAACAATCTTACACCTGTTTTCCTTATACCTCAATGAAGAGAAAACATAAAACATACAACTATGATCCATAAACATGAAAATATGCATCTCGACCACGTACGCACCTCATAGTATGAGAATGATAAGTCATATATGGAAAATAAGCTTTTTTTTTTCTTTTCTAAGAAGTCAACATGATTAACGATATTGATAACCATCTAGTGAGATGCGTGAAACCTTCTCGACCATGTTTTCTTTGAAGGAAGTGTTACTTCTGAATGCTTATAGACCTCATAAAACTGGATCAAAAGGTGGACCCTTACCATTTTTTAATAAAATAATGTTCATTTTGCAATTTTGTAAATAAAAACAAGAGCAAAATGATGTTGTCTTTTACAAAAGAAAAGTCAAGCATCCATATTTAGACTTTTATTAGGCCCATATAAAAGAAAAAACCAAAGGTTACAATGAGTACCAGGGATACCCAAATAAACAGAGTACGATCAAAGAGAGAGCGAGAAAACAAATCAGCTACAATATAACAAGCCAAACTCTAAAAGGAAAACTAATACTACGTGTGAAGAGTTACTGATCGGCCAAACCAAAACCAAGCCAAAGCAGGGAGCCCAAATAGGCCACACTAAAAGAACCCATCAGAACTAGGCCAACACCCTAGGAAAAAGTCAAAAACAACCCCAACCAAATTGACCCCATAGATCATTATCGTCCCCTTTACATAACAGGTTCTACAACCCATTTATACCGGGTGCATGGATTATCTGGGTTGTTGCTCAAAAACCATTTTCAAGAGCAGAATAAGACCAAATCCACCAGTTGCTCTACCTTCATCATGTTACAAGAGAAAACAAAATCATTTTGGGTTATCCATTTGGACACACAAGCGAATGGCAAACCAAAACAAAACCTAACCAACCTAGATCTGGGTGTCACCTCTAACTCCCCAAAGACAACAAAAAGACATAATAGATTTTGGGGTAAGACCGCCTCCCAACCTAACCATCTAAAAACTCTATACCAAACCTAGGAAACAAAAGCACACGCAACAAACACATGATTAACATATTTTTCCCAGTCCCCACAAAACACACACGAAATCCCATTATGATTTGTAATGACCCCCTGCATGAAGAGGTTCTAACGGGTAAAGAACCTATCTTAAATTAACTTTCAAGAGAAGACCAAGTCCTGACTAACCCAGACCTTAGACAGCAAAATGACCACCTCTCCAAACCTGGTCCCCTCCCCTTCAAAAGCATTAGCAAACACCAAGTATGTCGATCATACTGAATAACCCCATTCAAATTCAGCTTCCAAGACCAAATATCCTCTTCGTGAGAAAGAGAGACCCTCCCTAGAGTCGTGATCAAATTTGCCACCAACTCCTCCCCCCAAATGAACTGACCTCTTCACCATCTAAGATCTCACACCCACTTCCCATCCAACCAAATTCCCCATATATATTTCCAATCAAAGCAACTTGCTAGTCGAAAATTTGGAAATGCCTTTGAAATAGAACCCTAAAGGGACTGTCCCCACCTAGGGGTCATCCCAAAAAGAATATAGTTAAATATATTGTTCTATGAGATTATGAGTATAAAAATAAACACATTAGTATAGTTTTGAAGTTAAAACGTCTAATTATATATCACCAAATTTTTTGAGCAATATTATCGCCAATTTTATAAATCTATAAATTCATATTCTTTATTTACTATAAAATTCATTTCTTTTAAGAAATGGAGAAGATTCTGAACACGTGACTATGTCACAATTTATAGTTTTTTTTTAATATGTTTGTCTTTCATCACAAATGTAGTTTGAGTTTTCTTTCTTTCTTATCTCGACTAATTTTTTACAAAAGACACAACTGATTTTGAATATGTGCGCACACCACTATTTTAAATGTACGAGGGATTAAATTGCAACATCGCTCAACAAGGTTTCAACGAATACAAATTTAACAAAGTAAACATAAGGAAACCTGTCAGAGCTGTTATTGCACCGAAACCACTTGAGTAAACATAAGGAGAGATGTCCTATCCCAATTTATATGATAAAGAAAAACTAGCAAGAATTTTTTTTTTACAACTGATGAATCAAAATAGATATGAAATGATGAAGAATAATATGGAAGTATCTAGAATACTAGAGAATAATATGGAAGTCTCTAGAATACTAAAGAATAATAAGGAAGCTACTAGACACTCTACAAAATAAAATAAGGGTCTTGTTAACGAGTGCCCCCAGGGCACTCTTTAAACATTCTAAATAAAGTAATTATTCTTTAAAAATGTTATAGTTTTCAATTTCTAATACACTTTATTACACAAACTTTCATAAAAAGTTATCATTTAAAGTCCTTAACCAGTGGCCCAGGGACACTAGTTAACATTTCCCATAAAATAAAGCACTAGGGAAATCTTAACCTCTCTAGATCCTTCTAGTCATATGAACTAGAGTATCCATATCTCTAGACTTTTCTTGTAATAAAACTTCTAGATCTTTCTACTTTGTAATGTGGCGCCTTACTAGAGTAGTATAAATAGGGCTCACCACCATGTGTTTTGGCATATTTCAAGCATTGAAGCATTCAAATAATAACAACTTTCTTTGAGAATATTAAAGAGTTTCTCTATTTTTTTTCTACCTTTCCTTTGTCCCTTAGCCAAATTTGGCATCAGAGCTAGTTACAATACCTCAAGAGGTGAGTTTGAGCGAAAAAATCAACGGAAAGTGGGTTTTCAAGTGAGCAAGGAGTTGCCTTTGTGAAACTTCACTTTGCGGCCATTTTGTTCGCGAAACTAACACCATCATATTGTCTGGGAAGTGAAGAAAACCCTTGGTTAACAAGTCTTCACCACCAACCAAACCACCACTCACTACCACAATCTTCACTAAAAAAAATCACCGACCACCATCGTCAAAATGCCACCTAAAAAAACAAACCGAAGATCTATGCATGAAATTGAGATGGAAGAAATGAGGCCATAAATTCAACTACTCCAGGAGACTGTCGACGTTCAGCACAGACGATTTGATGATGGCTTTGGTAGTGACTCTTCATCATCTAGAAGCAGTCCCTCACAAGACGTCAACTTCAGATGAATGATATCAAAGTAGACATTCCAGATTTTGAAGGGAAGCTACAACCCGATGAGTTTGTGGATTGGCTACAAACTATTGAACATGTACTCCCTCCGTCCCAAAATATAAGCAAAAATTGGTCAACAAAAGTTAATGTATTTGGTTCAAAATTTGTACCAAATACATAAACTTATGTTGACTCATTTTTGCTTATATTTTGGGACGGAGTAGTATTTGAGTATAAGGAGGTTCCAAAGGAGCAAAAAGTAAAGATCGTTACTGTCAAGCTGAAGAAACACGCTTCAATTTGGTGGGAAAGTCTTAAAAGGAAACGAGAACGTGAAGGGAAAAGCAAGATCATGACATGGGAGAAGATGCATCGTGAACTAACCCAAGTTTTTACCTCATTATTATCAGGACAATTTTATTCAATTACAAAATCTTCGTCAAAAATCTTTGTCCGTAGAAGAATATTCTAGAGAATTTGAGAAGTTGATGATGAAATGTGATATCCAAGAAAAGGAAGAGCAAACAATTGCTCGATACCTAGGAGGGCTAAACAATGACATTGCACACCCAGTCCAACTTCAACAATATTGGAGCTTGGATGAGGTTATTTGTCTAGCCATCCGTGTTGAGAAACAACTACCTAAAAAGTCTTCATACCAACCTCTTTCTTCCACCAGAAATTATGCCCATCGTAACAAACCACCAACCCAAGAACCCAACTCCTCAATCAAACTGCCACAAAAGAAAACCAAAGAGAACAATTCTAAGACACCTAGATGCTTCAAATGTCAAGGGTTTGGACATATTGCTTCTGATTGTCCAAATCGCAAAACCATCACCATCATCAAAGGGGAGATACACGAAGTTTCTTAAGAAGAAGATATTCATGAAGCGCTAGACGAAGAGGAGATTGGCGAGCTAATATATGACGAAGATCTCGTTCTTGCTGATTATGGTGAATCACTGGTAGTCAGAAGAAGCTTACATACCACAACAACCAAAGAAGAACCATGGCTAACACACAATATCTTCCACACTCGTTGCACCTCGCAAGGCAAAGTTTGTGATGTCATCATTGATAGTGGAAGCTGTGAGAATGTTGTATCCAACTATATGGTGGAAAATTGAAGTCGCCGACAAAGGAGCACCCACATCCATACAAGTTACAATGGCTCAACAAAGGTAACGAGGTCAGAGTGTCTAAGTGTTGCCTTGTATCTTTCTCCATTGGGGAAAAGTACAAAGACAATGTATGGTGTGATGTCATCCCCATGGATGTTTGTCACCTCCTTCTTGGGAGACCTTGGTAATATGATCGTCATGCCTTATACGACGGTCATGCCAACACTTACACCTTTGTGAAAGATGGCGTTAAAATCAAGTTGGTGCCCCTACCACCCAATGCATTTGATGAAGGAAAAAAGGAATCCAAGCCAATAGTATCTCTAGTCTCAAAAGAACCATTCAAGGTGACAACAAAGGATGTCCAAGACATGAGCTTTGTCCTATTGGTCGAGTCCAATGAAGAATCTACCATTCCAAAGAAGGTTGAGCATCTTCTTATTGAATTCTCAGATGTTGTACCATCAGAAATTCCATCAGGACTGCCTCTGATGCGAGACATACAACATGCAATTGACTTTATCCCTAGAGTTTCCATTCCTAACAGAACGGCTTACAGGATGAGTCCAACAGAGCATGTCGAAGTCCAACACCAAGTTGAAGAGTTTCTCAAGAAAGGGTTGATTCAGGAGTGTCAGTCCTTGTGATGTGCATGCACTTCTAGTACCGAAGAAAGATGGTATTTGGAGAATATGCATGGCAGTCGAGCTGTCAACAAGATCACCATTAAGTATCGATTTCCAATCTTCAAGCTCGATGATATGTTGGATCAATTACATGATGCCAATATATTTTCTAAGGTTAATCTTTGAAGCGGTTACCATCAAATCAGAATTCGTCCAGTAGATGAATGGAAGACAACTTTCAAGAGAAGAGACGACCTTTATGAGTGGACAGTTATGCCTTTCGGGTTATCAAATGCTCCGAGTATATTTATGCGCCTAATGAATTAGGTGCTTCAGCCCTTTATTGGTAAATTTGTTGTTGTGTACTTCGATGATATTTTGATCTATAGCAAAAGTAAAGAAGAGCATTTATGGCATATCCGGCAAGTGCTCCAAACTTTTCGTGAGTAAAAACTTTATGCCAACCTCAAGAAATGCTCATTCTTGACCGATGAAGTAAATATTCTTGGGTACATCATCACTACTGAAGGAATAAAAGTTGACCCAAGCAAGAATGAAGTTATCAACAGCTGGCCAACTCCAAAGTATGTCCATGATGTAAGGAGTTTTCACGGCTTAGCTTCTTTCTACAGAAGGTTCATTAAAAACTTTAGCTCGATTGCCGCCCCTCTTACAGAATGCATCAAAGGAGAGAAATTTAAGTGGTTAGAAGAAGCCAATAAGAGCTTTAAGGAACTGAAGAAGCGTTTGACCGAGACACCCGTGCTAGCCCTTCCTAACTTTGACCAAGTATTCGAAGTTAGTTGTGATGCTTCGAACACTGAAATTGGAGTTGTTCTCAGCCAAGAGGGACATCCTATATGCATTCCCCAATGCTCTCTAAGGGAAGCAATTATTTGGGAGGCCCACGATGGAGGACTAGCAGGATATTTTGGGTGAGATAAAACAGTAGCCTTAGTCAAGGAGAATTTCTATTGGCCTAAGCTGGAAAGAGATGTCAGTAGAAACATCCAAAGGTGCAAAATTTGTCACTTGGCCAAATCCAAAAGTCAGAATACAAGGTTATATACGCGACTTCCAGTTCCTAAGGCACCTTGGCAAGATGTTAGTATGAATTTTGTCCTTGGACTACCTTGAACTCAGCGACAAAAGGATTCCATAATGGTAGTCGTAGACGGGTTTTTTAAAATGGCCCATTTCATACCATGTTAGAAGACTAATTATGTTGTCCAAGTTGCAGACTTGTACTTCAAGGAATTTATTCGTCTTCATGGCATCCCAAAAACCATCACACCCGATCGAGATGTAAAATTCATAAGCCACTTTTGGAGAACATTGTGGAAGCACTACAAGAAAACATGCAATTTGTCAGGGATTTAAGCCAGGAGCATGCACTCCTGGGAAAAAAACGAGGGCTAGAGCCAGGGAAGGCCCTGGAAAATTGCAAAAGCATAAGGCGGGAAGCATATGGCAGAGCCATGGGTAAGCTCCTGGCAAAATGCCATACCCCTTGGCATGCATTTGGGCGCCACATTTGAAATTCAAAGGGAGGGGACAAGGAGCAGAGTTGGCAGTAAAGCAGATGCATTTTGCCAGGGCTTTACCCAGGGGTTCACCCTGGAATTATGCAAACCGTGCCAAGAATTAACCAAGCCATGCAAAAAGCTGTAAAGCTGTCCTGCCAAGGGTTAACTCCTAGGAAAAAGTTAGTGTTCCCTGGCATTTTTGTGACCGTTCTGACCAAAAGCCTGCGCGGGATTGGATGTTTTTTACGAGGGGCATACCCCTCGTTTTGGTCTTGGCTTTGTTTGGCCTATATAAGGAAATCTACCCCACAACACTTCACGTTTTCACACTTCCAGTAGAACAAAATTTCTTCTTATCTTCTCCTTCCCCTCTTCAACACAACACAGTCCACTCTTCCCTTCTCCAACAACACTCATTTTTTTACAACTTTTTGGTAATCTCTTAACTTATATTTTTTTTTCTATGTTTTATTTCTTATATTGGCTTATAATTTTTTTATGTCATTTGCATGTCAAGTTAAGTTGCCTCCTGTGGTTCCTTGCTCAGCCCTTTTGGGATCTATTTTGTGTGAAGCTTCAACAAGTTAGTATTTTCTCAACTTTAAATTTTCAAATTTTTTATTGGCTGGTTTGTTATATATATGTTGTTGTGTATATATTGCATGTTTTGTTATTAGCTGTTTTTTTGTCATATATATTGCATGTTAATTTTCGAATTTTAGAATAACCAATGTTAATTAATGGCTGAATTAATTAGTGTATGTGTATTGTATGCTGTGATATTTCTATTTTTTTTAGGGTATGTATAAATTTCGAATTTTTTTAATTGTGTATACTGTTTTTTTTTTAATTTAAAACCAATTTTTTTAAGTTTAATTAGAGCAAATTGTTATTTATTCAAATTTTAATTTTAACGGAGTAATAATTTTTTCAAATAATAAAACTGTTATTTTTATATTTTTTAAAATTTTAAACTGTTTATTTTCAAGTGTAATAGATTATAATAATGTTTTTGATATGAAATTGTTTTTTTAACTACAAAACTATTTTATAAGTAATTGGAATAAAAAAATTAATTTAAATGAATAATTATAAAACTGATGTTATTTAAAGACTAGTTTTTTTAATACAGAAAAAAGTGTTTTAGAATAAGGTTAAAAAAACTTTTTTATTAATTTATAAATTTAAATTGTTTTAGAATAATTAAATTTTTAATAAAAAAAAAGTACACACAATTTAGTAGTGCGTAAAGAAATTTCGCGCGTAAAAAAACTTTTGAGCGTAAAGAAATTTCGTGCAATTTGTTTTAGTTAGTATACAAATATTTCGTGCGTAAAGATTTTTCTTTATTAGAAACAGTTTCTCGCGTAAAATAAATTTGCGCGGAAATAAATTTCGCGCAATTTTTTTTAGTTGGTATACAAATATTTTGCGTGTAAAGAATTTTCTTTATTAAAAATAGTTTCGCGCGTAAAATAAATTTGTGCGTAAAAAAAACAGTATACACAATATAGTAATTTTAGGTTAGTTAGAACAATTATTTTTTTTAATCGTTACGTAATCGACTATTTAGTCTTGTCGATTGAACTTAATATTTTTTGCATTAGTAGCGCTACTAACGCAAAAAATTACTAATCGTGAAATATGTTAACCTTATAGTTGAATGTGCAAAAGATGGAGTATTATCAGCATTATAAGTGCATGTGGAAGACCCCACCCACATAAGAGCGCCGATTATGAATAACGATGACGACCCTTATCCAATTTATGGTGAAGAGGAGGAGGTTGAGAGCAAAGATGAGGATTGAAGTTGGACCCTTATCCATTTTATTTTTTCGTGACTTTATCTATTTTCCTGGTATGTAATATTTGGGGAAATTTCTTATGTTTCCCAGTACAATTTTTACTTATTTGCTACATCTGGTTTGTAATATTATTTCGTACAATTTTAATTTCATTACTGCTAGACATAATATTTTATGTGTGATATACTTTAATTTGTAGTTTTAACTACTTTTTTTTAAAACAATTAAATAAAAAAAATTTAAAAACATTTTTTAAAATAATTTTAAAATAAAAAAATAATTTAAAAACGTTTTTTAAAATTATTTTAAATGATTTTTATTTTTAAAATAATTTTAAAACAGTGAAATAAAAAAATTAAAATTATTTTAAAAATAAAAACAATTATTTTTATTTTTAAAATAATTTAAATTAAAAAATAACAACTAAAAAATGTTTTTAAATTTTTTTTTATTATACATTTTCCCAGGAGCTGCCCCTCGCAAATCTCCTGTCACTGTTTTGGGTCAGACAGCAACTGATGTGACATGTGACAGTGCACTCAAAGTTGCAGTGCGTTAGAAAAGGCAGTCATTTGCGTCAGACATTTTACCAGGGGCTTTGCCAGGAGTTACGCCAGGAGATTTGACAGGGGTAGGCCCTCACATATTTGCTAGGAGCTAAAGCCCTGACATTGCAATTTGCGATGCCCTGTTTTGCGAGTGTAATTGCTCCTCGCAAAGGCCCTAGCAAATTGCAATTTCCCAGGGCTTTTCACATTTTCTCAAGGATTTCACCCCTGGCAAAATGCAAGATTTCTTGTAGTGAAGAAGTGAAATTATGGCAGGTATGGTAACAGACAATAAAACAGAGCACAAAACGTGAAAAACAGAGCACAATGATGCAGGTTCAGAAGCAACAAATAAAAGTGCAGAAAAGTAAAGAACAAAAGTATTTGTTAACCCAGTTCGGTGCAAACAACACCTACGTCTGGAGGATACCAATCCAGGAAGGAAATCCACTATGAGGAATTAATCCTAAGACTCAAGACACAGACCCCCTGTTCCTAGTCTTCTGACTTAATCTCCACTAGTCTGATTTCTACCCAACACCTAGGTATAATAAACCCCCTTCTTACTTCCTATTCAAGTAACAACCCAGTTACTAACAGCTTCTGAATAACAACCCAGTTTATGAAGACAACTCCAAGACAACAAAAACAACACTCGTACCTAAAGGCTTAGAGTGAATTACAACTCAAACAATCTAAACCAACTCAGATGAGTTGTGTACAAATAAACCCTAAGCTTACACAAACAAAAACTCTAAGAATAAAATCTGTATTGACTCTAGCAAACTTCAATAGCAGCAGCACGTCTTCTTAAATAGGCTTCAACAAGCAGCATAATTCTGAACCCAATCTTCTTCAATTGATATGATTCTGAATTATTAAAGGTTCAATAAGGAAACAAATATTTCTGAACTCTATCTTGCAAAGATTCTTCAGCAAATATATTCAAACATAAATACGCAGCCAATCTTTCACCAAGATCTTCAACAAGTTAATCAGCCTTCTAGAAACTAAAAGCCTGAATAAATCTTCAATAAATCTTCCAAAGATACGCACAGAAAGAATCAGATTTAATGCAAAAAATCCATCTTCTGAAATCAGCTTCTGAAGTCCAGCTTCTGAAGGTCAACGTCTGAACAGTGCGTCTGAAGACCCTTCCTGCGTCTGAAGGTCCATCCTGCGTCTGAAGGTCCATTCTGCGTCTAATGAACGGTAAACCAGGATCTCAGCTTCTGATGCAGTTTTCAGCTTCTGAACCTCTTCTAATTTAAATTCTTGCTTCTGAAGACTTAAATTACTTCTGAAGACGCATTGCATGAGCACTTTGATTTTACCAAACAATGTAGCCAACACTTAAATAACCAACAATCTCCCCCTTTGGCAAATTTTTGGTTAAAATCAAATGCTTCACAAAATCAAGTCCTTCACTCAACACAAAATAATCAACCTTGAAGAACTCCACATAAAATACAAACATAGTAGCAGAGTAAGCAGCGAATACAGGCTATGTTAAACATGATAAACCAACCAGCTTCAGCTTCTGAACAACCTGAAGCACACAAACAACTTCTGATAATCTTCTGATACTCCTCAGTCTCTGTTCATCACAAGAACACTCCCCTTGAAGCTTCCCAAACACAAAACAACATGAACACTCCAGCTTCACAACCTAGCTTCAAAACAACTCTCCCCCTGCAACTCAGCACATAAATAAAAACTCTCCCCCTTGATTCTGAAAATTCTGAACTGCAGTACAAATCTGAGAAATTGCTTCTGAAACAACACATATAACTCAGGAGCATAACACTAATGCACTCCCCCTGAGACACACACTCCCCCTCAAACACATCTGCACAGCTCTTGTTGTCTTTCTGAACTCTGAATAAAACTGTCATCTGAAAAATAACTTCTAAATTCAAACTCTGAACACATTTTGACCAGCTCCATTCTGAACTCAAACATAAGTTTTTCTCCCCCTTTTTAGCCACAAAATTTTAACAAACCACAGTCTTCATATGGGGAACAAAAACTAGATAAGTAACACAGATCCTCAAAACTGAATGAATATCAGACTCAGACTCAGGATCACACTCATCATTTGCAAATCTGGCAAGTACTTTATCTTCCTCACTTCTAGCTTGCTGTAATTGCTATAACTCCTCATGCAGACAAACTCCTAGCTTGCTTCTTAGATTCTCAAACTGCTTGGCATCCAAAGCTTTTGTGAAAATATCAGCAATTTGTTCTTCAGTATCCACATGTTCAAGCTGAACATCTTTTCTTCCATAAGATTTCTGATGAAATGATGTCTGATATCAATGTGTTTAGTCCTGTTGTGCTGTATGGGGTTCTTAGAAATGTTTATAGCACTTAAATTGTCACAGAATAAAGTCATAACTCCTTGTTCAATGTTGTATTCTTCCAGCATCTGCTTCATCCATACCAACTGTGAACAACTACTTCTAGCTGCTATATATTCAGCTTCAGCTGTAGACAATGAGACACAATTTTGTTTCTTACTGAACCAAGAAATTAAGTTATTCCCCAGAAAGAAACATCCACCAGAAGTACTCTTTCTGTCATCTGCACTTCCTGTCCAGTCAGCATCACAATACCCAATCAATTCATGTACTTGCTCAGTTTTTCACGTTTTGTGCTCTGTTTTATTGTCTGTTACCATACCTGCCAGAATTTCAATTGGTATCAGAGCACAATGATGCAGGTTCAGAAGCAACAAATAAAAGTGCAGAAAAGTAAAGAACACAAGTATTTGTTAACCCAGTTCGGTGCAAACAACACCTACGTCTGGAGGATACCAATCCAGGAAGGAAATCCACTATGAGGAATTAATCCTAAGACTCAAGACACAGACCCCCTGTTCCTAGTCTTCTGACTTAATCTCCACTAGTCTGATTTCTACCCAACACCTAGGTATAATAAACCCCATTCTTACTTCCTATTCAAGTAACAACCCAGTTACTAACAGCTTCTGAATAACAACCCAGTTTATGAAGACAACTCCAAGACAACAAAAACAACACTCGTACCTAAAGGCTTTGTAATATCTCGCTTAGACGTAACTTTTATCGGTGATTGAGGATTAAATGGAAGCAATGGCAATTTTGTAATTTTGGAAGAGAGGATTTTTAAATAAGGAAAACATAAGATATTTCTCATATTTTCCTCTCCATTCTCTCTCTTCTTCAACTGATTTTCTCTCCTCTCTCTCTCTCTCTATAATTTCGGCCACCATCATCCCTCACCACCATCCTCCTAAACTTCATCCAATCTTGTGGAGTCTTGGCTAGCAAGCTGTAGTTAGGGGAGTTTAGAACAAGAGGAAGATAAGAAAAGCAAGGAAGGATCAAGAGATCAAGCTAGGGTTTCTGGAATAAGCTTGGCAAAGCACCAATCAAGGCTTGAGGTGAGCTCCATAGGGTTTAAGAAGCCGTTTGATTAAGTTTGAGTGTAATTATAACTTTGAGTGAAGTTTAGAAAATATACCCTAATTCTTTGTTATGTTTTAATTCCTTGTTCAATTATGTTTAAACTGTTTAATTACAAAAGAAAATCCTTTTTAACACCTTTGGGAAGCTTGGGTAAGTTGGAATGGTTTGAAATGATGAAAAAATGCAATTTCTGAGTTTTCTGAACTGTCATGGTCGCTACAGCGACCAGTTCGTCGCTGCAGCGACCAGGCATGATTTTGGGTTCTGCCTACGGTCGCTATAGCGACCAGCCCATGGCTATAGTGACCACACCAGAATAGCTCATGACAGTTGAGCTGTTTTGGGTGTTCTGGTGCGCGTAGGCGAGGCTTTTCGCAACCGTTTTCTCCACAAACATTTAAGAATCAATAAATACCATTTTAACTCGTCCAAGAGGCTTCCAAAAGGATGTAACTATAAGGAACAAGGAAGGTACAATAACTTAGAATTGTGAGGGCAAAGTTTAGGCGGGTATGGGAACATTTCCAACAATCAAGTAGAGGCATATGAAAACGATAAGCCTATGACCCTATACTCATATGTTAAGTATTGGGAGATTGGTCCCTTTAAGGAATGCATTAAATATGCAAAAGCTTATAGTAAAGTATTAGACGTACTTACAAGTACTTAAGATAAGAATTAATGAGAATGAGAATGCACTCAATTAAGTGTGCGTAAGCACAAGAATGATCCAATGCTCAAAGTTAAAAACCTATTTATAGGTTAAGCAGCACACATTATTTAATGATGAATGCATCAGATATGCCTAAGTATATGAAACGTATTAGATATACATATGAACTTAAGTTAAGAGCTTAATGATAAAGATTATGCGTGTTCATCAGACTCCGGATTATGCCGGATGGGATTTCTCCGAAAGGGCTATCCACACGTAAATTATAAGACTATGTTAAACGTGTCCAGCAGGCTCCGGGATACGCCGGATGGGACTTCTCCGAGAGGGTTGTCCACACGTATGTTAAAAGATGAAACATGTCCAGCAGACTCCGGATTATGCCGGATGGGACTTCTCCGAGAGGGTTGTCTACATGTAAGATAAGTTGTGTTCAGCAGACTCCGGGATTCGCCGGATGGGACTTCTTCGAGAGAGTTGTCCACACAACGATAAGAGGAGTCCGATGTTAGCCTGATATGATAGGAGTTTCACCGGTATGATGGGAGTTGTACTTCGGGGTTACTCCACCCGGATGCACTCCGTAAAATGAACCAAGATAATGATTGTTTGTTCAACGCTGACTTACTAACCTTATGATTATGAATGATGTATATTAATACTTATGAAATTATTATGAGAATATGATGAGTAGTCAGCAGAGAAAGAAAGTGATCATAGGATGTCCCCAAATCACTAAGTATGAGTTTAAGTTTAAGACGAGATTATGATAAGCATAAGATTAAGACATGTAGCGATCCTAGTTTTTTCCTTGATCGCGAAATATGTAGAGAATGATGGCGATCATAGGTATCCCCAAGATTGCGAAAAGTAGGCACGTCGACCCTAGGTTCCCCGTGGTTGCCAACAGTAGGTTGGGCTAAAGCTCACTGAGAGATTATGTCTCATCCCAATCCTTCTGGTGCAGATTTTCAGGTAAGCAAGAGGTTCGTGAAGAAGATCATCAGGGAGATACTGGATTGGAGTGCAGTTGCTCGTCAAGTACAAGCTCAGGAGATCATCATTATTATGTATAAGTATTCATTTTGGTATTCGGATAATTGTATAAACGTGCCGCTTGTACCCTTTCAGTTGTATGTGTTAATATTATTATTGAAAATTTAAATGTATCCAGTATCAGTTTAATTCGCATGCTAATATTCTAGATTACATTAGTATGGGTGTTACAATTGGTATCAGAGCAGGTTGATTCAGACAGTGCCTTGGGTCATTAAAGATTCAATAAAAGTAGTGGGATCATTGGGTTCCGGATAATGTTCTAAAGGTCACATCTAGTTGAGCCTGATCAACTCAGTCTAGTATATGACAGTTAGGACAAATGTCCGAGAGCTGAATGTGACCAAGGAGGAATGAAGTGTTTGAAGAGCGAAGTTTATGGCGTCTAAATTTTAAGACAGGAATTAGTAGAAGAGTAACCAATGCCAAATGGTGGCCATCAAACCGCAAAGCAACGAAGCATGTTAGTGGCAAGGTTTCAGAAACATAAGAGATATTTAAAAAGTAAGGTGAAGCACCTCAACCCAGTTGGACACGTCGTTGGACGATACCTCGTCTGCGGAAGACATAAGGATTAAGGAATCATGGGATACTCTAAGGAATGACTTGGAACCTTGACGAGAACCGCAATTTGAGAAGTTAAAGTGAGGTGTGGACTAAGTAACAATTCTGAGTACAGAGTTAAGGAATTGCGGTAGCAAACCTAGAGACTCGAAATGAGGAATTATCGGTCAGTTTTTGAAACCTCTAGTCTCCCAGCAAAGATAGAGTGTTGAAGAATCGAACTCGGATCGGATGAGATTTAATGTCCAAACAGTCAAGAGAATTAATTATGGATTAAGCAAATTATTTGGATAGATGAAGCTAACCACTCAAGTGTGGTCATTGAGCGTGAATCGCAAGTAAGTTTAACCCCATCAGATCAGCCGCATCTCTCGAACCATAAATGCCAGATTTGTGAAATAAGAATGAGAAGATGGTATGCAACCTAAGAACTAAGATGGATGAATAAGTGGTAATAATAAGACCCGTTGTATATCGAAGCGTGATTCGGATGTGTCCTATTAGTAAGAAGATTGGAAATAAGTTAAGCTTAACTGGAATTTCTACACAATGGAAGGTAGATATTGAATAATAAGTTGTTGGAATTTAGTGAACTGATGGATGGATAAAGTTGAACTACCTTGATTGGATAAAGAAGACAAGTTTACGCCAACACAAGATTAAAGTAGATCGGTATTTTGAGAAATAATCGGAATTTTAGCCGAGATTTATTTAGAGGCTTTATTAACAGAAAGATTTTTGCCAGTACGAAAGTTAAGACTGTGGTTAATATGAGAAGTTCTATGTTAAATCGATGAATTTCCTTACACAATTATTCTGGAAAGCCGAAAGTGATCACTTTATGTTAGTATGCTTTCGAAGGTGGTAGAAAGTACATGCCATAGATTGTTAAAAATCACGTGAAGAAGTCAATAGTCGAGAAGACCTATGGGAATTACTTATTATTAATGGAGGATCATTTAGATAATAGAATCAGATTTTAGGCTGTTAATGCAGTAACGAGTTGCCGAATGGATCGAAAGGTAATGATAAGGTGTTGAAGTTCAAGATCAGTTAACTGGAGGAGCTCGAAGGTAACCTAAGAGATATGGTAAGACCATAGAGACCGAAGTCGTCTCGGAAAAGAGTATAAGTATGAAATCCTTGCGGATAAGAATAAAAAGGGAAGTAAACGAGACTCGTATCATCAGTGGATTCAGTGTATGGAAGATGTGGATCTCCAGTAGCCATAAATTGTTTTAGAAGTTGGCACAAGTGGTTAATGTGTGAACTTCAGTTGTTTCAGGTATGTTTTCAGTAGGGTTTCTGCAATGTTTTAATGATTATACATGATGAGCTGACCAAGAGATGGTTACAGAATTCAGGATATGGAGAGTAAAGTTAGAACCAGAGTATAAACTGTTTGACATGAGCATTGTTGGGCTCGTGACAGTTGCTGGAAACCGTTTAAAGGTTCTGGCGTATTATCGTGAAAGTAAGTATATGGTTTATGTCCGAAAGGAAACACAAAGTCAGGTGATGACCAATCCGTAAGTTAAGCAGATGGTTGAAGCCATAAGAGAAACAATGACGTCAGATGGTTTTGTTACGGTAACTACAAAGTGATAAAGTAAAAGGATTGGTCAAGGAAATTTTATTTGGCAATAGTGGTGTATTGCTCCAATTCTAACTCGAGTTGTTAAGAATCAGAGTTGCGCAGCGGAGTAGTAATCCAAGAATGAATTAATGAACAATGCTAAGCTGAAGCTTAGGGAACGAGGAGGTGTTAAGTGCTTAATTCTTATAATACGGAATAGTAGTAAGTAGAGACGACTTGAACATATCACAAGTTCTAATGGGAAATTATGGAAGTTAAGTTGAGGGATACTTCAAACTTCGAAACCCATGAGAAATGGAATAGTTTAAGAATATATGGTAAGGAATAAGAAGGATGTACTTCTAGCCCATTAAGTCAAAAATTAATGGAAGTTACCGCTAAAACGGTAGTTTAGCTATTTTAGCCCAGTAACATCAAGTATACTTGAAGAGTAAGTTAGTCTAAAGAGAATTAAGCATGAGCCAACAAGGGTACAGGTTGCGCTTGCAAGATAATATATTTGAATTTGAGGCATTGATCAGAAACGACAATGTAGTGGCATGTAAGTTTATTCCACATTGTACCCACGCTATGTTAACATGTCGCATGTACCAGGTTATGTTTAGTAATGTGTACTTAGTGGACGGTGTTTATGCTACTCAGATAGTAGTGTAGCCCATTCCTTTTCAGTTATGTGACATGGATAAGTAACTAAGGTACGCAACTAGTAATGTTTAAAGTGAGAAGATGCCAATCAGAACAGGTTTGTTGATACCGAACGCGTTTTAGTTAAGAATATTCAAGGATTTTGAATTCAACATCCAGAACGAGAATTAAGTTTGTGATGCCGATAGAATGTAACCATAATTTACATTATGGGTTGTTGTATATTTAAGAAGTAAACATGAGTAACATTGGCGGGGCAAACCTGGCAAGCCAGTTGAAAGGCAAATCCCGGATGTTACAAATGAGTTAAGAGTGAGGTAAGATTCCCGATTAATGTGGTAGTGTCTCAGATATGTTAAGATCAAGAATGATGTCCTGTTAGTCGGACAAGGATGATGTGATGTATTGTGCACCCGTCAGTAGTGTACACGTGCTCGTTTATGTAAGTAAATTATATGCTATGAAATGTACCATATGATGACATGTGAGATGAATTATACCACTCATCACTTGGGCTAAACTCCTATGAGTTTTGGATTATCGGTATAGAAATATTTGTGCTACGACTAGAACTTGAGATAAGTAGTGACAAGAACGATAGGAGATTAGCAAACTCCCAGTATGAAGAATGATTCCTAAGTTATTAAGAAATGCGTTGACACTGTAGACTAACTGAAGCGGAGCACGAGTAATCTGTAAGAATTCCGCGAATCCTTGAGAATTTCATAGTGGAAGTAATGATTATGATTGCGATAAGAAGCACATCGTGATGTCAGAAAGAAAGAAGCAGGTGCTAGAGGTGAAACCTCCTGCTTATACTTGGAATAATCCTTGCATTTGCATGTGCGTACGCAATATCAGATGTTTCGGTGTAAGGATGATTCTATATGGAAATGTATGATGTAGGTCTATAAGTAAGATGTCGTCGTATAAGACGAAAGATAAAGATAATAATTCATTGGTATTAGTTGTAGTGCAATAGACCTCTCTAAGGGAGGGGAATAATTGAGGAAATGAGATCGACCCAATGTCGTCAGAATAAGAATGCATGGACTATGAAGGGATTTATAAGATTCAGTACAAGTGTTAGGACTGGATAACTCCAGATTGGGTTTGCAAGAAGTGTACGAACAAGAAACATAGTCAGCGAGTTGGATACGATGGTTCGGATAACCTGACATCCTACTACGCAAGAGTTGTGTAATGCTCACCAGGCATTCCAGTTAAAGAAAAGATTGTCGAATATAATCGACTTATACAGAGTTGGAAAACTAAGGAATTCCGATAAGTAAGACGAACTGGAGTTTTGGCTAGTAGAGAAAGTATTATGAGAGATTCATTCATATATGAAAATGAGTGGATTCTAAATTTTGAGGATGAAATTTCTTTAAGGGGGGTAGAGTGTAATATCCCGCTTAGACGTAACTTTTATCGGTGATTGAGGATTAAATGAAGCAATGGCAATTTTGTAATTTTGGAAGAGAGGATTTTTAAATAAGGAAAACACAAGATATTTCTCATATTTTCCTCTCCATTCTCTCTCTTCTTCAACTGATTTTCTCTCCTCTCTCTCTATAATTTCGGCCACCATCATCCCTCACCACCATCCTCCTAAACTTCATCCAATCTTGTGGAGTCTTGGCTAGCAAGCTGTAGTTAGGGGAGTTTAGAACAAAAGGAATATAAGAAAATCAAGGAAGGATCAAGAGATCAAGCTAGGGTTTTTGGAATAAGCTTGGCAAAGCACCAATCAAGGCTTGAGGTGAGCTCCATAGGGTTTAAGAACCTGTTTGATTAAGTTTGAGTGTAATTATAACTTTGAGTAAAGTTTAGAAAATATACCCTAATTCTTTGTTATGTGTTAATTCCTTGTTCAATTATGTTTAAACTGTTTAATTACAAAAGAAAATCCTTTTTAACACCTTTGGGAAGCTTGGGTAAGTTGGAATGGTTTGAAATGATGAAAAAAATGCAATTTCTGAGTTTTCTGTACTGTCATGGTCGCTACAACGACCAGTTCGTCGTTGCAGCGACCAGACATGATTTTGGGTTCTGCCTACGGTCGCTATAGCAACCAGCCCATGGCTATAGCGACCACACCAGAACAGCTCATGACAGCTGAGCTGTTTTGGGTGTTCTGGTGCGCGTAGGCGAGGCTTTTCGCAACCGTTTTCTCCACAAACATTTAAGAATCAATAAATACCATTTTAACTCGTCCAAGAGGCTTCCAAAAGGATGTAACTATAAGGAACAAGGAAGGTACAATAACTTAGAATTGTGAGGGCAAAGTTTAGGCGGGTATGGGAACATTTCCAACAATCAAGTAGAGGCATATGAAAACGTTAAGCCTATGACCCTATACTCATATGTTAAGTATTGGGAGATTGGTCCCTTTAAGGAATGCATTAAATATGCAAAAGCTTATAGTAAAGTATTAGACGTACTTACAAGTACTTAAGATAAGAATTAATGAGAATAAGAATGCACTCAATTAAGTGTGCGTAAGCACAAGAATGATCCAATGCTCAAAGTTAAAAACCTATTTATAGGTTAAGCAACACACATTATTTAACGATGAATGCATCAGATATGCCTAAGTATATGAAACGTATTAGATATACATATGAACTTAAGTTAAGAGCTTAATGATAAAATTATGCGTGTTCATCAGACTCCGGATTATGTCGGATGGGATTTCTCCGAAAGGGCTATCCACACGTAAATTATAAGACTATGTTAAACATGTCCAGCAGGCTCCGGGATACGCCGGATGGGACTTCTCCGAGAGGGTTGTCCACACGTATGTTAAAAGATGAAACATGTCCAGCAGGCTCCGGATTATGCCGGATGGGACTTCTCCGAGAGGGTTATCTACATGTAAGATAAGTTGTGTTCAGCAGACTACGGGATTCGCCGGATGGGACTTCTTCGAGAGAGTTTTCCACACAACGATAAGAGGAGTCCGCTGTTAGCCTGATATGATAGGAGTTTCACCGGTATGATGGGAGTTGTACTTCGGGGTTACTCCACCCGGATGCACTCCGTAAAATGAACCAAGATAATGATTGTTTGTTCAACACTGACTTACTAACCTTATGATTATGAATGATGTATATTAATACTTATGAAATTATTATGAGAATATGATGAGTAGTCAGCAGAGAAAGAAAGTGATCATAGGATGTCCCCAAATCACTAAGTATGAGTTTAAGTTTAAGACGAGATTATGATAAGCATAAGATTAAGACATGTAGCGATCCTAGTTTTTCCCTTGATCGCGAAATATGTAGAGAATGATGGCGATCATAGGTATTCCCAAGATTGCCAAAAGTAGGAACGTCGACCCTAGGTTCCCCGTGGTTGCCAACAGTAGGTTGGGCTGGAGCTCACTGAGACATTATGTCTCATCCCAATCCTTCTGGTGCAGGTTTTCAGGTAAGCAAGAGGTTCGTGAAGAAGATCATCAGGGAGATACTGGATTGGAGTGCAGTTGCTCGTCAAGTACAAGCTCAGGAGATCATCATTATTATGTATAAGTATTAACTTTGGTATTCGGATAATTGTATAAACGAGCCGCTTGTACCCTTTCAGTTGTATGTGTTAATATTATTATTGAAAATTTAAATGTATCCAGTATCAGTTTAATGCGCATGCTAATATTCTAGATTACATTAGTATGGGTGTTACATGCCTAGAGTGAATTACAACTCAAACAATCTAAACCAACTCAGATGAGTGGTGTACAAATAAACCCTAAGCTTACACAAACAAAAACTCTAAGAATAAAATCTGTATTGACTCTAGCAAACTTCAATAGCAGCAGCACGTCTTCTTAAATAGGCTTCAGCAAGCAGCATAATTCTGAACCCAATCTTCTTCAATTGATATGATTCTGAATTATTAAAGGTTCAATAAGGAAACAAATATTTCTGAACTCTATCTTGCAAAGATTCTTCAGCAAATATATTCAAACATAAATACGCAGCCAATCTTTCACCAAGATCTTCAACAAGTTAATCAGCCTTCTAGAAACTAAAAGCTTGAATAAATCTTCAATAAATCTTCCAAAGATACGCACAGAAAGAATTAGATTTAATGCAAAAAATTCATCTTCTGAAATCAGCTTCTGAAGTCCAGCTTCTGAAGGTCAACGTCTGAACAGTGCGTCTGAAGACCCTTCCTGCGTCTGAAGGTCCATCCTGCGTCTGAAGGTCCATTCTGCGTCTAATGAACAGTAAACCAGGATTTCAGCTTCTGATGCAGTTTTCAGCTTCTGAACCTCTTCTAATCCAAATTCTTGCTTCTGAAGACTTAAATTACTTCTGAAGACGCATTGCATGAGCACTTTGATTTTACCAAACAATGTAGCCAACACTTAAATAACCAACAAGAAGCTAGGTACTAAACTCCAATTCAACAGTGCTAGTCACCCTCAGTCAGATGGGCAAACAAAAGCAATTAATAGACTTCTTGGGAACTTACTTAGAAGTTTTGTGGGAAAGAATTTGAGGCAATGAGATCTTATCCTTGCACAGATTGAAGTTGCCTATAATAACTCCACCAATCAAGCTATCGGGAAGTGTCCATTTGAGATGGTTTATGGCATGCGTCCGCTTAGCCCAATAGACTTAACTCCATCACCTAGCACTCAACAGTAGAGTGCAGATGGAGAACAAAGGGCCAATGGAATCAAGAAGTTGCATGAACAAGTTCGTGAAAGAATTGAAAAACAGAATTCAAGGTATAAGACTCAGCGTGACAAGCATCGCAAGTTACACACATTCAAGGAAGGAGACTTGGTATGGATCCACTTGCGAAAGGAACGATTTCCTAACAAACCAAATGCCAAGTTATCTCCAAGAGCTGATGGTCCTTTTAGAGTTACGCAGAAAATCAATGATAATGCCTACAAAATAGAGCTATCAGGTGACTATGGAGTCTCTGCTACCTTCAATGTTGCCGATCTTTCACCGTACTTTGGCGATGAAAAAAACTTTCGACTCGAGGACGAGTCTTCTCCAACCCGGGGAGGATGATGAAGAATAATATGGAAGTCTCTAGAATACTAAAGAATAATGAAATTATGGCAGGTACTGGTTCTGAACTCGTAAAACAGAGCATTAAAATAGCAGTTCAGAAGCAGAAAAATAAAGGGCAGAAAGTAAAGAACAAGCCTTATTTGTTAACCCATTTCGGTGCAAACTTCACCTACATCTGGAGGATACCAATCCAGGAAGGAAATCCACTAAGATAGTATCAATTCAAAGTCCTATGACCCAGCCCCTGTTTCACAGCCCCTATGACAACAACCCCTGTTTCAAAGACCCTTCTCACTTAATCACTACCTGTGAAATTTCTACCTAGGAACTCCTAGATATAAGAACCCACTTACTTCCTATTCAAGCAATCACAGTCCCAGGGATTGTAAACTCTAAACAATTATGAAGACACTCTTCAAAAATAGAAAAAACAGTCACTTGTGCTTAAAAGCTTTAAGTGATTACAAAACAACCAACTCTAAGTGGTGCACAGAAAAACAGAGCAACAGCTCACAGACTAAAAAACACTAAGACTCTTTTACTGACAACTTCTGGTTTTTGATGTATGTTCTTCAATAGCAACGCCTTCTATTTATAATCTTCAGCAGCACATAATTCTTGAACCAAATCTTCAAAGATATAATCCCAAAATTCTTTGGAAGCAATTAGAAGCTCTTATTTATTCAGAAATATATTTTCCAAAAGATTACTTTGAAAATATATTTACAAATAAATGAATCAAATCTTCAGAACATATCTTGCGCAAAAAATACTTCCTTTTAGAAATGAAGCTTTGGATAAATCTTCAATTAAATCTTCAAAAGATACTGTGAGAGATTTAACAGGATTCAGACGAAGAAACCAGCTTCTGAAATGCAGCTTCTGAAAGTCAACAAAAGTCAACGTCTGAACAGCTTCAGAAAGTCAACAAAAGTCAACGTCTGAACAGCAGCTTCTGAAGGTAACCAATAGTCAACGTCTGAACAATGCGTCTGATGACCAGTTCAGCGTCTGATGAACAGTTCAGCTTCTGATAAACAGTACCAGCTTCTGAAATCCAGTTTCCAGCTTCTGAAGACACAAATTAGCTTCTGAAGACGCATTGCTTGCACATTTTGATTTTACCAAACATGTAGCCAACATTCAAATATCCAACAATCTCCCCATTTGGCAAATTTTTGGCTAAAATCAAATTATCCACAAAGACAAGTTCTTCACACAACAAAAATACTCAACCATGAAGAACGACACATATTTAAACATAGCACCAGAGTCAGCAGCGGATAAAATGCTATGTTGACACAAACAGCTTCAACTTCTGAATTACACAAATTCCCCCTGAAAGCTTCAGCTTCTGAAACAACCACAACAGCTTCTTAAGGACACACAAACAGGAACTCCCCCTGAAACATACATTCAGGAACTCCAACTCCCCCTGAACTGTTGAACACATATTTCTCCCCCTTTTTAGCGAAACAATGTTGACAAAATAACCAGCATACCTCAGGAGCAGAAAACCACAAGGAACAGAGCAAAAAAAAAACAACATCAAAACTAACAACACAGAACTCAGCACAGCACCAGCATCAGGAACAGAACCACATAGTATCCACACACAGAAGAACAAAACAAAACTGCAGAGTACATCACAATTGCAGACCAGAAACATAAATAGAAATCCAAGACAACAGTCACAAACTTGACAGTCTTCAGACTCAGCATCAGAAGTTGCTTAGTCTTCATTAGACACAACATCAGATGCTGCTCAGTTGATGTGTGCTTCAGGCACAGTCAGACTCTTCTTCCTAGCAATCCTCTTATGAGTTTCAGCAATCCTCTTCTGAACAGAGAGCATGATGTCAGCATCATCCTCAGATTCACTAGGATCCACATCCTTTCCTTTTGGTGCCTTCTTCTTAGCAATGGGAGTGGGTCTACTGTCAGCAGCAACAACCTTTCCTTTCCTAGACTTTAGTCTCTTTGCTACACTTTGTTCAAGCCTAATAGGTTCATCATCAGACTTCATATCAGAACCTACATCAGAACTAACTTCTTGAATTTTTTGATCAGATACAGGTTCAGACTCACTGGCAGACTTTCGAGGAGATTTTTCTTGACAAGCTTTAATAGAGTCATCAGGTTGGATCAGGGATGTTTCAACATCTGGTACAACTTCATGCTCAGACCCATCATCAGAACCCACATACTTTTTGATTAACTTCACATTTGCTGCATCAGATGTTCTTGCATTCATAAGAGCACAGTTCTTCACTCTACTCTTCTTAGTACCAATGGTATTCACCCCTTTAGGTCTCCATTCTTTCTTGACATTGCTTTTGTTCACAGCTGGTTCCACTTTTCTAATTTGAACAAAAGTATGGCTGACCTTTGATTGAACATGAGGTTTTCTTTGTTGAAAATGCTTGGGGTATCCATGTAGCTTGTAATAGAAAGGCTTTATGAGCCCCTTTTTACCACAATGATGACATACCCAAGGATGAGATGCTCTCTTGCTCTTAAATCCCTGAGGTTGGTTCTGGTTTTCCAACTCAGGTCTCCCTTGGTTCTGACTCTCCAATATTTCATCTAACATAGCAGTACCAGTGTTCAACATTCTGACCTGCTTCTTCAATTGTTCAAGTTGAGAGTGCAAATGGGTTACCTCAACTTTGAGATCAGAGAGTTGTGCTAGATGTTCACTTCTTTCAGCATGCAATTGAATGATAGTCTCCTTCTGATTTACTAATAACTTGCAAACCTCTTCAAATTTAACATGTAACTTTTTGCAAGACAGTTCTCCTTCTGAGTCCATTATGCCAGAAAATATCTTCCCTGGAGCTCACCCAAATACAGGCAGGGTGCCTGCTCTGATGCCAATTGAAATTCTGGCAGGTACTGGTTCTGAACTCGTAAAACAGAGTATTAAAATAGCAGTTTAGAAACAGAAAAATAAAGGGCAGAAAGTAAAGAACACAACTTATTTGTTAACCCAGTTCGGTGCAAACTTCACCTACATCTGAAGGATACCAATCCAGGAAGGAAATCCACTAAGACAATATCAATTCAAAGTCCTATGACCCAGCCCCTGTTTCACAGCCCCTATGACAACAGCCCCGGTTTCACAGACCCTTCTCACTTAATCACTACTTGTGAAATTTCTACCGAGGAACTCCTAGATATAAGAACCCATTTACTTCCTATTCAAGCAATCACAGTCTCAGTGATTGTAAACTCTAAACAATTATGAAGACACTTTTCAAAAACAGAAAAAACAGTCACTTGTGCTTAAAAGCTTTAAGTGATTACAAAACAACCAACTCTAAGTGGTGCACAGAAAAACAGAGCAACAGCTCACAGACTCAAAAACACTAAGACTCTTTTACTGACAACTTCTAGTTTTTGATGTATGTTCTTCAATAGCAACGCCTTCTATTTATAATCTTCAGCAACACATAATTCTTGAACCAAATCTTCAAAGATATAATCCCAGAATTCTTTGGAAGCAATTAGAAGCTCTTATTTATTCAGAAATATATTTTCCAAAAGATTACTTTGAAAATATATTTACAAATAAATGAATCAAATCTTCAGAACATATCTTGCGCAAAAAATACTTCCTTCCAGAAATGAAGCTTTGGATAAATCTTCAATTAAATCTTCAAAAGATACTGTGAGAAATTTAACAGAATTCAGACGAAGAAACCAGCTTCTGAAATGCAGCTTCTGAAAGTCAACAAAAGTCAACGTCTGAACAGCAGCTTCTGAAGGTCAACAATAGTCAACGTCTGAACAGTGCGTCTGATGACCAGTTTAGCGTCTGATGAACAGTACCAGCGTCTGAAGACCAGTTCAGCTTCTGATGAACAGTACCAGCTTCTGAAATCCAGTTTCCAGCTTCTGAAGACACAAATTAGCTTCTGAAGACGCATGGCTTGCACATTTTGATTTTACCAAACATGTAGCCAACATTCAAATATCCAACAAATAATAAGGAAGCTACTAGACACTCAACTAAATAAAATAAAGCACTAGGGAAATCTTAACTTTTTTAGATCTTTTTAGTCATACTAGACGCCGTCCCGTGCTATCGCACGGGTCAATGATGAGCATAATATATTAGGAATTCATGACTACAACATCACTTGAAAGAGAATAAATTAAAACATGTGGAATATATTATAATTGAAACTTCATTCGAACATCACATGAGTAATAATATTAACTAACGAACATTGTGAAACATTTTTTTGTAAACTACATTATATGTAACATTTGCAGAGTCTGACAATCAGACTCTGAGTCTTCAGCTTCTGGAGTTGCTTTCAGAAGCACTGTTCAAAAGCAACCTTCAGAAGCACTGTTCAGAAGCAACCTTCAGAAGCACTGTTCAGACTCTGACTTCAGAAGCTCATTTCAGAAGCTCACTTTCAGAAGCTGACCTTCAGAAGCTGACTTCAGAAGCACACTTCAGAAGCTGCCTTCAGAAGCTGACCTTCAGACTCTGAATCTTCAGACTCAGACCTCAGAAGCTCACTTCAGAAGTACTGTTCAGAAGCTGAACGTCAGAAACACTGTTCAGAAGCTGAACGTCAGAAGCACTGTTCAGAAGCTGCCTTCAGAAGCACTGTTCAGAAGCTGCCTTCAGAAGCACTGTTCAGAAGCAACCTTCAGAAGCACTGTTCAGAAGCAACCTTCAGAAGCACTGTTCAGACTCTGACTTCAGAAGCTCATTTCAGAAGCTCGCTTCAGAAGCTCACTTTCGGAAGCTGACCTTCAGAAGCTCATTTCTGAAGCTCACTTCAGAACCTCTGAAGTAAAACGTTAAAAAACAGTAGAAGTTGTCAGGATGAGCACAATGGTGTTAATATTCATGGTCTCATTGCAACACTATATCATATTCAAAATTGCGGCAACTGAAGAAATAGTAAAGGGGAAGATTGATGAATTGCGGCAACTTAATATAACATACTCCCATTGAAAAAAAATCATCATCATGCATTAAAAGGAAAAAAAGCAAGAAAAAGTATAAAAATGCTGACCTTCAGAAGCTGACCTTCAGAAGCAACTGTTCAAACTCAGACCTCAGAAGCTCACTTCAGAAGCACTGTTCAGAAGCAACCTTCAGAAGCACTGTTCAGAAGCAACCTTCAGAAGCACTATTCAGACGCAGAACTTCAGACGCACTGTTCATAAGCAACCTTCAGAAGCACTGTTCAGAAGCAACCTTCAGAAGCACTGTTCAGGCAACCTTCAGAAGCACTGTTCAGAAGCACCTTCAGAAACACTGTTCAGAAGCAACCTTCAGAAGCACTGTTCAGAAGCAACCTTCAGAAGCACTGTTCAGACTCTGACTTCAGAAACTCATTTCAGAAGCTCACTTTCAGAAGCTGCCCTTCAGAAGCAGACTTCAGAAGCTGGCTTCAGAAGCACACTTCAGAAGCTCATTTCTGAAGCTCACTTCAGAACCTATGGAGTAAAACGTTAAAAAACAGTAGGAAGGAATAAAACATTTCTGTTTCAGTGACTGTTATAAACTTTGTGATTTTTTTGGGTTTTTGTATGATTTTTTTGGTGCAAAAATGAGTTAAAATGACCAAAATGAAGAGTAAAAATGCAGAAAAATATGCAGGAGCAGCAGAACACAGTTTATGTGAACCAAATACAACAGCAGTAGAAAAAGCAGTTCAGAAGCTGACCTTCAGAAGCTGACCTTCAGACTCTGAACATCAGAGTCTGAAGAACAGAGTCTGAAGATTAGCGTCTGAAGATCAGAGTCTGAAGATCAGCGTTTGAAGATCATCGTTTGAAGATCAGCGTCTAAAGATCAGAGTCTGATGAACAGTGTCTGAAAACTGGGAGTGTGAAGTACTTGTTTACTTGTAGACTAATCTATTTTATTTTTGTTAAGTTTCTGGATGTTGGTTCTTAAGCTAAACAATCTTATCACCCCATTTATTATTATAATTATTATTACCACTATTTTTAGGATTTGGGCTTAATCCCACCTTAATACATGTCTTTGATAATTAAGTTCTCCTTAATTACCAAGGCTAGGCAAAATGGTCTATAAGATAGGTAATTAATGCATCCAGTTAAAAAGGCAAAACTGACATAGTTAGTTATTGGCTTTAAGACAGTGATTAAATTCACTAATTTTTAATTTTACCCACTCATTATATATAACACTAATTTCTAGTTTTAATCAAACATCTACTGGACAAAAAATTAAACCACACCATATCAGCTTCTATATGCTCTTATTCAAAATTTAAGCATTTTATCATCAAAATAATAGGCATTCACGCATATTTAGGAATTCATGACTACAACATCACTTGAAAGAGAATAAATTAAAACACGTGGAATATATTATAATTGAAACTTCATTCGAACATCACATGAGTAATAATATTAACTAACGAACATTTTGAAACATTTTTTTGTAAACTACATTATATGTAACATTTGCAGAGTCTGACTATCAGATTCTGAGTCTTCAGCTTCTGAGTCTGGCTTCCAGAGTCTGACTATCAGTTTCTGAGTCTTTAGGTTATGCAGTTGCCTTCAGATTCTGAGTCTTTAGGTTCTCCAGGGAGTATAGCTGAAAGTTCAAGTTTTGGCAGAAGCTTAGAAAAGTCAAAAGTGAAACCAAAAAAGACAAACTCTCTTGTTATTAATAATTGCAACTTCTATGTCTAGATGTATAGCCTTTTTATATTGTCATTTTTCTAACTAAAGTAAAAGTCGACTATGTAGCCTTTATGTATAGAGTGACGGACGATAAAGGTGCATAGAACAATGCACCTATCTATGTCTAGATGCAGCCTTTATGCATAGGGTGGCAACGAAATCATTGTTTTCTTGTCTAGGCTAACAAAATCTTTTTATTATTGCTTAAGAATGCATCAAAGATTTGGATAATAATAAGATTTGCATAATGTTTTTTTATAGAAGAAACTTTGAGACAAATGGCATGGTTTGATTGTTGGTTATCATCAATGGCTAGACTCTTTGACCTGTGCTATATTAAGAAAGACAAAACAACTTAATAAAAATAAAATATTGAAATTGAAATCATCATAATATACCTTTTTAATGACATTTAAATTAAATTGAAATGGAAATGATCATAATATATCTTTTCAATGACAACTTAAATTGAAATAATACATTAGTACATGATAAATTCACTCAACCAAACCTATGTCAAAGTAATATGGAAAATAATAATGCACAATTAAAATACTTAGCCTCACTATACATTTGAAAGAGGAAAAATATAGAGTTTATAAATATAAAATGGCTTAACAACATCAAATTCAAATGACACCAAAATCAAGATAAAATCACCAATACAATATATGTACATAAGACCCCACTTAAAAATCTCCCTATCTACCTACAAATCAACTCTACTACCAATTTGATCTCAAATCATCATATGAATGACCTACATATGAGATACCAAAAGCGAAGAAACTCAGAAGTCAATTCCATGAAGGTAGCAATCTATACAAATCTCTTCATGAAGTCATCAATTGTGAAGACAATTATCTGAAGAATGTAACGTCAACCACTTCTACATGATTAGAAGTTGAAAATAGCAATAAACACCCCTTGAAACAGCTTATACACACACACACACACACACTAAATGGACATATTTGGAGGAGAAAGTTCTGCATAAAATAAATCATCAAATGCCTCCAAGATTAGATAGTCATTGAGTCAGAAATTAATATCGACATAAACATTCGCCAAAGTTCTATGATGAACAAAACTGTTCTATAAAGACTCTGAAGAATCCTGAGCCTGAAGAATTCTGAGTCTGAAGAATCCTGAGTCTGAAGAATTCTGAGTCTGAACTCAGAACCTCAGACTCTGAAGAATTATTCAGACTCAGAACCTCAGACTCTGAAGAATTCTGAGTCTGAAGAATCCTGAGTCTGAAGAATTCTGAGTCTGAACTCAGAACCTCAGACTCTGAAGAATTCTTCAGACTCAGAACCTCAGACTCTGAAGAATTCTGAGTCTAAAGAAAACGAAAAAAAATGGGTGGAGGAGGCAAAATCTATGAACTAAGCAAACAAACAGATCAATGAACAAACAAATTGAAGAAATTTCATAGCTACTTTGTTAAACCAAAAAAAAAGTGATAAATTTCTTTTTCTTTCTAACTCAATAAGGATCAATTTCATAAAATCTATAAAAAAAAGAAACCTAATTTATGAAGAAAAAACAAAAACAAAAACATAACACCATCATACCTTCCTACAATTGCATGTTACGGCTATGCCAATGACTCCATAGAATCATGCACCACTTACAAAGATCAACATGGGATAGTGATGGTGCAGATTTGAAGAATAGATCGTTGAAATCATCTACCTGCAGCCGAACAACCTCCATCGCAACCCAGTATCTGTGTTACTGCCATATTGAAGTAGAAACAGGACAATCTATTAACAGACATCATATATAGAAAAAACACAAATGATATCTATATATTTGAAGAGGTTGAAACTCTAAAACTGCTTAAGATTTGATTCATAAAATGAAAAACGAATTGTAATGATTTTGTTAGTTTGTGAGCTGAATTTGGGAATCAAAACTGTATGGGAGAGAGAGGGGGTTTGGGTTTAGGAAGGGAAAATTGAAAATGGGTTTGGAGAAGAGGAAGAAGAAGGGAATATCACAACCGTATGAGAGAGAGAGAGTCTGAATTCTATTATGAGATAGATGATATTGTGTTTGCCAAGTAATGGTCACGTGGAGCATCAGCTTCTATTGGCTATTTGTGTGGTGCTATTCTTGAGCAGTGTGCACCCCCAGCTTCTATTGGCTATTTGTGAGGTGCTACTTAGGGCTAAATTGTAATTCTATCAGTTGAAATTTTAGGGTTTTGCAGCCAAACTAAAAAGCAGTACAAAATTGAAGGGGTTGCTTAGGGTTTTTCTAGGGTAAGCAGGCAGACCTTCCCTTTATTCCTTCTATGTCTAGATGTATAGCCTTTTTATATTGTCATTTTTCTAACTAAAGTCAAAGTCTACTATGTAGCCTTTATGTATAGAGTGACGGACGATAAAGGTGCATAGAACAATGCACCTATCTATGTCTAGATGCAGCCTTTATGCATAGGGTGGCAACGAAATCATTGTTTTCTTGTCTAGGCTAACAAAATCTTTTTATTGTTGCTTAAGAATGCATCAAAGATTTGGATAATAATAAGATTTGCATAATGTTTTTTATAGAAGAAACTTTGAGACAAATGGCATGGTTTGATTGTTGGTTATCATCAATAGGCTAGACTCTTTGACCTGTGCTATATTAAGAAAGACAAAACAAATTTGTAACGATAAAATATTGAAATTGAAATCATCATAATATACCTTTTTAATGACATTTAAATTAAATTGAAATGGAAATGATCATAATATATCTTTTCGATGGCAACTTAAATTGAAATAATACATTTGTACATGATAAATTCACTCAACCAAACCTATGTCAAAGTAATATGGAAATTAATAACGCACAATTAAAATACTTAGCCTCACTATACATTTGAAAGAGGAAAAAAATAGAGTTTATAAATATAAAATGGCTTAACAACATCAAATTCAAATGACACCAAAATCAATATAAAATCAACAATACAATATATGTACATAGGACCCCACTTAAAAATCTCCCTATCTACCTATAAATCAACTCTACTACCAATTTGATCTCAAATCATCATATGAATGACCTACATATGAGATACCAAAAGCGAAGAAACTCAGAAGTCAATTCCATGAAGGTAGCAATCTATACAAATCTCTTCATGAAGTCATCAATTGTGAAGACAATTATATGAAGAATATAACATCAACCACTTCTACATGATTAGAAGCTGAAAATAGCAATAAACACTCCTTGAAACAGCTTATACACACACACACACACACTAAATGGACATATTTGGAGGAGAAAGTTCTGCATAAAATAAATCATCAAATGCCTCCAAGGTTAGATAGTCATTGAGTCAGAAATTAATATCGACATAAACATTCGCCAAAGTTCTATAATGAACAAAACTGTTTAGTATGCTTTAGGAATATAAAAAGCCATGAAAAGCCTCAATCACACTGCAAGAGTGCACCGCTACAATTTCTTTATAAATCAGACCATGTGAGCAAATAGACTATACATAATATGTTGCGACAATCAAACTGATATTCAATTAGACTTACCTTATTAAGTACATGCGTTCATTTGGTGAGTGACCTCTCAAACCTCGACATTTGTCTCATTATTGCAAGGTAAGGTATTTCTACCTAAGAAGGAAACCAAAACTTTCAAGTTTAGATTATTCAAGAGTATGGCCAAAAAGGAATCACATACTGTAAGAAAGAAATAAAAGAACCAGAACTCAAGGCAAGGAAAGAGATCAAAGGACAGTGACAATTGAAAAAAAGAGTCGCATATGGGATCACATACTCGACAGGAATCACCTTGAGTACTATCATCTACATATTTAGCAAATACTAAAATTATTTCTATAGTAATAAAAGTACATACCTTTGAAATTGGATATACTACCCAAACATAAATCCAAACAGCGCCAATATGGTGCAACGATGAAAGGAAGAAGAACATGAAATCCAACTTCTAGAAAGTATCTAAATCATTCTTTAATAGAATCATATTTGAGGTTTTATTCACTCTTATACATGCAACATGGAACTTCAAACCCTGATAAAATCATTAATATTTGAAAGCATCAGCGGAAAAAAAATGCAAACTGCAATAATTTAACCAATAAGAATAAAAATTGCAGGCCAATTAGCAAATAATGAGTGTGACAAATTTCTCTTGTCTATCACTATCCAATTAATCATGAAATCAATGGTCTAGCAAAAATTTAGAGCATAAATTGAAGTGAGCTTATCAAAAACTAAAATATTGGTTTAGACTTTAGAGATTTAGCATTAAAAAATTAGAATTCGAACTTGATAGGACATAATTAGAGAAGTCCATTGAAGCAGTAGACACAACAAAAACATCACAAACGTATAAAAAAAACATGAATAATGAGTCATCGAGCCACTCAGAGAATATAACATTGAGCCTTGACATTGATAAAATCAGAATATAGCACCAAAAATCAATTTTTATTCAGCAACATGATCATAAAAATTTGCTTCCTACAGTACCTATGATCGAGCAACCTCGATGCCACCTCCTCCATTGCACAGTTACTATCCTCATTTTGCAAAAGTACACTATGTTGCACGAAGAACAACCACAGAAATAAAAAACAGTTAAGGCATAATGAAATAACAAAAAGCATAATTACTTATTTTCATTAAATTACTAAAGTCATCACCAATAAAAGCCCAATCTACTGAGATCCCAAATAGGCAGCCACTATCAACTTACTCCACAAGAAAAGTACAAATGAGAATTACAAAAGAAGCTTCAAGTATCAACCATCAGGAGCTGAATCTGTATTATAATTGTTTTGGTGAAATAGAAGCATCATAATCTGTAACATCATATGTGTTGTTTCAAGTATCAACCATCAGGTACTAAAAAAGTATAAAAAGTAGAATATTAACAATGATCTTACATTGTTGCCATAACTGTTCTTTCAATTATGGAAGAATCCATTTGTGCTACGAACACTACTTTCTCTGTTTTTGGCATCAAACTCTACAATCACAGAAGCAAACTCAACAGGGAAAAATGGAGATAGTTAAGGAACTTCAATCAATTTTGAGAAATAAAACAAAATGAATAACTTATATGCAGAAAAACTATAAAATCTAAAATAGTAAAATTTCATCTTTCTGCGATTACAAAACTTCAATTTGATAAACAAATTTAAAATGCTAAAAGTAAAAATAGGTTAAGATATGTAAGAATAGCTTGAGACTTTGATCATTATTCACCAAAATCATCACTCAAAGTGGACTACATACTCCTATTCAGCATCAATAATTATCAGATTAAAGAAGAGAACTCACCCGTTGCAGATTTCTTGACCATACACAATGACGAAGTTTATTTGTTTTACTCCTTTGCCTCCATTGCTATCACCCAAAGGTCATGTAACAATGAAATGAGATATCGTTAGGCACATTTTGGGGAAGCAAAAGCGCTACCGAAGCAAGTTATTTAAAAAAAATTTCAACCTTTCAAGATTGATTATGTGCAAACAGTAACTCCAATGATCAGATGTGGAAATGAAAATTTTCACTTTGTTCAATTATATATTTCACAAGAGGATACAAATCTACCAAGCAAGCAAAATATAGCTTAGTGTAAGTATCACTTGTCAATCATAGAATGTTAAAAACCAATCAAGGGGATAAATACTTTCCATAATAATAATAACCAACAATCAGAAATCATAAATCACCATAAATACCTTTCAATAGTTAAAACAATTTAAAGGCATAAACCATGAAAAAAAAAATTACATTCAAAAGAATGGAATAAAAATATAAACAATGAAAATTTCTAATAAAAAGAAAACTCATAATAGACAATGGATCTGCAAAAATTAAAGTAACAATACATTACCTTTCCATTAGAAAATGAACCTGTAAAACTAAAATGAAAATGAAGTGCTAGTTATTGTTAAATAAATCAGAACACAACCTGCAAACTACATTGACATTAAACAAAATTGACAGAAATAACACTTGTAGAGGCACCTAAGTTTGAAGACCCACACAACAATCAAAATACAACAACTTAAACATGCATGTTCAAGTCCACCTTAAACAGAACAGTATCAGAACAAAGTTATATCAAAGACAAAAACGTGTTATCGTCAATGGAACCATCAACCCAAATTAAATTGAAATAGTATAACTAACAATGGAATCGTCAATGAAATTGAAATGAGAAAAAAGAAATCGAATTATAAATTGAGAAAGAAAAAATTCATTACCTCTATTGACGGTCAAATTTGTGATTTGAGGAATCTTAATGCCATTGTGATTTGTGAAATAGAGAGTTGATTCAAAATCAAGACCTTCAACCCAAAAATATACAAATCAAGATCAGTGGGTATCTAAAATCAAACTACACGGGTCAACTCTAATTCTTGAAAACACAAATTAAATAATTTTCGATCCATTCTTTTGATCCATTCTTTGAATCTTACAACCAGCACCATTCTTTGCGGTGAGTCGAGAGAGAATATGGGTTTGTGAAGGGAAAATTGGAAATGGGTTTGGGGAAGAGGAAGAAGAAAGAGGGAAGAGAGAAGAAGTTCACGTGGAGATGGAAGGAGGAGGGGATTTGGTGTGTGGGATTGGCTTTGAATTTGCAGACCCAAACAACTTGTTTGAAAATCTAGCAAAAAGATTTGGTCTGTGCATTCTTGAGAAAGTGAAGAGAAAGCATGATGATGCCCATGCCTATCATCTAGGGTATGGTCTATTAGCTGAAGGGCAGGGTTGTCATTTTGCCATTTCACAACTCATTTACTTTGGCGCCCAGCAAGGGGCAAAACAGTAAAATTGGGTAGGGCTGCATTAGGGTTTGGCTAGGGTTTGTAGGAAGACCTTAGTTCCTTTTATATTATTATGATGAACTAGAGTATCCATATCTCTAGACTTTTCTTGTAATAAACGCTTCTAGATCTTTCTACTTTGTAATGTGGAGCCTTACTAGAGTAGTATAAACAGGGCTCACCACCATGTGTTTTGGCATATTTCAAGCATTGAAGCATTCAAATAATAACAACTTTCTTTGAGAATATTAGAGAGTTTCTCTATTTTCTCTACCTTTCCTATTGTTCCTAAGCCATGAAAGAATGGAAAATAAAAGTACAAGTACAAAATAGCACCAATGAAACAAATACAAGTCAAGGTCACCAATGACTCCCCAACCCAAAAAATAACCTTAAAAAATCTAGCTTTCACATGCTCACATGAAGAAACTAGCAAGATCTTCAAGGACACTTTGCTTTTCCCCGGTGGACAAGCTCAAATAAGTTAATCATTCGCGCTTCTTGTGCTTAATGTCTTCTCAATGGTTAATGCTTAATATATTCATTCTGCCTATCATAAAAGAAAACAACAACAAGAAAGCAACAACAAGACCATGAGCAAAGATGCTAAAGAGAACTCAAACGTACCTTTAGTAGCATATATGCATGGTACGACTCCAACATCATTTATTCGATTCTGGGGTCGACACTATAGCATATATAATGAAAATGTGTACTATTCAGTCTTTAGTGAAAATAGAGTATATATTAACTAAACTTTTCCTTTGTCTTTCAAAATTCAAATGTAATAATGTTGAGTGAACTACAATTGGTGACTTTCACTAATGAATTATTAAAATATTGGCATTCTGCCAGCAACTTTGAAGTTACTAGTTCAAGAGTTTGAAATATATAGTTACATGGAAAATGTAAAATTTGATGCTAATTAACAAACTATTGAGTCAAGAAAACTATATGTTTCAGCTAACCAAAGAGACCCATAAAAAATTATCATGTGTTGCATTCGTACACATAGGAAACATAACTAAGTGAATCATAATGTGTTTATTCATTGTTAACTATGTCTAGTATTCTTTTCATAAAAACACAAGAAACATTTTAATATGAAAGTTATGTGAGATTTCAAACTCATCTTCTTCCAATTCTGCTTGAATAAAGAGCCATGCTGCATTAGAAAGTAACTAGTAATCAAAGAGAAGTTAAATACTAGTTTTGAAACTATGAAATAAGTCTATATTGTTAAATCAAATTACAACTTAAAGAAATATAAATAAGTTGGAATTATATTTAAAGCAACAATAAGTTTTTGTTGCTGATGTGATTAATAGCAGACAGTGGCCAAACTGCAGAAGTTCCCTGGTGTATTTTTATTTTTTTTTGAATAGCCAAAGTATAAGTTCCCTGGTGTATATATATGTTCAATTCTTTAGGAACATATTACATAAAATCCAGTTCTAAAATCAAAGTAAAAATATATGTATTATTATTATTATTATTATTTTTAAACAGCCAAGTAGTATTAATCTTTAGGGTTAAATAAGTAATTGGTCCCCCTAAATATATCAATATTTGATTTTAGTCCCCCTAAAATATTTTTTAGGCTTTTGGTCCCTCCAAAATTTTTCATCCATGAAATTAGTCCTTGTTCTCAATCTAGAGCAGGAACTAATTTCATGGGTGAAAATTTTTGGAGGGACCAAAAGCCTAAGGAATATTTTAGAAGGACTAAAATCAAATGTTAGTATATTTATGAGGACTATTTAATTATTTAATCCTAATCTTTAAAACCATAGAAAAAGATCGCCATTCCAGAAATAGAGCTGATGTGCACTACTTTATCTGGGAAGAAACAAAAACACAGCACCATCAAGATAAAATATAACTTGATATGTTCTGAGGAATAAAACAACACTAATGTGCATTATTCTTTGACAAAATTTCAGAACTACCGAAAATGCAACATACACATTTATAAAAGTAATAAACTGGTAATGCTCTCAAACTGAAAAGAGAGATATAGGCTATTCTTTTCCACAAGAATAAAAAGAAAATGTAAATAAGTTAGATAAATAAATAGGAGAAAATAGGAGAAAAGATAAATACTTTTACCACAAATATCCATGAAGTAAAAGCACTTACTCATTTATTCACAATGATCTATGGTGCAGACAAAGTTGCATCATAGTACAGACATACCTTCTGAGTTTTGCAGGAGGGAAGGGGGGTTTCAGTACTACAAATGGCAGAAAGCACTCAGCTCCATTATTAAATCTCAAAATTACACTATATAGGATTACAGCACATTACCAGATAGGTCAACGGCATCATTATGTATGTGTTAAAAATTCTTTTCTATTTCTCAAATCATATAGTTCAGCTTCACTTCATTGATTAATTTTTTTTCTTCCACAAGCATGAAAATATTATTAGCTACTACATACGCAGAATTAAAAAGTGGCTTAATAACTGGATCAAGATCTAACCATAACAATTAACAAAATAACATAACTATTGAGTTCATTCACCTCTTTTAATAACTCCAAGCTGGTGGTGGTAAAGCACAGTTATAAGATTCTGAAGCTGAAGTGAACCTTGGTAATATTAGTCATCAATTGCTGCTGCAGCATCATCAAGATTCTCATAACATGAAGAAGGGCTAATTGATTTGAAGCCCTTTAAAGCTTGTGAATCTTGATGATGCTCCACTAGCAAACACTGACTGTTTTCTTCACTTTAGATCTGTGTGACCATGATATCATACAAGAAAGCAAGTATAAGAAAACAAAAAAAAAGTAGAAGTTGATAAAGAGAAGGACAAAAAGTATAAAAACAGCCCTAACCCTAACCCTAAATCTTATCTAATCAAATCTAGTGAGGCAAAAGTAAAGCATATGTAGTGGGTAGACAAAGAATGAACAATAATACTTAGTAGTGAACCCACTTATGTGTAGACAAAGAAGGACCAATAACTCTATATATCTTATGTGTATACAAAAAAATAAAGACCATTGAAGTACTAAGGCTAGTAAGAAAAAAGCAAAAAAATAAATAAAAAATATTTAAAAAAATAAGAAGAAATCTGAGAAAAAAAATTATTGAGTAAAGCTAACAGAAAAAAAAAATCTTCCTTATGAGAACTGAAAGAAGGGTTGAGAAGAAAGTAGAGATAAGTGAGAAAGAAGAAGGTTTAATGGTGTTTATATAGAGAGAAAAACTCAACTATAGGATCTGATCCGATGGAGAGAGAGTATGTGTTTGTGTGTGATACTAGTAAGTAATAAATGAGGGAAGAGATTAGTTGGTGGCTTAAGATCTGTCAGTGAGAGTGAAAGAGAGAGAGGAGCAATTAGCAGAACAGAACAGTTAGACATCGTAATCTTAGGCACCAAATTTACCAAAAACTTAAAAACTCTCTGACCAACTCCATATTCCACAGATGGAAAATGGAATAATATCTACCATAAGTGAGTGAGTATAGAAAATGAGAACTTAATTACCCTTCCAGTAAGTAGAGGAATAAGGTGGGGTTTAAGATTGGAGTAAAATATTGTGTTGCGTCCTATACAAGCGTTTTTCAAATTGTGGGGGCCGTAAGGAATTGACAGGGCCTGCGAATACACGACCCTTTACCACAGCCAAGGTTCCAAAGGGTGAGCATTCCTTTGCCCTCTCCTTCCTACTTAGGGTTTCCTCGTTTTGATCCATCCTTAAGTTTTTGCCTCTTTTGGACCCTTCTCTTGTTACTTTTTTAGAAAATAATAATATATTATATTATATAATATGCTCTTCTAACTCTAATTATATAAACAGCCATTGAAAACATTATCTCTTTTCTTCCGGTCCAAATTGTTTTTTCTCCTTTCTCTTTTAGATAAATGACCACTACATATTTTGTCTTTTTTTCTCTATGTTTTTGTGATTTTGTCGTCTTAAAACGTCGTTGCTTGTTTTGATTTTCCGTTTTTGTGCGATGTTTTTTTATTTCACATCTTAGTGTGATATTTATTTGACTCAAGTTGAAAGATCAACTTTGATCCAGTGTAGATCAAACCAATGACTTTGGTTTCGTCAAAGTTATATATTCAGATGCATGAGTATTTCAGACACTTAATATAGTCATCTTTGTGGACTTATGTACTTTGTCGTATATGCTATTAATATAGATGTTGTGAGTCTTTTTGTTACCTACGATTTTGAATCTATGGTGTTTATATAATCCCCCAACAAGATTGGCCCTCTAGCTAGTCGTCATGGCAAGGACTTAGAAAGCCGACTTAATAACATAATATTTCCAACACGAATCAAGCCTCCACGACCAAGAGTATAGTTTCTTAGACATGGGAAACCCCTCCAAACCCTGCAATAATCCTACCAAGAGCTCCTTCTCCCAAACAAAAACGCTCCTCCTCCACCTGAACTCCCAAACCCAACCATTCCCCCCCCCCCCCCCCCCCAAGTACCCATCTCCCCCACTTTATTATCCCGTTGATCAGATACTTGGAAAAGCCTCTGGTATTGAATTTGAAGAGGCACATCTACAACCGACAGATCACTTCAGAAGGATATCA
This sequence comes from Medicago ruthenica, assembly GCA_018208015.1. Lineage (NCBI taxonomy): Eukaryota > Viridiplantae > Streptophyta > Magnoliopsida > Fabales > Fabaceae > Medicago > Medicago ruthenica. The sequence continues at coordinate 46,860,232 of CM031373.1, read as the reverse complement.
ACAACACATTCCTTACCTTATTAGACACCCAATCAACGAACCAATCAAAAAAGGATTCAGACATGGATCCAAACAAAGAAATATGTTTCCACCAAGGAGAGACAACTCTAAATCCCTCGCTCCTACCCTCCAAAGACTCCCCCCCCCCCCCCATTTACACTTCCTTAAAAGAGATATATACATCTTCCTAAGACCTATCCCCCCCCCCCCCCCCACACACACACACACACACACACCCCCACACCCATTGACTTAGGCCTACACACATCCATCCAACTAACCCAAGCAATTCCCCTAGAGGAAAGTCCTCTGCAAGCAAACAATTTGTTTTTAGATATTCATTATAGTAAATCCATGTAGGAAAGATACAACACATGATTTGAGTTAAGTAACGAGTTCAGGACGACCACTCTACCACTAGAGAATCGCTCTGAGGGTCCAAAGGTTTTCAACTGTCGGCATCCCTAGGAAAATCGTATCATCAGCATATTGGGATATGGGTAAAGATGACGCTTATATCCACTCTTAGTAGACCCACTCATCCCCTCTACGACAAGAAGAAAAGAAGGGGCCAAAGGCTCAACTGTTAAAAGATATGCATAAGTCTCAATTGTTATTACATCAAATCTTATTAAACATTACAATCCCTTCAGTCTCAATTATAAGCAAACAATCATTTTTTAGATTCATTGAATAACTAATGTATCTGATATGTAATATATAGCAAACACATTGATTTTTCTTAAGGAAGCAAATACATCAGTTATTCAACAGTGGTGGAGCCCTTCATGGGCTGGGGTGGGCCATGATCCACCCGAAAAAAAATTAAAAATTAACACCCATAGGTCCATTTTGCGAGATTTTAAACAATTTCGCGACGATTTTAGTTTTCAGCAAATCCAAATTCCCGCAAAGTGGTGTAGTGACCCACTCGAAAAAAATTAAAATCATAGGTCCATTTTTTTTGAGATTTTAAACAATTTTTCAACGGTTTTAGTTTTCGACGGTTTCAAAAGTGATATACATGATTTTTGTCATGCTTATACAACTTGGATTGTTAGCGGAGGTTTACAACTCTTCTAATTTGCAAGGGTTTGAAATTTTCTTTATATTGTCATATCAATTGAAAATTTCCCTAATTAAGAATAGTAAAATATGTAATTTATTTTTGTAAAGAACCCACCCGAGCTTTAATCAAACTCCATCGCTACAAATTTGTGCTTGATGTTTATTACAACTTTAATTTTATGTTTATATAGTATAGTTTATTTTAGTGGTACACCTAAGTTTTTTTTTCTGACTCCGCTTTATTCAATGAACTTAAAAAGTGAAATGTTGTTTATAGTCCGACATCGGAGGGAGTATCTTGCAAACAAGAACAATCTCCAAGATCAACTTTCTTCGATAGAAAAATATGCGAAGGCAACGGGACAAGACAAGGTCTAATTTTCAGCACATGCATAATTAACAAACATCAGTATTTGTAAAGATTGTTCATACGTACGAGTCAATTTTTAACTTCCACAACTTGAATACGCAACGAAACATCGCACTAGTTTCTTTCTTCTAATAGTGGATTCCATATGTGCAATTCCTTGTAGATTTAAACCCTCCGTCATATCATTGATCAATACTTTTTTATTTTTATTTTTAAAAGCAATCTTTTTATGGCTATTAGTATGTAAGACCACTATCAAAATGGTATTAAATCCACTTTTGACATTTTGTTTTTGGTGTGAATCATCTTACGTTGGCCATAAATTACCTCAATGAATTGACTCAGTTGGCAATATATACTAAACTTTTGGGTGAGAACTTTTGTTTGTTCTCTGCAATACACACTTGAACAAAAGATGGTTTTCTGTTAGTAGTGTGATTTAGTGCAAAGTAATCACGGGTTTTATTGGTTTTATTGATGACTAATCTCAATCGAAAATCTGATTGATCATTATTAGTGGAATATCTCTTTTGTTCATAGATTTTACATTTGTAAGACTCAAATTCGATACATTGTTTAAGGAATTTGAATTTTAAGGTCAACTCTGAACAATGTAATGTTGATGGATCAAAGATGATTTATCAAAAAGTTGAATATTTTTTTATATCCTATAATTTTGTACTCACGGAAATGTAAGTTCAGATTATAACCTAAGAGGGGGGTTGAATTAGGTTATTTGATCTTTAGGATATAATTTTGGCAAGTTTAGTATTCTTGATATTTTTCCGGAAAGTTTATAATGAAGATTTGAACGAAAATGCGGAAAAATAAAGAGACTAAGGAAAAGAGAAAGAACACAAGATAATTATAGTGGTTCCCCTATAGTTACATTCACTCCCTCCACACCTCGTGAAGGAATTCACTATGTTAGAATCTTTGTTACAAGCAATCTCACCCCAAGACTTCCTAACAATCTTTCTAACATAAACACAAGAAAGAAACTCTCTCTCTTGATTACAACACAAACACCAAACACTTTTGGTGGACTTTGAATCTCTCTGAATCAAAGAACTTTTTACAACAATCACAATATAACACTCTGCTATCTTTAACAATAATTTCCACCAACAATCGATGAGAATGTTACAGATTAATTGGAGAATAAAATTGTATGGTTGTATATATATCTTGATCAATATCACTTTAACAATATGGACTTAGTGCTCAGAAAAACTTTTCTTTATGAATGAAAAAGAATGAACAAAGTTTTTCTAAGAATTATGATTTGAATGCAAGTACAAGTGATATTGAAATTCACAATTGAGAGTTTGAAAATTGTTGTTTTCAAATTGCTTTGATTCTCAATTCAATTTATAGAGGCTAAAAATATGTTTATGAAGCAATACTCTCTATCTTCATCATCCATCTTGAGCTTCTAATGCTTTTTCTTCTTTTTGTGATGAGATGTTGTTATCATCAAAACTCAGCCAAGTCAGAAAGAGACATTCTTCACAGAAAAGCATTCACTATAATTATTAAAAATCAAATTGGTTAATTAGCTAGTTTCATTAAAAAAAATATAAATTTGTGATTTAAATTTATGTAATTTGATTCAAATAGTAAGTTATTTTGTTATAGGTTTGAAAATATTAAAAATGGAAACCTTAGTTTTACACTAATAAATTCAATTTTTTCCTATGATTTTTTTATCCATTGACGTAATCTTATTCTAAATTTATTGAACACTAAGTATGTGTTTGGATTAGATTCTTTTTGCGCAACCTTGCGTCTAGTGGCTATTTTGCCATGAAAACAAGAAGCTAGAATTTTATGCTTCTAAAAATCGTACATCGAAGGGCTTATTGACGAGGAAACAAACACATGGTAAATATGAGTACCTCTTTAAACCGTGATTCGAAATATCCAAAAATATAAATAGTATTTTAAAATTTGGTTCGTTTAATTCTTTTATAAAACTACTTTTTTGTCTTTCTTTCCTTAAATAGGGCTTTTTCATTTCTTTTAGAAATTGAAAAGGTATCAACAACATATTTGATAAAACATACCCCACAAGACACAAAAAGTAGTATTTAGTAATCACCATTCATCATATTATTAAATAATTGAGACAATCCAAATTCGTATTATTAGGAAATGGATTCTCCCGTGAGAAATCCTTTAACTGACATCAAGTGGAATCTTGGCCTTCAAAAAAACAAAAGAGAGAATTTTTAAATATAAAAAAAAAAAAAGATGAAGTGTTTTAGTGGTGAATATTACAACCGGAGAAAAATCAAGTGAAATATCTAATTGAGATAATCCAAATTCATAGTAAAGTAACCTCTTAGGATGATGAAGTGACATTGATGTGACTGCATGCGTACAATGATGGAAAAGAAAGCGAGTATATAGAAGACAAACGTTGAACACAAAGTAATGGATCCCATTTTCATTCTAATTGATGATTTTTGATAGTGTCGTTTATCGTTTTTTATGCAATTTGACGTGATTTTACATTTTTTGTATTCTTTGCAAGGTTAGGGTTACAAGTTTCACAGTTTTATGTTCTCTTTGGCATGAGGAACAATGTATCGGTAAGTTTCTCAAGGGGAAAAATATGGTGAATCAATCTTAAATTTTGTTGTTAACTTGGTGTTGTTTTATTTATTTTTAATTTATGTGTTTTATTTCAATTGAAAAGTTTATGACTTCTCGACACCTCTCTTCTTCACCATGGCTATTGATGGTTCAAACATATGCCATTGTCAAGACAATCAAAGTGAAACTATAACTATCTATAACTATCTTTACCATAATTTTTTTTTGGGTGACGCAACAATTATTATTTGTGTAAGAGGCAACAATGATTTGGATTTTAAAAAACTAATCAAACCAATATTTATAAAAAGGAACAAATCCATGAATCCTTTTGTTTCTCATTAAAAAGGAACCAAAATAATGTTGAATGTTTATTTATCAAATGTTGCTGATTATAAATTGTGGCAAGTGTTAACAACAAAATTATAACCAGTAAAAAAAAATCTTGCGATGTGTGTATGCTTCAGTGCTTTAACCCCTTATATTACTAATAATATGAACATACTTGATGGGACAGACCTTGAACTATACTCCCTCTATCTGATGATTTGCTTTAGATACCGAGGATAACTATCGAGGATTTGATTGAAGCAACTCAGGTATGTCTTTTGGTGACAAAATTTATAACATGTCAATTTTTCATGATTTAGTTGAAGTCATTATAAAGTATATATCTTAAATTTTTTGGGTTGATGATAAAAAAACATTGGAAGAAATGTGTTGGATCTGTTTTGGAGACGACCAATAAGCTAGAGACCGATTTAGTTATTTACTCATTTCCCAAAATAAATGTAACTTGATTTCATCAATAGTATCATTGTAGATTTTATTTAAATGTTATATATAATACATTTAAGGATTTTGACAAATAATTTATTTGAGCAAAGATTGGGACAAATAATAATATAGCGAATTTGATACTCATTTATGAAACTCTAAAAAAACTCGTACATCACATGAGTTGGAGTCTAGTTTAATAGTAAACCTAAGCATTAGCAATAATTTGGCTTATTTGTCGTTTATAGTGAAGATTCGTTTAAGGTGAATTGTTGAATGAATGTCGAAAAATTAAGGGTGTCCAAATATCATTAGTGAAAAAAAAAAAAACTTAAGTAAAACATCTAATTTCAATTTTTTTTAAAAAAAAATATATGACGTGTAAATCAATCTATTCACTCACTAAAGTGGCGTGTGCACCACTTGATTCATGTTCTTTATTATTATTATTTTTTGGTACAACTTGATTCATGTTCTTTAGGATGATTTCAGTCATTAAAACCTTCATTTTCTTTTTCTTTTTTTTTTTACTAAAAGAACCTTCATTTGCTAAAGAGTGAAAATCTTTATCAAATTATTTTGAATATACAAGCCAACTCATATATTTTGTTTTTCTCCATTAGAACAGTAACGAGTAAAATATGATGAGGAGAAATGTCTAACAAGTATTCTTAGGATCATTCACAATTGACATGTCTTTTTTAGGACCATTTTTAATAATCCATCTTGTAAGTCACATCTAAGATAATTCCATGTTATTGGATCATAAATGTCTAACGATATTAATGTATGGTGTATTAGTCTTAGGATAAAAAAAAAAGGGTACAAAATTCATGTGTATATCTAAGCTTTAGAACCCGAAAATTTGTGAACTTAGAATTTGGCCTAGTATTTAGTTTATAATATAGACTAAAAACATAAACTTTTGTTAATCCATTTGTTTATAAAAAAGACTTGAGGGAGTATTATTTAGCTACATAATAGAATTTTTTAAAATAAAAAAAAATATTTAAAAAAATCCAAAAAATATGAAACTTTGTGTCCTCGCACACCCAAAATATGTTGAGAACCGCCACTCATGAATACTTATGAATTTTCAATAAAAATAAAACAGACATCAACACCTATATGCAAATTCTTTAACCTTTATTTCTAATGTCATGTATTTTATCCGGTCACATTTATAAGCAAAAAACAATTTTTTAGGTTCATTGAGTAATTAATGTATTTGGTCTATACATAGTCCAGATACATTAGTTATTCAATAAACTTAAAAAGTTATTTTTTGCTTGTATATGTGATCAGAAGGAGTACATACTTCGGTTACTATTATAAACAAATAACAACTTTTTATATTCATTGAATAAATAATGTATCTAGTCAATAATAATGACTTGATACATTATTTATTGAATAAATTTAAAAAAATATTTTTTTTTATAATAATGAAGTACATATTTAGAATAAACAAAAAGTGAGCCAGTCTCCATCATCTTGCACAGCACTTAGCTAGAAAACTACTATATAAGTGAAATGATACATCAAAAGTGTAGCCCAGAAATTCCGCTGAACAGAACAACAATATGCAGAGGTGTCCACATTTTTAGCACAGTATCAAATCCCAACTTTGCATTGCATTTGTAACTTACTTCAATTGGAAAATTCCAATGTCCAGCCCCTACTCACCATGCATATTCCCTAAAGCTGCCCATTTACTTGCACGTAATATTTGAACACGCCATCTTTAATTAACTTCATGGTATTATTAAGAGTTTTTTTTTACGTTATTATAATAAGAGTTAATTTGTCTAAATATTATACATGTTAAAACACTTGAAACTAACAATTTTTTTTTATTGAAAACAACAATTATCACCGCACAATCACATATATATGACTGAAAATGGAACATAATGATATTGCACACAACCATTTGGACGACTCTTGTAACAAACTTCTTTTTCTCTCTTCCTATTGGTCAACAATAATAGAAAGAAAAAAAAAAGAAAGAAAGAGAGTAAACAGATGATATAAATATGAGAGAATTGTTCAAAAGTTGTATAATAAAATGGTTGTATAAATATCATCTCTCTAACATTAATTAGGTTGTTGTTTCTTATATAGATCGACCATGAGGATGAACAAAGGTGGCTTTGAGATGTTGCTACAAGCCTTGACCCGAACCCATCCTGTTAGTAAAAATATACCTTTTCTATAAACATTTACTTATTTATTTTATTTAAATAAATATTATAAATTCAAACATTCTATGATCAGAAAATAAAGTTTTATAGTAATTTTATTTCATTATTGTTAAACACAAATAGGGAGAATGTATAATTATTATTAATAAAAAAGATAATAATGACTATTTTACAACAATAAGATCATCCATAATGGAGCATCTATTTTAGATGTTTAAGTGGCTTCTATATGTACACATCATCAATTTTAGAATTTTTTAATATTAATATTGATTAAGCATTCAATCTCTCCAACCGAGAATCTCACAAAAATTACTTAATTGATCCTAATAGTAACTCTAAATCATTAAATTTCAAAAAAATCATTTATTCTAATACAACTTATTTAGCGGGACTTCAAAAAAGTGGAGAGAGAGAGAGAGAGAGAGAGAGCTTCCATAGCCATCATTCTCTACAAACACCATATTTATTCGCTTCATAATGGGGGTGCCAATTTAGCATGGTGCTAAATAGGCGAAGCACTCACCATTGTGGATGGTCTAATTCTATCTGAATAGGATCACAATGTCAAACATTATTACCAAAGTGATACCTCATTGACTATGCTACGTAAAACTTTACTATAAAATGATACCTCATTTTACAACGGTCATCTTCTGAGTTCGAATGTCCTCAAGAACGGTTGTAAAATGATTATTAGTGTCAATTTAATTAATAAAAACTATGTAATTAATTTTTTTAGGGGTTGTCATTAATTTTATATGGTGCATATTTCCTTGTATGTTTAGAAAAAATTACCATATTTCTAATTGTAATTTGTTTTATGAAATATCAGATGATTTTAAAATTTTATAAAATTAAAGTTTGCTAAGTTGATTTGTTCAATAAGAAGTGAGTTACTAAGGCTCTGTTTGCGAGTTTGGATAGGAAGGGAGTGGAGGGTTTGGTAAAAAAAGGAATGAGTAAGTGGAAGAAATAGAGGAAATTGGGAGGAGGGGCTTTTGAGGGCTTATTTTTCTTCAAAATATAAAACACTCCTCATTTGGGGAACTAAAAAATTGTATTGGATGAGGGTTTTGGGATCGTTTATATGAATTCTTCAAATTTAATATATGTTGTTATAATATTCTTAAAATTAAAAATATATTAATCATAAGCATTAATTTATCACCCTCTAAAAAAATACTCTTTCAAAAAATGTGAAAGATTTCTCATATATTTATGTTTCCCCAAAACCCTTCCTTCCCCTCCCCTCTAAACTCTCAAACAAAGCCTAAGTTGTGTAACTTTATTCAAAATTACTGTATATATGATGTCGATAAACTTACTGTCGAATTTAAGTTATGAATTATAGTGTGCCTAATATAAACCTCTTAAAAAGTATTTAAGGGTATATCATTGCCATTTTTAATAAAAAATTGATATATAAAAACAATTAGAGAACAAATACAATATTTTCTTAAATATAATAAAAGTAATAAAGTCTACTTTGAACCTGGTCCATAATAGACGCCCCAACAAAATATTGTAGTTTTAGAATTTTTGAAAATTTGAATTTTTGGTTTATTCAATAAGGGTTTTTAATTTGGTAAACGTAAAATTTAATATTTATAGTTAATTTCTTTTAATTTAGGAGGAAGTATTTATAGTTAGATATTTATAGTTAGTTTATATCATATAAATCATTTAATAAATTTTTACATAAATCTTGAATTATTTGATACATTAATTAGGTGCATAGATCAAGATTAACATAGTATAGTATAATAGTCTTAACCAACAATAGATCGGTCCAAATGATAAGGGACTTGTGCTCCTTAATCATGTGACCAGAGGTTTGATTCTTGACTCATTCATACAATCCAGTTGGGAGGGCAGAACTCACTTTGTGTTTCCCACATGTTCTACGACTGAGATTAGTCGCTACTAAGCGCCGATGGAAACTTCGTATCAATATCATGGTAACCCCAAAAAGAAAAGAGTTTAAGATGATCTTGATATACCTCAATAATGTATTAAAATGTATTTAGATTTCTTTAAAAATTTAATATCATATATGTATGATATAAACTTCCAATCAATCAGCCGTCACAATTTTTAGCAAATTCAGTTGACGTTACATCAATTGTTTGATAAAGTGAAACTTCTATCTTTTGGTGGTTGAAAGCTAAATAGAAACAATTAGCTTTTAATTTTCATCATTGGTGGATAAATCTTCGTCAGTGTTTGAAGCTTGTTACCTAGATATTGCTTGTTTTGGGTTATAACCAACATTTTTTTTTTGTCGATGTCTGGTTTGTAACATAACTTGATTTTTTGGTTTATTGCTTGTTTTGAGCCCTACCCTTACACTCATTGTGTAGGTTAGGATCTCCTCTTGGTTTAATATATTTTATTTCGACATCTTCAAAAAAATCAGACAAATAATATAAAAAAATAAATAAGGAGACCAACAATTAATTCGTCCAAGTGGTAAGATATTTGAATCTTTTAAGCAAGTTGATTAGGAGTTCGATCCATAACTCTTACGCATGAAAAAAATCAATTGGAATGAGAGAGCTCGTTATGTGTACCCTACAAGCTCATTAACGAAGATTAGTTATCGTTAAACACTGGTGAAAACTTTACGCATATTATATAACGTGTAAAAAGTTATGGAATGATGTAACATTAATTAACTTAATGTATTATCAATGTATGTTGATATTTTCTATATAAATATATAACATTTAGTGGTTGGAAAGGATCTTTCCCTAAAAAAAAAAGTTAGTGGTTGGAAAGCATCTATAGTATATAGATAATCAGAACACACCCATTTATCCATATTTTTTATGAAAAAATCAAGCTAAACCACTAAAATTGATACTAAAATAATCGAACATGAAAATTTGAGATAAACACACTAAACAAATTTAAACAAACATCATCCGGTTAATACAAGTGGGTTCATATCCACATTATATTAGGTACTGTATAAATTTGTATCTGAACTGTAGCAGGTGATTTACGTGTTTGTAAGAAGAATGGGTCAATGGGAGGGTCAGGAAGGATGGGAGGGTATGAGGGTGAATTATGTCGTGAAGAATTTTTAGGTAGTCGTGTTGGTTTCAAAATAAATCAAATCAATCCCATCGAGGGAGAGTGAAATGAAAGCTTGGACTATGGGTAGTGTGTGGTGTGGTACCGCTAGTACTAGTGAGTTAGGCGCTAACTGTACTTAGTACGTGCCTTATGTCTCCATGTGGAATAGGGCTAACATGAACAAAATCAATTCGAATATAGTTTGAAATTCGACTCGACAATTAATTTAGTGAATTTGGTTCATGAATTAAATGAGCTGAACTTGAGTTAAAAATTACGTTTGTTACATAAATGAATCGAACTTGAACGATATATGATTCGACTCGTTTGATTCATGAGTTGACTCGATATATATATTATTACAATTTTTTAATATAAGAAGCTTTGTTAATTAAGGAGGAAGTGATGAACATTAACATACTCGTGTAATGATGTGTTGGTATCTAATTAGGTTAAGCTTCAAACCACCTACTAGTAGGGGTGAGAATAGGCTAGACCGAGCTAAGTTTTGCAAGGCCTAAGCCTGATCTGCCAAATTTTTTAAGGCCTAAGTCTGGCATGCGACCTGTCATAGACTTACCTTTGAAGTCTGAGCCTGACCTTCTGAAAGCCTGATAAGGCCTGCTAGCCTGTTTAAAACCTTATATAATATGAACATCTTTAAGTAAGCAATGTGATCTAAGTTTAAATAGACTAGCAAACTAATAGATCAATTAAATTAAACTCTCTTTTAGTAATCAACATGAGTTTTTAGGAAATTTAACTATATATTGCATCATATTTCAATTATAGTTTATAATAATACATTTGTATATGCGAAAAATTAATGTATACTAATAAACTTAAATTACTAACGAATTTATATTTTAATTCAAAGTACAAAATATATTATAATAATAAATAATATTAATCATATTTACTTAAATAGGCCGGCCTAATAGGCTTAAGAGACTTTTTAAATGGCCTGTGGCCTGACCTTTTAAGCTAAATAGGCTTCTAAAAAAGCCTAGACCTTCTCTATTTAAGAAAAAAACCTGGCCTTGTCTGGCCTGTGATAGGCTAGGTCGTAGGCCCCTGTAGGCCGGTCTGACCTATTCTCATCCCTACCTACTAGTATAGTAAGTACTACTCACAATTACAGAAGTACCACATCGAATGTTTTGTTATTATGGGAAGAAAGTAAGCTTATCTATAAAATAACGCATGAAACCACCAAAGTAAATATGAATGGATTGGTAGTTCCATAGTTTTTAGTTAATTCCAAGTGCTATTAGTTTTTAGTTAATTCCAAGTGCTATTATTGTTGTCTCTTCATGTGGTTATTAGACAAAGTAATAATTATTTATGAGTTATGTTTTTGTCCTTTAAAATAATTAATGTCACCATATATTTGAATACAGTAATAATTTTTGTGATTTTATCTTATGAAAAATTAAGTTTATTTGATTTCAATTGATTCGCCTTTTAGAAAAAATTAAATGGTAAAAAATCAAAATATTATCTTTTTTTTAAAAAAAAAAGAAAAATTGACTTCAATTATGTGAATTGAGCTAACGAACCTAATCAGCCGAACCAAACTATTCGTGAACTTTAAACGAGTCGAACTCGAGCTAAAAAAAAAATCGGGCCGAACTCGAGTCAAGTTTAGAGTCGAATCAATTCTTATCGAGTTGAGTCGAGCTCAGACGAGTTCAATTCGACTCAACTCATTTCCGGCCCTAGTGTGGAGAGTAGGGGCTCTTTTCCTTAATGCAATGAACCGTCTTCTATACATACATTTCAATTTCCCTTTCTCTCTTTCTCCACAAGTCCGGATAGTAATGAATTGAATAAAACCATTCGTACTTACTGATAAAATTAATATAATTTCACTTTCTACAATAAGAATTTCCCTTCCTCTCTTATTTTATTAACATGGTTACGAGCAGTGGCGGGGGACAGTATGGGCCAAGGTGGGCCACGGCCCACCCAAAAAAAAATTATTTTTTTTAGAGGACAATTACAAAAATACCCTTAGCTTGATTTGTTTTTTTCCAACTGGCTCTCACAACTCCTTCACGATCCTCTGTTAGATAACTAAACTTCTCATTCTCTTATTTGTTGTTATTGTTTGTTGATCGTTGGTAATTGGATTTTAAAGCTGCAATCTTATTTATTGAATTGGCTTAATTGAATAGGATTATAGGATTAGAGGACCATATAAGATGGATTTTTCAACTTATGTATATGTCATGCCACTTTGTTAGTGTTTATTGAATTGTTCTTGTTTGCTACGAGGGCTTTTTTTAATACTGTATGTCATACCCCATTTCTGACCTAAGATTCTTTTTTTACTCGTCTTTTGGTTCGGAATTTTTTCGTCGTTTCAGACAAAATTTTGGCAGGGATGTATTTTAAAATACCTCATTTTTGGTTTCGTTCTTGTCCGTCTTTTTGTGTTTTTATCTTTATTTTTATTCTTTCAAGTGTTTTTTCTTATTACTATTGTTATTTTATTATCATTATCATTAGCATTTTATTATTTTTTATTTTTTTTATTATTTACTGTTTTTCAAATTTTACAGCCTCTGACCTTTTGGGGACTGTTTAGGCAAGGCCATTAGTGAGGAGGAGACTTTGTGTAAAAACTTAATTTGTTTTGATTTGTCACTTAACTGCATTGATTAATCTTTATGGTCAGTGATGACAAAATAGTGTATTTAGTACACTGAGTTTACAAACAAAGGGGATAAAAAAAAAGACAGCACAAAAATGGAACCGAATTCCACCCTAAAAAACCCACAAATTCGGCCACCACCCTAAAAGAGAACCACAAATTCGGCCAACACCAAAACACCCGAATCCAAACCAAAAACTAACACAAAACATCCGAATCCAAACCAAAAACTAACACAAAACGTCCAAGTCCGAACCGAAACAACCAAGGCAGAACCAAAAACCATCAAATCCGAACCAAAAAAGGTAATTTTCTTCAAAATTAAAAACTTAGATCTAGGTTCTTTTAAAAAGGTTTTTGAATTTTTTAGTGGTAGATTTAATGAGAGGAGAAAAATGGATATATAAAAATGTAAGTTTTTTTAAAAAACGGTGGAGTTTTGAACTCCGGCGCGGTGGCGCCGCCACCTTGGCCGGCCGGCCACCGCGCCGGAATTCTTTTCCGGCCATCGGTAAATTAGAGAGAGGGGAGAGAAGAGAGAGAAGGGGGCGGTGGAGAAGAAAAGAAGAGAGAGAAGTTTTTGTGAAAAATTATTTTTTTGGACAAAAAGGCTATTTATAGTCTGTTTTCCAGATCGAATCTGGAGCGTTGATCAATCAACGGTCCAGATTCAATCTGGAAAGCCCACAACCCATCCTCCTTAAGCTCATTTTTTTCTGTTACTCCATGCACCCCTTTTTTTACTTCCTGCACCCCCTGTTTATTTTTTTGCGTTTTTTATTTCTTTTCATTATATTTTTGTTTTTTCAGCATTTTATTTGCTCATATTCAACAATCATCTCATGCATCTTTATTTTTTTGGTCGTGTTAGTTTTATCTGTCACTTGTTTTTCTTTTATTGCATAGCTTTAGAATGTATCTAGGACCAATGTAAATTATAAATGAGAAGAGATCATGCATGTGTCCTTTTATTTTATTTGCTTATTTCGCTTTACAAAAAGAAATGCAAAAATATTAGGTTAGTTTAACTTCAAAAGGATTTTGTGGTGATCCAACGTCACCACGGAAATTCCTCGCGTTTAGTTTTTTGTTATGTTTTTTAGTTTTAGTTAATTATTAAAAAGAAACAAGAACATGCAAATAATCAGAAATTCATAAAAAAATCTTTTCCTAAATAAACCTTGATTTTCAGTCAAGTGCCACTTTTTTTCTTTCACTTTCTTAAAAATCATTAATCCATTTTAATAACATTTAAATCATTTTAAAAAAATAAAAAATACAAACAAATTTCATTTTTTGCCGCTTGACCTTATTTTATCTTTAAAACTTTTTCAAAAAAACCAAAAAATACAAAAACAAATCAATATGCATTTTTACCCCGAACTACGAGGTTTTGATCCCTCACGGTACGTAGGCAAAAGACTTTGTCCTTTCAAATCATAAAAAATAAAAAACAATTTTTTTTCTCACTACTCTAATTATTTCTTTTTAAAAAAATATATATAAGCAAGTTATAGCCAAAAATAAATAAATAAAATCAAGAGGTTCTTGTAGAATACTACGAACGTTTAGGGTGCTAACACCTTCCCTAAACGTAACTAACCCCCGAACCCTAAATCTTTAAAAAATGTGGTAATTTAGAACTTTTTCCCCTTTTCTTTTGAAAATTAAAAGTTCAGTCGTGAAATAAAATTAGTGAGTCAACGCTAATCAATAGCTTGATCTCCGAAAATCACCGCGACAGAAATGGCGACTTCACTGGGGATTTCCTTAGGAAGGTTGAGCCTAACTTGAATTTATTTAATTATTTTGTGCTATAACTAGCTTAAAATAAAAATAAGAGTGTAAATATGTACCTATGTGTTTTTTTCCTTTTACGTGAGTGGTGAGATAAGTCCTACACCCGGACTTGAGGGAAACATAAGATAGGATGGTGGTATAATCAAAGTGCCTTTCCGAGAGTAAATCTTAGATGTGGCACGTGTGATAACCCCACTCAATGGAGGTTCCTTAAGAATATAGTTATGTCGTCATGAGTAGTCATGGTTGACTTTCTTATTTTTGAGTGTCTATGAAGTTGAGGACCTTTAGAGTTACCTTTAACCCATCTTGGCCTTTTAGGACGTAGTGCGGTGGCTGATCAAGGGTAATCTTGAATTGGTTGATACGCGATACTACACCCAAACGAGACTTTCCTACGAACGTTGTTGGACCGGAGGTGGTCAATGACTTTGGGAACTTGGTAGAACCCGTGATACATGTACATGTGAAATCATAGTACTTACCAAATGGCGTGTTTACCCATTGACTCCAACATTATGAACTTAAACCTCACCATGTCTTCTCCGTTCTTTAGCATAATCATGCATACATGCATCCATCCATAAATATTTTTTCATCCAATTACCGAAGGACTTAAACAAGTTTTTTTTTGTAAACATCATAGATATGGAAATTGCAAGAAGAAGCACTAAGAGGTATCATTTAAAAAAAAAATTAGATTTGTCAAGATTAAGGGAGCTAGGATCTTTAGTAATTAGTCTGGGAGACTTTCAAACTCATCATGGAAGATTTCTTAGCATCCTCAGGTGAGATGTTGAGGAAGGAAGCTTGGAGACCTTGGTCCAATTCTATGACCCTCTTTACCATTGCTTCACGTTCTCCGACTATCAACTTGTCCCCACCCTTGAAGAATATTCCTACTTGGTTGGTTTACCAGTGCCTAACGAAGTATCTTTCAACCGCCTTGAACCCATTCCCAAACCCTCAACCCATTGCAGCTGCCCTTCACTTTGAAACCTCCATCATCAAAGCAAACCTCACCTTCAAAGGAGGCCTCCTAGGTCTACCCACCGATTTCCTTTACCAAAAAGCTTCCGCATTCGCCGAAGTAGCCAGTACCGATGCATTTCACTCCATCCTAGCCCTACTCATATACGGCCTTATACATTTTCCAAACATTGACAATTTTGTCGACGTTAATGCCATCCAAATCTTCCTCACCAAAAACCTCGTACCTACATTATTGGCCGACACATACCATTCCATCCATGACCGAACCCAAGTCGGCCGTGGAACTATCCTTTGTTGTGCACCTTTACTACATAAATGGTTTACCTCTCATCTATCTCAATCTCATTCCTTCAAAGCCAATCTCGAAGATCTCCCGTGGTCTCAAAGAATCATGTCTCTTACCCCATCCGACATAGTTTGGTACCATGCAGCTTGTGACATTGGGCAAATCATTGTTAGTTGCAGTGAATACCCTAACGTACCTCTTCTCGGTATGTGTGGTGGAATTAGCTACAACCCTATCCTCGCTAAACGACAGTTTGGGTACCCAATGAAAACCAAGCCAGATAACATTGCCCTAACCAGTGAATTCTATCTCAACCACGAAGACTACTCAAACAATAAAGAAAGATTTGTGCAAGCTTGGCGTACTATTCTTAGACTTAACAGAAGTCAGTTGGGAAAGAAGTCAGACTTCGTGCATGGATTTTACACGCAATGGGTCATTGATAGAGCTATGAGTTTTGGCTTACCCTACCACCTACCCAGATACCTATCCTCAACAGTCCCACCACCATCCTTACCCATACCCTTTGATACCAAAGAGGAGTTTCATGAGCAGTTGACCCAAGTGCAGCTTGAAAGGGACACTTGGCAAAGGAGGTATCGGGAGGCCGAGCTTGAAAATGAAACTTTGAGAGGACAATTGGCACAGAAAGACCACATGTTCTTCGTCCAAGGCTGGCAAATCGTTGAAAAGGACGATCTGCTCCAGCAGAAGGATTTCCGACTTAGGAAGGATGCCAGGAGGAAGAAGAGATGTATGGACTTATTTTTCGGCTCCCATTCAGATTCTGACGAGCAGTCTACTCCAAGAGTTTGAGATATCGGGGGTCTTCGAGCTTTAGATTCCTAGCTTCTATTGTTGAACTTTTGAACATATCCCTTAGCTTTGTTCCTAATGAGAGGATCGTTTGTAATACTTTTATGAAATGTTCAACTATGATGTTTACAATTACTTTGACCAGTCCTTCGAAAACAAATTTTTCTTTCTTTTTCGCACAAGCATAATCATGCATCATACTGCATTCATAGTTTCCCAAACCGAGTCTCACATTTTGTTTTTCAAATAAAAGGTCCATCTGCCCCAGTCCAAGAAAGTGGCCCGACGTCCTCATCCAAAGCCAACTCGCACTTACAACACTCGTGCAAACAGAAAAAAGAAAATGGATCTGGTCGAACAGGAGGATATCGAACTTTGCGAAGGAGTGGCACATAATTTTGTGACACAAGGAGGAGTTTGCCGCAATTGGGTCGCTGTTGACGTTCCTTCAGTTACTCATGTGTCCAAGTAATGTGTTTTGTTGTTTTCCTTTTTAAAAAAATCCTTTCGTTCCGCCCGAGACCAAAGTGAACTTGTGTAGGGTTTTTTGCTTCATGTATTTCCGTCATCAATAGAAATGTCGTTTTGATCCCAACTATGTCGTTTTTGCTTTGTTCTGGAAAAATGGTAACACAAAGAACCTAAAAAGAATAATCACTTCCAAATGTTTGCATATAATCATAACATTTGTTTGCTTACTAAAATCAGTCATAAATCATGTATACATATTAAACATTGATAAACCTGTTGAACACCGTAACCCTATGCTCTCTCCCAACTTTGAGTTTCCTGTTTACGAAGCTGGAGAGGAGGAGGATGAAGAGATTCCCGATGAGATCTTTGGATTACTAGAGTATGAAAGGAAGGTCATTCAGCCTCATGAAGAAGCACTGGAAGTGATTAACTTGGGTTGTGAGGAAGATAAGAAGGAGGTCAAAATTGGGGCACTGCTCGAAGCGACTGTCAAAGAGAAGGTGATAGGACTGCTCAAAGAATACGTCGACGTGTTTGCATGGTCATAACGAGATATGTTGTAACATCCCACTTAAACGTAACTTTTATCAGTAACAGAGGAATTACGAGTGAGTAGGGACAAAATGGTAATTTTGAGAGGAGGGGGTTTAAATAGGGATAAGTATGAAATATTCTTCATTATTCAAAGTTCTTTCTCTCACTAAAACAGATTTTTGTCTCCCTCTCCCTCTAGATTCGGTTGCAGAACCAGCTCTGAAACATCAGTTTACTTCCCTGATTTCTTGACTGTGAGAAAGCAAGCTTTGGGAAAGTTGAAGTAAGTGGAAGCTCAAAGAGAAAGTAAGACCAAGCTAGGGTTTGGTAAAAGGAAGCTTATCAAAGACCAGCAATGTTTCAGGTGGGTTCCTTAGACTAGCAATCTACCCTTTTGGGTCAGTATTGTGTGAGATCACAACTTAATTGTTAAGGTTTAGAAAAGGATAGTTTTCCCCTTTTTGATAAATATGTTTGATTCCAGTTAATCCTTGGATACATTATGTTTTTCTAGTTCAAAATGAGTCCCTGGCATGTTTTCAAAGATCACTGGACAGTTGGGTACCAAGGTTTTCAAGATTAAACCATGTTTTTCAGAAAATTCTATGTTCTGCTACGGTCGCAGAGCGACCAAGAGTTTGCACTACGAAGTAGCAGGGTTTTGCTACTGTCTACCATCGCCTAGCCATCGCCCAGACTTTGCTTTGCGAAGTGATCAGAAGCTGAGTCGCAGAGCGAAGTTTTGGACGCTCTGCGAAAGCTTCAGACTCTGAACCATCAGAAGCAGACTTCAGAGTCTGAAGGTTCAAACGCAGGGATCGCAGAGCGAAGCTCAGGGTCACAAAGTGAACCTTCCCAGAATGACCTTTTTATTATAAACAACTGTACCTTACCAATGATCTTTGATATGCTTTGGGGTGAAGATACTCATAGACTTTCCAGGATTAAGCTAGGATAAAGATATGTATCATACAGAGTGTTGGGTAATTTATCCGCACATTCTCAAGTAAGAGAAACAGGAAGTTATTACAGATGGGATAGTAAGCCCATAAGTATGACATATGATAATGATATGTCTAAATCCTTTGATAGAAAAACAAGATTTAAGTGTACATAATTAAGTGTACTAAAGTACAAGGAATGTTTCAACATTTAGAGCTTTAGATAAGCTTAAGGGGTTCAGTTTCCCAACATGATTTAAGTGGCTTATGAGAAAGATAAGCTTAGAACCTTATATTATAGGTTAAGTATCACATGATTATTTATGTGATGAATGCATCAGATATGCATATGTTAGATGTTGTATCAGATATACATATGTTAAGTTAAGATTATATTATAAGATTATGTTAACGTGTTCATCAGACTCCGGGATACGCCGGATGGGATTTCTCCGAAAGGGCTATCCACACGTAAGTTTTTAAGACTATGTTAGCATGTTCAGCAGACTCCGGATTATGCCGGATGAGACTTCTCTGAGAGGGTTGTCTACAAGCATGTTAAGTTGTGTTCAGCAGACTCCGGAATCAGGCCGGATGAGACTTCTTCGAGAGAGTTGTCCACACAACGATAAGAGGAGTCCGGTGATTAGCCTCAGATAGGAATTTTCACCGGTTATCAGGGGAATGTGCTTCGGGGTTACTCCACTCGGGGGCATTCCATAAAATGAACTCAGATAATTATTGTATGTTCAACGCTAACTTTCTAACTTTATGTTAAAGTAAGATGTATATGTATTTATTACGTAAGTTTATGACAAGTATTGTTCAGATAACAGTTATCAGAAAGTGATCATAGGACGTCCCCATATCACTAGGTATGAGATTACGAATATGTTATGATTATGAAAGAGATATGCAATGATCCTAGTTTTCCCTTCGATCACTAAGTTATCAGGTTATAGTCTAGTTTTATGACTATACAGTTATCAGGTGCAGGCAGGTTTAATCCCTTTTGGGAAAGGTTAAGACTTGGCGATCGTAGGAATCCTCGAGATTGCCAAGAGTAGGCATGGCGGCCCTAGGTTCCCCGAGGTTGCCAACAGTAGGTTGGGTGGAGCTCACTGAGACATTATGTCTCATCCCATTCCTTCTGGTGCAGGTTTTCAGGTTAGCACGAGGTTCGTGAGGAAGATCATCAGGGAGACGCTGGATGAAATGCAGTTTCTCTTCATGTACCAGCTCAGGATCTTATCATATTTTTGTTTATGTATTTATTATGGTACTTGAAAAGTTGTATAAACGATCAAAATTGTATTCATTCAGTATGTTGTATTATTATTAAAAACCTTGATGTATCCAGTATCAGTTTAATGCACATGCTAATATTCTAGATAAAATTAGTATGGGTGTTACATATGCCGGGGTTAGATCCTGATATTGTGGAGCACCATTTACCGTTGAAGCCCAAATGTCTGCCAGTTAAGCAGAAACTGAGAAGAACTCATCCCGATATGGCTCTCAAGATCAAAGAAGAAGTACAAAAGCAAATTGATGCAGGCTTCCTTGTTAAATCTGAGTTTCCTCAATGGTTGGCCAACATAGTGCCAGTCCCGAAGAAAGATGGTAAAGACATAATGTGTGTCGACTACCGAGATCTGAACAAGGCCAGTCCAAAGGATGATTTCCCTTTACCTCATATTGATGTATTGGTCGATTGTACCGCCAAGTCCAAAGTCTTCTCCTTCATGGATGGTTTCTCCGGTTACAATCAAATTAGGATGGCACCTGAAGACAGAGAGAAGACGTCTTTCATTACACCTTGGGGAACTTTCTGCTACAAAGTGATGCCATTTGGTTTAATAAATGCAGGTGCTACTTATCAGAGGGGCTTGACTACTCTCTTCCACGATATGATGCATAAGGAAATCGAGGTTTATGTGGATGATATGATCGTCAAGTCAGAAACTGAAGAGGAACATGTCGAATATTTGCTGAAAATGTTCCAACGTCTGAGAAAGTATCGACTTCGCTTGAATTCATTGATCTTTATGGTCAGTGATGACAAAATAGTGTATTTAGTACACTGAGTTTACCAACAAAGGGGATAAAAAAAGACAGCACAAAAATGGAACCGAATTCCACCCTAAAAAACCCACAAATTCGGCCACCACCCTAAAACAGAACCACAAATTCAGCCAACACCAAAACATCCGAATCCAAACCAAAAACTAACACAAAACATCCGAATCCAAACCAAAAACTAACACAAAACATCCAAATCCAAACCAAAAACTAACACAAAACGTCCAAGTCCGAACCGAAACAACCAAGGCCGAACCAAAAACCATCAAATCCGAACCAAAAAAGGTAATTTTCTTCAAAATTAAAAACTTAGATCTAGGTTCTTTTAAAAAGATTTTTGAATTTTTTAGTGGTAGATTTGAAGAGAGGAGAAAAATGGATTTATAAAAATGTAAGTTTTTTTAAAAAACGGTGGAGTTTTGAACTCCGGCGCGGTGGCGCCGCCACCTTGGCCGGCCGGCCACCGCGCCGGAATTCTTTTCCGGCCATCGGGAAATTAGAGAGAGGGGAGAGAAGAGAGAGAAGGGGCCGGTGGAGAAGAAAAGAAGAGAGAGAAGTTTTTGTGAAAAATGATTTTTTTGGACAAAAAGGATATTTATAGTCTGTTTTCCAGATCGAATATGGAGCGTTGATCAATCAACGGTCCAGATTCAATCTGGAAAGCCCACAACCCATCCTCCTTAAGCCCATTTTTTTTCTGTTACTCCCTGCACCCCCTTTTTTACTTCCTGCACCCCCTGTTTATTTTTTTGCGTTTTTTATTTCTTTTCATTATATTTTTGTTTTTTCAGCATTTTATTTGCTCATATTCAACAATCATCTCATGCATCTTTATTTTTTTTGTCGTGTTAGTTTTATCTGTCACTTGTTTTTCTTTTATTGCATAGCTTTAGAATGTATCTAGGACCAATGTAAATTATAAATGAGAAGAGATCATGCATGTGTCCTTTTATTTTATTTGCTTATTTCGCTTTACAAAAAGAAATGCAAAAATATTAGGTTAGTTTAATTTCTAAAGGATTTCGTGGTGATCCAACGTCACCACGAAAATTCCTCGCGTTTAGCTTTTTGTTATGTTTTTTAGTCTTAGTTGATTATTAAAAAGAAACAAGAACATGCAAATAATCAGAAATTCATAAAAAAATCTTTTCCTAAATAAACCTTGATTTTCAATCAAGTGCCCTTTTTTTTTCTTTCACTTTCTTAAAAAAAATCATTAATCCATTTTAATAACATTTAAATCATTTTCAAAAAATAAAAAATACAAACAAATTTCATTTTTTGCCGCTTGGCCTTATTTTATCTTTAAACCTTTTAAAAAAACTAAAAAAATACAAAAACATACCAATCAACATTTTTACCCCGAACTACGAGGTTTGATCCCTCACGGGTACGTAGGCAAAGGACCTTATCCTTCCAAATCATAAAAAATAAAAAACAATTTTTTTCTCACTACTCTAATTCTTTCTTTTAAAAAAAATATATAAGCAAGTTATAGCCAAAAATAAATAAATAAAATCAAGAGGTTCTCATAGAATACTACGAACGTTTAGGGTGTTAACACATTCCCCAAACGTAACTAACCCTCGAACCCTAAGTCTTTAGAAAATGTGGTAATTTAGAACTTTTTCCCCTTTTCTTTTGAAAAATTAAAAGTTCAGTCTTGAAATAAAATTAGTGAGTCAACGCTAATCAATAGTTTGATCTCCGAAAATCACCGCGACACTATAGTTCAATTTAAGTTCAGTTTATGTTTAACTAAGAAGGCTTTTTTTCAACTTATGCATACTGTAGTTCAATTTTTTTTTCCTTTTAGAAGTAGTTTATGTTTATGTTTAACTTGTGCATATAAGAAGACTTTTTTTTCAACTTATGCATATTGTAGTTTATGTTTAACTACGAAGGCTTTTCTTTACACTTGTTAGTTTTTTTTTCCTTTTATAAACTTATAATAATGCTTAATTTCTTTAATTTAGATTGTTATTGACTTATGAAATTATTTGATTTTTTGAAGAATAGAAAATTAAAGATGAAGAGTAGAAAAATTAATCATTTTTTAAGAGGAAAGTTTGTGGGAGTGAAATAGATGAACAAGGAATAACTTATACATCAACCTGTTAAAGTTCCAAGAATCGAAGAAGTGAGAACTTCTACACCTCAAGGAACTAAGATTGTCTTTGATTGTAACTAAGAGGAATAAAATTTACTTCTTGATTGAACAACTTTGTGCTTAACGTTTATTACAACATAAATTTTATGTTTATATATTAGAGTTAATTTTGCTGGCCCACCCCAGATATATTTTCTGGCTCTGCCAATGGTTACAAGCAATTGTAAGTTTAGAGGAGTCATTCCCACGTTGGTGCGGCGTATTCACAATTTTTTAGTTTTGGATTGGCGTGTCCAGTTTTATCATACTTGTAGGGAGGGCAACTGTTGTGCTGATTGGCTGACGACTTTTAACCTTTCTTTAAACTCTTTTGTTGTTACTAGATTGAAGTGTCTTCCTAGTAAACTCCATAGGTTTTTTTAGGGTAAATTACACTTTTGGTCTCTTAAATATTTTTCAGGTTACATATTGGTCCCCTAATTAATAAAAGTAACGTTTTGGTCCCTTAAATCCTTTTATGTTAGTCACTTTGGTCCCTTCCGTTAGTTTGTGTTAAAAAACATTCACTTTTGGTCCCTTAAATATTTTTCAGGTTTCATATTGGTCCTCTATTAGGGGACCAAAATGAAACCTGAAAAATATTTAAGGGACCAAAAGTGAAACCTGAAAAATATTTAAGGGACCAAAAGTGAACGTTTTTTAACACAAACTAACGGATGGGACCAAAGTGACTAACAGAGAAGGATTTAAGGGACCAAAACGTTACTTTTATTAATTAGGGGACCAATATGAAACCTGAAAAATATTTAAAGAACCAAAAGTGTAATTTACCCTTTTTTTTATGATATTTTTGTGGCTTGCTTGGCTAGGCATGTCCAGAGCTGTTGGATTGTTTGGTCCTCTTTTGTACCAAAAAAATTAATTAATTTAAATTTACTTTAAATTAATTAAATATAAAAAACAATACGACATTAATTAAATTGGTTTTACTTATTAAAATGATTAATTTCTAGCAAGGAGTCTAAGATATTAGAGTACTCACCTAAATTGAATGCAGATAATTTGTTAGTATCAACTATCAACCAAAAATTAGTTAAGTTGTGTAAGTAAATATGGATGATAATGGAATTGAATTCTCTATTTTAACTATGTCATGTTATTACAAACACTCAACCGTCCAATCTAAATTGACGGTTGAGATCAGTTCACTATCAAAGACGATCCGATCAAAATCCAATATGATCGGACTGCACACGATAGCGATCCCATCATATTATTATGGTTAGAATATGTGACTGCGGATGATCATATATGCATGAATTCTGTATATGGTGATGCCATCCAACGCAATATATATAGGTGAAGAATTATCTGGTATTTTGTTTAGTTACGTTTTTATAATTAAAATCCTTACCACTTTGTTGAGTGTGATGGGTGATCGATGATAAGAAATATTGATTTGACTAATTTTCCAGTGGCAGTGGATTGAACAGATATTTGAATCTAAGAAAAGGGCTTATTAAGGTGACAACTTGGATACCCATCAATAAAAGGTGGGTAACACAACCCATGCTGAGTTGACGCCAATCAAAGTTATTTAATTGCTTTATATTATTTTTAATGTTATATAAATACATTGTTTTGATTGGGCCAACTCAACATGAGTAGTATTAATCACCTTTTATTGATGGATAAACAAGAATTTCCCTCTTATTAATCTGTTTCATGTGATTCCCTAGCTAGTTGCTATGTATATATCTTGGACTTGAGTGAAGTGATCACAAATGGGCCAGATGTCAGCGAAGAACAATCAACATTAATAATTATAATAAAAGGGTGAAATAGATTACAAAAAATGAAATGGGAAAAAATTAATGACTTCTTTGATCTTGATCAAATCTTTTAAGTATGTGTTTGTTTCTACGCTGACCTGTTTCGGAAATTTTCTTTGCCCAAGGAGGAACCTACAATTTGGGTTTTAAACAAAAATTAAATAAATAAATTGAATTTATAAAGTGTGAAAATAATATGCATGAAGATGATCGATAGTTTTTACTACGCTCAGAAATAGTTTAATAAAAACATCAAACTTCATAAAAAAAAACATTTCATTTTTTATTTAATATCCAAATGCTTGTGCAAGACATTTTCTACAAACATTTTTTTATGCAAAGTAATTAATAATGTGTCTGCAACAATATGTTCTAATATATTGGTCTCGCTACATAAAATGGATAAACCATTCAACATTTTTTGTGGCATTGACGATCTCAAGTAGTTTTTCAATATTAGTTATATGATGAACAATATTATCATGTTCTCTGAGTTTATCACTTAAATGCTTTCAATCATTTACTCCACCATTTACTAAAAGACTCGTGTGAGTGCAATTTTGAGAATGGAACAATTTACCACAAAAATAATATACTCAGCTTTATCCAGATCTTTAGAGTAAACCAACAATTTTCTTTCAAAAGTCTCTCAATTACTCAACTTTCTGAAAAATTAAGAATATGAAAAACGCCTAGAAAGTCTATCTATATGAAATGTGATATTCAATTCCCCAATCGGCCCCTTTTTCAATTAAAATATTTTTGGTTTTAACATCAAGAATATCACAATTTCTAAGATCATAGATATTTAAAAGAGTGATGAAGTGGACATCGATGTCTACATCAACAATTGACGCATCAAGAACATTAACATTGTCATTAATGATGTTGTTATACGCTACAACTTTGTCTTTCTCTCATATGTCTTTCTATTTGAGGAATGTTATTTGAACAACCATTTTATATGACAACTTGGGGACATCCAAAATATATAAAGAAATGTAGGTCTTGACACAAAAACAAAAACAATAGAGAGAGAGAGAGAGAGAAAAAAAAAATGAAAACATAATGTGAGTATGAGAAAGTTGTCATAAAAGTTGTCAAAAAATAGTTGTTCAATATCATTTCTCTTCTATTTTGTTGCAAATTTGGGATTTGAACTCCCTTTAGTAACATCACGTGATAAATTCTAAATAGGCCAACAAAAAACTAAGTCCTTAAATATTATTTTTTGCTTAATGGACCCCTAATTTATTTATTTTTATATTTTGGGACCCAAATTTTAGATTTATTTTTTGGAGTTTAGAACGGTCGCCCTCTTCGCCTACCTCAGATATGGTCTTGTAATTCTACGACACACACTATACGCACGTCTTGAAAGAAGCTACTATCATTAGCTTCTATTTTTTACATTGGAATGGATTTGAAACGTGCATATGGCCTCTAAGATGCCAAACCAAACATAGGCTAAGTTTGTAAATATTTATGCAATTAAACTGAATTGAACAATAAATTTGAACGTAAAAATCATATTTAAAGTTATAAGTTATAAATTTTAACTACAAATTATTATCAATTCTAAGAAAAAATCAATTTAAATAAGAACATGTTAAACAATATTAATCACTTGTATACCTTCCTAATCAATTTAAACTTCATTCAAAAGTGAAACCAAATATAGGCTACATCAACTTCTCCCTATATCTCTGCTCATCATCTAATTCTAAGTTATGACTATCTGACTTATTGTTTTTTCTTAGTTTCTTTTTCAGTCTCTCATCCCACCCTGATTTTCTTGCTATTGGATGTGCATGAACGAGAGGATCCTGGTTCGAAAAGAATGTGAAACTTATCGGGCAATTTTCAAGAATAAGGCCTGACACCGTGGTGTATTTATGAATCTATTATGAAAATTGCTTTTCTCATATAAGAAGTTGCTTAAAAACACATGAAAATGACCAAAAATCTCAACGGTAGTTAACTATAACTCGCTTCAAAAGAGAAAAGTGAACAGTAGTTAACTACCGTTAGGATTTTTTGGTCATGTTTTTAACCAACTTCTTAGGTGGGAAAAGCAATGTTCATCTATTATTGGTGCAAACACATGCATGTGTAATAGGGTATATATGGGCTTTAGTCTTCACCCAACCTTATATAACCAACAATTAATGTTGGCTAATATAACCCACTAAATATTGTTTTATGTTGAGAATCAATTCAAATTTTGAAGAGAAATTTTTTAATGCATCGTAAATAATTGGAATGTTAATATTGCATTAGTTTGATAGTTTGACTGATGATTTGCTTGTGCCACGTATAACTCGGTGTTATTAGTAACACACTACGTATATATAATTGCTAGTTAGAAGAGACGAGTTATTTATTTTTATCTTGGATTTTGTCCCATTATTTATTTCAGAATAGTGGAAGAACAGTCAATAATGCTAGTCTGTTCTACACTTTTGAATTTTAATGAGTCGCTAATTTTATTTCTGGAGGAGCAAGAGCATCGTGTAAGGTTGAATAACTAGCTTTGAACCTGTACATATCATTGAATTATTTCAGGCTAATATTGGGTATGTCATTTTGAACTATTTCATCATTGATTTTTCAAGCTCTCAAATATTATTAAATCATAAATCAAATTATGCAAATATATGTGCTTTTAAGTTTTTTGCAATTTTTGATTTTAAATGGAAAATAAAAATGGGTAAATTAAAAGTATTGACCTGTGACCACACTCTTTTGGACCAAGGTTGTTATATCATACCCTTTAACATTAATGCTTCTATGCTCCAAGCATCGTTGCAGTCTTCCCTTCATTTGTTAAAACCATGCACGTTAATGATAACACTTCTTATTTTTATTTTTTGCGTAAATCAGGTATCCTCTGCGGACACTAATCGTTCGAGTTTTGTGGGACCTAAATGAGTGGTAAACTCTCCGTAAGGTTTTAACGTTGTTGCATGTCTAAGACCGAATTCGAATTCATAACCTTATTTTAAGGAAGCATTGTCAAAACTTATGAGATAACATTGCTTATTACAAGGAAGCATAAAAAGGGCCTATAAGACACATGAATATACAACGTTGTTAACGATTTTTCTGAATTTTGTGGAATTTAAACTTTTGACTCAAGAGAAGATTATATGCATCTTTGGAAGAAGGAGATGAAGAATGTCAAAAGTTTGAATGTGACGAGTAACATGTAATTGATATTTATCCACTCTTAGAAGAAGCACACCCCACCTCTATATAAATGAAGCCTTGTGAAGAGTTCAATGCAAATCTGAGAGTTAGAGAAGAGAAGACATCCGCCCCGTTCCCGACATTTTTTGGGCCCTAGGTAAATAGTGAGAAAATGACCTCGTTAGATAGCTATTTTTAATTTAAAAAATAATATAATAAAAGAAAAAAAAACTTATCTCATTTAACATAATATGCCTTAATATATAATAATAGTTTTACAAAATATCAAAAAACTTTTCTTTTCTCGAAAAGTTATAAGAAGCAGTTTCTTCGAATGTTTTGATATGCAAAATCATTTAGAATAGTGTAAAACCCGGGATTGAAGAGGACAAGGAGTGGTCGCCGGTGCACAAGACATGACAAGGAGCGGCTCCAGACAGCTTCTAAGCAAGCTAAATCACATTGAAATGAGAGGGATCCTGAGACCGTGCAGGTATGAGACTGCATGGTTAAAGGAAAGCTTATAAGAATTGTTTGGTGCTACCTATATCAACAAAATGCATCTTCTTTTTGGTAGCCCGTTTCATAAGAACTCCATAGTTAAGCATGTTTGACTTGGAGCAATTTTGAGATGGGTGACCTTCTGTAAAGTTTTCCTGAAAGCGTGCGAGTGATGACAAAACATGCTAAAAAGACACGTGTTGGTTTGTAGTGTCAGTCGGCAATACTTAAAGTCATATGGGATGTTACAAATGGTATCAGAGCAGACCTCTCTCAATACGATGTGGTTCGGGGACGAACCAAGTGGAAGTTGGTGGGCATGTAACGCCTGAGATTGAAGAGGACGGGGAGTGGTTGTCGGTGCATAAAACATGACAATGAGTGGCTCCCAACAGCTTCTAAGCAAACTGAATCGTATCAGAATGTAAGGAACCATGAGACTGTGCAGGTATGAGACTGAATGCTTAAATGAAAGCTTATAACAATTGTTTGGTACTACCTATATAAACAAGATGCATCTTTTTTTGTTAGCACGTTTCATAATAACTCCACGGTTAAACATGTTTGACTTGGAGCAATTTTGGGATGGATGACCTTCTGAGAAGTTTCCTGAAAATCGTGCGAGTGAGAACAAAACACGCTGAAAAGACTCGTGTTGGTTTATAGGGTCAGTCGACAATACTTAAAGTCGTATGGAATATTACAAATAACACCTAGGAAGTAGAGTCGTTGATTTCAAATTGAACACTAGATTTCCACAATTGTAAGATTCAAACAATTGAAATTAGATGCAGAAAATAACTTGTTAACAACTTGCAGAAAATAATCTTCTAATGAATTTGCAGAATCATCGTAACAAAAGAATTATCAATTGTTGTTCTATGTTCTTCTGTTTTTTTTTTTAGAATTAACAATTTAACTCAATTTCTCGATAAAAGTTTCCATTAGGTACCAAATATAAAAATCAAATCATAATTATTTATCATAGAAATCAGATTAAACAAGTTGAGCTAAAACAACCCCAAAAGTACGGAATTTTGAACAAGACTCAATCATTCGTAAACTTATTATATTCGGGAATAAATAAAATAAAAGAACATATAGAACAACAATAGATGAATCGATATATATGTACGTACCTTAAATAGTTGAAATTGAACATTAAAATCAAGGGAAATGTTAACTAGTGCCCCCGGGCACTAGTTAAGGACCTTAAATAGTAACTTTTTATGAAAGTTTGTGTAATCAAAGTATTGATAATTGAAATCTTTCACATTTTTAAAGAATAATTACTTAATTTAGAATACTTAAAGAGAGCCCCGGGTGTTGAGAAACATGACATCCATGAAAAATAGAGAGAAAGCTATGAGAAACTTTGTATTGATATTATTGAACAATCTTACAAAATAAAAAAGTACAAAGTAAAAGGGTACATCAAAGCCTATTTATAGGCACCCACTAACTACTAACTAACACTCCTAATCACTAACTCTAACTAAGTTCATACTTGACTCTTAACCAACAATTAAACTAACCACTAACTATCATTATTCTTAACAGCCTCCCTCAAACTCAAGGTAAGAGAATTCTTAACTTGAGTTTGGATTACAAAACTAAAAGTCAAACAAAAAAATGTTACACTGTCTTCAAATGGGATACTTGTGCAAGAAACCAATTCCATGCCATTGTCATAAAAAAAACACTTCTGCAATGTTGATATATCCATAAACAGTTGCAGCACACAATCTGTACCCATTAGATCTGAAACACCAATCATGAATAATAGAACCAACATCAATAGAATAAAGTCTCTTTCCTTCAGCTATTGCTCCCACAACAAAATCATTCCATCTTTCCCACCAGAAGCACATAGAGAACCATCAGTACAGATCCAGACAATGAGAGAAAATCTGAGAAATTCAGGAACCTATGAATCAAAATGCTTAACCATTAAGTAGACGCCACAAACACAGGCTTAACCACTTAACAGAGGCTACCATCATCAAAGCCATAAGGCCAAAGCTTAACCATCAAGCAAAAGCCACAACTCAAGGCTTAATCACTTGGAGGAAGCAACCATGCTTAACCACCATAAGGCAGAAGCTAACATAAATGCTTAACCATCTATGACAGAAGCATCATGCTTAACCATCATAGACAGAAGCTCAACCACAAATGCTTAACCATCTATGACAGAAGCATCATGCTTAATCATCATAGACAAAAGCTAAAATCAACAAGCCATAAGGCAGAGGCTTAACCACCTAACAAAGGCAGAAGCAATCATCAAAATTTGCACAACTTGATCAAAATAAGCCAATTCCCATGCTACAATATCCCTTATGTTACCAATCCTTCACTTGTCAATTCCCAACTATAGGAAAAAAATAACAAACAAAAACACCTGGAGACAAACCAAAAACTTCTATAACGAGCCAGGAATATGAGGCAATGCATCAAAGGCTTCCAACTAAGAGCCCAATTTTGTCTTCACAATATCCACAATTGTAGACAAACAAGAAAAGGAACAAAATGCAGCACTAGAACTTGAATCAATACAGCCATCAAGGAAACCCAACCCAAAATTGTCTTCAATCTTGTGGAGAAACCAAGTGTGTATATAAAATTCAATCTAGATTACAAACTCAGTAAATAAACCATGGAACTTGACACCAAACAGCAGCAACCAATTACCTGTAGAGCCAATTTTGATCCACCTCACAACAATTTAGGATCAAGAAGTTGATCAAGAACTTAACTCTAATTGATCAGCAACATAGCCAACAATGAAACCACCATTGAGTGCATTATGAGCAGAGCAAAAACCAAATCAATATGCAACAATAATTCCATACCAAAATGTAGAATAAACTGAAAAAACAATCACATATGATGATTGCCAGAAATTCCATTGAGATCAACGTTTACAAGGATTGCAAGTTGAAGCTTGATAAACTCTTTGTAGTTACACTTATCTGACGCAAAGTTGAACCAAAAACAGAGTAATGTTCACAGACTTCCCTCATGATAATGACTATGCATGAACTTCACCAATCTGTTTTCAGTGAAGACTTTTAGCAAACACCTTGTGAGCACAGTACTCAAAGGCTGCAAGAATCAAAGTACGGCCTAGGATCTCAAAGCATGTAAAGAACTCATTAAAACTGAATTCAAGATCTCAGTCGAAACATCAAACAATGCAACAGAATTCGAAATACCATAGGAAGATGGAATCAAACAGAAATTAGGGAAAAATGGTATCAGAATTGAAGAAAGAATCACAACAATAAACTGCCAAGAATCTCATGCTTTGGAGATTTGAATGAACAAGAAGATGAAATAATTTGATTTAGAGAATCATGAAAACGAATGAACAATGAGAATAATCGATGCAAACGCCAATTATGTGATCAAAGAAGCACAATTGAACAAAGAAAAAGAAAACAAGAAAGTGAAACCGAATTGGAGTGAGAAAATATATGAAATTGAAGAAAAAAATGAATTGAGAAATGGAACGAGAAAAATTGAAGACGAGAAAATTAGATTTTCTCTAGAAAATGCAGCGGAAAATATTCTTTAAGGTGGATACCAACCAGGCTCTGATACCATGTTGAGAAACATGGCATCCATGAAAAATAGAGAGAAAACTATGAGAAACTTTGTATTGATATTATTGAACAATCTTACAAAATAAAAATGTACAAAGTAAAAGGGTACATCAAAGCCTATTTATAGGCACCCACTAACTACTAACTAACACTCCTAATCACTAACTCTAACTAACTTCATACTTGACTCTTAACCAACAATTAAACTAACCACTAACTATCATTATTCTTAACACCGGGGGCACTCGTTAACAAGACCCTAAAATCAATTGCAAAATCGATTGCTAGAGCCTAGAAATTGATCACTTTACAGTCATGCATTATTGATTGCCAGAAATTGTGAGAAATGGGTTGTCAGAAACGAGATCTTTGAGCTTGCAGTCACGTAGAACAAAAAAGGGAAATCGAAACGGGATTGAAAATAGGGAGAATATTATACTATTTATCTTGTTTGTTATTTTTAACTGTTGTCATGGTATTAAATTTAAATAATAAGTGAATAGGTGAAGGAAGATGAGCAAAGAAGAAGGGCAAATATTTTTGTTGTGAATTGAATGAAGAAGAGGTGGATTGAACGGTTTGAAGAAGAGAAGGCAACGAGCGTGCACCCGTTTTAGTGACTGAAGGAGTATGGTATTATTTTTTTTTGTTATGAAACCTAGCTCCTAGATGGTTGCACACCAAGCCTAAGCTCTGGGGCGACCCTCCAAGACATACATGTGTCTCTTGTGAGTTAGTATAAAGGTGTGAAAATTGGGTAGGTTGCAGTCTTTTGTAATCTTATTTGAGATAATACACCATTTTGTTGGGATGTTTTCGCAATCAAAAGCCTGATATATTGGAATGTTCCTCTTCTCACTTCTTAAATCGATCAAAAACATACCCAGCGGCAGTTAACTGCTGTTTGAATTTTCAACGACAGTTAAATGCCGTTGAACACTTTTTAAAACGGTTCAATCACTTTTTCAATCGGTTTAACCTATCTTAAAAGTGTCCAATGGCAGTCAGCTATCGCTAGTGTTCCTGCTAAGTGAACAATGGTACCAACCCCCAGAGCGATGTTTGGACTCAAGAGCTTGGCTAGGGTTTTTTGCTTCGTAAGATGAATGTGATGCCTTATGAGACGTTCCGGTCCCTTTTATACATCCCCCGACCTAGGGGAATAAGGGCGACCTTTGCGGGATCCTCAAGCCACCTGGAGCGGTGACTTGGTCCTTTCTTCCCGAGGATCCCGGCCCACAATGGGAACGTGGGGGAATACCTGATAGACGGGTAGAAATGGGATCGTTAGCTCGGGTTTTGATGGGATCAGCCCGCTCTGGATGCGTTATGGGGGCCCTTCCCTTACCCGAGTTGTTACAGCGAGAACCTGACCTCGCCCACGAGGCGGGCACGTGGGGAGTGAGGTCCAGCTGGCCAGGGAATGCTGCCACGTGTCGTGAAAGGAATAAGATGACGGTACAGCTAGAAAGTCGAATGACAATTAGTTACCGCTGGGCCAACGACAACAGAAAAAAAAAGAGCAATTTTTGAAGCAAGGAAGAACTATTTTTAATATATTGAACCACATTGATTCTTGTGGGTTCTAATTTATTGTTTTTTTTAAAAAAAAATTGCTTTATTACACTTCAATATTGGCTAAAACACACCATTAATTTACGTTTTTAACCCCATCGGCAGTTAACTGCCGATGGAAAGGATCCGGCGGCAGTTAACTGCCGATGGGAAGGAAACCAGCGGCAGTTAGCTGTCGTTGCCATGTTTTGCCTATATTTTTTAAAACTTCACATTTTTTCATCTTAATGTGAACAAAAACGATAAAATGACATGTGATTAAAGTGAAAAAGCTAAAAACAACAAAAAAAGTAATAAATAAAAATGATAATAATAATTTGAAATTATACTCTTAAAAATAACAGAAATTATATTTTCTTTTATTATTATATATATGATATGCTTTATTACATATATAAATAATTTGATTTTTTATTGCATTTTTATTTATTGTACTCTTATATTAAAATTATACTCTAAAATAGAAAAAGAATAGAAAATTATACTCTAAAATTATAATCTAAAAAGCAATTTTGATTTATAAATATATATAGAAAAGAATAGAAAAAGAAAAGAAAAAATGGAAAATTATGGAATGTAAATAAGTCAATGTGTGGAAAATAATGAAAAAAAAAAAGCAAATTCATGCTCCACGGCAGTTAAGTGCCGATGGAATAGAGATGTGAAACAGCAATTAACTGCCGAAAAATGTGAAGTTTAGAAAATATAGGTAAAACATGGCAACGGCAGCTAACTGCCGCTGGTTTCCTTCCCATCGGCAGCTAGCTGCCGCCGGATCCTTCCCATCGGCAGTTAACTACCGATGGGGTTAAAAACGTAAATTACTGGTGTGTTTTAGCCAATGTTGAAGTGTATAAAACAATTTTTTTTTTTTGGAAAATGTTTTGCGTTGAATGAAGAGTTGGTTATATGACTTGACCCAATTAGCATATGTGGGTTATACTGGTTTGGTCCATTAGAAATGGATAGATGTCTAGACCAACCGACAAGACTACAATCTAATCTATTTTAGGAAATGTTTAGTGTTGCAGAGATACTCGTTCGCATTTACCTTTTTTTTTTTAAAAAAAAAAAAGGTTTTTCTGTAAGCATGTTTAGCTATAAATGTCATGTTACATATCATATAAAAAATATTAAACTTACAAGGCTAACTGACTAAGTTAATATAAATAATAATTTTATTATTGTTATTATAATTATAATAAATTTTGTACTTGGATTAAATTATAAGTTTGCTATCTTCCAATTTAATTAAAGGTTTTGGGTTCGAATCAATCCTTGAAAATGCAACAGTGTTAAAAAATCTTGACTTAGACTTTTGTCATCTATAGAGGTCCAATCCAACTCGAGAGATTTATCTTCGCGGTTATGCACAAAGGATGTCCGCTCGAATCACTCAAAAAAATATAAATTGCTAACAATTTTAGCATTTTAAGTTTATTAACTTACATTAATTTTTTGCATATTTAAATATTTTTTAGGGGAGATATATTATTATAAACTATAATTAAAATGATATTATATTTAGTAAAATTTTGTAAAATGCCATTAAATATACGTTCAAATCTACAAATTATATTTTCCCCATATTTGTAACATATTTTGAACATTGCTTTTCCCACTTCAAAAAAGGCTAAAACACACCAGTAAATGACGGTTTTACCCCGGCGGCAGTTAACTGCCGCTGAGATAATGCATCGGCAGTTAACTGCCGCTGTGGGCAATTATGCAGAACAAAACCTGCTATTTTTGCAAGCAAGCCATTTTTCGGCCGATTTATTACCTGTAATCCAAAACAGCAATTCCAAAGGTAGTACAAATCATACATCAATTAAAATCATTCATAAAACAAGAACATTACATAATCTTTTACAATTGACCAAAATAAAATTAATTCGACATTTCGTTAAAATTACACGAATGTTTGAAATTCACCAAAAACATAAATAGTGTTTGACATTTAACAACACATTACATAATATTACATGAAATCTCTACCGACATTCGTTGCACATACAGTTGGAACGAACACAAAGATATAATACATTATTTTCAACAAAATGCCTAAACATAAATCCAACGTCACTATCGTCACGAATAAGCCGATGCCAATAGACCGTTTTCCACATGTCTTCATCTTTAACTGT
The DNA here is from genome assembly GCA_018208015.1 of Medicago ruthenica. Classification (NCBI taxonomy): domain Eukaryota; kingdom Viridiplantae; phylum Streptophyta; class Magnoliopsida; order Fabales; family Fabaceae; genus Medicago; species Medicago ruthenica. Next base: position 46,824,590 of record CM031373.1, on the reverse strand, counting down.
CCCCAGGTCATAAATTGGCATCTGAGCAAATACATGACATGTATGATGATTTTCACCAACATGGAGAAAATAACTGTTAAGTTGTGCCTTCAACTCATCCATAGTGTCGGTCGGAGTTAGAAAAACCTTAATTGTCTTTTTGAAAGCAGAGTACCGGACATGAACTTCAATTTGTACAACCTCAGACATGTTTAACTTCACAAAAGTTTATGAAATATCAAATATTAGAATAATATTAAATTAAACGTAATAATCAATATATATATATATATATATATATATATATATATATATATGTTAGTTATATATTGACCACAAAAAATTGGCGTTACAATATCGACCACAAAAAATATGTTGGTGTAATATCGACCAAAAAAAAGGATGAACACCGACAAAAACAAAAAACCAATCATATCGCATCAAGTCAATTTGAACCATCTTCATCTTCCGCAATAACTTGAAATTCTTGCTTTGCTTTTTCAGGAGTGTCACACACAATTGGATTGGCTTGGTTTGACTTTTTTGGTGGAAGAGGATTCTCTCTTTTCTCAATGTTCATTAGGTCTCGGAACCTAGCTTGTTGATCCAAAAACTCAAATTCCCAAGCCGATGCCTCTTCACTTCTGTGTATGTTCCACTCCGTAGATGATGGAGGTAGTGGATAACCATCTTTCAAAAAAACAAGAACAAAATGGTTGGGAATTAATCCTAGGCACATGATGGGGTTTTTTTGCTTAAGCGGTGGCACCCCTCTAAGTGGGAAAAAGGATTCCGAATTTCCAATTTCGTGACTTGTCAACTCCACTACAACTCTATTGTAATAAGTTGCAACGATGTTACCCATGTCGGGAAAATTCAACCACTTATCTACAAGTGCAATACCACCACTATTTGAGGGAGGATGCAAGCCATTTAAGATGTAGTTAAAACGATCCTCACTCGCAAATACCCGCACATAATCATTTCTATGATCTTTCAACTCTTGAATAAGATGTCTACGAACCATGACATGACTTTCTTAGGTAAAACCCAAGAACTCAGCTATAGCCCGAAAACCACAATTCCCATCGCCTTTAACATCCACAATTTTTTCAATAAAAGGAACCATGAATTTTGGCATATAGTCAATAGGGCTCAAAACATCAAACACACCATGAATCGGAGTAGGCTTTGGAACCGGGCTAAGCTTAGGAAACCGAATCGGTGGTGGAAGTGGGGAACGTGATGATTTGCCAATACGAGCACCCTTTCTTTTAGGAAATGATGACATAGTTTGAGACGATTGACTATCCGGAAATTGGGAATCAACACGCTCCCAATAAGAAGGGATTCGATTTGTTGATGCCTCATTTGCTTTACACCTCACTTTTTTTGGCGCTCCCTTGGTTGGTACTTTTCTTGGAGGAGGAGAAACCATTGTGGATTCTGGAAATGCCAACTGACGCAACGCCTCTTTGATTTCTAGTTTGATTTGATAAGGAACTTTCTTGAGACGTTCCTGAATACCATTCCACTCCTCATCGACAGAAAAACCATCTTCATTACTGTCTTCACCCATACATAACCTTTGCCAATGACGGTGTATCTCATCCAATCGAATAGGCTTGTTGTCACGGATTTTCACAGCAATAGTGCATGCACAAGGTAACCCATACGATGTCCTTATCACACAACCACAAATTTCTTTGTCCATGCACAAGGTTTCCTTCGAACGTCTTTCTTCTTCAAAAATAAAGCTCAAAGCAGTCCAAGACACATAACCAGCTAACCCAGAGTACAAAATGACGTCTTTGTATCTATGTTCTAATACAGTACAACTCCTCCCAAATGATGTTTGTATCTCAGTTAACTGGATCACCAACATATCATGTATTTTCTCCCAACAAGTACCAAAATCACCTACACTATTGCTCAAATATTTCTTCAGTTTACCATGAGCCCCCTCAACTCGGTTGGTGGTTCTGCAGCCAAGATGCAAGACACGGTCTGTCCATGCCCTCACTATTTTCTCCTTCACAACATCCAATACGGTGCTCTCAACATAAGTAAGAAACTTTGGAAAATCTTTACAAACATTTTTGAATTCCATTAACGCACTTGCATATAATTCTTGCGTAGGTGATTCAACAACAACATCCCATGCTCTCATTACCTTGTTAACTATGTCACTTGGCTTCACCTCTTTCTCATCCTTCGGTTTCACTCTACAGTCAGTGATGCACTTTGCTCTAACATTTTTACCAACATGAAAATAACAAAGTATTGCACTAGTTTCAGGGAGAACAGTTGCTACCGCATTCATCAAAGTCGTATCTCTGTCAGTCACAACCACTGAAGGCATATTAATCTTTGAGTTAAGAAGTTTGACCAAAATCTGTAAAACCCAAGTAAAATTATCCTCTTTCTCAGATGTCAAAAATCCAAAACCAACAGAATACGTCAAATCGGTCGAGGTGACCCCAACTATCTCAAACAATGGCATTCTGTACATGTTGGTTTTATAGGTGGAGTCCATAACCAAAACTGTTGGAAAATTGTTAAACAACTTAACCGATGTTGGATGAGCCCAAAATATGTTTTGAATAGTAGTACTCTCACTCCCTTAATTTACCCGCAAACATGTGTCCTTCTAAACTTGGCTCCATCTCATGGTTCCGTTAAGAATGTTCAATCTCCAATCATTTGTTTCCCTACTAAGATATCCACGAACCATGAACTTACACCCACATTTTCTTGAACCCGTTGCCTCATGCTTCAATTTTTTTTTTCGGCACTTTGTGGTCGCCACTCCTTTCACAAATTAGTTGCAACATTGGATTGATCAAATTGGATCTACGTATAACAATTGTAAATCCCGCCTTATTTGCTTGACGACGTACCCAATTAAGCAAGTCATCTATATCTTTCCATTTAACTTCGCTTGAAAAAAATGAGTCGTGTCAACTTCGTTGGCCTCAAGAGGGACAACACCAGAGTCAACATATAATGAAGCTTCAACATGGACAGAAGCTTCAACTTTAGGCGGTATGACATTTCCAGAATTATCGACAAAAATAGGTTTTGTCTCGACCGGATCATCATCCGCATTTTCATCCATAACTATAAATAAACAACAAATAACTATGAATAAATAACTTACAATTGCAATAACACCAATATCAAAATTAATTAAACCTAAAAAAAGTTAAAAAAAATAAAAAAAAATCAAAAAAATAGGCAGCAAGTCTGTTTTTTTTTTTAAGTTTCCCATCGGCACCTAGCTGCCGCTGCATCGGCAGTTAGTTGCCGATGGCCCCATACAGCGGCACATAACTGTCGCTAGCCCCATGTCAGGTTTTCACGAAAATATACAGAAAAACAGCAAAAAAAACTGATTAAATGATGCATTACTTGTTTCTTCACGTCAAATGTGTGTTGAATCCTTCTAGTATTGCTGCTTCAATGATTTTTGACAAGATTTGGGTAGAAAAAAATTTTGGATTTGAGGATTTAGATGGAAGAGGATATATGGAAAATGTAAGTTGATGGAACAGTATAGAGTAGGTTGCTGTAATCAGCAACACCAAGAACGCAACGGCAGTTAACTGCCGATGGATTCAAACGCGGCGGCTGTTAACTGCCGATGGCATGATCCGGCGGCAGTTAACTGCCGCCGGGGTAAAGATGTAATTTTCTGGTGTGTTTTAGCTTTGCTTGATGTGTATAAAGCAATTTTCACATATTTTTTTGAAGAAAATATTAGAAATTTTAAGTTTAATCCTCATGGCCCACGGGCTAACTTGTTTAACTGCAGGCAAATTCAAGAGTATTTCTTTTAACACCCTCCTACCCTCTCGTGCTACCTTCAATTTTTTTTTA